>JASDDO010000019.1:894525526-895197630 GCA_030015575.1 Agapanthus africanus
GAATGTCTTTTGTGGATGCCAAAGACCCCAAGCACGTGCAGCTCCATCCATGAAGTGAAGTAATGCATTGGCAAGTTGACAGGATGCACCCCTGGTTCAGTGGTATCCGCTGCTAAACTAAGACCATGATATAGGTGGGCTAACCCGGCGATCCCGATGGCCACTTGTATTCCGGCAACCATGCGATGCGCGGGGTAGAAGACAGAAGGCCTCATGTAACGAGGATGCATAGGAAGCGCGAACCAGCTTAACCATAAACTAAGGAACCCGAGAAAGAACGCTTCTTCATCAATGCCCGGAGCGGTGATTTTTGACAGGGGGATGATCGCGACGTCAGGAAGAAAGAAACCCTTTTGATCAGCTTCCAGTATTGGCCGGCGGTCCAAGCCAAAGCCGAAAGGATCATCAAGTTTAGCAAACTTTTCGCCTTGTCGCGACAAAATTTCTGGGCGAAGAAAACGGGCAATGAAGTCCGCAAAGCTGACCCCCCGGCCTCCGGATTCAAGGAAGAGACTCTCATACATGTTCAACACCTTTATCAGACTTGGAAACTGGTGCTGAATGGCGTTCTCTGGGGTAAGGCCCATCACCACTGGCTTGGTGGCAAAAACATATTCATCCGGAGGAATTAGCTCCTCGTAGTGCTCCCCTCTAACTGGTAAACCAGAAACCTCGGCAAATTCTTCCAAGGAAATGGAGACCTCTCTATCCAATAGGAGGAAGGTATAGGTCGGGATGTTCCACTGCTCCAAAAACGCCTTGATCCACCATGTGGGAGGTGCAGAATACAGGAACAAGGAAGCGTAGACCGCAGGGTATAAGCCGAGCTTTAGCAGCTGCGATTTCTTTTCCGATAAGATATACCGGGCCCACTGCAAGTACCCGGCCGGATGACAGGGAGTTAGCCCGATGTTGTAGGGTTGTCCTCAAAGGCGCGACTCGCCTTGACATATGCGCCGCCCTGGGGTGTCTAAAGCCGCCGACGGCTGCACGGGTACTGCGGCAATCGAAGGCTGAAGGAGACCCTCCGAAGTCCAATTAACCACCTCCATGGCATAGTTCACCGGGGGTGCATCTGCATACGGGATCGCCGAGATAGGCTACGAAGGCGTCGCACAAGAAAAGCTCCGGCGGCCTCTGATAATCTGATCATACCATCTACCCCATAGGTGAAGATTCTTGTATTCCGGGTCGTGGTCTTTGATCAGTGCGAGAACCTCTCGGTCCACAGGCGCTTCAGGAAATCCGCCTTCTGATCGGATGAACGGAAAAGAAGTGTCGAAAGACATGTCGTCTGCACGAAAAGGAACAGAAGATAACTGTCAGTGCTATAATTTAATTTAAGTTCTGACACTTGGTACTTTAGAATTTATACCACAATGCAGTGGAAAGGGGACCAAAAGGGGGGACCCACAAAATCTAGATGACAATGCATCAATTAATAAAACAGCCTCATCATTTGATGAGACTGTTATTTAAATGAGGAGATCCTCAAGAAAATTCTCATTAAATGAGAGATCCCTCGGGAAGAGGAGTAAATCTCCTATCGAGAGCAATGCTCTATGACAGAGTGACACTTGTCAAAATCTGATCATGAAGGAATAAAAATTCCTCAAGAGCTTGGCTCTGTAAAGATGATGGAAAAAACCCATCAGAAAAATTAAAATCATTTTTTATGAATTAAAAATTCTGGGATCTTCAAGATCCATGAACAAACTCTTAAGAGTTCTTCATAAGAGATTAAAAAATCTACATATTATCAAAAGAGCAAAGCTCTGTTCATAGGCTAAGAAACACCAAGAAAAGATCTCTTTAGATCTATGGGTTCAGGAGAGCAAAGCTCTGTTAATGAAACCCTAAAAGGGTTTCCTTTAGATCAAAGATCTATGGAGAGCAAGACTCTGTTAATGGGTAAAACCCTATATTATTAAAAAAAACTAATCTTTACCTAAGTTTTGGCAGAGTTTTGACTCTTAAAGGTCTTAAGATGGAGAGCTATGCTCTGTGTGAGAATGAAATTCTCAGAAAACAAGAAGGAGATGAACACAATCATCTAAACGACCAAAGGTCCTATTTATAGGCATTGAAACGCCTCTTCAACTTCTGAGTTGATCCAAGGGCGCAGATGCTGCCACCGCTGCACTCACATGTGGGCCACGTGAGCGCAACGGTGGGGGGGCATTTGTTTCCCCCAATCAGAGCAAAACTCTGTTTGAAATTCAAATTTCAAAAATTGAAGCAACGTTTCAGATGCTAGCGCTAGGCGCGTTGCGTCCTAGGCAGCACACCATATGTGCGCTAGCGCTAGGTGCGTTGCGCTCTGAGCAGCGCGCCATGTTTCAAACATGGGTGCGCTAGCGCTAAGTGCGCTGTGCTCTGAGCATCGCACCACGTGTCAAACACAGGTGCGCTAGCGCAAGAGTGGTGCGCTCTGAGTAGCGCACCACATGCAAAGCACGGGTGCGCTAGCGCTGGAATTAAAAAACTCCCCACCGTTAGATCAAAAGATCTAATAATAATGATAAATCATTAATTAATCAGAATTAAATTCTGTTATGGAAAGATTTTTCAATCTTGTTAAAAACAAGAAGATTGCCTTCTGTAAAACAGAAGCCCTAGGATCAAAGATCCAATGGTGGGAAACATCCCCAAATCAATCAGAGAAAGATCTTTTTAACTGATTCAACAAATCAGCTTGCCCTATATAAAGGCCCCAAGACTTCAAGTCTGATATAGAGAAACCCCCCCATAAACTTTGAAAAATTCAAAGGAAGAGAAGCATAGCTCTCAAAAAAAAGAAGATTTTTTCTTCAAGGTAAAAAGAATGGTGATGAACAAAGAGATGAAATCATCTCATAATTAAAAAGAAGAATTCTTTTCTTTAAAAAAGATCATAGATCTTCAAGACAAAAAGTCTTTCATAAAAGAGATCAAAAGATCTCATCATAAAATAAAAGAAGAACATATTTCTCCTCACAGATCATGGATATATAAAGGCAAAGCCTTTCATCAAAATAAGAGATTGAAAATCTCTCCTGCAAAATAAGAACGGTTGTTCTTAACTCTTGAGACAAAGTCTCTTTTAAAAGAACATAAATTTGTTCTCAGATCATAAAATTGATCAAATGCGCTTTGCGCTCTTGAAATGCGCCTTGCGCTCTTGAACTGCGCTTCTGCGCTCCCTGGATCGGCGCTCAGCGCCAAATTCGCCACGTGTCAACCACATATGCGCCAATTAAACAACTTGCGCTTTGCGCTTCTGAAATAGCGCACTGCGCTCATGGGCTGGCGCTCAGCACCAAGCGCACCATATGTCACTCACATGTGCGCCACTAAATTGAAAGCACAATGCGCTCATGGACTAGCGCTCAGCGCTCATAAACTGGCATCATGCGCTCATCATCTAGCTCTTAGCGCTGAGTGTGACACGTGTCCCTTGCAGGTGCGCCACGTGGCAGAAGCGCACTGCGCTCTTTAATTGGCGCAAAGCGCCTGGTGTGCCACGCGTTGCGCTGACAGAACATAAATTGTTCTTTAATAAGCCCAGAGCTCTGGTGAATGCTCAGCATTCAATAAAAAGACAAAAATATTGTCAGAAGGGCTAAGCCCAAATAAAGGCTCAACAGCCCAAAATAAAATGCTAAACATTTATTGGACTTAGCCCAATATTGACCATAAGTCCTCAACTTATATTTAATTGAGCTCATCTGCTCATGAATATTTAACAAATCTTAGTCCCAAATTGGACTACAGATCTTTCAACTAACTCACACCGGTTCGAGGGTACATCTCTTTACTCCTCTGATATCTGTCGTTGTAATCCTTCAACGTCTTCAGAGAGGTGACGGGTCGCGACAACCAAACACTCTACGGACTGTGGGGTCCTTAAACTCATGGACTATGATGTCCTTAACCTGGACTGTGAGGTCCTTAAACTCATAGACTATGATGTCCTTAACCTGGACTGTGAGGTCCTTAAACTCACGGACTATGATGTCCTTAACCTCGACCGCGATGTCTTCAAACTAACATTGGACCGAAACGTCCTTAAACTAACATTGGACCGTAATGTCCTTAAACTAACAATGGACCGTAATGTCCTTAAACTAACATTGGACCGCAATGTCCCTAAACTAAACAATATAGCCTAATTACTCTCTTGTTGGACCTAAACGATCCGGTTAAGTTGATCTTAGTCTAAAATTAGACTAACGTGTCCTTAACATACGTTTAAGTTGATCTTAGTCTAAAATTAGACTAACGTGTCCTTAACATATGTTTAAGTTGATCTTAGTCCCAAATGAGGCTAACGTATCCTTAAACCCAACCCCCAAACCCAAATCTAAGAAGATACGGATTTGGACTAATCCACGCCCTACGGGCAACAACATAAATTAGTCTCCGTATACAATCCACGGGCAACCACAAACAAAACAAACACCCACGACACGAAGTGACCATCTGTAGAAGGAGAAAGTTGTTACCGCGATGCGGTAGCATAATTAACTGCAGGGGCTTGCGCCTGCAGGGAAGAGCGTCCCCACAATCAAAAACCCCTCAAACAAGGGGGAATCTGACGAAGTCTGCTACATCGGCCGCATCCGTTGCTACATCGGCCGCATCCGTTTAAACCTTCGATACATGGTGCCATAAATCAACTTGGTATCTTCGGAGAGGTGGACGGATAGCACCAATTAGTATCTGCCCTCGAAATTCAGGAGAGACGTCCACCGCGTCTTCCCGCGTGTTTCGGCGGGGAACAGCAGGTATCATTCTGACCCAGGCAAGAAACATTGGATAGCAGTTAAGAACATTCTTAAGTACCTGAGAAAGACTAAAGAGATGTTCTTGGTGTACGGTAATGGGGACCTCCGGATCGAGGGTTTTACCGAATCTGGCTTCCAAAGTGACAAGGATGACTCTAAATCTGTCTCGAGTTATGTGTTTACCCTCAACGGAGGGACGGTCTATTGGAAGAGCTCCAAACAGGATACCGTAGCAGACTCGACGATGGAGGCTGAGTATATCGCTGTGAGCGATACCGTAAAAGAGGCATTCTGGATCAGGAAGTTCGTTTCTGAACTTCAGGTGGTTCCATCTATTGCTAATCTAATACCTTTGTATTGCGATAACAACGGAGCCATGGCTTTGGCAAAGGAACCACGGTCCCATCAGAAATCCAGACATATCTTGAAGCGGCATCACCTGATTAGGGAGATCATGGATCGCCAGGAGATCGAGGTACGGAGAGTGGACACAAAAGACAACACGGCAGATCCATTCACTAAGGCCATCCTTCAAATTCAGTTCGAGTTGTTGGGCATGCAGTACGCTAGCTACTGGGTCTAGTGCAGACAGCGGGTACTCATTGCCCCAATACAGGCCTTAGTGCAAGTGGGAGATTGTTGGATATGTATGCCCTAGAGGCCTTCATTGTACAGGATGCTAGGGATATATATGTACAGGACAATCTTGCTTGATATGATAGTATACTATTTGGTTTGTTTTTATCTTAACATATGATGTGTTTTACTTTGTATTTCATATCTTGTATATATGTTGATAAAGCCTGTAGGATCTTTGCCTGACTACCTGCGTTGTGATGGCGATCATACTTGTAGGAGCTGGGTAGTCAAAAGGCACATCCTTAAAAGCGTCCCTAGTCGTAGGAGTATCGAGACTGGGCATCATTACTCCAGAGTAGACTAGTGTATACATATCTAGACCCTGACGAGGGGCGATGGATTGGTCCCGCAACCATTGGTGAGGTGCACCTAAAATTGTATACAGGTGCTCACTGGGTGTGAGTACACCGGACTTGACTCGCCGAGAACTGACTAGTTGGTATTATACCTAGCATCAGATAGCAGTTCTCTGGTGACATGAGTGCAGATAGTATGTCGACCCGAGGTCGTCATCTGTCTCGTGTGAGTTCCCACTGTGCTTTGATTACTACCCTACCACGGCTTAAAGGAGTCGTGCAAATAGGTTTTAGTTGGGTACAGTCCCGAGCCACACGGAGGCAGTGAGCGACTATTGGGGATTCGTCTCTCCCAGTATAGGGAGTCGATATCGCGCTGTGATCGGTTGGTCATTACCATAAGTCCCTGGCCAGGGCTGATTGAGAATCACTGGTGGTCGGACCAGTAGATTCTCGGATGGTCTTGAGCCACACTGACATAACTTGTCTGGTTATTAGGGGTATGACGTTTTCCGCCCTCTTAGACCATACATGCGAGACGAACAGACCGGATTGCACAGAGATTGTCACGGATAGGCTCAGTGGGGGTTTCGGATGAGTTCGCTCGTCGGCCTCCTTTTTCGACATGTACCTGGGTTGTCGTTACGTACAGCTAGTGCCACTGACGGACTTGTGGTTAAACCCACTGCCAGCGTACTGTAGAGTCTTTAGAGTCCCACACAGAGGGTTTCTCTAGATCAAGTGAGACGATGTAGAGGCCGTATGGTCTTACGGCAGGATTTCGATCACATACGTATAATGGCTATACGTATGATGTTCGGACGGACAATACTAGTGGGCTTTGGTTTAAGCCAGATCCTAGTATTGTATTATTGGATTATTTATCGTCTCGGTATATCCGTATTTTTCGGAATACGGATACGGGTATGTATATACGGTGAGGGCATTCTTGTAATTTTACAAGAATGAGCTTCTAGAAGGAGACACCTCATTATTGATTTATCCTTTTTTGTAAAAGGATTAATGAGGAGGAAATTAGGAGATATTTGAGGAATGGGTTGCAAGCATGGCTTTGTATATTGTTTATTCATTTAGAGTTCCTATTCAAGTATGGTTGATTATTTTGAGACTAAAATAATCCATGCTTGAATTATTGTCACAAGACTTAGCCATTCTCTCATCTCATTTTCTCAACATCATTCTCACATTATCATTATCTCTTCTAGGTTTTGCTCTCCTTCTCCCTCAAGCTCGTCCCTTCACATGTGTTGTGATCCATTGAGCCTTGAGACCAAATAATCCATAGATCACACTCTACATCTACTTAGCAATCTCATCTAGCACATTAGATCACTAAGTTACCTCACTTGAGGTTGGAGCTTGGACATAGGCCCTTGGGTGGATCTTCTATTACCTAAAGGAGACCGGCAACTGAGTTTGTTATAAGCTTCGGAGGAGCCAAAGAAAGGAGTTCAAATTTGAAGCCCGATCCAAGGAGCAAAGAACCACTTGAAGACCCGAAGGACTTGACACGAAGGTATAACACTTTAACCGAGTAGTTAACGCCCTCTTGTAGTTTAGTTTTTTGCTAGTTAAGGTTTAATCAAGATCCTAAAGTGGATAAAGTCTATGTTGCAAAGCAAAACATGATCTTTTGATGTGAGAAAAATTGTTTTTGATGTATTCCGCCTTCCCGAGAACACATGGGGTGTGTTGTTTCCCCCAATCAGAGCAAAGCTCTGTTCAAAATTCAAATTTTTGAAATGAAGCAACGCTTCAGATGCAGCGCCAAGTGCGCAGTGTCCTAAGTAGCGCACCACGTGCAAAGCACGTGGGCGCTAGCGCTAGGTGCGCTGTGCTCCAAGCAGCGCACTACGTGTCAAGCACAGGTGCGCTAACGCAATGTGCGTTGCCCTTTAAGCAGCGCACCACGTGCAAAGCATGGGTGCGCTAGCGCTGGAACTAAAAGCTCCCCACCGTAAGATCAAAGATCTAATAATAATGATAAATCATTAATTAATCAGAATTAAATTCTGTTAAGGAAAGATTCCTCAAAATCTTTCCAAATAACAAGATTGTGCTCTGTAAGAGCACCGTTGGATCAATAATCCAATGGTAATTAAAAATTACCAAATGACAGAATAAATTCTGTATGGAAAGATTTATCAATCTTGTTAAAAACAAGAAGATTGTCTTCTGTAAATCAGAAGCCCTTGGATCAAAGATCCAACGATGGGAAATTCCCCAAATCAATTGGAGAAAAGATCTCCTTAACTGATTGAACAAACCGGCTTGCCCTATAAAAAGACCCCTAGACTTCAAGTCTTAGATATACAGAAGCATAGAGAGAAGCTTCCTGATAAACTTTGAGAAATTCAAAGAAAAAGAGCAAGCTCTTAGAAGAAGAAAACTTTCTTCAAGGTAAAAAATTATAATGATGAACATAGAGATGAAATCATCTCATAATTTAAAAAGAAGGATTCACTTCTTTAAAAGATCATAGATCTACAAAAACAAAAAGTCTTTCACAGAGAGATCAAAAGATCTCATTATAAAATAAAAGAAGAATTTACTTCTTTCTCACAGATCATAGATCCATAAAGGCAAAGCCTTTCATCAACATAAGAGATTGAAGAACTTTTGTTCTTAGAATCTTGAGACAAAGTCTCTTTTTAGATCATAAAATTGATCATATGCGCCTTTGCACTCTGGAACTGCGCTTTGCGCTCTTGAACTGCGCTTCTGCACTCTTAGACTGGCGCTCAGCGCCGAGCGTGACACATGTCGCTTTGCGCTCTTGAAATAGCGCACTGCGGTCATGGGCTGACACTCAGCGCCAGGCGCACCACGTGTCAATTACATATGCGCCACTGAACTACTAGCGCAATGCGCTCATAAACTGGCGCAATGCGCCCATCATCTGGCGCTTAGCGCCAAACGCGACACATGTCCCTTATGTGTGCGCTACTCGGCAGAAGCGCACTGCGCTCTTTGACTGGCGCAAAGTGCTAAGCGCGCCACGTGTTGCGCTGATAGAACGTAAATCGTTCTTTAAATAAGCCTAGAGCTCTGATAAATGTTCAGCATTCAATAAAAGACAAAATATTGTCAGAATGCAAGTCAATGCTCAGCACTATTAAAAGGGCCAAGTCCAAATAAAGGCTCAACAGCCCAAGACAAATGTTAAACATTTTAACTCGATTGGACTTAGCCCAAGATTGGCCATAAGTCCTCAACTCATATTAATTGAGCCCATCTGCTCATAAATATTTTAACAGATCTTAGCCCCAAATTGGACTACAGATCTTTCAACCAACTCACATCGGTTCAAGGGTACATCTCTGAACCCCTCTGATATGTGTCGTTGTAATCCTTCAGCGTCTTCAGAGAGGTGACGGGTCCCGACAACCAAATATTCTATGGACTGTGGGATCTTTAAACCCATGGACTATGATGTCCTTAACCTCGGACTGTGGGGTCCTTTAAAACCCATGGACTATGATGTCCTTAACCTCGGACTGTGGAGTCCTTTAAAACCCATGCATGTCCTTAACCTCGGATTGTGGAGTCCTTTAAAACCCATGGACTATGATGTCCTTAACCTCGGACTGTGGGGTCCTTTAAAACCCATGGACCGAGATGTCCTTAAACTAACATTGGACCGTAATGTCCTTAAACTAATGGACCGCAAAGTCCCTAAACTAAACAATAGAGCCCAAATGCTCTTTTGTTGGATCTAAACGATCCCGTTAAGTTGATCTTAGTCTAAAATTAGACTAACGTATCCTTAACAAACGTTTAAGTTGATCTTAGTCCCAAATAAGACTAACGTATCCTTAAACCCAACCCCCAAATCCAAATCTAAGAAGATACGGATTTGGACTAATCCACGCCCTACGGGCGACAACATAAATTAGTCTCCGTATACAATCCACGGGCAACCAAAAACAAAACAAACACAGACGACACGAAGTGACCATCTGGAGAAGGAGAAAGTGGTTACCGCGATGTGGTAGCGTAATTAACTGCAGAGGCTTGCGCCTGCAGGCAATAGTGTCCCCACAATCAAAAACCCCTCAACGAGGGGGAATCTGACGAAGTTTGCTAAATCGGCCGCATCCATTTAAACCTTCGATACATGGTGCCATAAATCAACTTGGTATCTTCGGAGAGGTGGGCGGATAGCACCAATTATCATCTGCCCCGAAATTCAGTCAAGACGGACCTGCGCGGTCGCGTCTCCGTGTTTCGGCGGGGAACATGTGCTACATAGAATTACAAGGTACCGCCGCGGCAAGCCATCAAAGCGCTGATCTTAGCCGATTTCATTGTCGAGTGCACCATTCCCATTAAAGGAGGAACGACAGAACAAGGCCCCGATCTACGTCCGTCGGTTGAAGAGGTATTCGACCCCATCCTGGACAGGGTGCTATATGTGGACGGATCCTCTACCGAGGAAGGGAGCGGGGCTGGCTTGATCATCCGCGGCCCAAATGAAGCAGAGCTGGAATACCCCTTAAAGCTCGGGTTCAGAGAATCAAACAACACCGCGGAATACGTAGCTTTATTAGCAGGACTGCGAATAACATCCGGGGTGGGGCTGAAGACTATCCGAGTCCGCAGCGACTCCACACTAGTCGTCGGCCAGGTAACTGGGCGCTTTGAAGCCCGGGAACCGCTTATTATAAAGTGCCTAGCCGAGGTAAAAAGACTTCGCAAAAATTTCAACGAAGTCCAGGTAGAACAGATTCCCTGGAATCTGAACACCTAAGCTGACGCATTGAGCAAGCTCGCCTTTTCCTATACGGCCAACCATAAGAGAAATATCCTCTTCGAAATGTTACCACGGTCCAGCGTGGAGGACGGAGAGGTAACACTCCAGGTATACACGACTCAGAAGGAAGGACAAGATTGGAGGAAGCCCTTCGTGGAATTCCTAAAAGATGGCACACTTGCAGAAGACTGAGGAGAGGCGTGCCGCCTTCGAGTAAAAGCTCGTCATTTCACTTGGAGCAATGAGAACCTTTACAAGAAATCATACATTCAGCCCCTACTCCGATGTGTCGACCCCTCGAAGCCGACTATGTCCTACGAGAGATACACAAAAGGGTCGGGGGGAACACCAAGGGGCCCGTACCCTGGTCCAAAAGACGCTGCTCCAAGGATATTATTGGTCGAGTATATACCAGGATGCCGAGAAGCTTGTCAGAAGATGCAAAAGTTGCCAACTCCATGGCAGCATACCTCATCTCCCCGCTACCGAGCTAACAACACTCAGTTCCTCTTGTCCATTGGCACAATAGGGGATGGACATGGTGGGCCAACTCCCCACTGGCACGGGCGGACACAAGTACATTCTCGTCGTGGTGGACTACTTCACAAAGTGGATAGAGGTCGTCCCCATCAGAAAACCAGACGCCGTCTCTACTATAAAGTTCTTGCAGAACAACATAATCATCCGATTTGGGATCCCGAGATGCATCATCACCGACCACGGGACTAACTTCGAGAATGACAAAGTCAGAGAGTTTTGCAGTGATTACCATATATTGATGAAGTTTGCCACGGTTGCCCATTCTCAATGCAACGGGGAGGCAGAGGTTGCAAACCGGGCGTCATCCGCGGTCTCCGAGCCCGTCTAGAAGGAAGACAAGGTGGCTGGGTCGAGGAACCACTTCGGGTCCTGTGGGCACTACGAACGTCAAGGAAAACACCTACGGGAGAAACCCCCTTCAGCCTATGCTATGGCACCGAGGCCATGGTCCCTGCGGAGATCGGATTGCCCAACTACAGAGTCGAACACTTCAATGATGAAGCTAACACCTAGGCGCTCTGGACCAACTTGGATATCATACTAGAGAAACGGGACCGAGCACAAATTAGAGCGGCCGCCTATCAACAACAAACTGCTCGCTACTACAACGCCCAAGTCAAGCATCGCGCCTTCAAGACAAGAGATATAGTCCTACAAAGGACCGAGTTCGTAGACCAAATGAGTCTGCACAAATTCTCCCCAAAATGGGATGGCCCATGCCTCATAGCAGAAGTATTTCCCGGTGGAGCATATCGCTTACAAGTCGCCAGGGGACGAAAGTTTCTTCGGCCTTACAACGCCGGAAAACTTAAATTGTATAAATGAATGTATTTCCCCGTTTTTGAAGCGGTGTAATTTTTATTAAGTCTCCCAAGTTATAAGAGACTTCTTCCATAAATTTTGTTTTCTTTCTCAGTTCTGTAACCCCTATGCTCGTCTTGAAAAAGCACGTAAACATTGCAAAAAGGACAGAAGGAAACAAAATGCCTCAATAAGAAAAACTTTTATTCATCAAGGAGGTATTATAAGCTCCTTAGCCTTACAAAAAATATTTACAACAGGGGGAGCCGGGGATTAAGAAAGCATTGTTGATGGTACTCCGAGGAAATCTCCGCCAGCCGAGCCATAGCTTCCTCGGCTGCCATGGGAGCGCCATCTGCTGGACCAAAATCAGTGATCAGCCTCTTCTGGAAACACACCAGAAGAAGGTTCACCGATCGATCCCGCTTGCTCTTTGAGATCAGGCCGAGGTGGTAGAGCGAGTGCAACTTTTCGATCGCCTCGTCCCTCAGCTGCAGATACAGGGCATTGTACAGCTCGAGGACATCCTCTAGATCGTGTAAATGAGCAGTTGGAGGAGCGGAGAACGTCGGGGAAGAAGGCATCCAAAGTGCCCCTCTACGTGGCCTATCACCGCCTCGTACGTCTGCTCGGAGCGGTCGAGATTGTAAAGATACATATAGTCACGAGAAATGATCTCTCTGAGGAGCACATACGGACGCACGGTTATCTTCAGAAACACAAGGCTAGAAAGAAACCAAAATGCCCTCGCTATTTATAGCCTCAACAAAAATCTCTAAAGGCCATAAATTACTCGCACAGTGACGCGAATCGCGGGACGTCTTAATTTCCCGATATGGAACGGCTACGTGTCGGCCATGCCTGTCTTCAAGGGCGGCAATGCGGCCCGTGGAAGTTTGAACAACGCCCTCTCTCCCGCCAATACGGCCCACGGAAGGTTGAACGACGCCCTCACTCCCGCCAATGCGGCCGCGAAAGTTTGAACGATGCCCCAGGAAGGGGCAAGGGAGTCTCTAAAGCCCTCCTCATGAGGCCACCGAGCAGCTTTCCTGCCCGGTCCATCCCTAACGAGTAGACTCCTATCCATCTGCGCTTAGGATCTAAAGCCCTTATCGCGAGGCCACCAAGAACTTCCCTGCACGGTCCATCCCTAGCGGGTAGATTCCTACCCATCTACGCTATGGATCAAAGCCCTCCTCACGAGGCCACCGAGCAGCTTCCCTGCCCGGTCCATCCCTAGCGGTTAGATTCCTACCCATCTACGCTAAGGATCTAAAGCCCTCATCGTGAGGCCACCGAGCAGCTTCCCTGCCCGGTCCATCCCTAGCGGGTAGATTCCTACCCATCTACTCTAAGGATCCAAAACTCTCCTCACGAGGCCACCGAGCAGCTTCCCTGCCCAGTCCATCTCTAGCGGGTAGACTCTAACCCATCTACGCTAAGGATCCAAAGCACTCCTCATGAGGCCACCGAACAGCTTCCTTGCTCGGTCCATCCTTAGCGGGTAGGCTCCTATCCATCGACGCTAAGGATCTAAATATCTCCTCACAAGGCCACCAAGCAGCTTCCCTGTCCGGTCCATCCCTAGCTGGTAGATTCATACCCATCTACGCTAAGGATCCAAAGCCTTCCTCACGAGGCCACCGAGTAGCTTTCCTGCCCGGTTCATCCCTTGCGGATAGACTCCTACCCATTTACGCTGAGGATCCAAAGCCCTCTTCACGAAGCCACCGAGCAGCTTCCCTGCCCGGTCCATCCCTAGCGGGAAGATTCCTACCCTTCTAAGCTAAGGATCCAAAACCCTCCTCACAAGGCCACCTGTAATACCCAGTTTCTTTTGTATCCAATTATCCATATTTTCATAATAATAATTTTCCCTATATTTTTCTAATTAATTTTTCCAAATATATTTAATCCAATTATTTTTCTACTAACCCTAATATCCTATCTCAAACCCTGATCCTATTTCTTTTCTCTTGGGCCAAAGCCCAAACCCCAACTCTCCTTTACTCTTTCTCCTTCTCCCTACCCCAGGCCCACTCCCTAACACCCGACCCGACACCCTACCCAAACCCAAACCCGACCCATTTCTTCTTCTTCCCCTCTTCTTCCTTTCTTCTTCTTCCTTTTCCCGCTCGTTTTCCCCTGCTTCGCCCCCTCCTCGCGCCCATGACCCGTTCCCTTACCCCACATCCCCATGACCCGCTCCTCCCCAGCGACCACGTCCTCGCCTCCCTCAACAACCCCAACGGCATTCCCCCACACTCACACTTACCCCCGCGAAACCCGCGCCTCTCCAATGTCGCCACGACCCCGTACTCCTCGCAACGCCCCCGCCATTCCCATAACGCCCTCCTCATCGCCCGTTCCCTCCCTCTCTTCACCGCACTCAGTTCCCTCTCCCTCACACCCCAAGCCTCCATCTACAACACCGTCATCTCGCCTGGCTACCACCGAGCTCCACTGCCGGTGACCTCGAGCTCTTCTGCAACCCCCTTCACCTTTACCCCGAGAAGACCTCCTCACCTTTCACCCCGACGAGACCCACAACATCACTACCATCATCACCACCGCTGCTTCCTCGTCGTTGTCGCCAACTAACCCAACGCCCTTTCCTCTTTCCTCTTCTCTCCTGCACACCCGAGAAAACCCGACCCCAAGAACCCTGCACCCTGTTCCCCTTCGAATACAGAGACGCGACCGTGTAGGTTCGTCTTGCCTGAGATTCGGGGCAGATGCTATTTGGTTTTATCCGTCCACCTCTCCGAAGATGCCAAGTTGATTTATGGCACCGTGTATCGGAGGTTTAGATGGATGCGGCCGATGTAGCAGACTTCGTCAGATTCCCCCTCGCTTGAGGGGTTTTTGATTGTGGGGTCGCTCTTCCCTGCAGGCGCAAGCCCCTGCAGTTAATTACGCTACCGCACCACGGTAGCAACTTTCTCCTTCTCCAGAATTTCACTTCGTGTCGTGGGTGTTTGTTTTGTTTGTGGTTGCCCGTGGATTGTATACGGAGACTAATTTATGTCGTCGCCCGTAGGACGTGGATTAGTCCAAATCCATATTTTCTTAGATTTGGATTTGGGATTTTGGTTTAAGGATACGTTAGCCCTATTTAAGGCTAAGATCAACTAAAACTTTTGTTAAGGATACGTTAGCCTAATCTCCAGACTAAGATCAACTTAACGGGATCGTTCGGATCCGACAAGAGAGCAATTGGCTCTATTGTTTAGTTTAATGACGTTGCGGTCGATTTCCAGTTTAGGGACATAGTGGTCCATCATTCCCATTTGGGGACGAATATTAGTTTAAGGACATTTCGGTCCAACGTTCCCATTTTGGGACGAATATTATTTTAAGGACGTTTCGGTCCATGAGTTTAAGGACCCCGCAGTCCGTGGAATGTGTGGTTGTCGGGACCCGACACCTCTCTGAAGACGTTGAAGGATTACAATGACAGGTGTCAGAGGAGTTCGGAGATGTACCCTTGAACCGGATGTAAATTGATTTAAGAGAGCAGCCGTGCTCAGTCAATTTAATTTGAGGACTTACAGCCATGATTGGGCTAAGTCCAGTTGAGAATATTCAACGTTTTTATCTTTGGCCTATTAGGCATGTGCTAGGGTTTTGCCCCTGTTTAATAATGCACTGCATTTTATTCTGGCCTGCTAGGCCTTTTTGATTTGGGTTCTGTCCCTTTATTTATGATGCAGAGCATCTGTCATTGTTGGGGCTCTGCCCTTTTTTTAAAATAATGCCTAGCATTTTATTAGGCCTGTTAGGCCTTTTTTTAATTGGGCTTGGCCCTTCTGTAAATAATGCAGTGCATTAATCAAACTGACAGTGGCCATGGGGCCTGTCAGGCGCTTTGTGCCAATTATTGAGCGCAAGCGCATGTGGAGGTGACATGTGTCACGCTCGGGTGAGCGCAAGTGCAACAGCAGCGCAGTGCACTGCGTCAGTGCGCTGCGCTGTTGCGTTGCTGACACGTGGCGCGCTCTGGTGAATTGCGCCAACTTCAGAGAGCAATGCTCTATCTTAAAAGCGCATAGCGCAAGTTATTCTGGTGCTGACACGTGGCGCTCTTTGGCGCCTTGCGCCAATTCAGAGAGCACAACAGTGCAGATTTGCAAGTGCAAGGCACTGTTTTAATTATCTTGATCCAATTTTGGATTCAAGAAAAGAATCTTTAAGATTCCAGAACCGATGGTTCATAAAAAAAGGCAATGCCTTTGATATTATTTATTACTATTTTATTATTATTTTTTATTGAAGATTCTTGATCTTGTTCTTAGATCAATGAACTATTCAGAAGAAGTTCTTCTTTTTAAAAGGTTTTACCTTCTTTTTTCTTTCTGAATTTCTTCTCAAAATTCTTTAGAGGAGTTCTTTCTCTGTTTCTGAGTTTCTGTCTCTTTATTCTCTGTGTTGTTGTTCTCCCTCTGTGTTCTTTTTGGAGTTGGGGTCTAGGGGCCTTTATATAGTGCCCATTAATTTGTTAAATTTGTTAAAGAGATCATTCTCTGAGTGATTTGGGGAATTTTCCCTACCGTTGGATCTTTGATCCAAGGGCTTCTGTTTTACAGAAGACAATCTTCTTGTTTTAACAAGAACAGAAAGATTTTACTGGAATTTTAATTCTGTTTGGCGCAAACACACCAGCGCAGAGCGCGGCGCAACTGCGCGGACACGTGTCGCGCAGCGCAAGGCGCAGCGCAACTGCGCCGACACGTGTCGCGCAGCGCAGAGCGCGGCGCAACTGCGCGGACACGTGTCGCGCAGCGCAAGGCGCGACGCAACTGCGCCGACACGTGTCGCGCAGCGCAACTGCGCTAGCGCAACTGAAGCGTTGCTTCTTTTAATTTTATTTTTAAATAGAGTCTTGCTCTGATTGGGCGCGCTGCCTTGGGCGCTGCGCTGACATATCAGTTTTTGATACATGGCGCGTTGCGCGCAGCGCAAGGAATTTGAAGCGTTGCTTCAATTTTTGAATTTTTGAAATTCAAACGGAGCTTTGCTCTGATTGGGGGAAACACACCCACCACCGTAACTTCACCTCCGGTGACCTCCTCTCAACCTAACCCGGCAGCACCACCAAGCATCCAACCCGCCCCCGAGCTCCACTTCAACCACCGGCGACCCCAGCGCACCTCCGACCTCCGCCAGCTGAGCCCACTCCTCTGCCTCCTCTCTCCCTTCTCACCACCAGCACCACCACTGCCACCGCTTGTCACCTGCCTCCAACGACGTCGCCGCTGGCGCCAGTGCCACCCGAGCCCCTGCAGCTACTATATCCAGCGAGCCCCGTCGTCATCGCCGAGCCAAGCCAAAGCCGTTACTATTGTAGTCTCTACCGTGAAATGTGTTGCTGTTGCGTCGCCGTATCGTTGCCGTGATCGTGTCGTCTGCATCGCCGTTATCGTTACCATCGTCTTGAGGAAAGTGAACTACTCACTTGCTTACATGCTAGTATCTTACAATTTAGATTTAATACTTAGTTAAACTAGATACATCTATATATATATGTATATATGTACGCGTAGTGAATCATCGTTCGGGTCACTATGATACCCGTTGTGTTTGGATCTGATACAAATTGTTTGGAATCAAGTTTAGGACCCAATTCTAATTGTGTAGGGAATATAGATATCGAAATCACCTAGAAATTAGTCAGATAAAATAAGATCCCAATGTATTGTGTTAAATGCTCGATACTACCCTACGTGTTTGATGCGAACTGTAAACGATAACTAAATCACATATGGCGGAACTTGTTGTGGATAGATCTGCTTACTGATAACAAACATCATGTAGGATTTTGGTTTGAAAATAGTAAAGTTTACATCATGTAATGATGCCCCTAAAAGGCAACGTTGAATCTGGAATTCACCGCATATATCACGTTCAAAAATCTATATTAAATTGAATACAACTCACAACCTAATGTTTTAGGGCTTGTATCTAAGCCAACAGATAAACCTACAGCACCCTATAGTTTATCTTTGCATTTTGATAAGTTGTAACGATGAATACTGAGGCGATTCGCGGCCCTGAACTGCAGTCCGGGGCAGCGTTCGTTTTGGATACCTGGCTTTGGAACACCTGTATACCCCTTAGTTTAAACTGAAAATGCATGGATCCCCATATGGTCACGTAGATAATTTAGTTAGCTAACACCTGAATTTGATCCCGTGCAGTTTCACCGTCATTTGCTATTTAATTTTCATTTTAACGTACCTAGGTATCCTGCAGTTTTCTGCAGTGACAGTTTGTACACTTTGATATTAAACTGAACATATCTCCCAACACACAGTGGATGTTATTGATCCATATGATGAGTTGGAAACCTAACTATTAAACCTAAATATTATCCAACTTTAGCGTTGCCTAATTATACTCCCAACTGGGAGTAAAATGTGTTACGAAAAGGACTTCCAGTTCAGGAATTGGATTTCCAGCACTAAACACTTAAAATGAAATGGCCATAACTAGAGAAATTGAAGCCCAATTGGCGCGAAACCAATTTTTATGGATAGATAATTAAACATACTACTTATCTTTTTTATATTGTTTTGCTAAATTCTATGCGTGTGATTTATAGTAAATTATTCAAGTGCTAGGACACTGGCTGCTGATATTTTATTCCTATCGTAATTAGTTGCATTCTCATCATATCATGTAGTAGTTGTATCCTCATTCGAATAGTGGTCACATACATTGATAAACTAGTGATCATGTACATTACCCAGTGATAGATATTAGTGTTTGGATTGTGGCAAGTACGTTAGTGTTAAAGCGTGATCGAGTAGTGAAAGTGACACGTACTTGTACACAATCAGCGGACCCAGTTAATTTATTGCATTGTTGATGTCTATGGGACATATATAAGTGTAACTATAACTGAAATGGGATGGTTATGGAGCACTTATATTAATGTCATAGGTAAGGCATTAATGTCATAGGTAAGGCGTCAAACACTGTCCATTTATCTCGGGTACCAGTCGAGACATGCTTGATGAAGATCCGGTCTCCAGTTCTCGCATAGACTT
The DNA here is from genome assembly GCA_030015575.1 of Agapanthus africanus. Classification (NCBI taxonomy): domain Eukaryota; kingdom Viridiplantae; phylum Streptophyta; class Magnoliopsida; order Asparagales; family Amaryllidaceae; genus Agapanthus; species Agapanthus africanus. Next base: position 894,544,392 of record JASDDO010000019.1, read on the forward strand.
GTCATGGACCGACTAGTATTTGGGTTTATGGTCGGTATTTGATGCAGACCGTGGGTGTGGGGTAGTTTGAGTGTGAGTTCAATGGAATCTTGGGAGTCCCATTGCCGGCATATACAGTGATTTTGGGAGTTGTATGGATGGTGTTACTGATTATTATCATGCGTGATTCGGGCCCGTTTTCCCTTGCCCCTGTGGCCCTACCCTTGGGTTGGGGATACTCCTGCGTGGTTGACTCTCACACTTGGACTGACGATATATTTAGCGACCTGGATAGTGAGACTTAGAGACTGATAGGTTTAGTGACATGGTCATGCATTGTTTACTGATTCGATATACCTTCTTTACTGTTTACCTGTACCGGTTACTTCATGCGCATGACATCACTCCATGCTTACTGTTTCATATTCATCATTATTGCACGTGTTTACATATGTATTTATATTTATTGTTATTGTGTCGCTCTGACGACCTGAGTATGCATCCTCAGAGTGAGAAGTGGACTTAGCTTGGATCAGGACCTGACGTATCTCGAGGATATTGCGGACATCTAGATTAGCGACGCCAGCACTATCTTCCTTTGACTCCATCTGGTTAGTTTTATATCTGTTTTGATTTAGTGACTGCATTTCTCATTACTTGTGCATTGATTACTGATTACCACGTAAAGCTAGAAGCCGATGTGTGACTACGGAAGGATGTTTCCTCGACCGTAGGAGCATGGCTGGTCTTCTCAACCCCTCGTATTCCATATATTGGGAAGAGAGCGTGACACCACCGAGCAGCTTCCCTGCCCGGTCCATCCCTAGCGGGTAGAATCCTACCCATCTACGCTAAGGATCCAAATCCCTCCTCACGAGGCCATCGAGCAGCTTTCCTGCCCGGTCCATCCCTAGCGGGTAGACTCCTACCCATCTACGCTAACGATCTAAATATATCCTCACGAGGCCACCGAGCAGCTTCCCTGCCCGGTCCATCCCTAGCGGGTAGATTCCTACCCATCTACGCTAAGGATCCAAATCTCGCCTCATGAGGCCACCGAGCAGCTTCCCTGCCCGGTTTATCCATAGCGGGTAGACTCCTACCCATCTACGCTAAGGATCCAAAGCCTTTCTCACGAGGCCACTGAGCAGCTTCCCTGTCCGGTCCATTCCTAGCGGGTAGATTCCTACCCATCTACGCTAAGGATCCAAATCCCTCCTCACGAGGCCACCGAGCAACTTCCCTGCCCGGTCTATCTCTAGCGGGTAGACTCTTACCCATCTACGCTAAGGATCCAAAGCCCTCCTCATGAGGCCACCGAGCAACTTCCCTGTCCGGTTCATCCCTAACGGGTAGGCTCCTACCCATCTACGCTAAAGATCTAAAGCCCTCCTCACGAGGCCACCGAGCAGCTTTCCTGCCCAGTCCATCCCTAGCGGGTAGATTCCTACCCATCTACGCTAAGGATCTAAAGCCCTCCTCATGAGGCCACCGAGCAGTTTCCCTGTCCGGTCTATCTCTAGCGGGTAGATTCCTACCCATCTACGCTATGGATCCAAACCCCTCCTCACGAGGCCACCGAGCAGCTTTCCTGCCCGGTCCATCCCTACCGGGTAGATTCCTGCCCATCTACGTTATAGATCAAAGCCCTCCTCACGAGGCCACCGAGCAGTTTCCCTGCCCGGTCCATCCCTAGCGAGTAGTTTTCTACCCATCTACGCTAAAGATCTAAAGCCCTTATCGCGAGGCCACCGAGCAGCTTCCCTGCCCGGTCCATCCCTAGCTGGTAGATTCCTACCCATCTACGCTATGGATCAAAGCCCTCCTCAAGAGGCCACCGAGCAGCTTCCCTGCACTGGTCCATCCTTAGCGGGTAGATTCCTACCCATCTACACTAAGGATCCAAATCTCTCCTCACGAGGCCACCGAGTAGCTTCCCTTCCTGGTCCATCCCTAGTGGGTAGACTCCTACCCATCTACGCTAAAGATCCAAAGCCATCCTCACGAGGCCACCGAGCAGCTTCTCTGCCCGGTCCATCCCTAGCGGGTAGACTCCTACCCATCTACGGTAAGGATCCAAAACCCTCCTCACGAGGCCACCGAGCAGCTTCCCTGTCCGGTCCATCCCTGGCGGGTAGATTCCTATCCATCTACGCTAAGGATCCAAAGCCCTTCTCACGAGACCACCGAGCAGCTTTCCTGCCCGGTCCATCCCTAGCGGATAGACTCATACTCATCTATGCTAAGAATCCAAAGCCCTCCTCACGAGGCCACCGGGCAGCTTCCCTGCCCGGTCCATCCCTAGCGGGTAGATTTCTACCCATCTACACTAAGGATCCAAAGCCCTCCTCATGAGTCCACCGAGCAGCTTCCCTGCCCGGTCCATCCCTAGCGGGTAGACTCTTACCCATCTACGCTAAGGATCCAAAGCCCTCCTTATGAGGCCACCGAGCAGCTTCCCTGCCGGGTCCATCCCTAGCGGGTAGACTCTTACCCATCTACGCTAAGGATCCAAAGCCCTCCTCACGAGGCCACCGAGCATATTTCTTGCCCGGTCCATCCCTAGCGGGTAGACTCCTACCCATCTACGCTAAGGATCCAAAGCCCTCCTCATGAGGCCACCGAGCAGCTTCCTTACCTGGTCCATGTTCCCCTCTGAACACAGAGACGCGACCGCGTAGGTTCGTCTTGCCTGAGATTCGGGGCAGATGCTATTTGGTTTTATCCGTCCACCTCTCCGAAGATGCCAAGTTGATTTATGGCACCGTGTATCGGAGGTTTAGACGGATGCGGCCGATGTAGCAGACTTCGTCAGATTCCCCCTCGCTTGAGGGGTTTTGATTGTGGGGACGCTCTTCCCTGCAGGCGTAAGCCCCTGCAGTTAATTACGCTACCGCATCGCGGTAACAACTTTCTCCTTCTCCAAAATTTCACTTCGTGTCGTGTGCGTTTGTTTTGTTTGTGGTTGCCCGTGGATTGTATACGGAGACTAAATGATGCCGTCGCCCGTAGGACGTGGATTAGTCTAAATCCGTTTTTACTTAGATTTGGTTTTGGTGTTTTAGTTTAAGGATACGTTAGCCCTATTTAAGGCTAAGATCAACTTAAACTTTTGTTAAGGATGCGTTAGCCTAATCTCTAAACTAAGATCAACTTAACGGAATCGTTTGGATCCGACAAGAGAGCAATTGGCTCTATTGTTTAGTTTAATGAGGCTGCGGTCGATTTCCAGTTTAGGGACATGGTGGTCCATCATTCCCATTTGGGGACGAACATTAGTTTAAGGACATTTCGGTCCAACGTTCCCATTTTGGGACGAATATTAGTTTAAGGACGTTTCGGTCCACGAGTTTAAGGACCCCGCAGTCCGTATCGATGTGTGGTTGTCGGGACCCGCACCTCTCTGAAGACGTTGAAGGATTACAACGACAAATATCAGAGGAGTTCAGAGATGTACCCTTGAACCGGATGTAAATTGATTTAAGAGAGCAGCCGTGCTCAGTCAATTTAATTTGAGGACTTACGACCATGATTGGGCTAAGTCCAGTTGAGAATATTCAACGTTTTGATCTTTGGCCTATTAGGCCTGTGCTAGGGCTTTGCCTCTGTTTAATAATGCGCTGCATTTTATTCTGGCCTGCTAGGCCTTTTTGATTTGGGCTCTGTCCCTTTATTTATGATGCAAAGCATCTGTCATTGTTGGGGCTCTGCCCTTTTTAAAATAATGCATAGCATTTTATTTGGCCTGTTAGGCCTTTTTTAATTGGGCTTGGCCCTTCTGTAAATAATGCAGTGCATTAATTATCTGACAGTGGCTTATCAGACGCTTTGCGCCAATCATTGAGTGCAGGCTCATGTGGAGGTGACACGTGTCACGCTAGCGCAGTGCGTTGCGCTGTGACACGTGGCGCGCTCTGGCGAGTTGCGCCAACTTCAGAGAGCAAAGCTCTATCTTAAAAGCGCATAGCGCAAGTTGTTATGGTGCTGACACGTGGCGCTCTCTGGTGGCTTGCGCCAACCCAGGAGCGCAACAGTGCAGACCTACAAGTGCAAGGCACTGTTTAATCTCTTGATCCAATTTTGGATCCAAGAGAAGAATCTTTAAGATTCCAGAACCAATGGTTCATAAAAAAGGCAATGCCTTTGTTATTATTTTTTTTTTATTGAAGATCATTGATCTTGTTCTTAGATCAATGACCTATTCAGAAGAAATTCTTCTTTTTATAAAGGTTTTACCTTTCTTTTTTCTTTCTGAATTTCTTCACAGAGTTCTTTAGAGTTCTCTCACTGTTTCTTGAGTTTCTCTATTCTCCGTGTTGTTGTTGTTCCTCCTCTGAAATTGGGGTCTAGGGGCCTTTATATAGTGTCCATTAATTTGTTAAATTTGTTAAAGAGATCATTCTCTGAGTGATTTGGGGATTTTCCCCACCGTTGGATCTTTGATCTAAGGGCTTCTGTTTTACAGAAGACAATCTTCTTGTTTTAACAAGAACAGAAGGATCTTACTGGAATTTTAATTCTGTTTGGCGCAAACGCACCAGCGCTTGACACGTGTCACGCAGCGCAGAGCGCAGCGCAACTGCGCTAACACGTGTCTCGCAGCGCAAGGCACAGCGCAACTGCACTGACACGTGTCGCGCAGTGCAACTGCGCTGACACGTGTCGCAGCGCAGAGCGCAGCACATCTGAAGCGTTGCTTCATTTGTTAAAGTTTGAATTTTAAACAGAGCCTTGCTCTGATTGGGTGTGCTGCCTTGGGCGTTGCGCTCCCTGTGCCGGTGTGTCTGATTTTGACACGTGGCGTTCTGCGCGCAGCGCAGGGGATCTGAAGCGTTGCTTCATTTATTTTAACTTTAATTTTCACTTCGATTTCAAAACAGAGCTTTACTCTGATTGGGGGAAACAGAAGCGTTGCTTCGTCTCCCGCCTTGGAATTTGAACAGAGCTTTGCTCTGATTGGGATAAACAAATGCCCCCCCACCGTTGCGCTTACGTGGCCCAAAATGTGAGCGCAGCGATGGCAGAATTCCAACCGTCGCGCCATCCCTTGGAAGTTGAAATGGCTCTTCAATGCCTATAAATATGACCTTTGGTCCGTTACATGATTTTCATCTCTTCATAGGAATTTTGTTCAGAGCCCTGCTCTTTTGTTTAAGCATTTTTAAAAGTTCGAACTCTAGAGAACTTTAGGTAAAAATTAATTTTGATTAAATCAAATCAATTTTAAGAGCCTTGCTCTCAATAGATCCCTGATCTAAAGAAGACCCATTTAGGGTTTCACTTAACAGAGCTTTGCTCTGAAGGGGTCTAAAGAGAACTAAGGAGAACCCTATTAGAGTTCCATTAATAGAGCTCTGCTCTCTAAAAGATTTTCCTTGTATTTTCTCATTTCATTAATGGAGCTTTGCTCCTTCCAAATCATACAAAAGAACTCTTAGGAGTTTTTCATGGATCTTGGAGTTTAAAGATGGCATTTTATTCCTCGATGCATTATATTGTTTTGCTTAATCAGTTTTTCTGATAATTTTGTTGATTCTCTTTCACAGAAACAATGGATGCCCACATGTACGATCTTGACGAGATCATCTCTTACAGGGACATCCGCCGACTTGGCCGTTCTCAAAATCGAGAGTTCACAAACGCGGAGTGTGCTGAAATCATGAGCCGCTTCGACGCATATACCGGTCAACTGCTTCCCCGACGTTCCTCCCTCCTGAAGCTTATCGTGGGAGCCATCTGGGAAGCGCTTCCCTTATTCTGTTCCGGTGTGCCGCTTGGGGCATTGGATGCCGCCGAGGATAAGGTGCACTCGGTGTACCTGATGAACTTAATTTCGAAGAGACGGCGAGACAATCTTGTCAATCTCCTACACTGGGCCTTCTAACAGTCTGCCATACTCGCTACTTATTGGAGGGAGGAGAACATCAGTGGAGACCCCGACGCTCGTGCTCGCGAAAGAAAGCACACCAGGATGGTTCGCCAGTCTTGGAAAGTCTTAAATAAGGTCACTTTCGAAGTCTTCAATCCATGTCCGGGATTTGAGGTTTTACCGTTGTAATCATCTGGATAATGTCTTTGTTTATTTCTTTATAATTGTAAGGACCTTTAGCAATATGAATGGAAAATTTCTCATTTCAGCTTGTCTTGTTTCGCGTACTAAATCTTTTGCACATGCATGAATGGGTATGTCTCAAACGCTTAATCAGATGCAAATCGGACGTTCTTTCTGTCGCTTTCTCCCTTATTTTATTATCAGCGTGCTACCTTAGCAAACATGGTCGATAGATGATAGAGCGAGCCTCCTTTCTTGGCTTCTTGAAGAGGTAGTGATGGCTTAGGCCGCAGATTCAGATCTGCTGCCTAAGACTTTTCAACTCTATGAGCCGTGAGGGTCTCATAAAGACTTTTCTCGCTACGAGTCGAGAGGATCTCGTAGGTGGGTTTTCTCCTTAGGAATCATGAGGATTCCTAAGTGCGTTTTCTCTTATAAGTCGTAAGGATCTTATAAGAGAATTTTTCCTTCTTACGAGTTGAGAGAACTCGAAAGCGGTTGTTTCCCTCTTTGTCGAGATCCGACTTTGGAGAGTGAGACCCGTGAATAGTATGCAAGAGACCGTTTTAGACCAACTTGCAGGGTCCCAGTGCTTAGAAAACAAGTTTTTTAATCCCTGCTGCCTAAGGCTTTATCTTGCAAGTCGAGACGAATCGGGAAGTCCTCGCGAAGACACTAATTTCCTTACGAGTCGAGACGAATCGAGCAGCTCTCGTCAAGGACACTAATTTCCCTGAGTTGAAGTATTTTGCCGAGGACGCTGGTTTCCTCGAGGTTGAGACGAATCGAAGTATTCCTGCAAAGACACTGGTTTCTCTGCGGGCCGACACGAATCAGGAAGCTCTCATCAAGGACGCTAGTTTCCCTGAATTGGGGTATTTGCCAAGGACACTGGTTTCCCTGGGGTTGAAACGAGTCGAGGTGTTCCTGCAAAGACGCTAGTTTCTTTGCGGGTCGACGCGAATCAGGGTGTTCTCGTCAAGGACACTAGTTTCCCTGAGTTGAAGTATTTTGCCGAGGACACTGGTTTCCTCGAGGTTGAAACGAATCGGAGCATTCCTGTGGAGACACTGGTTTCTCTGCGGGCCGACGCGAATCAGGAAGCTCTCATCAAGGACACTGGTTTCCCTGAGTCGAAGTATTTTGCCGAGGACACTGGTTTCCTCGAAGTTGAAACAAATCGGAGTATTCCTGCGGAGACGCTAGTTTCTCTGCGGGCCGACGCGAATCAGGAAGCTCTCATCAAGGACGCTAGTTTCCCTGAATTGAGGTATTTGCCAAGGACACTGGTTTCCCTGGGGTTGAAACGAGTCGAGGTGTTCCTGCAAAGACGCTAGTTTCTCTGCGGGTCGACGCGAATCAAGATGTTCTCGTCAAGGACACTGGTTTCCTTGAGTCGAAGTATTTTGCCGAGGACACTGGTTTCCTCGAGGTTGAAACGAATCGGAGCATTCCTGCGGAGACACTGGTTTCTCTGCGGACCGACGCGAATCAGGAAGCTCTTATCAAGGACACTGGTTTCCCTGAGTCGAAGTATTTTGCCGAGGACACTGGTTTCCTCGAAGTTGAAACGAATCGGAGTATTCCTGCGGAGACGCTAGTTTCTCTGCGGCCGACGCGAATCAGGAAGCTCTCATCAAGAACGCTAGTTTCCCTGAATTGAGGTATTTGCCAAGGACACTGGTTTCCCTGGGGTTGAAACGAGTCGAGATGTTCCTGCAAAGATGCTAGTTTCTCTGCGGGTCGACGCGAATCAAGATGTTCTCGTCAAGGACACTGGTTTCCTTGATTCGAAGTATTTTGCCGAGGACGCTGGTTTCCTCGAAGTTGAAACGAATCGGAGCATTCCTGCGGAGACACTGGTTTCTCTACGGGCCGACGCGAATCAGGAAGCTCTCATCAAGGACGCTAGTTTCCCTGAATTGAGGTATTTGCCAAGGACGCTGATTTCCCTGGAAGTTGAACTGATCTGTGGTGGTCTTTCAGGTTTTGTATAAGTTACCGTCAAAACCGTGAAGCTAGGAATTTGATCTTTACTTTGTTTACTGGCACTGTGTCTGCTGTATCGAGACGAGTGTCACGGTTGTCTCTAGGTTGCTGGTGAACTGTCGAGATTTGGCTTCGCTTTCTGGCGGAGCCTGTTGGGAAGGTATGGTGCCCTCTTTGTTTGTGCCCTTGGATTGTATACAGGGATCGACGCGATCTCAACTGTAGGGCAAAAGCTTCATCATATTTTTTTTTATTATTGTTTTATTTCCGCGATGCTCTATCATTTCAACTTTTTTATCGCGAAGGTCACGATTGCCCAATCATTTCGGCTATTTTTCGCGGTGCCCAATCATTTCGGCTGTTTATTTTATTTTTACTCGCTGCTTTTTATTGCGAGTTGCCCAATCATTTCGGCTATTTTATGTGCATACGTTTTTACTTGCTGCTTTTTATTGCAAGTTGCCCCATCATTTCGGCTATTTCGTATGCATGTGCGGCCTACTGGCTTTTTCGCCGTAAACCTGAAATTAGACACCAATTTCGGCATCAGCACTGCTACAACTGGGAGATATTGCCATGAGCGAATCATCATTTGCCTCTATCGATATCGAACAAAGGTGGCTTAGCGAACAGGGTTAAGGTCCTGTCGAATGAGGCTTTTGACTTCATGAGCCGTAAGGGTCTCACAAAGGTATTTCTCCCTACAAGTCGTGAGGATCTTGTAGGTGTGTTTTCTCTCTAGGAATCGTGAGGATTCCTAAGTGTATGTTCCTCTGCAAGTCATAAGGATCCTACAAGAGGGTTTTCTCCTTATAAGTCGAGAGGACTTACAAGTGTTGTTCACCATGCGAACATATCCCCAGTCACAGATGGGACTTGGTTAGGGAAATGTTTATTCGCGCCCGTGGATGGTATACAAGGGTCAGTATGAGCCGCTTGTAGGGCAATATCGAAAGTTGTGGGGGTTGCTTAAGCACAGGTTTAGGTCTCTGTAACTTAAGACTTTCAAATCTTATGAGCCGTAAGGGTCCCATAAGAGAGTTCTCCTTACGAGTCGTGAGGATCTCGCAAGTGTATTTTCTCCTTAGGAATCGTGGGGATCCCTAAGTGTGTTGCTCCCTTGTGAGTCGTAAGGATCTCACACGGGTGGTTTCTCCTTACAAGGTCGAGAGGACCCTGTAAGTGTCCTTTAACGAGGTTGCGCCCTTTAGGGTTCACAAACACTCGCCGGTAGTCCTGCTGTTTTTACTTACGGAGCCCTTTCGGATTTTCATCCGTGCCCATTTTGCTTATAGACATACCGTTTATTTTTTTTTATCTTGTTCTTTTTATTCTCCTTTTTTTTACGAGGTCGCGCCCTTTCGGGTTTTCACGAACACTCGCCGGTAGCCCTGCTGTTTTTACTCACGGAGCCCTTTCGGGTTTTCATCCATGCCCATTTTGCTTATGGACATACCGTTTATTTTTTTTTATCTCTTTTTTTTATATATCGGCTTTGGGATATTGCAATCCACCGTAGTTTATCGACATTTCGGTCAACAGCTAGTTTTAGGAGGTAATGGTCCGTCATTAGTTTAAGAACGTTCCGGTGCGTTATTAGTTTAAGGACGTTTCGGTCCGTCATTAGTTTAAGGACGTGATTGAAAGAATTAAAGTTAACCGCAATCAAGACGGTGTCGCTATGCAGCTAGCCGGTTGAGCATGGGTCGATCCACAGGGAGATGGTTGTATGTCCTTTCTTATTTTAGACGAGTCAATAAAGAATGAGTATATTTGTTTGATTCTAACCTATGTGTTTATTTGCAAGTATAAAGTTGTTAAGAAAAGATACGATAATGTAAGCTAAACAAATCCGAACTCAAAACCTTTGAGCCGAGTCTTGACCAGTTGAAGCTAGAGCAATCGGCAACAACGTGGATTAGGGGATTTAAGCGCGGTATTCGTGGAATCCGGCTTATTTACCCTTGTCCTTCCGTTCTTGTCTCTTGCTTTCGCCTCCGGCCAAACCGAACGCAACCGGTCGCGGTTAGGAATCACCGTTACCTTGTTAGGGTAGGGTGCCTAACGGAGCGCTTGCGTATGGTTTGGGCGGAGATCAATGGAAAATAACGGGAAAAGGAAATGAGCAAGGAAGTATTAACTTACAATATCGTATTGATTCTTAACAACGACAATAATTACAACCTTCACAAAGAGAACCAAAAAGAGCAAAAGAAAAGAACAAAGAAAAGAAAAGATTACAAGTAATTAAGTGCATGAATTTAAATTGCAAGGAAATAAAGCAAGGAATAAAAAGCAAGTAATAAATAAGCAATAAAAAGAAATAGAAACTAGAACTCAAGACAAGCATGGGATCAATAGCCAACCCTTAAACTTGCAAGCTCAATCAAGAGGTTGCAAGATCAAGAGAAGGGTAGAGAACGCATATGAAATGAAGCGCTAATTCCATAAGAAAATACGACCCTTGAGATCAATAACAAACTCTTAGCCTTTCAAGCTCAATGAAGAAGTTGAAAGATCAAGAGAAAGCAAGAATCTCAAGGGGAAGTTAAACGAAAGAGAATGATACAAAAGCCCTCATCTTCATTGATCTTCCACTCAAAAAGCTCTCACTACAATTTTCATGGAGAAAAGATGAAGAAGAAGAAGAAAAAGACTAAATCCTAACAAAAGGAGAAACAAAGAATTGACCCTCGGCTTGGCTCAGTTCTGGAGTATTTATAGGCGGGTAAATGGAAACCTAGGGCAATAATCTGGCATAAGATGAAAGTACCAAACTGCCTACAAAAATTGACCCAGCAAGGAGCCTACATGGCCGCGGATCCGCGGCCTAGACCCCCTATTGGCCGCGGATCCGCGGCCGTATAGAGGATTTGGGCCCTCCGTTTTTCTGTGCTTCCCTGGTCCTTTTTTGTATGTAGTTTGGCACATGTCTTTTCTGATAATCCTTCCACATTTCTTCCAGAATTTCTGTTGATCAAAAAGATGATTTGATGTGGATCTTTTGCCATGATTGTCTCGAGCTCCGCGTAGATTTCTTGGATCTTGTGTTGCCATTGAGCCTTGTGCATGAAAATGACATTGATTTGCCATTTTGTCTCCTAAACTGGTGTGTGGCAACAGACGGATAAAGAGCGGAGATCCGTGTTTTATCTGTGAATGGCAGGAACCCGGATTTTGTCGTGTTTTTTCATGAATTTCACCGTTTAGAGCCGAGAACCTGTATCCTGCAATTACTAGCAAACACGGCTCAAGAGTACCTACCGATAAACAACCGAGCGTAAGAATGGGAGGTATAAAATGCAATATTCTGGTATGAACAAATACCCCCAAACTTAACTTTTGCTCGTCCCGAGCAAAACCAATTATTCACAAAAATATAATGATAACCGCACTTTCGCAGGGAACGCGATTGCACTGAGCGCGTGCAACAAGCCGTTAAACCTCTTGGTGTCCCTAGTAGGAGGAGTGTTGTCTCCTGAGGGTTTTCAGCGGATTACACCCACAAAATCCCGTCAAGCTAGTGTCATAAGTTAACGTCGATTCTACTCCTACAGTTTAGTATTTACATTAGAAACTCTATTATCCTAAGTCAGAAATATCCAACCCTTATTTTTCACACCTCCTATCTATTTAACTTTAGATCATATACGTTCCAAAAAAGTTTAGAAAGATGTTGGTATCTCCTGAGTTTTCCTTCTAAAAGTGTGGCCTTAAATCAGGGATTTTTATCAACTTTACAGAAAACACAAGTCTTATTCTTTATTTCTATCTCTTATCCAAACATCAATTGTATACCCCTACGTGTGTGTATATTTGCACCCCTACACTCAAGAATTCAATTCAAGCTATAATACCCTTGCCTTAATACCTCATACTACTTCTTTTCATTTAATGATGGACGGTGTTGCTCACACACCTTTCATGCGACTATTAATGCTTCTTGAGGCACCAACGGCCGATTACTGAATGTGTGAGCTTAAAGCGTAAATAGCAGTTTCCAGGTCTTGACTTTATTCTATTTTTCTTTTTCTTTTTCTTTTTCTTTTTCTTTTTCAAGACCGGATATATTTTTCAACATGCTCTTTTGGTGTTTAGCTTTAAATACCGTTTTTTCTTTCATACTAGGCTTTCAGGCAAGAGTATTTCAAGGTATCCTCTACTATCCAAAGTTTCAAAGTGCGTGTAAGTGCAGTTGTAGGGTATATACTTTCTAAATTTGAACTCAAGAAAAGAAACTATTTTTCAGACTTATCCTTCAGTAAAGCTTCAATACTTTCCCTTCATCTTGACTTAACTCAAGAACTGAACTTAAGATTACCTATTTCTTAAAAAAAAACTGTAAGGACGTATACTTACCAAAGTTAGACAGAATGATGGTTATTTTTAGGGTTTTCAATCCCTAAGCCTAGAATTTAGTTATTTCTATCATATCAACTAAACTTTCGGAATAAAGATCTAAGTTACCCTATTAGCTAACTTGACGACAAAGTTTTTATATTTTTTTTGGAAAATTTTTAATTTTTGTGGGTTTTTAATAAGGTATGCAGATGCAAAATATACAAATGAATGCGAAGGAAGAAAGCTTACCGAGCACACCCCCAAACTTAAACTTGACAGTGCCCTCACTGTCAGGCTACACCAAGAGGGTCAAAATTGTCGGCGCTCCCTAGAAACAAAACAAAAAAGGAAAACAAAAAATATATACAAAAAAGGAGTCCCCCCCAAACTTAAGTAAAACAGTGTTTCCACTGTTAAGCGTTGAAGTTCAGGATTAGGGGGGAAAGAGAATAGTATCAAGCTATACAAGGCCTTACAAAGGCCAAAAGTGAGCACCAACCATTCAAAGATCTTATCATGATAAAGCAGTGGTTGGTCAAAGAGGGCGTAGAGAAAAGAAATGGAGAATACGCGAGACCGTATGGAGATAGAAGCGGGATACGGTCTCGGTATATCAGAAGAAGAAGAATGGCGGAAGGGAAAAAGAAGTGGAGTACGAACTTGAGGGTGCAAATGGAGTGAATAGATTAGCACAATTTGTGATGAGCGATGTGTAAAAAGCGATTGTGCTAATCTATTAACCCGTCGAGAAATGGGGTCAAATCACTCAAGATTCGTGAGAAACCATGGGTACGCCGAACTTGGTAAACCAGACATATGATATGAAAGTGAGACGGGTTCTTGCAAGGTCGGAACGATGGAAAGGATGGAGGTACGTGATTGAGGAAGGTTATCGGTTAAAGGTTCAGGAGGGTGTACACAGTCAATGAAAGGAACATGATGAATTGGAAAATCCGACTCATCAATTAAAACTGGTTCATCCTCAAAGCTATCCTCAAAATTCTCCTCCAAATTTAGCACATCCATGCATTTCTCTTCAAAATCCAGACGCCTATGGGGTTCGGGAAAAATATTTAATGACTCGGGATGATGAATTGGAGAGAAAAACTCTGCCAGATCTACAGGTTCATCAGCCAAAATATTCCCAGCGTCAATATCCTTAATCAAGTGAAAGTCAATTTTCTCCGACATCTCATCAAAAGCATGGATTTCAATCAATTCAGGTTCTAAGATGGAGGTGTAGAGGTCAAAAGGATTGTTTGTGGTTTCACTTGGCAAGGTCCCTTCACAATCTGGCAAATCAAACCCTATAAAGTCGCACAACTCATTAAACATTCTATCTTCAATTGATAATTCAGTTGGGACACTTGATAGACTTTCAACACAGGAGTTGTGGGATTCAATTTGAAACGGGTAGGTTTGATTTGGAAGGGGGTACAGCTCACTCTCTCCACTCAAATTCTCAGCCTGTCCTACCGCCTCTTCATACATTGAAAAATTTGGAGCTAGTTGAAAACTAGCTACCGGTTCACTAGGTTGTATGAGGGCGGCCATGGACACATTCAAATCCATCATTTGTTGGCATGACGCTACCCTAAAGTCTTCCAATGACTGTTCCAGACTAGACATGTGTTGTGATGGAGTTTCAGTAAAAGATTCAAAGTTGTTTGGATACTGGAAACTCCCAAATGGCGGTTCGGAAGCAATGTCTAGGGAAGGTGCAAAAGTTGGGTAGGATTGATAGGAATTGAATGGCGGGACAGGAGCAGGATCAACATTTGGATAAGAAGGTGAATGGAATTGTTGATCCCAAGAATCTGTAGTGGTGAAAGGAGTGAAAGATCGGCTACGGGATTGTTCAATACGTTCAGCGATGGACAAAGGACGACTTGCAAAAGGGGTATCAACATAAGCGGGTGGGGGAGGTTGAAAAGGTTGATACAAAGTGGATTGCGAAGGGCAAGTGTTTGTCCTAGACGCGTCTATCCGATCTTTCAAAGAGATTTTGGGCATGGAGGGATCGTTTGACGTTCGGCCAAAGCAAGAACCGTAAGAAGTAATGTCTGGTTGCGGGTACCAAAGTTCGGCAAGAGTTTTGCGAGGTGGGGTACCCATGATATGAAGAGAGATAGAAAGAAAGGCAGAGAAAAGGAGGGGGGAAAATGTGATTTTTTATTTTATATTAGTTAGATATTAACAAAAGAATGAAATATACACACAAAAAAAGAATATGGACAAAAACAATCACGACACAAAAATACCACACACCTAATCGTTCTAGGGTTCACCTAGGTCAACTAGACCTGCTCCAGAACTTGATTGTCGAAGTAAAACTATGTCGAGAAACGGGCTCAAGATACACTGATCACGAGGCCAGGTAAGTGCAGAGATAAGGGGAGGTTTTCCAACGCTTTCGCGAAGTTCCTTAATTAAATAACCCTTTCTCTTTTGGCGGTTTCGCCGTTAACACTTTCCTAGACACCCCGTAAACAATATACCGTTAAGCGAGGTTCTAAACACAGTTGACTTCTCCTAGTGAGCGCGAAGTCCTTAAGGCTTAAAGTCTAATTTCTTTTAAATTTTGTGCGGGTAAACGTTATGCTCAAGTTCGTGATTTGTGGGCCACGGAAAAGGTGATGAAATCCTTTACCGTATATTGTGGGGTTCGCTTGCCCTTAAGTCCGTATTAATTGATGCAATGCGCAATTCAATAAAAATTCTATAAAGAATCAAAAAATCGTTTTTTAGTTTAAGCGCGGCACTGCAACAAATACGGGTTAGTCAATTTTTAGCGTTTGCTAGCGAACTTGCAAAGAATCCTGCAAAGAATAGTATATTGGATGCGTCGGATTTGAGAAGAAGGTGTTAGTAAAGTACGTACCGTTAAGTTTTTGGGTTAGGAAACCCCCGTTGAATCAAATCCGGTAAGCTTGAAAAGTTCGCTTGCGCGGGTCAAACTACCCGGATCTTTGGCACTGTACTTTGCAATCACCTTAGCCTTGAATGTACACTTTGCTCCCCACAATCGCAGTTTGCAAATCTGCAAAAATCTGCACTCTTGCCTACAAAAATGATCAAAAAAAAACAAAAAGATTTTTTTTTATAAATATATACAAAAAGAATATTAACCCGAATAACAAGAAAAGAAATACGTTACCGTCTCCCCGGCAACGACGCCATTTGATTGAAAGAATTAAAGTTAACCGCAATCAAGACGGTGTCGCTATGCAGCTAGCCGGTTGAGCACGGGTCGATCCACAGGGAGATGGTTGTATGTCCTTTCTTATTTTAGACGAGTCAATAAAGAATGAGTATATTTGTTTGATTCTAACCTATGTGTTTATTTGCAAGTATAAAGTTGTTAAGAAAAGATACGATAATGTAAGCTAAACAAATCCGAACTCAAAACCTTTGAGCCGAGTCTTGACCAGTTGAAGCTAGAGCAATCGGCAACAACGTAGATTAGGGGATTTAAGCGCGGTATTCGTGGAATCCGGCTTATTTACCCTTGTCCTTCCGTTCTTGTCTCTTGCTTTCGCCTCCGGCCAAACCGAACGCAACCGGTCGCGGTTAGGAATCACCGTTACCTTATTAGGGTAGGGTGCCTAATGGAGCGCTTGCGTATGGTTTCGGCGGAGATCAATGGAAAATAACGGGAAAAGGAAATGAGCAAGGAAGTATTAACTTACAATATCGTATTGATTCTTAACAACGACAATAATTACAACCTTCACAAAGAGAACCAAAAAGAGCAAAAGAAAAGAACAAAGAAAAGAAAAGATTACAAGTAATTAAGTGCATGAATTTAAATTGCAAGGAAATAAAGCAAGAAATAAAAAGCAAGTAATAAATAAGCAATAAAAAGAAATAGAAACTAGAACTCAAGACAAGCATGGGATCAATAGCCAACCCTTAAACTTGCAAGCTCAATCAAGAGGTTGCAAGATCAAGAGAAGGGTAGAGAACGCATGTGAAATGAAGCGCTAATTCCATAAGAAAATACGACCCTTGAGATCAATAACAAACTCTTAGCCTTTCAAGCTCAATGAAGAGGTTGAAAGATCAAGAGAAAGCAAGAATCTCAAGGGGAAGTTAAACGAAAGAGAATGATACAAAAGCCCTCATCTTCATTGATCTTCCACTCAAAAAGCTCTCACTACAATTTTCATGGAGAAAAGATGAAGAAGAAGAAGAAAAAGACTAAATCCTAACAAAAAGAGAAACAAAGAATTGACCCTTGGCTTGGCTCAGTTCTGGAGTATTTATAGGCGGGTAAATGGAAACCTAGGGCAATAATCTGGCATAAGATGAAAGTACCAAACTGCCCACAAAAATTGACCCAGCAAGGAGCCTACATGGCCGCGGATCCGCGGCCTAGACCCCCTATTGGCCGCGGATCCGCGGCCGTATAGAGGATTTGGGCCCTCCGTTTTTCTGTGCTTCCCTGGTCCTTTTTTGTCTGTAGTTTGGCACATGTCTTTTCTGATAATCTTTCCACATTTCTTCCAGAATTTCTGTTGATCAAAAAGATGATTTGATGTGGATCTTTTGCCATGATTGTCTCGAGCTCCGCGTAGATTTCTTGGATCTTGTGTTGCCATTGAGCCTTGTGCATGAAAATGACATTGATTTGCCATTTTGTCTCCTAAACTGGTGTGTGGCAACAGACGGATAAAGAGCGGAGATCCGTGTTTTATCTGTGAATGGCAGGAACCTGGATTTTGTCGTGTTTTTTCATGAATTTCACCGTTTAGAGCCGAGAACCAGTATCCTGCAATTACTAGCAAACACGGCTCAAGAGTACCTACCGATAAACAACCGAGCGTAAGAATGGGCGGTATAAAATGCAATATTCTGGTATGAACAGGACGTTTCGGTCCGTCATTAGTTTAAGGACGTTTCGGTCCGTTGTCGCCGTATTCGAGGCGAATCTCTAGTTTACTGACTTTTTGGTCTATTATCCAGTTTTAGGACGTAGTGGTCCGTTGTTAGTTTAACGACGTTTCGGTCTATTATCTAGTTTTAGGATGTAGTGGTCCGTAGGGCTTTCTCTATGAATGAGCATGATGCCCCCGGCATATCCATCTTTTTTGGAGCATGTGGTTGTGGCGGGCTCACCTTCCAGTTTTCGAACAGCGCGAGTTTGCCTTGTTGGTATTGGTCTTCAACCCAGTTTTTGAAGACGAAGCAATCTTCGATCGGATGACTTACTGTTCGATGGTAGGGGCAGTAATTAGGATCGTTGACATCTCCTGGCTGTAGCGGACGTTTCGGACTAGACAGATTGATGAATCCGTTGCGCACTGCCAGCTCAAACAGTTTCCTCGTTTTATCCTGGGGAAACGAGTAAGGACGTCCCAGTCTTTCCTCGAGTGATGGGCGTGGACGCATGTTGTTTTGGCGAACAATCGATTTTGAGTTGCTCGGCTGTTGCTGAGTGTTGGCGAAGAAGGTCATTTTTTCCTTTCCTTTACCCTTTTTGTTCGCTCCGTCGTTTGCGGGTCCGAGATTCTTTCCAGGTAGTATGCCCTTGCACGGATGAATGTTCTCATAATTCTTCAATTCTTCATAGATGGATTCCTTGAAGAGAGGGTTGAAGGTTGTTTCTTCATCGGGGTCGTTCCCAAAGGTGAGAACTCGTGATCCCCCGAGCTCGTCCCTGTGACAATTGCCGGCGACTCTTTTATGCTCATCTGTCGTATTTTTTCGCTGTCTACGAGCTTCCCGCTTTGTTCTGTTGACGTAATGCCTGTGAGTGACATACCCTTGCCACCAACACTTAAAGGAGTCGCAGTCTTCAGTAGCGTGTGCGATCTTCTGATGATATAGGCAATAATTAGGATACATCTCTATTCTACCGAGAGTGTTTTCTTTAGAGGGTGGTAGCTTCATTCCCATTGATATGGCTTTAGCAAACCTTTTCCTCGTCTTGTTTTCATCGGCAACGGATGTCTTTTGATTTGATGGGAGTGCCTCGATTCTTTCGTCCAGTCGACGGTGTTTGGCTCCTTCCAGTATGGCCATCTCACGCTCTTAATTGGCTTTAACTTTCAGACGAATCTCATTCAGGAAAGCATCGATCATCTCATCTGACGGCTGCAGAATTTCTGGTTCAGGGTCCGCCCCCAACTTCTCAGCGCAAGGAATTTCCTCATCGTCTGTAAACGAATAGGAAATCGTATGACAGCTCGCCACGTATTCCTCGGATTCATCCGACGAACTCTCTCCCTCATCTTCCTCTTGAAAGACGTGGCTGAGGAACTCCTGGAGCGTGATGGGAGTCCGTGCTTTCTGGTTGTACTCCTCCAGTCCGTCAATCTGTTTTTGTAAGTCCGTTCGCTTGTCACCAGGCTTCACGGGCTTCTTGGATTTCTTCTTCTTTTTCTTTGAAGATTTTGACGGCTGGTTGTGAGTGCTTGGGCCACCACCATCGATCTTTGGAGTTGCACGCGGCTTCAACATCCCTTCAATGATCTGAGGTTCCAACGGGTTTTTCCACCTGATCGCTGGGCATGTTTGAAGATCGTTCAGCATCCTCTTTGTTTTGGCTGATAACACAACCTCCCATGGAGCTTCAACGAGGGAGCACATTGCCCCCGGCGTATTCACCCTTTTAGGGGTGTGAGGCTGCGGCGGATTCACCTTCCATCTGTCGGACAGCGCGAACTTGCCCTGTTGGTACTGGTCTTCAATCCAATTTTTGAAGACGTAGCAGTCCTCGATCGGATGACCCAGTACTCGATGATAGGGACAATAATTGGGATCATTGACGTCGTTTGGCTGCGACGGACGTCTTGGATCCGGCAGATTTATGAGGCGGTTGCGCAATGCCAGCTCGAACAATCTTCTCGTTTTATTTCGGAGAAACGAGTAAGGACGCCCCAGCCTTTCCTCGAGGGACAGGTGTGGACGCATATTGTTTTGACGGACAGCCGGTTTCAAGTTGCTCGGCTGTTGTTGAGCATTGGCGACAACGATTGCTTTTCCCTTCCCCTTCTCGTTTCGAGAGTCCGGCTTTGGAGGAGACAGTCTATGGCCCATCTGGTCCATTTGAGCTAGCTTGTCGATCAGGGCCTGGAAGGTAGTCGGCTTGAAGAACATCATGAATTGGGATACGGTCGCCTGCGGGTCGAGGGTTCCCACGAACATGCCTACTGCAGGAGCCTCTTCTATGCGTTGTTCGCATTTCGACCATAGGTTCCTCCACCGTATCGCATATTGGACCCACGTCTCGCCCGGCTTCACCCTAGCATTAATTAATGCTGTTATCGGGGTGCGTTCGCTGGCGCTTGCGAAACGCTGGGTAAACAGCAACTCCATTTCAGCAAATGTCTTAATAGAGTCGTTTGGGAGCTCGGGGTACCACTCGAATGCTGTCTCTGATAAGCTGCCGACGAACTGGCGAAGTAGCAGTTTGTCGTCGCTTCCAGTGTTGCCACAAAGCGCTCTGAACTGGGCAACATGCTGGTGGGGATTGCCCGTCCCCTTATAGACATGGAATTTCGGTATTGTATAGCCCGGCGGGTACTGTATCTGATCGTACCAGCTCGGATATGGTCGTCCTGTTTTTATGACCTGGCCGGCTGCCTCAGTCGCCTGATGAACTCGTATCTGCTGAGCTATATATTCGTCCAAGTCAGCTTTGGAGATTGTCTCCTCCTTGGCTATTGACAGAGACGGTGGAGGATTTGACGTTTCTCCCCTGTCGTCTTCAAGGACGATCAGAGGATCTTCAGCAGGAGGATCTTGTTGAATCATCATACCCACCATGTCCTGGAATAGGAGGGCCATTCGCTTTATATTGGCTGCTTGTTCCGCAGCCTCTTTATCCTTCTTTTCTAGTATCCTGCGAAGGAATTCAGCGTCAGTTTCTTGCTCCTGGCGTTGATCCGAGGACGCTTCGGGGCTTTCTTTTGGCCCAGTGAGTGCGGCCATCGCGTTCATCATTTCTTGGAGCTTCTGCTGTTGCTCCTGAGCTTTGGTCATTGACCGTGTAAGCGGTCTATGACCTGTAGATGCATGGCTGTCCTCCTTCCCCGACGCCATGTATACAGTATGGACTACAATGCCCCCGGACTTAGGGCGTTTGGGCTCGCCGCCTTTGACATTTGCCGCAGGCGTGGGAATTTTCTTCGGCCTCCTTCTCTTGTGAGCGATTGAAGTTGAAGGGGCTGTTGCAGCGGGCACCCTGGCGGTTGTCGTCCTTTGCTGTTTGACAGGACGGTTCTTTTCTTCCTGCACTTTCGCCCTCTTCTGCCGGCGAGAATGATCTTGGTCTATTACTGAGTCTTGAACCCTCCGCCAGACCTTATAAATTTTGGAGGACAGCCGTTGAGGGGGTTGCTCCAACTTTGTTTCTGTAACCCTCTCCGCAGGTGGAGGAGATCTTTTTAGTGTGGCAGTCGGAGAGTTCTTGCGTACCCTCCTTAGCGGTTCAAAGCTGTTCCCAGTTGGAACAGCAGCATTAACTTCCACCATCAGCGCCGGTGGAGTTAGCCCTGAGGGGGAGTTGCCCCCGGCCTTCCTTACTCGGCGCCAGTGGCGACGTCGAGCATGTCGAGCTGTTAGGACTGACTCGGCGATAGGGATAGTTTCGTCTTGCCCCCTGTCCGAATGAGGCGCTGCTGGTGCTAGCCTCTTAAAGGCTGATGTTGTCTTTTGAGTGGCGATGTTCAGTCTGTCAAAGACAGACCCTCGAGTAGGAGCAGGAGCCGGAATGGTCAGCCTTGAAAAGATCGACTCTTTAACAGGAGAAGCCGCCTTGAAGACTTCAGGAGCAGAGGTGGTTGTCTTCCTCGGGACGGCCACTTCAGGGTTCATGGGCTTCTTGGCGGGCCCATCAGAGTTCTGGTTCAGCCTGGTAAAGACAGAGGCTGCCGGTTTGATATTGGACGACCCGTTGAAAGGGGCCGTTGTAGCAGTGAGCCGATCGAAGACTGACTTCTTGTGCGCTTCTGGTGCGGGCACTGGAATAGTGAAGCTTGCAGGCGGGAGCATGGTCCCGAAAAACAAACTGGTGGTGGCCTGAGTCACTTGTTCCACCGGCATGGCAAGGATGGAGGCCGCTTGAGGCCCATAAGCTACACCTCCAGGTGAGGTAGAGCGTCGGTTGCACTTGCATTTCGAGCAGCCCGAGCAGTTGGAGGCCATTGATGCTTGATTTCTTTACCAGGCAAAATACCAAATCTTAGTAACTTGAAACCCAAAGGCAACCATTAACAAACCGTGATTCATTCGCGAAGACGACACACGAAGTGTGGAGTGGAAAGAGGAAAAGGTCCCACCGGGCGTGCCAGAATCTGTTCCCCTCCGAACACTGAGACGCGACCGCGTAGGTTCGTCTTGCCTGAGATTCGGGGCAGATGCTATTTGGTTTTATCCGTCCACCTCTCCGAATATGCTAAGTTGATTTATGGCACCGTGTATCGGAGGTTTAGACGGATGCGGCCGATGTAGCAGACTTCGTCAGATTCCCCCTCGCTTGAGGGGTTTTTGATTGTGGGGACGCTCTTCCCTGCAGGCGCAAGCCCTTACAGTTAATTACGCTACCGCATTGCGGTAACAACTTTCTCCTTCTCCAAAATTTCACTTCGTGTCGTGTGCGTTTGTTTTGTTTGTGGTTGCCCGTGGATTGTATACGGAGACTAAATGATGTCGTCGCCCGTAGGACGTGGATTATTCCAAATCTGTATTTACTTAGATTTGGTTTTGGTGTTTTAGTTTAAGGATACGTTAGCCCTATTTAAGGCTAAGATCAACTTAAACTTTTATTAAGGATGCGTTAGCCTAATCTCCAGACTAAGATCAACTTAACGGGATCGTTTGGATCCGACAAGAGAGCAATTGGCTCTATTGTTTAGTTTAATGATGTTGCGATCGATTTCCAGTTTAGGGATATGGTGGTCCATCATTCCCATTTGGGGACGAACATTAGTTTAAGGACATTTCGGTCCAACGTTCCCATTTTGGGACGAATACTAGTTTAAGGACGTTTCGGTCCACGAGTTTAAGGACCCCGCAGTCCATATCGATGTGTGGTTGTCGGGACCCGCACCTCTCTGAAGACGTTGAAGGATTACAACGACAATTATCAGAGGAGTTCAGAGATGTACCCTTGAACCGGATGTAAATTGATTTAAGGGAGCAGCCGTGCTCAGTCAATTTAATTTGAGGACTTACGGCCATGATTGGGTAGTCCAGTTGAGAATATTCAACGTTTTTATCTTTGGCCTATTAGGCTTGTGCTAGGGCTTTGCCCCTGTTTAATAATGCACTGCATTTTATTCTGGCCTGCTAGGCCTTTTTGATTTGGGCTCTGTCCCTTTATTTATGATGCAGAGTATCTGTCATTGTTGGGGCTCTGCCCTTTTTAAAATAATGCATAGCATTTTATTTGGCCTGTTAGGCCTTTTTTAATTAGGCTTGGCCCTTCTGTAAATAATGCAGTGCATTAATTATCTGACAGTGGCTTGTCAGGCGCTTTGCGCCAATCATTGAGCGCAGGCTCATGTGGAGGTAACACGTGTCACGCTAGCGCAGTGCGCTGCGCTGTTGCGCTGTGACACGTGGCGCGCTCTGGCGAGTTGCGCCAACTTCAGAAAGCAAAGCTCTATCTTAAAAGCGCATAGCGCAAGTTGTTATGGTGCTGACACGTGGCGCTCTCTGGTGGCTTGCGCCAACCCTGGAGCGCAACAGTGCAGACCTACAAGTGCAAGGCACTGTTTAATCTCTTGATCCAATTTTGGATCCAAGAGAAGAATCTTTAAGATTCCAGAACCAATGGTTCATAAAAAAAACAATGCCTTTGTTATTATTTTTTTTATTGAAGATCATTAATCTTGTTCTTAGATCAATGAGCTATTCCGAAGAAATTCTTCTTTTTATAAAGGTTTTACCTTTCTTTTTTCTTTCTGAATTTCTTCACAGAGTTCTTTAGAGTTCTCTCCCTGTTTCTTGAGTTTCTCTATTCTCCCTATTGTTGTTGTTCCTCCTCTGAAATTGGGGTCTAGGGGACTTTATATAGTGCCCATTAATTTGTTAAATTTGTTAAAGAGATCATTCTCTGAGTGATTTGGGGATTTTCCCCACCGTTGGATCTTTGATCTAAGGGTTCTGTTTTACAGAAGACAATCTTCTTGTTTTAATAAGAACAGAAGGATCTTACTGGAATTTTAATTCTGTTTGGCGCAAACGCACCAGCGCTTGACACGTGTCACGCAGTGCAGAGCGTAGCGCAACTGCGCTGACACGTGTCGCGCAGCGCCGAGCGCAGCGCAACTGTGCGGACACGTGTCGCGCAGCGCATCTGAAGCGCTGCTTCGTTTGTTAAAGTTTGAATTTTAAACAGAGCCTTGCTCTGATTGGATGTGCTGCCTTGGGCGTTGCGCTCCCTGTGCTGGCGTGTCTGATTTTGACACGTGGTGTTCTGTGCGCAGCGCAGGGGATCTGAAGCGTTGCTTCATTTATTTTAACTTTAATTTTCACTTCAATTTCAAAACAGAGCTTTGCTCTGATTGGGGGAAACAGAAACGTTGTTTCGTCTCCCGCCTAGGAATTTGAACAGAGCTTTGCTCTGATTGGAGTAAACAGTCCATCCCTAGCAGGTAGACTCCTACCCATCTAGGCTAAGGATCTAAAGACCTCCTCATGAGGCCACCGAGCAGATTCCCTGCCCGGTCCATCCCTAGCGGGTAGATTCCTACCCATCTACGCTAAGAATTCAAAGCCCTCCTCACGAGGTCACCGAGCAACTTTCCTGCCCGGTCCATCTCTAACGGGTAGACTCCTACCCATCTACGCTAAGGATCTAAAGCTCTCCTCACGAGACTACCGAGCAGCTTCCCTACCCGGTCCATCTCTAGCGGTTAGATTCCTACCCATCTACGCTAAGGATATAAAGCCCTCCTCATGAGGCCACCGAGCAGCTTCCCTGTCCGGTCCATCCCTAGCGGGTAGATTCCTACCCATCTGCGCTACAGATCCAAAGCCCTCCTCACGAGGCCACCAAGCAGCTTCCCTGCCCGGTCCATCCCTAGCGGGTAGATTCTTGTCCATCTATGCTAAGAATCTAAAGCCCTCCTAACGAAGCCATCAAGTAGCTTCCCTGCTCGGCTAATCTCCGAGGGGTATATTCCTACCCTAGGGTGACATGAGTCTACAAACCTCATAAAGAGGAATCAGTCAATGCCGGCATATTCTAACTTGGCTGTTTTACAACTCGTGCTAAAGGACGTGGTTGTCAATTCGACTCTGAGGAATGGACTAATACCGACCTTCCTACACTTGGATGTCTTTGGATTCATCCTAAATGAACGATCGTCTTGACTCCGGGGAGCGGGAGGGCACTGACCTTCCTATATTTGGCAATTACTCGGCTCACACTCGTCGTGCGATCGTCATCTAAAAAGCCGGGCATCTAAAAATCACACAGTCATGCAGAGGAAAATAAGCTCAGCTTTATATTCCAGAAATTTTTATAAGGTATTCTGGGCTCCTCAGCCTTACAAAACGCCCGGAGGCTTACAAAACTTTTATAAAAAAAGAAGAGAAAAAGGCAGGGAAGCTCAGGCCGTAGGCCTGGGGAGGATCTCGCCCTGCTCGACGCCAGCGTCGGGAACCAAAATGGCGACATCTGGGTCGGTGCTTCCACCGGCAGCCTCACCCCTGGCGCTTCTATCGGTAGGCTTACCCCAGCGGCATATTCAGCGGCTTCCGCCTGCGACGCATCCTCGGAGAGAGGGTACTGGAGCCGGAGCTCGCCGTCAGCAAACCCCGGTATCAACGCCTTGACAACGTCGAGAGCCTGGTGCCAAACAATGGCCGAGGCATCGGCGAGGTCGGCATAGAACTGATCTGATGCCTTATACCTCTCAACGGACTTCAAAGCTCGGAGATAGGCAAGCTTCACTGCATCGAGCACCGCCTAGGTGTCCCTCTTGCAGGCTTCCCGCGATTTCTTCATCATGGCGTAGAGCTTGCTAGCCTCCTCCAACTTAGTCTGGATGGCCTTGTTGGATTCACTTAGAAGTCGGTAAGACTCCTTACACTTGGAGTTTGTCAACTCCTCAGCGACCACCCGGGTTTCGAGGGTAGCTATCCTCTCCTTCGCCTGCTGCAGCTCCAAGCGCAGATCCTCCTCCCACGAGGACGATTCGCCCGCCTTCTTCATGGCCAGGGCAATCTCCTCGGATTCCATATTGACGATAAGGGCACAGTGTTGGAGGAACTGAGGAAAGCAGCAAAAGGAGTTAGAAATGTTCAAACTGAGGAAAAATAATTAACGAAATTCTTAAGGGAAAATGGATACCGACCTGAACCGCCTCCTGAGCCATGGCGGCCACTTGGGCCTTTAGGGTTCCCCGAGGAATTTTGCTCCAGGCCGATCGTTCCATGTCGGAGAGCAGGCTGTCGGCGACAGAAAGCCCCGAAGGCACCTCAAAACAGACATCCCCTTCCTACACGGGGATCCCGGAGGGTGGCGAGCGAGAGGCCGTCCTTTTGTGCCTCTTGAGGGGGACCTCGGTAAGATCAGCTTCATCCTCCTCCCCCCTCACCCGGGGCTCCGGTCCCCATGCATGCTTTTAGCTCTCCCCGCGGCGGACTTCCGGGGCTCGGGGCGCAATGAAAGGCTTCGTCGGTGCAGTTGGTTTAGGGGCCGAGCTCAAACCGGGACGGGACGAGCTAGCGCCCCCGGTTTTCTTTCTTGCTTTCACGGCCATGGCAGCTAAGAATTTGGATCGGTCCATTTGCTCTGCAGAAAGGAGAAAACACGAAAAAGAGTTAGCAACGCTGGAAAGGGCAAGCAAAACCTATTAACGTCTAAATAGATCGTCCAAAGACCTAACTTACCCAGGAAGCGCGCGGGGCTGAGCCCGGCCTAGCTAAGAGCCTGCTCAGAAAGCAGAACGTCGACCAACTGGATCGACTCCCACATGGATACCGCCCTCGCCTCAGGTGAGGACGACTGCCTCACCCTCGGGCAATCGGTCCTATGCCACTGTGTAGGCACAGGCCAATTCTCGTCCTCGGGTGGCCCGACGAATATGAACTTCTCCTTCCATTCGTGAATGGAAGAAGGGACGATTACTGCCCCCGACCCGGCCACCCCACCCTTGCGTTTTTGAAAGAAAAATACACCCAGCTCGGCTCATCCTTGCTGGTACCGGGGTGATTCTTATAACAAAGAAAGGAGACTAAGAGGGTCAAACTAAAGGGGATATTTTCAAGTTTCAACCGGACCAGAGACTCGAGAAGGATTCTCCACGAGTTCGGCGCTAGCTAGCTCGGGGCAAGATGGAAGCAACGAAACACCCCACATACCTCGGTTGGGAAGGGCGGACGTATTCCCGTCCGGAATGCTTCCAAATACTGGGCAATATTCTTGCCCTGCACCTGATCCGCCCGCTCACCCTTTCTTGCTAAACGAAAAGAATAGTTAGAGGGGATATGGATTCGAGCCCGGATCTTGGCAAGCTCGTCCACATTTCTCAAGACGGATGGCGCATCGCGGGCATTCCCGACACGCACCTTGGGAGCCTTTGTTGCCACCCGACGGGGGGTAACGAGGACAGCCCTGACTCTCGGACGTGAACCCGACACAGAGAACGAAGAAGAAGAAGACGGACCCTCTTGGCTATTTGAAGATTAAGGGGAGGAAGACCCTCTGGACTCAGCTCCAACAACTGGAGCCTCATCGTCTGACTCTACCCTAACTATCTCTACAGACTCCTCAGATTAAGACATCTAACTTGACTCAAAGGAATGGGCTGGCCGAGGAAAAAGCACGGGTGATCCGATCTAAAAGGAAGGAGCGCCAGGCAATCTTTGACAACGAGGATGAGTTATGGTGGATGTGTTGGCCCTAGGGGGTCCCCTCCTATTTATACACCCTAAAGAAGAACATCCAACGGTCCAGACTGATTCCCGCCAAAACAAAACGTCGTGCCCGATGACCGACGGGGCGCCACATAGCGATCAGCCATTGGGGACGTCGGTTGCAGGTGGCAACGACAGCCTGTCGCTTTCGCCAACCCACGTCGGACACGTGGCCTGCAGCCCAACAGACGTATAAGCGAAACGGCGCACCCTCTTTAAAGCGCAATTATTTTATTGATCCGCTGACATCTTTGGGGATACGCGCGAAGATTCAGACGAACGACGAGGCGACACGTGGGCCCAAGGATCGAAACGACGCAACCACTAAACGCCAGGCCGTTCCCGGGCGATCCGCATTACGATTCCTTGGCGTCAAATTGAGCAGAAGAAAGTCCGAGCAGACCACTCTCAACTCGATCTTTGGATATGTCGGAACGAGAGTGGGGGGCTAATGATGATGCTCACAAGTGGTGTCTCCTCAGATTACGACACATAGCAGGATGACGTGTCCCAGACTCTACGGGGATGGAATAAATGAGCCGCGTCGGGAACATTCCCCGGGGCCCCTTCTCGGTGAACATACCCGACCTTTCGGGAGACTCCCCCTGAAGACATTCCACCTTCACCTAGGAGACTACCAACAGCTCGTCTCCGAGCTTCCTCAGTTTCCCCACTCACCTCCGAGCCATCTGACGCGCCGAGCTTTCTCGGCCTCCCGCTCGCCTCCGAGCTCCGAGCACGCCGAGCTTCCTCGGCCACCCGCTCGTTTCCGAGCCGCTGATGTGCCGAGCTTTCTCGGCCTCCCCTGATCAACCGAGATTGCAGAGCCCCAGCGTCTCCGCGTATCTCGCCAAAGCGAGATAATTGCCGCCCCACGTCCCGCGTCCCATGCTGGCGCGCCCCTCCATTAATGAGCGTATCCCGTCATTAATGAAGGGATCCCGTCATTCACTTACGCGTAACGTCAGGGGTGTAACCGAAGGCGAAGATCTCGCGCCTGCTCGCTCCATGCAACCACTATAAAACCCCTCTCTCAGAAAACTCAAGTAAGGCAGCTGTAACGTTTCCAAAATAATAAAATATTATTTTCGGAAATTTTTATAATTTAATATTATTTTAATGAATATTTTAATATTCAGGTATAATTAAATACAAATAAATGGGGAAAAATTATGGAAAATTCTAAAAATAGGGTATTTTATGGAATTATGCCATTTTAAAGTTTTTAAGATTAGTTATATGCTAATATAGTGCTAATCGCGATTAAAAATCGCTAATTGGATTTTTAGCTTTTTGTGCAAAAATGTGCACATATCTTTTTTCCACACTTGTTACACTTGTGTTACATTCTTTTGCCATGGTTGTTCTTTTGGGTCTACTATTCAAGTGAGAAGAGTTTAGTGAAGAAAAGAAAAGGAAAAAGGTAAGGGATGATGAGAGAGAGAGAGTAGGTTGCTTTTGACTTTTGACCCTTTCCTCCATCATTTCCCCATCTCATTTCTCTCTCCCCCTCCATGAGCTACTGCTGCTCCTGCCCTTTCCCTCTCCTCCTCCCTCTTCAAACCCTAGATCCACCATAAAACCAACCCCAAAACCCTATTCTCACTTCACAAAAAGTGTTCCCGAGCTCACTAGCTACACATTGAACCTAGCAAGATTGGATTTGGAGAACTTTGAGCAACTCAAGAATTTTCTTGAGTTGCCAAAGGAGGTAATTTCTGCACCCTCTTGTAGTATTTTAATTTCCTTGTGCATCAATTCTAGTTTCATATCGATATTGTGTCGTTTTGTGGACTTTGGAGAATTCAAGTTAGGGTTTAGGGTAAAACTGAAATCAAAGATGAATTTGAGGATGGTGGTGACCTTAGAAACACTGGTGTGATGTTAGTTTAGACCCAAACCTGAAATTGAAACCAGAATACGGAATTACGGAATCGATATCGGGGAAAACTGTAAATCTGGGAGTGTTTTGTGGAATCTGCTATCACCCCGAGACCCTAAAAATAAAACTGAGTAGACAGTGAGATGTGCAGGCACCATGGAACCACCACACCAAAACCTAGCCCCCAACTCAAAAGTGAGGCCGCCAATTAATTCCTTCTGGCCGCAAATTGCGGCCAGAGCAGGAGGAAACCGTCTCGATTTTGGTGCATGGCCCTATTTCCTCTATTCTTGACCCTGGGTATGTCTAGTTTTGACTGATTCCATCTAGGGTAAAATCTGGGTTGATTTTCCTATGTTGGTGCTTGGTTTACGACTTGTTTTAGCATGGATTTTTGTATTTGGTGATTCATTCCTGTCGGGTGGCGTTTGGACGTCAACGACACGTGGATATTGATCGTGTTTACATGGGAGTCGATAGGTTTTTACCTATGCGAGTAGCGTGTGCTATTTTGGTTTCCGATGTGATTTTCATGTGCTTTAGCGTTGTGATATACTTGTAGGTACCCTACGTGATGCTGAGGCGAAGAAGATGAAGATAGCGACATCGGCACCGATACATGAGAAGCAAGGTGAGTAGATTTATATCTACGGGGAGAAGTCGGGTGGATGGCGTATAGCACCCCCGCAGTCCGTGGTGATGTATACGAATACGTATATACACATATATTTATTATATGTTGTTGGGATTATTGATGGTGATAATGGTATTATTGGTGATAAGAATGTATTGGTTTAGTATAGTGCGAAACCCTAGAGTAGGGGTTGCACACATACACATACACATATACTTGCATGCATTCTTTCATTTATCTGTGCGCTTATGATGGTGTGTATATCTACACATGGGTATGGGACTATGTGTTCATTTACGAGTTTTGAGAATGTTACGTGGGATTGAGATGAGTCGATGAGATTCGATTGAGGCCGTGGGATTTGGCGACATGACAGAGTTCGTATTGGAGATGTGATATGATGGTAGTGATACCTGTCATGTGATGAGATAGTGTGATATCGACTCAGATTTAGGTGGTTTCCATACCCCTCTCCATTGGCTTGATTGTTGGGTTCGTAGTTCGCATAGTAGGCGTTAGGCTAGACCCGAGTCATACCCATTTCAAAAGTAACGAATCGGGGATATTTTAAAGATAGGCAAAAAGGGTATATACGGATATTTTCAAATGACGCCTCTTTTCTTAAAACACCGTAGCCTTTATTTTACCAAAAGCCCTGATTCGTCTTATTTCAAAAGGCAAGGCTGCATGATATATTTATGAGGCAGGTTCTCTACTGTTGCGTTGATTATTCGATTCCGCATATTCATGCTGTTTGCATTGCATCGCTTCATTGTTGATATATTTCAGTCATGCTGCTAGGACACCAGCACAATTATCGATGATGCGTATGTTCCACGTACACTGGTTGCCGGCTCACACACTTCATCATCGATAATTGCCATGTCACTACACTGTAATACTGTTGCATTCAGTGTATGTTGCTTACATTTCTTCACATGTCGCATACGTCATGCTTTCTGATTATACGCATTGAGATATGTTATTTCCATGATATTTCTGGTTTTGGGAACCGTGGGTGTTTCAAAAAGAGAATATGGAATTGTTTTAAAACCCGGTTACCCTTGATATGATATTTCAGTGCGTCCACCATGTGTTTTCTCGGTGCTGAGAGCGACATGTGAAACCCGATTCGAGGAGGCGGATGAGGCCGATTGCGGGTACATGGTGGACCCGGTATGGTTCCCCGGGGCAAGAAATGTTTTTCGTGGAGTAGACGATGAGCCTGGCAGGGTGGCGAGTACCTACCGGTGATTGGTTGGACCTGGCGGTTATCCGGAGGATACTGACCAGAGTCGATAGATGGATATGGGCGTACTGCCGGGGCCGAGGGCCGATACCGCAGACAGAGCCCGTGGGCCGATCCGGACTGACGGAGCCCGATATATGAGGATTTACGTGCCGATGCTGGGCACAGTTTTCATGATGTTTTCGAGTGTCAATGCTGGGCACTCCGGTTCCATGATTTTGACGTGTCGTGAGGGACACAGGTGGCTTATATCCTCATATTCCCATGCATACGCTGATGATATTTACATGCATGATGGTTATTGTCATTGGGTGACGAGTGGACGGGATCCACGTACATGCAGATTTGATTACATTGATCATACCTCACATTCATGATATGCTATTACCTGAGGCACTAGCACGAGCACTTGGCACTACACTTATGTATAGAGATTACATTGCCAGTTTAGCATGCTTCAGCTTTATTCATTTTGAGGTTTATTTATATCTGATCGTATTGACCTAGGATGGGTCATGCATTCGATCTCTGCTTGTAGATATTTTTCTATTCACGAGTTGGCAACTCACCGCCGTTGTGCCACAGTCCTTGCAGGTTTTGCCGTACAGATTCCATAGCGGCATTTCTGGCACACTGCTTCCATATGGGTGACTTGCATTGGTAGGTGGGTTCTTTTGTATTAGAACCGCCATTGCTCCTGTATTATTTATTGTATCTAGAAATTCCATCAACCAAAACTTGTATATTGTTTCAGACTTAGAAAACAGTGTTGTATTATTTCGACCTTAGAGTCGCGCTTGTAGTATTACGGTTTTCTGGCTGTTTTGAGTTCTTTTTGGGTTTTGATCCTCGCCCTTTGGCGTTGTATATTATTATTGCTTGCGTGGTTGTGACCGTCGTTTGACGAAGAGCTAGCTCCCGCTTGGGGATGCCTTTCATCATTTCATATATATTATTCTTGTTGTACCCCGTTCGGGGCCAGTTTTTACAAAGGAAACTCTGCCGAAATTTTCAGGAAAGGTTACACATTTTCGGCTTAGTTATTTAAAAACTTGGATTTTCGAAACACGATTTCTTTACTTCTTAAAACCAGTTTTCCTTATTTACTCTTTAAATGGTTTTAGATTTCTGGGCTTTTGGCTTACTTGGATAAGATGGGGTCCTATAGACTTCATATGGTTCAAAGGCCAGTCACGTGCTCTTTCGGGTCATGACAAGGTTGGTATCAGAGCGCTAGGTTGACCTTGGTTCGAGTCTAAGTTTGACTATGTGGAGCCTAGGGCGTTTATATTTATATGCGGAACTTAGGCTTGACATTACGGAACTTAGACCTAGTCGAGGGGGTATTAGACCCGATCTTTCGTCGCGTAGGATGACCCTTGGTTGATGGAAGAGGTGACTAAAGTAGAGTGACGTACCGTGGGTATGTTCCGCGGCATACTTACGACACGCCACTCCGCTTAAGAAACCTTAGGTTGTACATTTCCTTGCACCGTATTATATTCCTTCCTATGATCTATCCTCATCGATACTGGTTATGGTTTTGCCGCCACGATTGCACTGGCAGAGTGAGCTACGGCTCGAGTTGCGTCAGCATGAGCTCGTCGTGGACGAGGGCTAACCGGGGCGCTGCTTAGCGTACCGACGAATGAGCTAGTTGCTGCTGCGAATGATGAGATATCGCCCAGGTGATTTGAGCTACTGCAGCATGAGCATATTCTTAGAGATATGATAGTGAGTCGCTAGTCACCGAGGATTAATGACTAGGACATGTGGTTCGTTCGCTTACCCCGATGCGAGGTCACCAGATAGATTGATTCCAGCTAGAGGCGACTTCACGCAAATTCGTTGAGAGTCGATTGAGACGATCGAATGTCAGGAACCCATTTTCCAAGTTTAAAGTATTCGGAAAGACATGCAAGCGATTCTATGGACCCTCTAGAAGAATGAAACCCTAACTCGACATAATGACCGTGTGAAAGCCTTTGAACCTTAGGGTTTGCGGCAGTTCCGCGGCGCCATTTGTAAGGCTTGGGTTTGCCCTTCTACGGCTGGACCACCGATGCTGTGGTATGTACTCGATACTATTAAACTGTACCCGAGATGTTGAGCTCTTGAGGGATTATGAGGTTCTGACGAGTCGATCGGATGGTTCGACATCTTTCGGATATCATGTGATGGGACACTGCTTGGGAGACTCCAGATACGAGCATAGCCGTTGGAGCACAGTCCGTGTAGCCACGATGAGATGAGTCCGAATCAGTCGATATTGAAGCAGAGTGGAGTAAAGAGTTCGCACGAGATTTCGACGAGATGACGTTTCACTCCGCTGACATCAGAGATGCGATATGCACGCTGAGGACGTGTTCGGCTAGATATCTCCTACTGAGTGACGAAGGTACCGAGTTCGTGATTTCGAGTCCGTGTTAGAGACTTCGGAGGGACCGTAGCCGATGGCATTGCAGTGCGCAGATAGAGACGCGATGTCGAAATGGTCGATGATACAGACAAGCGGGACAAGAAGTTCGTGCGAGAAGCATACGAGCTGTTACTACACCCCGTTAAGATTAAAAGTCGGATATGCATACAGAGGCACAGGGATGCGACCAGCTTCCGAGGAGATGTTGTACTAAGGGCGCAGATGTCCAGAGAGCGAGAAAAGATTATGCCAGAGTACCAGCCCTGTACAGTTTGGCCTAGGCAAAATCAGAAGAGACCTTGAGCAGGGATTCCTTCCAATACACTGCTGCAATAAGATTTGCACTAGGAGCAGATGCGTGATGTGCATTCATAGGACCCGAGGTCGGCGCCAGAGATGTGCTGCTTTACGAGCGGTCGTGAAGATTGACCGAGAGATGACCAGGGAAGTGCCAGGACGGAATCGTCCCTGTCAGCACACCTAACCGGACCGATGAGCCGATGGATTGCGAGATTGGTAATCCACAAGGAAGATAAGGAACCAGAGGCAGAGGACGCCAGCCGTGAGCAAGAGGCAAGTAGAGATCTTGCGCCGCTAGAATTGGATGTACCGGCACCTTCTCGACTTCGAAGGAGGATATACCGACGACGGTATTTATGATTTGTGATTTTGTGATTCGACTATCACGTATCCGTCACTTTGGGATTTCGGTATTTTGGCGATCTATTTGCATGATTGGTTTTAGTGACCGAGTTCTATGATATTTTGATTTGGTGCATCATGGCTGCACCTACTGGGTATTTATACCTTGCACACAGTTATTACTCTTGAGGTATTGATTGTGATTTCATGCCTATTTTATGCCGGTAATTTGATTTACGCTTCCAGCATAGTTTCATGTACTTTTAGTGTTTTGATTTGTGCACGCTGGTGTACGCGGTTGTGAGTTTTTCCATCGTGGTACACCTGATTTTGATTAAGCCGCGTTGTATATCGTTTCGTGCCTTGGCTGCACCTGCTTATGACTTTATGGATTTCATACAGTTGATTTGATGTTGTGCATATGTTACGCACACGATTTGATTTTTGCACTCGGTATAGCTTATATGTGCTTGTAGTGCATTGATATGTGTTTTGTGCACGCAGTTGCACACGTTTATGATTTCCTTTATACCTGGGTACACTTGGTGTTGCTGCTTACGTATTTGAGTTATTGCTTGGTATTTGTGCGTGGGATGCACCAGTTCTATACTTCGTGCGTTTGTCGCACCAGTTTTATGTTTCTTGCGTTTATCGCATCAGATTTATATATCATGCCTTTGTTGCACCGGATTTATATTTTGTGCATTACGGTTGCACCTGACTTCGATTTAATGTCTTTCGATATGTCGATTTTGATTCTGATATTGATGTGGATTCTTGCACTCCGTGCTTTTGACTAAACTTACGCATGTTTGGCATTGCTATCGGATTTTGTGTTTCCGTGCATGTTGAGTGCGCAGGGTCTAGATTTTCATTCGTGCACGATGGATGCACCGATTTGGATTTTCGCGCATGTTGGGCGCATGCTTTGAGATACGATTTTGGTGCACACCCGATGCACTAAATCGAGATTTCTTCGTGCATATCAGATGCACCGGATTTTGGCTGTCAGGCACACACGTTGCCTATGACACATGCTTCGTGCACACCCGTTGCACCTAGATGTTGTTTTGTGCATCTGTATGGCACATATATGGATTTTTGATTTCCGTGCGCACCAGACGCACAGGGTGATGTTATGTGCATTTTTTGGATTTATTCCTTTTGGAGCAATACATTTCTATGATATTTGATATTTGTTTTGTACCGAGCAGGACTAGTCAGAGGACAGTACCTGGATATATTTTGCATGCATTGATAGTTCGAAGGGATTTCCAAAGAGCGAGCTATAGTCTCGGTATATATATACCTATGTGTCCGATATGACACGGAACGTTTTAAAAACAAGGAAACCCTTCTAAATTGTTTTCAAAACGGCGGAACGTACCTATTAAACAAAGGATATATATATACGTATATAGTTATTTTCTTATGAAAAACGTCCGCCACTGTGCAGTGTTACGCGCATCGCACAGCGACTTAAAAAGATTTGGCATGCATTTACATCAACTATTCACATGTATAGATTGGATGTCTACATGTATAGTTCTGATCTATATCGTATTGGTTTTGTATCGGATTTGACAATTATGTCTTTACCATGACTCCGATGATTGCGGGATGCTTGATGGAGTGTGCTTTTGAGTTATCTGCTCAGTACTCGTGCGCATGCATTGCGCTATGATGTTTTATGTATAGACGATTTCGGAGCCCCGATGACTTGGAATTTGTATTGAAATATTTTAGTATTTGGGGGTTTAAATTTAAATTCGGGGACCGAATTTCTTTAAGGGGGGTAGATTGTAACGTTTCCAAAATAATAAAATATTATTTTCAGGAATTTTTATAATTTAATATTATTTTAATGAATATTTTAATATTCGGGTATAATTAAATACAAATAAATGGGGAAAAATTATGGAAAATTCTAAAAATAGGGTATTTTATGGAATTATGC
The DNA here is from genome assembly GCA_030015575.1 of Agapanthus africanus. NCBI lineage: Eukaryota > Viridiplantae > Streptophyta > Magnoliopsida > Asparagales > Amaryllidaceae > Agapanthus > Agapanthus africanus. Next base: position 894,580,410 of record JASDDO010000019.1, read on the forward strand.
CATTTTAAAGTTTTTAAGATTAGTTATATGCTAATATAGTGCTAATCGCGATTAAAAATCGCTAATTGGATTTTTAGCTTTTTGTGCAAAAATGTGCACATATCTTTTTTCCACACTTGTTACACTTGTGTTACATTCTTTTGCCATGGTTGTTCTTTTGGGTCTACTATTCAAGTGAGAAGAGTTTAGTGAAGAAAAGAAAAGGAAAAAGGTAAGTGATGATGAGAGAGAGAGAGAGTAGGTTGCTTTTGACTTTTGACCTTTTCCTCCATCATTTCCCCATCTCATTTCTCTCTCCCCCTCCATGAGCTACTGCTGCTCCTGCCCTTTCCCTCTCCTCCTCCCTCTTCAAACCCTAGATCCACCATAAAACCAACCCCAAAACCCTATTCCCACTTCATAAAAAGTGTTCCCGAGCTCACTAGCTACACATTGAACCTAGCAAGATTGGATTTGGAGAACTTTGAGCAACTCAAGAATTTTCTTGAGTTGCCAAAGGAGGTAATTTCTGCACCCTCTTGTAGTATTTTAATTTCCTTGTGCATCAATTCTAGTGTCATATCGATATTGTGTCGTTTTGTGGACTTTGGAGAATTCAAGTTAGGGTTTAGAGTAAAACTAAAATCAAAGATGAATTTGAGGATGGTGGTGACCTTAGAAACCCTGGTGTGATGTTAGTTTAGACCCAAACCTGAAATTGAAACCAGAATACGGAATTACGGAATCGATATCGGGGAAAACTGTAAATCTGGGAGTGTTTTGTGGAATCTGCTATCACCCCGAGACCCCAAAAATAAAACTGAGTTGACAGTGAGATGTGCAGGCACCATGGAACCACCACACCAAAACCTAGCCCCCAACTCAAAAGTGAGGCCGCCAATTAATTCCTTCTGGCCGCAAATTGCGGCCAGAGCAGGAGGAAACCGTCTCGATTTTGGTGCATGGCCCTATTTCCTCTATTCTTGACCCTGGGTATGTCTAGTTTTGACTGATTCCATCTAGGGTAAAATCTGGGTTGATTTTCCTATGTTGGTGCTTGGTTTACGACTTGTTTTAGCATGGATTTTTGTATTTGGTGATTCATTCCTGTCGGGTGGCGTTTGGACGTCAACGACACGTGGATATTGATCGTGTTTACATGGGAGTCGATAGGTTTTTACTTATGCGAGTAGCGTGTGCTATTTTGGTTTCCGATGTGATTTTCATGTGCTTTAGCGTTGTGATATACTTGTAGGTACCCAACGTGATGCTGAGGCGAAGAAGATGAAGATAGCGACATCGGCACCGATACATGAGAAGCAAGGTGAGTAGATTTATATCTACCGGGAGAAGTCGGGTGGATGGCGTATAGCACCCCCGCAGTCCGTGGTGATGTATACGAATACGTATATACACATATATTTATTATGTGTTGTTGGGATTATTGATGGTGATAATGGTATTATTGGTGATAAGAATGTATTGGTTTAGTATAGTGCGAAACCCTAGAGTAGGGGTTGCACACATACACATACACATACACATATACTTGCATGCATTCTTTCATTTATCTGTGCGCTTATGATGGTGTGTATATCTACACATGGGTATGGGACTATGTGTTCATTTACGAGTTTTGAGAATGTTACGTGGGATTGAGATGAGTCGATGAGATTCGATTGAGGCCGTGAGATTTGGCGACATGACAGAGTTCGTATTGGAGATGTGATATGATGGTAGTGATACCTGTCATGTGATGAGATAGTGTGATATCGACTCAGATTTAGGTGGTTTCCATACCCCTCTCCATTGGCTTGATTGTTGGGTTCGTAGTTCGCATAGTAGGCGTTAGGCTAGACCCGAGTCATACCCATTTCAAAAGTAACGAATCGGGGATATTTTAAAGATAGGAAAAAAGGGTATATACGGATATTTTCAAATGACGCCTCTTTTCTTAAAACACCGTAGCCCTTATTTTACCAAAAGCCCTGATTCGTCTTATTTCAAAAGGCAAGGCTGCATGATATATTTATGAGGCAGGTTCTCTACTGTTGCGTTGATTATTCGATTCCGCATATTCATGCTGTTTGCATTGCATCGCTTCATTGTTGATATATTTCAGTCATGCTGCTAGGACACCAGCACAATTATCGATGATGCGTATGTTCCACGTACACTGGTTGCCGGCTCACACACTTCATCATCGATAATTGCCATGTCACTACACTGTAATACTGTTGCATTCAGTGTATGTTGCTTACATTTCTTCACATGTCGCATACGTCATGCTTTCTGATTATACGCATTGAGATATGTTATTTCCATGATATTTCTGGTTTTGGGAACCGTGGGTGTTTCAAAAAGAGAATATGGAATTGTTTTAAAACCCGGTTACCCTTGATATGATATTTCAGTGCGTCCACCATGTGTTTTCTCGGTGCTGAGAGCGACATGTGAAACCCGATTCGAGGAGGCGGATGAGGCCGATTGCGGGTACATGGTGGACTCGGTATGGTTCCCCGGGGCAAGAAATGTTTTTCGTGGAGTAGACGATGAGCCTGGCAGGGTGGCGAGTACCTACCGGTGATTGGTTGGACCTGGCGGTTATCCGGAGGATACTGACCAGAGTCGATAGATGGATATGGGCGTACTGCCGGGGCCGAGAGCCGATACCGCAGACAGAGCCTGTGGGCCGATCCGGACTGACGGAGCCCGATATATGAGGATTTACGTGCCGATGCTGGGCACAGTTTTCATGATGTTTTCGAGTGTCGATGCTGGGCACTCCGGTTCCATGATTTTGACATGTCGCGAGGGACACAGGTGGCTTATGTCCTCATATTCCCATGCATACGCTGATGATATTTACATGCATGATGGTTATTGTCATTGGGTGACGAGTGGACGGGATCCACGTACATGCAGATTTGATTACATTGATCATACCTCACATTCATGATATGCTATTACCTGAGGCACTAGCACGAGCACTTGGCACTACACTTATGTATAGAGATTACATTGCCAGTTTAGCATGCTTCAGCTTTATTCATTTTGAGGTTTATTTATATCTGATCGTATTGATCTAGGATGGGTCATGCATTCGATCTCTGCTTGTAGATATTTTTCTATTCACGAGTTGGCAACTCACCCCCGTTATGCCACAGTCCTTGCAGGTTTTGCCGTACAGATTCCATAGCGGCATTTCTGGCACACTGCTTCCATATGGGTGACTTGCGTTGGTAGGTGGGTTCTTTTGTATTAGAACCGCCATTGCTCCTGTATTATTTATTGTATCTAGAAATTCCATCAACCTAAACTTGTATATTGTTTCAGACTTAGAAAACAGTGTTGTATTATTTCGACCTTAGAGTCGCGCTTGTAGTATTACGGTTTTCTGGCTGTTTTGGGTTCTTTTTGGGTTTTGATTCTCGCCCTTTGGCGTTGTATATTATTATTGCTTGCGTGGTTGTGACCGTCGTTTGACGAAGAGCTAGCTCCCGCTTGCGGATGTCTTTTATCATTTCATATATATTATTCTTGTTGTACCCCGTTCGGGGCCAGTTTTTACAAAGGAAACTCTGCCGAAATTTTCAGGAAAGGTTACACATTTTCGGCTTAGTTATTGAAAAACGTGGATTTTCGAAACACGATTTCTTTACTTCTTAAAACCAGTTTTCCTTATTTACTCTTTAAATGGTTTTAGATTTCTGGGCTTTTGGCTTACTTGGATAACATGGGGTCCTATAGACTTCATATGGTTCAAGGGCCAGTCACGTGCTCTTTCGGGTCGTGACAGCAGCTCGAATCTAATAAGCCACTACTCTACTCAAATTTCTCGGCTAACTTGATCATCGGAGGGTACTACGGTGACCACCCATCCCGGACTTCCTTGCAGGTAGCTCGGTTTCCACCTCAAACTCAACCCATTGAGACCCACACGCTCAAGGAGATAACCTCCAAATCTAATCTCAACCGTCCAACAGCGCTCGCGACAGATCAACGGAGGACAACATCTGAAAGAGATCCAGGCCTCCATCAACCAGAAATTTTATATCGGTAACTCGAATACACATTCTATTAGTAAACTAGTGTTAAATTGGTATAGTTTTTAACTATAGATGTTACTTTCTCTGTCTATCCCTAAACCCCCAATTTTCCACTCTTTCAATTTCATTTACAAAAACTCTGCCAAAATATTCAAATAGAGACGCTCCTTTGTGAAGGAGAAGGAGTTGATTGTTTTGGTAGAAGAGTTGGGCAATAAGGCATTTGGGGCAGAGAATAAATTAGGCGCGCTTTTTTAACAGAGGAGGGAATGAATCATAGGTGTTTTAGTTGGGGATGAGATCATGCCAGATTTGGTGGATTTTTAATATTTTTTATATCCAACCTGAAAACCAAAACCTTTCTGAATCCAAAGGATGTACAATGTGTTATATTGAAACCTGCAAATTCAGGTTTCGAACAGGGTTGGCCAGTTTTGGGTTTAAACTGACGGGTCGGTTTTACAGGTTTTTTCGGGCTTGACCTGTTATAAATCATTACAAAATTATAAATTATAGATGCCAGACTAGGTTCCACCAAATATATATGGGAAAAATATACACTGAATAAAATTATATATATTATAGTTTTATAAATAAAACATAAAAAATGAACCAACTACCTATCATACAACATGATACAGTATTTATACATACAATATGTATCCGTATTTAGAATTAAAAGGCTATGGTATATATTGAATGGATCAAAAATAAGAAGGGCCGGGTTAGAGTTTGGGAGGGCGGGCCTTATTTAAAACCCAAACCCGAAACGATTTTTTTTAATCTAACTTTAAACCGGTCCGATCGGATTCAAGCAGGTATAGAATGTAGAAAACCCGGAAAATATCGGATGGGTTCAGATCGTGTTTGTATCAAACTCGATACGATTTGCACCCCTGGTTGGTGGCGATGGTGGCGGTGGTGGCTAGTGAGGGATAGCTTGGTTTAAATGCTCAGAGTGGATGGTATGGAATTTTAAAGGGAATGGGTTTGTTTGAAGATGGCAGAAAAGAAGTAGAAAAAACATGAAAAAGAATCCCTTTCTCTTCCTTCAATTATATATGATCTAGTTATATGATCGAGTTTGTGGGGTAGCAAAAATCATACAAAATTATTATTTTATGAAGATAGGAAATAAACATATACGGCTCTGACGAACAACAAGATTAAAATCCCAAAAACCCAAAGAAAGACATAAATCACTCAAAGTTTTTAAACTTCAAAAGTTTGATTACAAAACATCATCCTTTCTATATTCTTTTAATTTTTTTCACATCTATTTAAAAAAAGAAAAAGAAAAAAGCCCGAACATATTCAACTGAATCCAAAGTCCATGCTATTGTTTATTCCTTGCTGTTCCTGCTATCAAAATCAACAGTCGAGATTTTCTCCTTATCAAAATGAACGGTCGAGATTAGCATAAAACACTGGATTAGATATAGGTGTTTTGTACGTGCTTTATATATATGATGAATGGACAGGATTGGATAAGGGCACTAATTGTATTATTTGGCCCCAGCAAGGTCATCCTGTTCACCTCCGCCCTAACTGCATAGTTGTTCCAAAAATGATATTTATACCCATCATTCCCTTTGTTACACCTTCACACAGCTATATATAGAATTAAATCAAACACGTAGTAATAATAAGCATCACAAAATCAAGGGTGTGGGATTATCAAATCCTTTAAAGAAATCCGCTCAAGCGCCGCAGCAACGGCTAGTTCAGACACCCCATCAACGGGTCTTAAAATCAGACCACTGAAAAGTCAAGAATGCCCCTCAAGCTTTTCCCCTTCCTTCACTATCCAAAGCCCTTTCTCTCTCACTAGAGATTCTTTGTTTCTACTCTTTTTTAACAACTCTCTCTCTCTCGTTTCCTTTTGAATTTGGGCATGGAGATTCTTGGATCGGATCCGAAGCAAGAACTCGACGTGATCGAGGAAGACGATGACGAGGTCTACGAGAAGATCGAGGCGCCCAAGTTTGTGGATTTCACAGTCCCTGAGCGTTCTCGGCCCGAGGACAAGTCCTGGTTCTGTCTTCGAATCGGTAAGCCTTCTTGTGTTTTGATCTAAAATCCCATCTGGGTTTTAGTCCAGGATCTCAATTGCTTCAGTTTGAACTCTCAAAGTTTGAATTTTGATGCATATTTTGCAGATGCTGCTCAAGTTGAGGTCAAAAGGAACAACTTTTGATTTTGATTTTTGATCAGAAAGTTCAAAAATGTCGCAGCACATGTCTTAGATTTAAGTTCTTATCTACCAACATAACTATTTGTTGCAGATTTCCAAGTTAAGCTTTCTTGGGAGCCTGTAGATTTCATTTCATTGAGACCAGACTATGTTTCATGTTACCTTGCAGATTTCCAAGTAGTAAAAATTTCAAACTATAGTTAACGCTAGCATAGTGGTTTTAGGCCGTGGCGGAGCCAGAATTGAATGTCAGGCAGGGCGAAAACTGTAGTAGTGATTGGTAATTGCAAAAGTCTAATATTGGAAAAGTAGAGTTGTTTTATTGCTAGAATGAACTTATAATCTTTCTAAAAGAATACGAAAGTAATTTAGGGAAAAAGAATATGAAACTACATCCTGTCACTACTTTTAAACAGAATAAAAGAAAATTCCAAATATCAGGATTCAACCTTGCATCTTCTTTTATTAAGAAAGAGGAAACGGAGTATGCATTGCCACTGTTCCTATGACGAGTGGGACACGTGGAAACATAGCATTCATTAATCAATATATAGGTTAGTTTCCTCTTAAAAAAATAAACAAATAACCCTCAAACAGTGGGATTCAAACCTGAGACCAAATACTTGAATTTCGACTCGCCAAACCCGAAGAACCCTTGCTACATATTGTTCAAAGAATAGCTTAAGACCTATTTATTATAATTAGTGAATCATATATTTAATTATACAGAAAACATTAGTTATGTCAGGTAGGGTGGCTGCTCACCCTAAGCGCTATGAGGATTAGCCCCTGGTTTTAGGCCTAAGGATCTGGGGAGCAAGATCAAAGTTTCTACGCCTCGAGCGACATTTTAAATTTTTTGCTTCACCTGACATGATTTTACCATCGGCCGTAATTGCTTCATTAATTACAATTCCTGTCACTCTTGCCTACTTTTCATGTGCATGAACTATGTTCTCTCTGGTTTCATCAATCGAAAATTTACTTCTATTTCTTACAGATACACACATTTCTTATCCTATCTCTTAGAATATTGCCATTCATTCTTTTCATAATTTTCATTCTAATTAGGCTTATTTTCTGGACATGTTTATTAACTGCCCACATCTGATCTCATGAAGCAATGTTTATGGTATAGAAGCAAGAAGAAACTACTTTTTAATATCACGGGCGTTCATGATCTAATTATTATAGGCTGTAGATTGTGCTATATGCGCTTGATGTCACGCTACCCACACAATAAACAATTGCCAGAGTCTAGAGTTTAGGAACATTGTAGTTTTAGCCTTATCAGATCCGTCTTATTTATGTCATCGGTTTAACCCGACTTCTGGTCTGTGGGCTTTATCTGGTTAGGCGTGAAAACAATTTTATATTTTCACTTAGTTATGACTGCTTCATTCTCATCTGTATATGCAATGCCATAACCAACACTGGTTCCGTATTAACCTCGTAAACCTGGACATTCCTATAAGATGTCGAAGATGAATATGGTGATTTAGAAGGCCATGTTCTCTCATATCATGGTAATTCTGCAACAGTTAGTTGATTCGATACATTGTATATTGTGTCCCTGTTAACCGATATAAATATATGAACTAAATCTAAAATCCAAATAAACATAAGTTTTAATTACAAATTAATGGCTTAAAAAAACATGACAATCCCTTTTGGATATGTTTTGGATGATGAATGAAGAGAAAAGGCATAACTGAATTCTTTTTCCTCCAAGCTCGATAGAAGATCCAAAAAGTATTATGAAAAAAGTGCCCTTTTTTATTTACTTTCTCCAGTTAGATTGTCCTAGAGTGCCCCGCTCACTTAACATTTCATTCTCCGATATATCTGTTCATAATATAACACCAGAACTACATTTTTTTTTACCATTTTCTTTTGATTTATAACCCTCTTCCTAGACCCTACTCCTCACTGACAAAATTTTCATTCCTGCATATTCCTTTAGATCTTAAATTTATATATGAAAAGTTGAAAATTTCTCTTTTAATCTTTGTTCAGGATGTGACCAACAGCATGAGGAAGTCAATCCTGATGCTCTTTACAGAAGTTTCATGCTTCGAGTTTGTGACCTTTCCCTGCATTCACCTACATTGCAATATTTTTTTACACAATAATCTATAGTACTCCACCAAGTGAAAATAAAAATAGTTTTGGTAGTCTTTTTTTCTGAGAGTCCTTCTTTTAAATACACACCCAAGTATTTTATTCCAGTCTTTATAATTGGATATATTATATTTTGATTGTGATGTTAGATTTAGTAAAATAAGAGTGCCAATAGTAAAAACAATTATGAGGAGTAAATTAGAGAAGAGAATATGAAAAGATGAAATCTATAAGAAAAACCAAAACCAATAAACCTTAGATTAAAGCTAAGTGCATGCAAGTTCTCACCCTGCATTGGTTGCATTCAATTAATGTTGAAAGTTCTCAACTTTAAACTCTTTCATATTCACACGGTTAATGCAATTAATCTTAATAATTTATTTTTAATTAATTACAACCTTCAATTTATCTATATATACATGCTTTTTTTCCTTTCACTTTTTCCTCACATCTATCTAATTTTCTCGTCATATTAGATTATATTTTTACTGCCATATAGTATATGAAATGATCTTTCACTACAGTTGTTATTGCAATTTTATACTTGTAGAAATGCTACTATTTGAACTAGCTCTATCATATACGAAGAACGGAGGAAGTTTCATGTTTTATAGTCCAATATTCTTCGACTAGAGAATTTAAAGTTTTATAGTCCATTGCCGACTCTTTCATCGGCTTTATTCTTGATCTTTCCAAGTATCAAAGTTATTTTCCTCGATTTTTATTTTTTAATATTGCCAATACTGTTATACCCATTACTTTGATTTGCTCCTTGTCGCTTTTTTTTGTGTGGTTATTTTACTTCTACTTTGTTGCTTCTCCAATTAGCCTTGGTTGGTTATCATTGTGTTATGTTTACAACACATGATTGATATGTGAGAAATTATTTAATGCAGATTCTGATATTACTGATGTTTGATGATAGATGTTGGTTAAATAATGTTCAACTTTTATTATTTTATACAAGACTTTGGTATTTACTATTTTTTAAAGTAATTTGAGTAAGAGAATCCATTGTTTGTACAAAAAAGTATAAGAAAAACAATAGATATCATAAGCAAGAGAACTAACAAAAACATTATGCCCTATGAAAGTGCTAAACTCGGAAAGGAAAATGATTATTATAAATTGTTGGTTAGTCTAACAAACCCGCAGTCCTAAAAATAGCTTTTCACGCGGCACGTCTAGATCTTGTAGAAGTGGCCGTAGCTTGTTTCACATGTACGCAACGTGTCTAGAGCAATAGCTTGTCACACGCAACGCGTCTAACTTGTTTCACACACTTCTACAATGCAACATCTAAAAAGGAATTGAGGTTATTCCTTAAATAACACATTCATCCTGTATCTTTTCTCTTGCATTCTTCATGTTTCCAATAGAGAGAATAGAGGCATCAAAGCTTATTGGTATAATTCTTTTTAATCCATAAATAAAAAAACTCAACATCAAAATTCTTCAATCTAAATCGAGTTGATTCTATCTACTATTCTCGAATATTTATGGTAGAAGGGGATTTCCTGAGTTTTAGTTTGATTAATATTTCTTCTTTTATTGGTCTTTTATTGTGTTCTTTTTTCGAAAATTCAATTTATGTAACTTTATTTAATTTAATGTTAAACGAGACATATAATAAGTATTTTCAACCATTTTTCTATTTTGGTGTAATTTTTAAAATAATCAATTCATAGTTATTATGTTCATTAATAAGATTGTATCACATATGATTGTTTTTTTTAATAATGTTTTTGATTATTATTTTTCAAATTTCAAGCGTCGTGCGTGGCACGCACACATGGCTAGTTAAATTCATGATGTCACTATGTTCTAATGATGAATAAATCATTTTCAGGTCATGGCAGCAAGAAGTCCCAATGTAAAGCTTCAAAAGGCCTTAAAACAACAAACTCCAAGGTATTATAAATTTTTATGCACGTCGTTCTTACTTTCTTAGAGAGAAAGTTGAAATTAACTGAAGCAACATCTATTTCAGATCAATCAAGAAATGCCCACGATCAGCACCCACGAAATCAGTGAAGGATAGAGCACCAAGATTCAGCACTACTACTTCAATCCCCGATAAAATGGCAATTAATAAGCTAAAATGCCATCCACTGTCTAGTTTGAGATCAACCCCAGTTAATACCAAAGCAGAAGTGCAACCTTTAACTAGTGAGAATAAGGCATTAACGGCTCCGAGGACTAAGAAATGTTCGAGCAACCATGAGCCATTTCGGAGTGTGAACCATCAAAGGGAACCGGTTGTAGTACCAAAGAATCGAAGCGTGGCAAAGGCACTATTTTCAGGTACTCCAAAGAAAAATGATGAGGCAAATAAAATTCTAAATTCGCAAGTTTGCGATGGTATGAAGAAGCTCAACCTAGGAACTCTACATAAGAGAACAAGCAAACAGCTTCTTTGTGCGAAGACAGCTGAAAAGGCTTCTATGAGTTTGAAGAAGAGGAACGAAGGTGTCTCAGTACAAGGAGAAATTTGCAGTGAAAAGATCAATTTAGAAGAAAACCTCGCAAATACATCAGTGCTAATTGAAAAGGACTCTACGCAACAAGAGAAGACGGATTCTACAAGCTATAATAACTATGAAGAGGATATAAAAGAAAATTCTCAGACTGCAGTTGTGGAGAATGTAGCTGAATCTCACGACAATAAAGAAAACGATTCTAGCTCGAGGTATATCTCATATAGTCTTTGGTTGGTTATTTGTATATCAAACGCCCAACCTGTTTATATTTTCCTATATCTAATTTGATTCTTCATTTTCCAGGAATTTTAATTCAAGCACCACAAATTCTGAGATTGAGAGCCTACGGTATCAGACTAGTGAAAATATCCCACAAAATGTATATAAATTAATTAGTGGATTTGTTTCCTTGATTTAACAGTTTCATTCTTCTTATTTTTTTAAATTTTATTTTGTTCAGGAAATAAGAGTTCCAAGCAAAAACATTAAAGGACATGACACTCAAGCAGGAAAGGTTAAGAGAACAACAAATCCGAAGCCTTTCAGGCTAAGAACTAATGTTAGTTTCTGCTTTTAATCACTAAACTTACAGAGTCTATGTATGTATTCATGCATTAACTAATCATGGCATTTTCGCTTCTTTTACATTAGGAGAGAGGGATTCTTAAGGAAGCAAATTTGGAGAGAAAGATACAGCTTGAAGCTCAGAAAGATAAGTTGGTCAGTCATTATGCACTAATCTGTTTTTATAATAAAAAAATTCCCTTTTTAGGGGTTTTCTAGTGATACGGGAATATTAACCTCTATCTATCAGCAAAATGCCACACATGAGAAGAACAACCAAAATATTTCAGAAGGCCAGAAATCTCAACCTGTAAGTTGAACATAACACAGTACCCACGATTGTATAATCGTGATTGTTCACTTGTTAAAGACTGGAAATTTCTTTGCAGAGCCAAACCAGAACACCTAGAGTAAGATATGTCGAATCGAGATATGCTACGAGCATTCACAAATCTAATAACGTGAGACCGTTTGCATCCAACTACAAATTTATGCGTGTATCTGAATAGTTTCTGATTTTAGAGTTTTGTGACAGCTGCGGTCACAAAATAAGGAAACAGAGGAAACAAAAAACAAGATTGCGAAGGCGACAACAAAACCGAGGCAAATACTGAAGGCTCAAAGGTTCTATTCTATTCTCCGAATTAAATGATCCTTCATCTAATTTTGAATTTAATTCTTCTCTGTTAACTCCTTTGTTATTCCTGTATACAGCGTGACTGCAGCAAAAAATGCTACCAAGTCTCAAGCAGACAGCAAAACTATGGCCAATGCAACTTGTTTGAAAGGGAAAAAACCTTCGGCTAATAAAACAGAACCAATTTTTCACAGACTTCATGTACCACCAAAGAGCTGCACAAGAAGGCAAGAGACGACAATGCCATGAACATGTATGGCGCTCTCCTCCATTCAATTGTTTTATTGAATTTTTTTAGAGCTTATATGTATGGCGCTCTCCTCCATGAACATGTATGGCGCCTTTTTGTGCAAAATTAGAAATTTATTTTGCTTTGTATGGATAGAACAAGTATACAAGGAATTTATCGAAATATGGAGATGGCTTAGTAGTCATATTACAACAGTATTCAGGCCTGCAAACAATTAATCGGTTGCAGGAAACAAGTTAGAATCATCCATCATTGTTAAGATAGTTATGTTCGAATACGAGTAATTATACGTTCTTATTTAGGACTTGCCAGATTAATCTATTTCTTATTGTTTTTCTAGTCTTCACTCTCTTGGAAGATTAATTGGGACTTAATTTCGGATCTTTATTGTAGATAATAAATAGCAACATTGTGAACATTTTATTTTTCACAGGAGACCAGGTAAAGCTCATACTTATATGACTATGGAAAATTTTAAGAGACAATTTAAGACCATATATATAAATTGACAAAAGATCAAAAGGCATGTTCTCTCATCAGCAGAGTGATGAAAACTTGTTTGGTATTAATTTGTTGTAGCATTTTCAATTAGGAAACCAATTACCACTGAATTAAACTAAGGAATTATACAATAGACCACAGAATTTGCATGTCGGTCCCTGCAATTATTCTAATTGCACCTTTCAAACTACAACGAAAACAAATAGCGGAATAAGAGAAAGAGGAAAGATGCAAATAAAAATCAGCGGAAGAAACTACTGAATAATAAATAATGGGGACAATACACTATTCACTTGTTTGTTTGCATGAAGGAATTGCAAGTTTTGGGAATTTACATCACCAAAATAATCACCAAAATAGGAATTCACATGACCAAGCTTTTTTTTTATAGAGAATTGCTCATTCACATGAACATGTAGGATTATGGGGTATTAATTTAGGGGCCGGTTGCAGGTACAATGTTGGATATTTTAATTTATACAATAAATCTGGACCGTGCAAACTCAACCACTGTTTTAAGAAGCGGTTAAAATTCAACAGGTCTTACTTAACCGCAACTTAAAGTAGAGAATGGAAAAATAGATCAACTAGGAATATTTGCATTTTATTGAGCCACCTATGAAACACAATCCTCCGTGGTCGTGTGAATGGCCGAGTGTGAATTATCTTAAACCCCTACGGGTACAGCAAACTACACACCAATCCTAGAATTGGATGACCCAGGTCTCGACTTCTCGAGATGGCCGCCCACCGAATCCTAAAACCCGGTAGCTTGTGCATTTCTCCATGGGTCAATCCTAGATGCAGAAATGAAAAATATAATATACAGCCGGTGACTACATCCTCAACCCGGATATGCCCTAATAAAAGAATATACATCAATTATTCCATAAATTACATCATCCACTCACATCTCACATCTAAATTCACACGGGGCTTTTCACACGATAATTCATCAAACCATTACTAACACAGAACATCACAAGATATGTGCAACCCCTTCTAATCGATATATAGTGATTAGAAGACATTTAACAACATATATACACATCACAAAAGCATGTAACGAAAACTACGACATTATAATTCTGCACACAATTAGCAAACACAACCAATTTTCCAATAACTGAAAATCTAGTTTACTAAAGTCCCAAAAAATCTCATTTTAAGCCAATTCGGGAGTCGAAATGAATTCAAAATCCGCCCGAATTTTGGCGGGGGTGAGAGCACAAAATTAATGTACACCTAGAGGGCCTGGGGGTACCCACCCCTCGGGGCCACCATGAGGTGGCCCTAAAGGAGGGCAGACTCGAGAGCACTCCATTGGGGTGGGCGGGCACGACCTTTGGTCCCGCATGGGGTTTCCTCGGGATACCCAAGCATCACCCCACGACTTCTTGGTTCAAACCGTGAGCCCGCAGGGTGTGCAAACTAGTTAAAACTTAAATTTTTTGGACGTTTTTGTCGGCAGTTCGTGCATGATATTAACGGCGGAATTTGAAGGCTTATAGAGTGGCTCTGATACCATGTAAGCCAATGTTGCACACTCTACGGGGTTTGTAGAGAGGCGGAATTTTCAAAAAACGATTTTTTAGACATGCAACATTGACACTTAACCCAAGACTACCATAAACCATAGCTAGTAAAAACTTCATAGGTTCTATTCTACTATGATAGAAGTTATATCTATCAGATCGAGTCCTTCGGGCCTTCAAAGTCTTCTTCTTAAGCTCCTCACGGTCCTGAATCAAGCTTGAGGTCGGTCTCCTTTCGTCAAAGACGATCCACCCAAGAGTTTATGGTTCAAGGTTCTCAAGGTAGAACCTCTAAAAGAAGTAATTAAATACTTTATGATGTAGAGAGTGTTAATTGGATTTGTTTATCTCATAAACCCTATGATTCTCAACTCATGAGAGGGGTTAGGGTTTGAAGAAGAAGATGAACTCAAGAGAGGAGAGAGAATTGCTAAGTGAGAATGAAGGAAGAAATGGCTAGGCCACCTCATCCCTCCACCTCATTTTTCATTTCTAATAAATAGAAACAAACATAATAAGGTGTCATCATCTAGAAGCATTCTTGTAAAAATACAAGAATACATAAACCGTATATACATACCCGTATTCGTACTACAAAAAATATGAATACTAAGAGATAGAATAATCCAATAATATAATACCAGATCATTATTAAATCAAGTATTGATTTAATAATTCGGCTTAATCCTAAGCCCGCTAGAATTAATCGTCCGAACATAAATCCGTATAGCTAGTACACGTATATGATCGGAACCCTGCATGTATAACCATACGGCCTCTATATTGTTTCGCCTAAATCAGGGAATCCCTCTGTGTGGGACTTTAAAGACTCAACAATACGCTAGCAGTGGGTTAAACCACAAGCACGTCAGTGGCACTAGCTGTACATAACGGCTATCCAGCTATCTGTCGAAAAGAAGACCGACGAGCAAACTCATCTGAACCCCTACTGAGCATGTCCATGACAATCTCTGTACAGTCCGGTCTGTTCGTCTGAGAGTATCGCATGCCGAATTTAGGGGGTGGAAAATGTTAGACCCCTAATAACCCGACAAGTCGTGCCGATGTGGATCAAGACCATCCGAGAATCTACCGATCTAACTATCAGTAATTCTCAACAGCCCTGGCCTAGGGACTTATGGTGTTGGCTAACCGAACACAGTGCGATATCGACTCCTAATACCGGGAGAGACGAATCCCTAACAATCGCTTATTGCCTCCATGTGGCTTGGGATTATACCCAACTAAAACCTGTTTGCACGACTCAGTAGAGCCATGGTAGGGTAGTAATCAAAGCACAATGGGAACTCACATGAGACAAATGACGATCTCAGGTCGACATACTATCTGTACTCATGTCACCAGAGAACTCCTATCTGACGATAAATGTATAATACCATCTAGCCAGTTTTCTGCGAGTCCATCCAGTGTACTCACCCCCAGTAAGATTGTATACAATCTTAGGTGAAACACACCAATGGTTGTGGGACCAACCACCGCCTCTCGTCAGAATCTAGAAGCGTATACACTAGTCTACTCTGGAATATCGATGCCCAGTCTCGATACTCCCATGACTAGGGAAATTTTAAGGACGAGCTTATCGACTACCCAGCTCCCACAAGTATAATTTCACAACGCTAGAAGTCAAGCAAGGATCCTACGGGCTTTATCAACATGTATTAGCGATATGAAATAACAAGTAAAACATATACATATGTTAAGATAAAGTCAAATCAAATAGCATACTATCATATCGAGCAAGATTGTCCTGTACATACATACCCCTAACATCCTATACAATAAAGGCCTCTAGGGCATACATATCCAACAATCTCCCACTTGCATTAAGACCTGTTATTGGCGTATCGAATACCCAATGTCTGCACTAGGGCCAGTTGTTGGCGTATCGCATACCCAACATCTCGAATAGTCTCTCGAACTTACTTGAGGGATGGCCTTGGTGAATGGATCTGCCGTGTTATCTTTTGTGTCTACTCTCCGCACCTCGATCTCCCGGCGATCTACGATCTTCCTGATCATGTGATACCGCCTTAAGATATGTCTGGATTATCACAATATAAAGGGATTGGATCAGATGGAACCACCTGAATTTCAGAAATGAACTTTCTCACCCAGACTGCCACTTTTGCGGCATCGTTAGCAACGATGTACTCAGCCTCCATCGTTGAGTCTGCTACGGTGTCCTGTTTGAAACTCTGCCAACAGACCGCCCCTCCGTTGAGGGTAAACACATAACCTGAGACGGATTTAGAATCATCCTTGTCTCTTTGGAAGCTAGAGTCGGCAAAAATCTCGATCTGAAGGTCCCCATTATCGTACACTAAGAATATCTCCTTAGTCATTCTCAGATACTTAAGAATGTTCTTCACTGCTATCCAATACTTCACCTGGGTTGGACTGATACCTGTTTACGATGCTAAGTGCGTAAGCAACATCTGGTCTGGTACATAACATCGCATACATTATCGACCCTACCGTCGAAGCGGGTATAATAATACTCATGCGAGCCCTCTTCTCATTAGTCTTGGGAGACATCTCTTTTGAGAGGATGATTACGTGACAAGCGGGTAAACTACCACGCTTGGAATCTTCCATACTAAACCTCTTTAGTATGGTGTCTATGTACCTTGACTATGAAAGTCCCAACATTCTTTTAGACCTATCACGATAGATCTTAATCCCCAGAATGTACGAGGCACCACCCAGGTTTTTCATAGAGAACTTCTGTGACAAGAAAAGCTTGGCCAATTGTAGCATAGGAATATCATTTCCTATCAGGAGAATGTCATCTACATATAAAATGAGGAATACCACAGTTCTCCCTACAATTTTCTTATAAAATACAAGATTCATTTACATTTTTAATAAGTCAAATTTCTTGACTGTCTCATCAAAACAGATGTTCTAACTCCGTGATGCATGCTTTAATTCATAAATGGATGCAACTTGCATACCTTCCCGCTGCTCCCACTGTCTATGAAACCCTCTGGCTGATGCATGTAAGGCAGCAATTTAGAAAAGCAATTTTAACATCCATCTGCCAGATGTCATTGTCATGGAAGGCAGCAATGGCAAGTAGGATCCGAATGGATTTAAGCATGCCACAGGTGAAAAAGTTTTATCATAGTCCAATTCTGGTCTTTGATGAAAACCTTTTGCAACGAGTCTAACTTTGTAGGTTTCTACCTGTCCATCTACATTAATCTTTTTTTTGAAGATCCATTTGCATCCAACGAGTTTTACTCCAGGAGGAGCAACATCCAAAGTCCATACTTTGTTGGTGTACATGGATTCCATCTCGGATCACATAGCATCCAGCCACTTCACCGAGTCTCTACTCGTGATGGCTTGCTGAAAACTAGTAGGCTCATCATCATCGGTGATGCAATCCTCTCGATCCCTGTCTATGAAAAAACCGTAGTATCTCTCGGACGGATGAGACTTGGTAGAACCGGATGTGCCTACTAGATCTGTGGAGTGGCATTGGTACATCCGGTTCTACCAAGTCTTCAGTAATAGTTTGTGGTTCTGGAATTTCTTACAGTTTTATCGCGCTCCCACTATTTTTTTTTTAAGAAATTGAGTTTCTATTAAGCGGGCATGATGAGAAACAAAAACATTTTGTTCCTTAGCGTAATAGAAAAAATACCCCTTAGAATTCTTTGGGTATCTCACAAACTTACACAATACTGAGCGTGCCTCAAACTTGTCTGGATGATACTTTTTGACAAGACACCCCTATATCTTAAGATACTTAAGACAGGGTTTCTTCCCACTCCACATTTCATATAGAGTGGTAGGCATAGACTTAGTTGGAATTTTATTCAATAGATATGCAACGCAACAGATTCTAGTGCAAAACTCCAGAAGGATAGTGGCAACTTAGCATTACTCATCATGGAATGCACCATATCTAGCAAGGCGCGATTCCGTCTTTCTGATACATTGTTGTGTTGTGGTGTGTATGTAGGAGTAAGCTGAGAGAGAATTTCATTCTCTTTTAAATATTCCAAGAACTCGGCACTTAAGTATTCTCCACCCCGATCAGATCGGCATCTTGATACTTTTACCGGTTTGCTTTTCCACTCATTCTTATACTCCTGGAATTTCTCAAAGACCTTGGATTTATGTTTCATCAATAATATATATCCATACCTTGAGAAATCATCGGTAAAAGAAAAGAAGTAGGAATAGCCACTTCTTGCATGTGTAAATATCGGACCACACACGTCTGTAGGGTTGCTAGGCACGCTCACAAGGTTCTACGAGGCATCAACCATGCCCGATTAAAAATTTAGCCGTGCCGAACAACCCAAAGCCGGATCTTTAAACTAGAGTTTAGGCGAAAACAAGCATGTTAAACACTTTAACACTAAGTGAGAGGGATTACAACTTTTGTAGATCCGGTCCTTCACTTCTAAAGCTCCGTGTTGAAGTCCCTTCGCTGCGATCATCGTGTTCCGGACTCTCGAGAGGTTCCACGAAGAGAAAGATGCAGTCTTGCTTCCGATCTTCGATACAAAGATGATCTACCTTGAAGTTTCGTTAACACAAGCTAACACTCATAATATGAAGTGAACACCCTCATCTAAATAGCAAGGATAGATGAGGATGATGAAGTAGGATTTTTGCTCTCATTTGTTTTCTTATTCTCACTCATTTTTCATCACTTAGAAAAAGCTAGAAAGCTTTTTCATGAAAAGAAAGAAGAAAGAAGAAGATGATGAATAATATCATTCCTTTTGTGATGAATAATGCAACCATGGTTAACTTAACCTTTGTAGAGATTTAACTAGGGTTAGGGTTTGGGTTGAGTTAAAGCATGAGTCATAACAAAATATCTTTCACAAAACAAAACTAAACCTTCTAGAATCATCTAGAAAGCATTAACCCAAATCAAACCCTAATCTTGTTTAATCTCTACTAAACATGTTGCATTAGTTATCATATTATGTTACAATATTATATATCACATATATAATATTTATTGTAACCAAATAAAATAATACAATTAACATATATCGCATATATATCAATGTATTACCCGAGTGAGAAAAAGAATCTTTTAGTGAGCAAATATTAGTTAATGTAATTTAATATATCATATATATTATTATACATTAAATTATCGAATCAACACTTGATCCGACGATCCGGCTATATCGCATATAACCAACTAATATTTATCCGTACCGATTCATCGAATCAACACTTGATCCGATGACCCGGCTGATATCATATATCGCGAGAATAGAATACGGTATCTTATATCGCATTATCCTCGGTCCCGCACATATCACATATGCGCCCCTACTCCGTTTTGCCTGAGCCAAGAAACCTCTATGTAGGACTCTAAAGAATCGTCAATACGCCGGCAGTAGGTGATGATCATATCAAACACCCACAAGCTGCAAGCGGTCAGCTAAACGTAACAGCTACCCAGGTATTGAGCGCTCAGAAGATCAACAAGCAAGCCTGTACATTCTCCTGTGAATCCAATCAGTAACACTCCCGTACAGTCCGGTCTCGTCATCTGATATGTTGCATATCTCGCCTAGGGGTGGTAAACGTCAGACCCCAGTAGCTCGATAAGTCGTGTCGATATGAGGTCTATAACAGTTCGAGAAACTACTGATAACACTTACCAGTAAATCTCAGCAACCCTGGCCAGGGATTTCCGGTTATAGCCAATCGAACACAGCACAACATCAACTCCCTATACCGGGAGAGACGAATCCCCTCCTATCGCTCATTGCCTCCATGTGATTCGGGACTGTACCCAAAAGCCACCTTTTTGCATGCCCTCTTGGACGTGGTATGATGGAAATCAAAGCACAGTGGGAATCACACAAAACTCTATGACGATCTCGGGTCAACAGACTAAGCTGTACCAGTGTCACCAGAGAACTGCCATCTGACGTAAGGTATAATACCATCTGGGAGTTCTCGGCGAGTCCGTCCAGTGTACCCAATCTCCACTGAGCACCCATACACCATCCTTGATGTCAAACACCGATGGATATGGGATCATCCATCGCCCATCATATGGGTCAAGATGCGTATACGCTAGTGTACTTTGGTGTATCGATGCCCTGTCTCGATACACCCTCGACTAGGAACTGTTATAGGATGTACTCGTCGATTATCGTGGCCCACTAGTATGATCTCATCATAGTCCCAGTAGTCGAGTGCATATCCTAAGGGCTTTATCAACATGTAACATAGAGACAATCAGAGTACATGTTAAGATAAAGTACAATCAGATAGCATACTATCATGTCGAGCAAGAAAGTCCTCCCTATATATGTCCAAGCATCCATTACAATATACATCGTATGTACAGTAATGGCCTCTAGGGCATACATATAATTAACAATCTCCCACTTGCACTAGGGCCATCTGTTGTGGTATCACATACCCAACAATTAGCTGTGGTTGAAGTATCTCATACTCAACCATCCCATAAAAGTCTCTACTGGGAAAAAGTCCTTTGTGAGTGGATCCGTGCTGTTGTTCTCTGTGTCTACTCTCCTAACCTCGATCTTCCTGGAGATCAACCATCTCCATGATCAGGTGATACTGCCTAAGAATTATATCCGGATTTATGATGGGACGGGGGTTCCTTGGCATAAGCCACAACTCCATTGTCACACAATGGTAGGAACGAAGTTCATCTCATGAACTTATATATCCAGACTGCCTCTTTGGTAGCATCCTTGGTAACGATATATCTTGCCTTTAATCGTCTAGTATGTCACGGTATCTAGCTTGGAACTCTTCCAACATACCGTCCCTCCACTGAGGGTAAAGACAATGCCTGCGACTGATATTCAGTCGTCCTTATCATCCTGGAACCTTTCCAGTGATTCTCCCCAAGATCGATTGATACTATCTCACTACAACTAGTAAGAATCCTAACATCCAATTAGATCTATCTCATAGATCTAAAATCCAGGATTTAGGAGGTATCAACTTCGATCCTATATGGAGAATCCTTGTGATAAGCGGAGATTGACCGAGCGTAGCATAGGAAACTGCTTCCCTATCAAGAGTATGTCATCCACGTACTCTTCGAGGATCATCACCATACTCTCTACTACCTTTTTGTATATACAAGGTTCATCTACCATTTTGATGAAGTCAAACTCTTTGACTACCACATCAAAACAGATGTTCCAACTCCGTGATGCCTGCTTTATCCTATAAAGCATCTTGCACACGTTTCCGCTGCTCCCACTGTCTACGAAGCCCTCTGGTTGTGTACTTATAGTCGCTATATTCTAAAACATCATTTAGAAAAGCAGTCATGACACCCAACCACCAGATATCGTAGTCATGGTATGTAGCCGTGGCAAGTTGGATATGGATGGACTTAAGCATAGCTTTGAAAGTCTCAACTTTTCCATGTACACCTAGTAATCTTCTCAAGATATACTTGCTCCTGATGGGTATTTAACCCTTCAGATATAGCAACCAAAGTCCATACTTTGTTGGTGTATAAGTATTCCATCTCAGATCGATAAGCATCCAGCCATTCTTACAGAGTCTCACTCCTGATGGCCAGCTCGAAACTAGTTGGGTCATCATCTCATGATGCAATCCTTGCTCCCACTGTTATAGAGAAACCGAAGTATCTCTCAGGTGGGTGAGGAACCCTACTAGATCGTCGGAGAGGCCGAGGTTCATTAGAAAATATTGAATCCTTGGTTCTATCAAATCATCAGTTGCAGTTTGTATAGCTGGAACCTTTCCAGTTCTACAGAACTGACTTTGCCTCGAGCTTGTCCGGATTATGCCTTTTAGACATAGGCCGGACAACCCCAAATCTTAACAAACTTAAGATATGGGCTCTTCCCTTTCCATATCACATATGAAGTGGTAGGCAACTGATTTGATTTGAACCTTATTCAATAGGTATGCAGCTTCTCAAGTGCATAACTTCCCAAAATGAAATAGGAAACTCAGTAGTACTCATCATAGAGCACACCATATCACATAGGGTGCTTTGCTCCGCCCCGATACACCGAGGTGCTGTGGTGTATGCGGAGGAGTAATGCTGAGAGAGAATCTCATTCTCCTTTAGAATAGTCCAGAAATTCCGTGCTCAAGTATTCTCCTCCTTGATCTCATCAAAGGACATAATACTTATTTATACCCGTTTTTGGTTCTCTATTTCTAACTTATATTCTGTGAATATCTCAAAAGGTTCAGACTTGTGTTTCAACAGGAACATATGTCTGAATCTTGAGAGATAATCAGTGAATATAATAAAGTACAAAGAACCGGTCTTGGCATGTGTAGACAGGGGACCATCATACATCATCATGTATCAATCCCAAGAGTTCACTAACTCTTTCTCTGTTTCCAATAAACGGAGCTGTGGTCATCTTATCTCTGTGAAATGACCGGCAAGTTTCATAAGATGTAAATTTAAACTAATTTAAATATGCATCTAAATGTAACTTGGCTAGTCGGGTCGCATTGATGTGACCTAGTCTACAATACCTCAAGAAGGATTCGTTCATTTCTGAACTATTCCTCTTGTGTGTGTTCTGTATACTGAGAACTATAGTTTGATTTAGAACGTTTATACTTTTAGATAACGTGCCTAAACCGATCAACTCTTGATATAGGAAATGTTCAAAACATTATCCAACAATACAAAATTATATCCTTTCTTTACTAATAAAGAGACTGATATGATGTTGTATATCAGGTTCGGTATCTAATAACATTCGTTCAGAATCAATGTATTCTGGTAATACAGGGTGACAGTGACCAACAGACTTGGCTGCAACACTTGCACCGTTTTCTGTCTCATGAAACTTATTACCCGTTCTCAGTTCTCTACCTTTCTGTAGCCCATGTAACAGATTACATATGCGGGATCCTGATCCGGTATCTCATACCCAGGACGTAAAGGATACTGAGAAACAGTTCTATGTAATGAACACACCCGAAGATGATGCATCAGCATGCACTTTCTTCGTTTGGGCGGCACAGGAATTCTGGTAATCCCCAATTTCCTGCTCTGTCTTATAACAATTATAAGTTGGAGCGGGACCAACGTTCCCCAGCTCAGTATAATAAGCGAGTTCGGTCAATACATCCGTATTATTATCTTGATTAAGGCGTGATATGGTTGCTATCAGGAGAGAGAGAGAAGGAAACACTCAGCGTATGCTCTTGCAAGATTAGATTGGTTATCTAATATATCTAATCAGGATGTATCCCACTGTTTTAATCAAATCTTCCTTCAAACCCTAAAAGGAAAGACTAGCCGGGATTAATTACACGCTACAAGTTCGCTAATCTTTCAGCCAGGCCAGTGTCGGTACTTTGAGGGAGGTCCCCCGTGCTTTCGCACGAACCTAATTAAAGTAAACCTTGTTTTCCCAGGGGCGTAACCCCGTTAACACCTTTCTAGACACCTACTTGATCGGCTAATTGTAATGTGTAAAACTCTCCCAGGAGTAACTCTTACTCGCAGCGGGTATCGGGATCCAACTATCTCATAGAAGGTATGCAATCTCATTGCAAATTTCAACACTTGAAATTCCCAATAATATTTTACCCCTAGCGTGCTATGACCTTGACGCGTGCCAAACAACCCATAGTCCGCTAGTCAAGTTCAACCCGTACATTTCTTGATTGAATTAAACCCACCCGCACGACCCTTGACGCATGCCAAACAACGCCGTACGAATACCCTAATCCAATCACATCGTATGCTAGCAGATAAGCACTAGTTAGCTACCGTACACTACGCCTTGACGCATGCCAAACTACCGCAGCACGAATACTAACTAGTACTTATCTGAAATGACGGAGGGCTACAACAGGTTTTTAAGAAAACCCTTTGCGTAATGAACTTGATATCGTTGTAGAATCGAGTGATTTTAAATGGAGTGTTTTTGAGGCTTTTCTAGTTTTGCTAAAGGGGTCACTCCCGGTGAAGGGATCGTCGGCCATTTCCTCATCGAATAAGGTGCAGGATATATCATATATACCACCATGCAAAGCAAGAACTATAGAAGCAATCAAAAGACAAACCGAGTTTGTAGCATCTGCTAGTTTCACTAAAGAGGTCACTCCCGGTGAAGGGATCTCGGCTCTTTCCTTATCGAATAAGGTGCTGGATGTTCTACAAGGAACACCGCTATGCAAAGCAAGAACTAGAGCTACCGGTTTTTAAACAAGTTTCTACAACATCTTAGGTTTCTTTTAGTTTCATTAATCTCATTAATGAAGTCCCATTTTAATATGCTTCACAAGCATCACATTTAAAACGAAATCTGCAATATAACATATATATCATATATATAAAATATAAACATTCATCTCAGGCAGTAATATGATCTCATCATAGAACATTGCAGCAGAAGAACATATATGAAATATTGGATATACTAGAACGTCCGTGTTTTAATACGAGCCTGTATAAAACACGGATTCCACGATCGCGATGAATAGCCAAACCCACATCCCTAGACCCCTACGAGAGCGGCAAGTAACACTGCCAATTCTAGGGTTAGGAGACCCGGTCTCGACTCCTCGAGATGGTCTCCCACTGGACCCTAGAACCCGGTTACTTGTGCTCCCCGCCTTGGGTCTACCTAATGCGGAAAAGTAAATAATATACAATGGTGATATCATCCTCAGCCCGGAAGTGCCCCAATAAAAGAATATTACATACAAATGAAT
Organism: Agapanthus africanus; assembly: GCA_030015575.1. NCBI lineage: Eukaryota > Viridiplantae > Streptophyta > Magnoliopsida > Asparagales > Amaryllidaceae > Agapanthus > Agapanthus africanus. Next base: position 894,605,445 of record JASDDO010000019.1, read on the forward strand.
TTTACATGAATGAAAAAGAAAAACTCTCATCTCACATAAAACCCCCGGCTATTCAAAACGCGACGATCCAATATAACATATCACAGCAACACATAATATCTCATATCATCAACGTAAGCAAGTATGCGTATCCCGATTGTCGTTGATGTATAGCAACGAAGCCGGCGATACACCACATACTACGCTTACGGTCACAGAAAAGAAAGTGTAAAACTACAACAGTTGGAATCCGCATCCTCCTTAGACATCGCATGCCTAACCAAATGAATTCCTTAGACATCGCATGCCTAACAATTATAAACCCCGCATTTTAGTCTCATTATCGAAAACTCTTTTCAATATCAAGTCGGGCAGTTCAACAAGATTCCCGACATCCTGATCGAATGCTCGTCGCAAACTTTAGTAGACGGCCGCACCCCCGATGCCGTCGACGAAGTGCACTAAGGTGGAACACCGTCGCCGCGAGCACCCGAACGGATGCTTTTGGCGACGGGGTTCTCCTACAGTCACTTGGTCGGGGCTATGGGGCATGGCTATCTGTTAAGTTTACCCGGCGAGTATCCGCGTACGCTACGTGATTGCGACGGACTTTTGATCACATCAAAATTCTATGGCAACCGATCAATTTGAGACTAAACTGCTAGATTTATAACATTCAAATTAGTTATCTCATAACTACCTGTGGATTCCAAATATTGTATCACATTCCAGATAAATAGACAGTGTTAAACATTCCGATTGAATAATCAAACACCCAAGATTTTCCCAATATATCTCAACACTTGAAATCAGTTTAAAAACATCCATCACATGCCACAGTACCAATGGTCCAGCCGTAGAAGGGTCAAGCCAACGCCTCACATGTGGCACGCCGTACTGCCCCAAACCCTAAGGTTCAGAGGCAGTTCAAGACGGTCACATAATCGAGTTAAGGTTTGTTGTCTTCTAGAGGGTCCACCGCGTTACTTGCACGACTTAGAACGTTCTTAAACTCGAGAAAAAATCCAACTTTTGAAAAATTTTCCGACAGGGGAAAAAGTGAGTTATTGATATCCATTCGAACTTTTTAACAGTTTCTAAAATTATCCGGACAAACTAAACAAAGTTAAATTATCCGATCGAATCAACGAATCCCCAATACAACCCTAGAAAACTCAACACTTGAGTGGAATTAAAAAATTCCCAGAAAAAATTGCCAAGAAAAGACCCAAGAATAAATATATGAAATTCCAGGGACTAAGTCCAAATTTTGGCCGCGGTTCCGCGGTCAAATAATTGACTTAGTTGACCGTACTTCACAGTAATTCTTAGTTTTTCCTGCTTGTTTTTCTGAGAATTTTTAATTCATAAAAAATCAACTTTTTGAAAAAAATACAGAGAAGGGTAAACATCGAGGTTTCGGGTTTCGATCGGACTTTAAATTTCGTTTAGACTTCGCCTAAAGCTCTAGCTTGGCTCTGATACCACTGTAGAGTTGCTAGGCACGCTCACAAGGTTCTACGAGGCATCAACCATGCCCGATTAAAAATTTAGCCGTGCCGAACAACCCAAAGCCGGATCTTTAAACTAGAGTTTAGGCGAAAACAAGCATGTTAAACACTTTAACACTAAGTGAGAGGGATTACAATCTTTGTAGATCCCGTCCTTCACTTCTAAAGCTCCGTGTTGAAGTCCCTTCGCTGCGATCATCGTGTTTCGGACTCTCGAGAGGTTTCACGAAGAGAAAGATGCAGTCTTGCTTCCGATCTTCGATACAAAGATGATCTACCTTGAAGTTTCGTTAACACAAGCTAACACTCATAATATGAAGTGAACACCCTCATCTAAATGGCAAGGATAGATGAGAATGATGAAGTAGGATTTTTGCTCTCATTTGTGAATAATATCATTCATTTTGTGATGAATAATGCAAAGATGATCATGATGAATAATGCAACCATGGTTAACTTAACCTTTGTAGAGATTTAACTAAGGTTAGGGTTTGGGTTGAGTTAAAGCATGAGTCATAACAAAATATCTTTCATAAAACAAAACTAAACCTTCTAGAATCATCTAGAAAGCATTAACCCAAATCAAACCCTAATCTTGTTTAATCTCTACTAAACATGTTGCATTAGTTATCATATCATGTTACAATATTATATATCACATATATAATATTTATTGTAACCAAATAAAATAATACAATTAACATATATCGCATATATATCAATGTATTACCCGAGTGAGAAAAAGAATCTTTTAGTGAGCAAATAATAGTTAATGTAATTTAATATATCATATATATTATTATACATTAAATTATCGAATCAACACTTGATCCGACGATCCGGCTATATCGCATATAAGCCACTAATATTTATCCGTACCGATTCATCGAATCAACACTTGATCCGATGACCCGGCTGATATCATATATCGCGAGAATAGAATACGGTATCTTATATCGCATTATCCTCGGTCCCGCACATATCACATATGCGCCCCTACTCCGTTTTGCCTGAGCCAAGAAACCTCTATGTAGGACTCTAAAGAATCGTCAATACGCCGGCAGTAGGTGATGATCATATCAAACACCTACAAGCTGCAAGCGGTCAGCTAAACGTAACAGCTACCCAGGTATTGAGCGCTCAGAAGATCAACAAGCAAGCCTGTACATTCTCCTGTGAATCCAATCAGTAACACTCCCGTACAGTCCGGTCTCGTCGTCTGATATGTTGCATATCTCGCCTAGGGGTGGTAAACGTCAGACCCCAGTAGCTCGATAAGTCGTGTCGATATGAGGTCTATAACAGTTCGAGAAACTACTGATAACACTTACCAGTAAATCTCAGCAACCCTGGCTAGGGATTTCCGGTTATAGCCAATCGAACACAGCACAACATCAACTCCCTATACCGGGAGAGACGAATCCCCTCCTATCGCTCATTGCCTCCATGTGATTCGGGACTGTACCCAAAAGCCACCTTTTTGCACGCCCTCTTGGACGTGGTATGATGGAAATCAAAGCACAGTGGGAATCACACAAGACTCTATGACGATCTCGGCGCAACAGACTAAGCTGTACCAGTGTCACCAGAGAACTGCCATCTGACGTAAGGTATAATACCATCTGGGAGTTCTCGGCGAGTCCGTCCAGTGTACCCAGTCTCCACTGAGCACCCGTACACCATCCTTGATGTCAAACACCGATGGATATGGGATCATCCATCGCCTATCATATGGGTCAAGATGCGTATACGCTAGTGTACTTTGGTGTATCGATGCCCTGTCTCGATACACCCTCGACTAGGAACTGTTATAGGATGTACTCGTCGACTATCGTGGCCCCACTAGTATGATCTCATCATAGTCCCAGTAGTCGAGTATATATCCTAAGGGCTTTATCAACATGTAACATAGAGACAATCAGAGTACATGTTAAGATAAAGTACAACCAGATAGCATACTATCATGTCGAGCAAGAAAGTCCTCCCTATATATGTTCAAGCATCCATTACAATATATATCGTATGTACAGTAATGGCCTCTAGGGCATACATATAACTAACAACGTCACTGTGTATGAGTCTCAGGAGCTCAGTGGCTCTTTTTCCGCGTCCAGTGAACGGAGTTTTGGACATCTTTCCTTTGATACATGATTGATAAGTTGCATAAAATAGATATTCAAACAGATCTAAATATTCATCTTTATGTAACTTAGTCAATCGGTTTCATTGATATGACCAAGTCTACAATAGCATATAAAAGCTTGTTTTAATTCTGGAGTCTTCAGTGTGTTTTGGACGTTGAAAACTTGATGTTGATTGAGTATGTATATTCCGTTATTTAGTGTATCCGACCCAATCATTTCATGATTCAGGTGAATGTTTATGACACTGCTTTCAAGTGCAAAATTATATCTTTCATTAGATAACAAAGATACATCATAATGAAAGATATTCACACTATCTTTTATGCAACAACAAAATATGTCCACTCGTTAATCCAAGATGATATTCTCCCACTGCAACAACATCCACACTATCTCCGTTGCCAACCATGAGGGTCATATCGCCTTTTCTCAAAACTCTACGGCTTCTCAGCACCTGCAAAGAATTACAGATGTGAGATCCTGATCCGGTATCCAATATCCAGGAAGTAGAATTAATAGAGAAACAATTTTCAATTACGAACACACCTGAAGCCAAAGCCACAACTTTCTTCGTGTCCTGATTCTTGGCTTTCAAAAACCGGCAACCCATCTTCCAATGTCCTTTCTTATGACAATAGAAACATTCCTCCTTTGCTGCTGATCCCTAATCTGTCTTTCCCTTTCTCTGCACCTTTTGCACACCTCCTTTCAGTTTGGTGGGGGACTTTCTTATTCTGATCCCTAATCTAGCCTTGAATTTAGAGGAAGAAGATCTCCCAACAAACAGAGCGGGTGTTTCCTTGATTTTCTTCAAGGTGCCCTCCGCAACCCTCAACATGTTGAGGAGCTCAGGAAGTGTAAGTGTAACTTCCGTCTTTTGCATATTGAAATCCAATACGAATCGGGCATAGGTAGAGGAAAGGGACTGTAGAATCAAGTCGGTATACAACTTGTTCTCCAACATAGTTCTTAGGTTCGCGAGCTCTTCAATGAGAGTAATCATCTTTAGGACGTAGTTCCCTACAGATGATCCAACACCAACCTCACCTGAAATAATTTCTTCGAGGTATCGTATCTTACGATACGAGATTGCTTTCCATATAAATGTTTGTTATGGAGGAAGATGGAAGTAAGGTCCATCTTCTCGTGCCGCCTCTGATATTTATTATTCATGAAGGTCAGTACGAGGCACTTGGATTTCACGCAGTCAAGATTCCAAGTCTTACGGACCTCAATGTCCACGACTGAGGGTTTTGGACCTGGAATAGGAGGGCTTTAGCCGTGAGGACATATGTAAGCTTATCATTAGTAAGGGCCATATGGACGTTCCTCAGCCAGTCTTTATAATTTGGCCCAGTCAGTTTGTTTTTATCTAGTATAAGCTTAAGTCCCGTCATGGTTGCTGCAATTAGGAGAGAGAGAAAAGAAACACTCAGCATATACTCTTACAAGTTTAGATTGGTTATTATCTAAACAGGATGGTTCCCATTATTTCCTCGAATTCTCCTTCAAATCTTAAAAGAAGAATTAGTTGGAATTAATCGCACCTTATAAGTTTTCTTATCTTTCGGCCAGGCCAGTGTTGGTACTTTAGAGGGAGGTCCCCCGTGCTTTCGCACGGACCCAATTAAATAACCCCATTTTCTCATAGGCATAGCCCTGTTAACACCTTTCTAGACACCTACTTGATTAGCTAATTGCAACGTGAAAACTCTCCCGAAGAGTAGCTGATACTCACAGTAGGATCGGGACCTAACTATCACCGTGTGATAATTTTGAAGGAAGCTTACCAAAACTACCACACTAGAAAGTTTCTTGTATGTTTGAAACTCCCGATGTATTTTTTGCCCCGAGCGCTTATAACCTTGACGAAGGTCAAAACATCATAAGTCACAAGTCAAGTTCAACCCGTCATTGTCCAGATTAATCTAAACCCATTCGTACAAGTCCTTGACGAAGGTCAAAACAGCTGTACGCCTGCCCTAGATTAATGCATCTATCTATACTATAGATAAGTACCCGCTAGTTGATACCTATCTGAAATGCCTTAACGAAGGTCAAAACATATAAAATGAATACTAGTTGATACCTATCTGAAATGACGGAGGGCTAAGATTGGTTTTGGCGAAAACCGTGAACGTAATGAACTTGATATAATCGAAGGAACCGAATAGTTTTGAAAATGAGTGGTTTAGGCTCCACTTTTAAAAGTTATTTTTGAAGAAAACCGAGTGCTTTTATAATTATTCGAACGATGTCAAATTTTAGGTTTGTTTCTTTTCATTAAGTGAGATTAATGCGGTCCCATCAATTAGCCTTATCATACTAGAAAATAACGAAAATAGAATGTACGTATATACTACCCGCATTCGCTACGGGGCCCGTCATGCACCGTTAGGTTACTTAACTAATGGCAGAGTGGGGGTTAGACTAGTGCAGATGCAAAACATATGCAACATATATAACCATTCGTCACAGGCTTGATAAACATCACAGGCAGATATCAACATCATAGAGAATGGAAAAATAGATCAACTAGGAACATTTGCATTTTATTGAGCCACCTATGAAACACAATCCTCCATGGTCGTGTGAATAGCCGAGTGTGAATTATCTTAGAATTGGGTGACCCAGGTCTCGACTTCTTGAGATGGCCACCCACTGAATCCTAAAACCCGGTAGCTTGTGCACTTCTCCATGGGTCAATCCTATATGGAGAAATGGAAAATATAATATACAGCCGGTGACTACATCCTCAACCCGGATATGCCCCAATAAAAGAATATACATCAATTATTCCATAAATTACATCATCCACTCACATCTCACATCTAAATTCACACGGGGCTTTTCACATGATGATTCATCAAACCATTACCAACACAGAACATCACATGATATGTGCAACCCCTTCTAATCGACGTATAGTGATTAGAAGACGTTTAAGCCAATGTTTTTGTCAAAAGCATGTAACGAAAACTACGACATTATAATTCCGCACACAATTAGCAAACACAACTATGTAAGCCAATGTTTTTTTCGGCAGTTCGTGCATAACAAAAACGGCGGAATTTGAACGTCGCTATGAACTATCTAAGGCTTATAGAGCGGCTCTGATACCATGTAAGCCAATGCTACACACTCTACGGGGTTTGTAGAGAGGCAGAATTTTCAAAAAACGATTTTTAGGCATGCAACATCGACACTTAACCCAAGACTACCTAACTAGTAAAAACTTCATAGATTCTATTCTACTATGATAGAAGTTATACCTATCAGATTGAGTCCTTCGGGTCTTCAAAGTCCTCTTCTTAAGCTCCTCATGGTCTTGGATCGAGCTTGAGGCCGGTCTCCTTTCGTTAAAGACGATCCACCCGAGAGTTTATGGTTCAAGGTAGAACTTCTAAAAGAAGTAATTAAATACTCTAGTGTGCTAATCTAGAGTGCTTAGATGATATAGAAAGTGTTAATTGGATTTGTTTATCTCATAAATCCTATGATTCTCAACTCATGAGAGGGGTTAGGGTTGAAGAAGAAGATGAACTCAAGAGAGGAGAGAGAATTGCTAAGTGAGAATGAAGGAAGAAATGGCTAAGGAAAAACTATCAAGCATTTCTTTTTCCAATAAAATATACTAGCCATGCTTGAATAGTTTTCACAAATGAATAAAGAAAAACAATAGCCATGCCTCTCACCATTCTTAAAAGCCATTTCATCCCTCCACATCATTTTTCATTTCTAATAAATAGAAATAAATATAATGAGGTGTCCTCATCTAACAACATTTTTATAAAAATACAAGAATACATAAACCGTATATACATACCCGTATTCGTACTACAAAAAATACGAATACGATCATAATACTAGATCATTATTAAATCAATACTTGATTCAATAATGCGGTTTAATTCTAAGCCCGCTAGTATTAACCGTCCGAACATAAATCCGTGTAGCTAATACACGTATATGATCGGAACCCTGCATGTATAACCATACGGCCTCTACATCGTTTCACCTAAACCAAGGAAACCCTATGTGTGAGACTCTAAAAACTCGACAGTACGCTAGCAGTGGGTTAAACCACAAGTACGTCAGTGGCACTAGCTGTACGTAATGGCTACCCATGTATCTGTCGAAAAGAACGTCGATGAGCAAACTCATTCGAACCCCTACTGAGCCTATTCGTGACAATTTTCGTACAGTTTGGTCTGTTCATCTGAGAGTATGGCATGCCAGGTCTAGGGGGTGGAAAATGTCTGACCCTTAATAACCCGACAAATTGTGCCAATATGGCTCAAGACCATCCGAGAATATACTGATCTAACTATCAGTAATTCTCAACAGCTCTGACCAGGGACTTATGGTGTTGGCCAACTGAACACAGCGCTACATCGACTCCCAATACCGGGAGAGACGAATCCCTAATAATCGCTCATTACCTCCATGTGGCTCGGGACTGTACCCAACTAAAACATGTTTGCACGACTCAGTACAGCCGTGGTAGGGTAGTAATCAAAGCACAATGAGAACTCACACGAGACAAATGGCGATCTCAGACCGACGGACTATCTGTACTCATGCCACTAGAGAATTGCTATCTGACGATATGTATAATACCATCTAGCCAGTTCTCTGTGAGTCCGTCCAGTGTACTCACCCCCAGCGAGCACTTGTATACAATCATAGGTGAAACACACCAATGGTTGTGGGACCAACCACTACCTCTCGTCATGGTCTAGAAACGTATACACTAGTCTACTCTGCAATATTGATAACCAGTCTCAATACTCCTATAACTAGGGGCACTTTAAGGATGTGCTTATCGACTACCCAGCTCCCATAAGTAAAATTGCCATCACAACGTTGGTAGTCAAGTAAGGATCCTACAGGCTTTATCAACATGTATTAGCGATATAAAATAACAAGTAAAACATATACACATGTTAAGATAAAGTCAAACCAAATAGCATACTATCATATCGAGCAGGATTGTCTTGTATATATATACCCTAGCATCATATACAATAAAGGCCTCTAGGGCATACATATCTAACAATAACGAGAAGTGTACTACAAATACATTACGAGCATGAGAAATAATTGGATTTTGATACGCTATGCAAAAATTGTATGTGTGCAACAAATATGCTACTGGAATTAGACGCTTCCAAAATTTACACCAAATTTTTAAACAAAAGATTCAAGTAGAGCTTCAGAAAACTCAATCATTTAATATCCAGAAAGTTTCAAAAGTCGATAGGACAACCATATATAAAGATCACAACATACTCGGTTCGAAGAAATATAAGTGAAGAGTATATTGTGTTAAGTTTATGATAAAAGGGCAATTTCCCAAGTGCATTTGCAATTATTTTGAATCAATCGGACTATTATGTAGGCATATATTCAGAGTTTTTGTTTCTAAAAGTGCGAATAGTATACCGTCTCAATATATTTTGCCAAGATGGACGAGAAATGTTAATCAAAATATTGTCATGACGTGTATCGTACCACTTTCGGTATAGATGACTGAAACGTCGTAGTATAGTCATTTATACAACGAGTTCAATCTAATTGCCGTGAAAGGTGTTGCGTCAGAAAATGGATACAAAATTATGCTTGGGAAATTTTCCAAACTTGCGATAACGAATATATGAACTTCTAGTTGAAATACCGAATTTGAAAGAAGACTTGGTAGATGAAGCAGCATATGATTTGAAATCCATGAAAGATAATATTTCAAAAATATAAAATCCTTTACAATCTAACCCTATGGGTCGTAGAAAGAATCGGATAAAATTTTGGATCGATAATAAAAATAGCGATGAGAAAAAGAAGAAGAGATTATACACATGATGCAATCAATTATCATTTCATAACAAAAGAATTTGTCCGATAAGAAAAACATAACATATAGAAGACATATATGTTGGTCAACCAAATTTAATGTGTCTTGAGTCATCATGGGATTTGAACTAACATCTGGTTGGTCAGAATAGTTTGTTGTTAATGAATGTAAGATGAATGATATTTGATATAAATGATTATCGCTTTCTGTTGGAAGACGCGATGCAAAATAGTGACAAGATCATCTCTCCGTTTCTTCAAAATCAGACCCATCAGATATACTGAATGCGTCTTCAACGTCATCGAGTGCCTGGAGCGGCATAGCCTCAGCAAGCTCAGGTAGAGCTTCCCAGATCGACCCAACGACGGTTTTGAAATAGACATAACGACAGGGGAATAATCGACCGTTGTAATCATTGAAGCGACGCATCACCTCGTCACATTGGGCGGCAGTGTATTCTTGATGTAAATGAATGATATTTGATATAAATGATGTTGGATATAGTGCCCTCAAGGCAATTATTGTAGTTGCAGGCACGCGATTATGATGATTGAGGGAGGATCTATATAGGTAGAACAATCTTATTTGAGATGATAGTTTACTTTCTGGTTTATCCTTATTATTGATGTATGTGTACACGTTTTACTTGTTATTACGTATTGCTAATACATAATAATGAACCCCGTAGGATTCTTGCTTGACTACCCGCATTATGATGGTGATCATATACGTGAGATCTGATGTAGATGACGTATATTGGTATATACAAGAGGTCCAATTAAATACGTGTACCGGCTACACGGATTTTAATCGGATGGTTGATAATACTAGCGGCTTAGGATTAAGCCGGATTTTTATTAAATCAGGAATACTAGAATACATATATTAAAATATATATATATATATATATATATATATATATATATGTATATTAATATATGTATTCTAGTATTATTGGTCACTCTTCATTCTCTCTCTCGTCTATTCATATTTTTATACGGATACGTGTATATGTATTTCGATACGTATACCGGGTTATATTCCGTATTTATACAGAATTTGTTCTAGAAGATGGACACTTCATTTATTGATTTTTCTTTATAAAGAAAATCAAAAATGAGGTGGAGGATGTGTAAAGGAGTATGGTAGAGAGGTATGGCTTTGGTTTTTATATTCATTTTTTCATTTGTGTTTACTATTCTAGCATGATTGTAAAAATTTAGCCATTCTTTTTCTAACTTGATTCTTTTCTACACACAAACACTTAGCCATTTTCATGTCATGACTACAACTTCTTCACCTTCTCATCCTTCATCTTAGATGCTCTCTTGAGCTTCAAAATAGACAGAAAAAGATAGTGGAAAATTCTTACATCCCCACTCTCCATTCGTAGCGAGCTTAGAGCATTGACTGCTTTACTAGGTACAAATGAGCACAGTAGCACACACGTGAGGAGCACATGGCGCGCTTGGCGTTGAGCGCCAGTCAATGAGCGCAGAGCGCTTCTTTTAAATAGCGCACACGTGAGGAGCACGTGACGTGCTTGGCGTTGAGCGCCAGTCAATGAGCATAGTAGCGCACACGTGAGGAGCACGTGGTGCGCTTGGCGTTGAGCGCCAGTCAATAATCGCAGAGCGCACACATGAGGAGCACGTGGCACGTTTGGTGTTGAGCGCCAGTCAATGAGCGCAGAGCGCTTCTGTTTAAATTTGGAGTGCTAAGGCTCTGCAGCGCTATGCGCTAGATTTGGAGCGTTGAGGCGCTCCTTTTTAATTGGAGCGCTAAGGCTCTTTTTAGGCAGCTTTGCACTCTGAGAATTAAATTTTCTTTTATACGAGACTTTGCCTTATGGATCTAAAAACAAAGTTCTTATTTTATAGGAGATGATTCAATCTCTTATGTTTTTGATGAAAGGCTTTGCCTTTATGGATCTGTAATCCTAAGAGAATTGAATTATTCTCCCCCCTTTTTATGATGAGATGTTATGATCTCTTTTGTGAAAGACAATTTGTCTTAAAAATCTATGATCTAGCATAAGAACTAAGTTCTTTTTCTGATGAGATGCTTTGATCTCTTTACTTTACCTTGAAGAAATTCTTCTTCTGCTAAGAGCTTGCTCTTCTTTCTGAACTTTCTCAAAATTTATGGGGGGGGGTCCTCTATTTCAGACTTGAAGTCTTGGGGCCTTTATATAGTGAAGGCTGATTTATTGAATCGGTTGAAGAGAACTTTTCTCTAATTGATTTGGGGATTTCCCCACCGTTGGATCTTTGATCCGAGGGCTTCTATTTTATAGAAGGCAATCTTCTTGTTTTTAATAAGATTGTGAAATCTTTTCCCATACAGAATTTATTCTGTACTTTGGTAATTTTTAATCACCATTGGATCATTGATCCAACCGTGCTCTGATTTTCAGAGCATAATCTTTCCTGTTTGGAAAGATTCTGAGGAATCTTTCCTCAACAGAATTTTATTCTGGTCAATTGATGATGTTCGTTGGATCTTTGATCCAAGGGCCGAGAACATTTTGTTCTATCGCTAGCACTCATGTGCTTTGCACGTGGTGCGCTGCTTTAGAGTGCAGCGCTCTTAGCGCTTACGTGCTTTGCACGTGGTGCGCTGCTTGCATTGCAGCGCTCTTAACGCTAGCACTCACGTGCTTTGCACGTGGTGCGCTGCTTAGAGTGCAGCGCTCTTAGCGCTAGCGCTCACGTGCTTTTCACGTGGTGCGCTGCTTAGAGTGCAGCACTGCTAGTGCTCATGTGCTTTGCACGTGAGCGCTGCAGCAGAGTCTTTGACTCTTAGCGTTGGCTCTATTATGAAGCGCTGCTTCATTTCAAATTTCAAAATTTGAACAGAGCTTTGCTCTGATTGGGAGAAACAAATGCCCCCCCACAGTTGCGCTCACGTGGCCTACACGTGAGTGCAGCGGAGGCAGCATCTCTGTCATTGGATCAACTCAGAAGTTGAAATGGCTCTCCATGTCTATAGATATGGCCTTTGGCCCTTGAGATGATCTCTGTTCATTTTCTTTCTTGTTTTCTGAGAATTAATTCTCTTTCAGAGTATAGCTCTTTCCCTTAAGAAATTTCTTAAGAGTCAAAACTCTGCCCAACATAGGTAAGAATTGAACTTTTAATAGAGCTTTGCTCTCCTTAGATCATAGATCTAAAAATACATTTTTAGGATTTTACCCATTAACAGAGCCATCCTCATCTTTAGATCAGAGATCTTCAAAATATAATCTTTTTATTTTAGGGTGATTTTAACCTATGAACTGGAACATTGTTCATGAAGAACTCTTAGAGTTCACGGATCTTGAAGATCTTGGAATTTTTGATTCATTAAAAGCTTTATTTTAAGTTTTCTGATTGGTTCCTTCATATTTACAGAGCATGGCTCTCAGAATTTTTCTTGAGAAATTTTTATTCCTTTCATCATCAGAGCTGACAGATGTCACTCTGTTGAAGAGCATTGCTCTCAAAAGGAGATTTACTCCTTGGCCTGAGGGGCCCTCAGTAAATGAGAATGCTTTGAGGATTTTCTCATTTAATGAAAGTCTCATCAAATGATAAGACTGTTTTATTAATGATGAACTGTCATATAGATTATGTGGGTCCCCTTTGGTCCATTTTCACTGCATTGCAGTGCGGTACTGTTCCCCTTCGAACGGCGGCCAAGACATGGACGTCTTGCCTGTGTTTCGGGGCAGATGCTATTTGGATTTATCCGTCCACCTCTCCGAAGATGCCAAGTTGATTTATGGCACCGTGTATCGGAGGTTTGGACGGATGCGGCCGATGTAGCAGACTTCGTCAGATTCCCCCTCGCTTGAGGGGTTTTTGATTGTGGGGACGCTCTTCCCTGCAGGCGCAAGCCCCTGCAGTTAATTACGCTACCGCATCGCGGTAACAACTTTCCCCTTCTCCAGAATTTCACTTCGTGTCGTGGGTGTTTGTTTTTTTTGTGGTTGCCCGTGGATTGTATACGGAGACTAATTTATGTTGTCGCCCGTAGGACGTAGATTGTATTTTCTTAGATTTGGGTTTGGGGTTTTGGTTTAAGGATGCGTTAGCCATATTTGAGGCTAAGATCAACTTAAACGTTTGTTAAGGATACGTTAGTCTAATTTGGGACTAAGATCAACTTAACGGGATCATTTAGATCCGACAAAAGAGCATTTGGGGGCTCGATTGTTCCAGTTTAGGCACATAGTGGTCCATTTAATGTATGGTCGTCGGGACCCGTTACCTCTCTGACGACGTTGAAGGATTACAACGACAGATGTCAGAGGAGTTCAGAGATGTACCCTTGAACCAAAGTTGGTTGAGAGATCTATAATCCAATTTAGGACTAAAGTCTGTTTTGAAAGTTTTGGTTTAAGGATGCGTTAGCCATATTTGAGGCTAAGATCAACTTAAACGTTTGTTACGGATACGTTAGTCTAATTTGAGACTAAGATCATCTTAACAGGATCGTTTAGATCCGACAAAAGAGCATTTGGGCTCTAATGTTCTAGTTTAGGGACATAGTGGTCCATTGCCAGTTTAGTCCGTGAGTTTAAGGACGCATTAGTCCGTGAGTTTAAGGACGCATTAGTCCATATCAATGTGTGGTTGTCGGGACCCGTCACCTCTCTGACGACGTTGAAGGATTACAACGACAAATATCAGAGGAGTTCAGAGATGTACCCTTGAACCGGGTGTAAATTGATTTAAGAGAGCAGTTGTGCTCAGTTCAATTTAATTTGAGGACTTATGGCCAGTATTGGGCTAAGTCCAGTTGAAAATGTTCAACATTTTATTTGCATTTGGCCTGTTAGGCCTTTGTTTGGGCTCTGCCCTTTTTAATAATGCACTGCATTTTTTTATTTGGGCCCATTAGACGTTTAATTGGGCTCTGCCTTTTAATAATGCATAGAATTTTTTATCTGGGTCTGATAGACCTTTTTATTGGGCTCTGCCCTTTTAATAATGCAATGCATTTAATATTCCGACAGTGCCCCACGTGGCTTGTCAGGCGCTTTGCGCCAATTGAGGAGCGCAAGGCGCAAACTCATGTGGGGGTGACACGTGTCGCGCTCTGGTGAGCGCAAGTCTGTTAGCGCAGTGCGCTGCGCCAGTACGCTGCGCTAGCGCGCTGCTGACACGTGGCGCGCTCTGATGACTTGCGCCAATTTAAGAGAGCAGTGCTCGGTTTTAGAAGCGCATAGCGCAGTTTGTTCTGGGGCCGACACGTAGCGCTCCCTGGTGGCTTGCGCCAATCCAAGGAGCGCAATAGTGCAGACTCAAAAGTGCAAGGCACTGTTTAATATTTGGATCAAAGAAAACAAGTTTTTCTTGTTTTCCAGAAAGGGTTTACCTCAAATTTTAAGAACCAGTGGTTCATCAAAAGGCAATGCCTTTATAGATCAAATGATCTGTGAAGTAATACTTCTTTTTATCTTTTTATGATTCGATCTTTTTGATCTTTTTCCTTTTTAATTGAAGATCTTGATCTTGTTCTTAGATCATTGATCTTTTTAGAAGAAAATTCTTCTTTTTTATTTTCTAAAGGTTTACCTTTTTTCTCTTTGAGCTCTTCTAAAAATTTTTAGAGGAGTTCTCAATATCCCTCTGTGTGTTTTCTTTCTTTTTATTTTAGAAAGAAGGATCATTGGTCGTTGTGACCCACCACCTCTCCGACGACACTGAGAGATTACAGTGCCATATATCGAAGGTGTGGAGGGATGTACCCTTTGAACCATGTCTCACTCATTATGGGGGAAGAACAGGCTGGTGCTTAAGCTTCTCGCTGCTGAAAAAGACTTCTTTTTGTTCGCGCACGTGCGTCGTACGTGTTGGGCGCTCGTGCGTCGCACGTGTTGGGCGCTCATATTTGCACGCAGCGCACATGGAGCTTGCGCATTATGAGAAGCAGGGCTTCTATATATGGAGAACTAAGCTCCTTTTAATATTATTAAATGTTCTCATGTGGTGCGCACGTGCGTTACACATGGTGCGCGCGTGGCGGGCACACGTGCGTTGCACGGAGCGCACATGCGCATTATGAGGAGAAGCACGGCTCCTATATATGGAGAACTAAGATCCTTTTAATATTATTAAATGTTCTCATGTGGTGCACGTGCGTTGCACGTGGTGCGCGCGTGGCGGGCACACGTGCGTTGCACGTAGCGCACATGCGCATTATGAGGAGAAGCAGGGCTTCTATGTATGGAGAACTAAGCTCCTATGGAGAACTAAGCTCCTTTGAGTATTGAATCCTTTGAGAATTTAACTCTACCTTTCTAAAAGGTATCCCCTCTTATTTATATGGGAGTGGTAGAGAAGCCATCTCTCCTTTTCCCGTTGTGGGACTAAAAATGCATTCCCCATATAGTAGAGCATTACTTTAGATTACACGTGCATAGCACATTTGCTCATAACTTTTAATCTTGGATGAATTATGAGACCCATAATATATCAAATCAAATGATTTTTCAAGATACTTTCGATACCATCAAAATTTAGCTGTTTCTCATTCCGGAGTTTGTCAAAATACAGCTCGTAAAATACTGGTTCGCATCTTCGTCCTTAGATCACATGTGCATAGACATTTGCTCATAACTTTTGATCCCGGATGAATTCTGAGGCCCATAATATATCAAATCGAAGGGTTTTCGAGATGCTTTCAATACCATCAGAATTTAGCTGTTTCTCATTCCGGAGTTTGTCAAAATACAGCTCGGAAAATACTGGTTCGTATCTTCTTCTTTGGATCACACGTGCATAGACATTTGCTCATAACTTTTGATCCCGGATGAATTATGAGGCCCATAATATATAAAATCGAAGGTTTTTTCGAGATACTTTCAATACCATCAGAATTTAACAGTTCCTCTTCGGGAGTTTATCAAGATACAGGCCGGAAGATACTGGTTCGCATTTCCTTAAGCGTATCGCTGCCATTAGATACCTTGGACTCTTTTGCGCAGAAATTTTTGGCGGGAACAAATGCCCCCCACTACTTTGCCCACGTAAGTATATACGTAGGTGAAGTAGTGCAGAGTAATGCATAGCGTATGACCAGTTTCGGGTTGGTATATAACTTTCAGAATCTTGATCTGAGAAGATAACAAGCGGACACAAGCTTCGTCATTTATTATTGACTCAAATCTCGACTCTTAAGAGATATAGTTCCAAACTCTCAATTCCATGAGCCGCACCCTTATATTTCTTTATGTTTTACTCTGGCGTGAAGTAGTTTATATGCTCGTGAGTAACTTCTCCATTTCAGTGGCATGTAGGTTTGGCAAGTGTGGCCCATAGATGGTAGATAACAATTCATCTTGAATCCTTTATAAGGTAGTGATGGTTTAGAAGATAGGGGTAGGATCTGCCACCTAAGACTTTTCAACTTTACGAGCCGTGAGGGTCTCATGAAGACTTTTCTCCCTACGAGTCGAGAGGATCCCGTAGGTGTATTTTCTCCTTAGGAGTCGCGAGGTCTCCTAAGTGTGTTTTCTCTTGAGGGTCGTAAGGATCTCACTAGAGATTTTCCCTCTTATGAGTCGAGAGGACCCGTAAGCGATTGTTTCCCTCCTTGTCGCGATTCGACTTCGGAGAGTGTGACCCGTGAATAGTATGCAAGAGTCCATTTTTGGACCGACTTGCAGGGTCCCAGTGCTTAGGAAACAGGTTTTTTAATCCCCGCTGCCTAAGGTTTTTCCTCACAAGTCGAGACGAATCGAGCACTCCTCGCAAGAATGTCCTAACGTCACAGTTAACCTCTGCTCTTTACGACAGAGGTCCGTTCGGGTCTGTGGTACTTAGGGTTTTGGCCGTTATACCGTCGCATCGGCTGATATATTCCTCGATATGCAATCTTGCTGTTCGAGTAGCCTTGCGTTTGTCGTGTCTCTGATCCCTTCGGGGGCTGGACAAGACGTCTTCAAGTAATCTTCCAGGTAGTATTACCGTCGAAAGAGCAAGCGTAGGGATATTCCATGTCACATTTTACTTGAGGTTAGGCTCATTTTGGAGAGCCCCGATGAGTCATAACCACTCCGTGCTGGTGTGGAATGATCTCCGATAGTCTTTCGGGCTTTATATGACTTGCCGTCAAGACCCTGAAGCTAGGAATTTGGTCTTTGCTTCGTTTGCTGGCATTGCGTTCTCTATATCGAGACGAATGTCGCGGTTGTCTCTAGGTTGTTGGTGAACCGTCGAGGTTTGGAACTAAGGACTTTGCCGTGGCTCCACCGTTTGATTGTCGCGTTTGAATCCTGTTGGAGGAAGAATGCTGGGGTAACATCTCGTCTGCTGTATCGAGACGAACGTCGAGGTGGTGACCACTCCGCGCTGGTGCAAGATGATCTCCGATCGTCTTTCAGGCTTTATATGACTTGCCGTTAAGACCCTGAAGCTAGGAATTTGGCCTTCGCTTCGTTTACTTTGTCACGTCCGAGTCCTGTTGGAGGAAGAACGCTGTTGTGACATCTCGTCTGTTGTATTGAGACGGACGTCGAGGTGGTGACCACTCCGAGCTGGTGCAAGATGATCTCCGATCGTCTTTCAGGTTTTATATGAGTTACCGTCAAGACTTGGCTTCGTTTTTTGGTGAAGCATGGGGAGGGAAGATGTGTTTCCTTCTTTGTTTGTGCCCCTGGATTATATACAAGGATTGCTGTGATATCGCCTGCAGGGCATGAATTTGATTATATATATTTTTCATTTTATTTCTTTCCGCGATGCTCTATCATTTCAGCTTTCATATTGCGAAGGTCGCGATTGCCCAATCATTTCGGCTATTTTTCGCGGTGCCCAATCATTTCGGCTATTTATTTTATTTTCACTCGCTGCTTTTTATTGCGAGTTGCCCAATCATTTCGGCTATTTTGCATGCATACGTTTTTACTTGCTGATTTTTATTGCAAGTTGCCCCATTATTTCGGCTATTTCGTATGCATGTGTGGCTCGCTGTTTTTTTTTTATCCGAGTGTGGAACTTGGAATCTGGTGCCAATCTCAGCATCAGCATCGCTACAACTGGAATATTTCCAGGAGCGAATCATCATTTGACATGAAAGGGCTTGGAATTTGATACCGGTTCAGGCATCAACATCGCTACAACTGGAATATTGCCAGAGCGAATCATCATTTGCCATGAAAGGACTTGGAATTTGATACCGATTTAGGCATCAGCATCGCTACAACTGGGATATTGCCAGGAGCGAATCATCATTTACCTTTGTCGATGTCGAACAAAGGTGGCTTAGCGAACAGGGTTAGGATCCCGTCGACTAAGGCTTTTGACTTCATGAGCCGTAAGGGTCTCACAAAGGTATTTCTCCCTACAAGTCGTGAGGATCTCGTAGGTGCGTTTTCTCCTTAGGGATCGTGAGGATTCCTAAGTGTATGTTCCCCTGTAAGTCGTAAGGATCTTACAAAAAGGTTTTCTCCTTATAAGTCGAGAGGACTTACAAGGGTTGTTCACCGTATGGACATATCCCCAGTCACGGATGGGACTTGGTTAGGGAAATGTTTATTCATGCCCGTGGATTGTATACAAGGGTCAGTATTGAGCCGCTTGTAGGGCATTAATGGAGGTTGTAGGGGTTGCTTAAGAACTGGTTAAGGTTTCTGTAACTTAAGACTTTCAAATCTTATGAGCCGTGAGAGTCCCATAAGAGAATTCTCCTTACGAGTCGTGAGGATCTCGCAAGTGTAATTTCTCCTTAGGAATCGTGAGGGTCCCTAAGTGTGTTGCTTCCCTGTGAGTCGTAAGGATCTCACGCAGGTGGTTTCTCCTTACAAGGTCAAGAGGACCTTGTAAGTGTCTTTTAAAGAGGTTGCGCCCTTTCGGGTTTTCACAAACACTCGCCGGTAGCCCTGCTGTTTTTACTCACGGAGCCCTTTTAGGTTTTCATCCGTGCCCATTTTGCTTATGGACATACCGTTTTTTTATATCCGTTTTTTATATTCTTTTTATTCTTTTTTCTTTTATCTTATCAGCCTGAGGATGCTGCGGTAGTAGTTTAAAGATGTTTCGGTCATTTGCAAGTTTTAGGACATTGCGGTCCATCGTTAGTTTAAGGACGTTTCGGTCCGCCGTCGCCGTATTTGAGGCGAATCTCTAGTTTACTGACTTTTCGGTCTATGGGGCTTTCCCTATGAATGAACATGTAGTTGTGGCGGGCTCACCTTCTAGTTTTCGGACAACGTGAACTTGCCCTGTTGGTATTGGTCTTCAACCCAGTTTTTGAAAACGTAGCAGTTTTCGATCGGATGGCCCAATACTTAGTGGTAAGAGCAGTAATTGTTAACATCATTCAGTTGTAGCTAGAATTTCGGCTCCGGTAGAGCGATAAGCTCGTCGCGCACCGCTAGTTCGAACAACCCTCTTGTTTCATCTTGGGGAAATGAATAAGGACGTTTCAACTTCTCATAGAGAGGTTGCCGCTTGTTGCTTTGGAGAACAACCGGTCTAGGGTCACTTGATTGTTGTTGAGCGCTGGCGACGAAGGCCGTTTTCCCCTTTCCTTTATCCTTTTTGTTCGCTCCGTTGTTTGTGGGTCCGAGATTCTCTCCGAGTATCGTGCAATTGCACGGCTGAATGTTCTCGCAACTCCTCAATCCTTCAGAGATGGACTCCTTGAAGAGAGTGACGAGGGCTATATTTTCGTCGAAATTGCACCCGAAGGTGAGAACTCGTAATCCCCCGGGGTCATCCCTATGACAATTGTCGGCAACTCTTTTATGCTCATCTGTCGTATTTTTTCGCTGTCTACGAGCTTCACGCTTTGACCTGTTGAAGTGTTGCCTGTGAGCGACATACCCTTACCACCAACACTTAAAGGAGTCGCAGTCTTTAGTGGGATGTGCGATCTTCTGATGATATAGGCAGTAATTAGGATGCATCTCTACTCCACCGAGAGTGTTTTCTTCAGAGGGTGGTAGCTTCATTCCCATTGATATGGCTTTAGCAAACCTTTTCCTCGTCTTGAATTTGTTTTATGTTGGCAGCTTGTTCCGCTACCTCTTTGTCCTTCTTTTCGAAGATTCTCTGAAAAAACTCGGCATCAGTTTCTTGCTCACGGCGCTGCTCTGAGGATGTCTCCGGGCTTGCTTTCGGTCCCGTAAGTGCGGCCATGGCTGTCAGCATTTCTTGGAGCTTTTGTTGTTGTTGCCCCTGAGCCTTAGTCACTGATCGCGTAAGCGGTCTATGACCTGTGAAGACATGGCTATCCTCTTTTCCGGATGCCATATAGACCGTATGTACCATCGTGCCCCCAGACTTGGGGTGTTTGGGTTCAGTGGTCTTGCAATTCGTCGCAGACCTAGGGATTTTCTCCGGCCTTCTCCTCTTATGAGCGGTCGAAGTTAAGGGAGCCGTTGCAGTGGGCACCCAAGTAGCTATCGCCTTTTGTGGCTTGATAGGATGGTCCTCTTCCCGCTGAACTTTCACCTTTTTCTGTCGGCGGGGATAATCTTTATCAATTACCGAGTCTTGGACTTGACACCAGACCTTGTAGATTTTAGAGGACAGCCGTTAGGGGGGATTTTCCGGCTTCACCTTTGTAGCGCTCTCTATAGGTAGAGGAGATCTTTTCAGCACAGCGGTCGGAGAGTTCTTGTGGACCTTCCTAAGTGGTTCAAAGCTATTTCCAGTTGGAACAGCAGCATCAATTTCCGCCGTTGGAGTCGGCGGAGTCAGTCCAGAAGGAGAGTTGCCCCCAGTCTTCCTTACTCGGCGCCAGTGGTATATCCCTAGTAGGAGGGGTGTTGTCTCCTGAGGGTTTTCAGCGGATTACACCCACAAAATCTTATAATAAAAGAGAGATAATGAAAGTTATATGAAGATAAGAACTATAAAAGAAAGAACTTGAAAATAAGAGTTTTCAACTATACCAGCTTTTCAGTTGATATGAGCCCTATCTTAATGGTCATGAAAAAATGTTAGAAATCACATTATCCCTTAATAAAACATCGCCTTCAGTTTTCATTCCTACCTTTCTTCCAAACATTGATCATATACCCCTACGTGTGTGAACTGGACATCCCTACACTCAGAGAATTCAATTCAAGCAATCATACTCTTGTCCATCTACCTTAGTACTTTTTAATAGATATTTAGATTTGCTCACACATTTTTATGCGACCGTTAATACTTCTTGAGGTACTAACCGACCGATTACTCATGTGATCGCTTATTAGGTGTTTTTCCTCGTCTTGCAACACCTAAGGCTTAGCAGTGGCTCCCAAACCAGTTGGTCTAAAGCACTAGGTGATAAAGCACCCTCGCTATATTTTTTTATTGCTGCCTCGATGATAACAAAACCGGTGTTCATTTTTCTTTTCACCGTTTTATCTTTTATTCTCCACTTTTGTTTTCTTCATACTTTGGCTTTTAGACAAGAGCATTTCAAGGTATCCTCTACTATCCCAAGTTTCAAGATGTGTGTAAGTGCGTATAGTAGGGTATCAACGTTCAAATGTTTGGCTTCCAGAATAGGAACTATTTTTCAGACTTATTTTTATCCTCAGATTAGTGACTTCCTTCATCTTACTAACCCTTGAAACAACGGCTCATAACTACTTATTACTATTTTCATTTAAGAAAACATCTAACTTTCTTGTTTTTCTTAAACTATTCCTATCTTTGAAATATAATTTTTCACTTTCTACTCTTTTATTATCACAATTTTTGTGTGTGCTTATATATAGTATAGTGCAAAGTAGGGCGTGCCAGAATCTATTCCCCTCCGAACGGCGGCCAAGACATGAACGTCTTGCCTGTGTTTCGGGGCAGATGCTATTTGGTTTTATCCGTCCACCTCTCCGAAGATGCCAAGTTGATTTATGGCACCGTGTATCGGAGGTTTGGACGGATGCGGCCGATGTAGCAGACTTCGTCAGATTCCCCCTCACTTGAAGGGGTTTTTGATTGTGGGGACGCTCTTCCCTGCAGGAGCAAGCCCCTGCAGTTAATTACGCTACCGCATCGCGGTAACAACTTTCTCCTTCTCCAGAATTTCACTTCGTGTCATGGGTGTTTGTTCTGTTTGTGGTTGCCCGTGGATTGTATACGGAGACTAAGTTATGTTGTCGCCAATAGGACGTGGATTAGTCTAAATCTGTATTTTCTTAGATTTGGGTTTGGGTTTTGGTTAAGGATGCGTTAGCCATATTTGAGGCTAAGATCAACTTAAACGTTTGTTAAGGATACGTTAGTCTAATTTGGGACTAAGATCAACTTAACGGGATCGTTTAGATCCGACAAAAGAGCATTTGGAGGCTCGATTGTTTCAGTTTAGGCACATAGTGGTCCATTTAATGTATGGCCGTCGGGACCCGTCACCTCTTTGACGACGTTGAAGGATTACAACGACAGATGTCAGAGGAGTTCAGAGATGTACCCTTGAACCAAAGTTGGTTGAGAGATCTATAATCCAATTTAGGACTAAAGTCTGTTTTGAAAGTTTTGGTTTAAGAATGCGTTAGCCATATTTGAGGCTAAGATCAACTTAAACGTTTGTTAAGGATACGTTAGTCTAATTTGAGACTAAGATCAGCTTAACAGGATCGTTTAGATCCGACAAAAGAGCATTTGGGCTCTAATGTTCTAGTTTAGGGACATAGTGGTCCATTGCCAGTTTAGTCCGTGAGTTTAAGGACGCATTAGTCCGTGAGTTTAAGGACGCATTAGCCCGCGAGTTTAAGGACGCATTAGTCCGTGAGTTTAAGGACGCATTAGTCCGTGAGTTTAAGGACGCATTAGTCCATATCAATGTGTGGTTGTCGGGACCCGTCACCTCTCTGACGACGTTGAAGGATTACAACGACAAATATCAGAGGAGTTAAGAGATGTACCCTTGAACCGGGTGTAAATTGATTTAAGAGAGAAGTTGTTCTCAGTTCAATTTAATTTGAGGACTTATGGCCAGTATTGGGCTAAGTCCAGTTGAAAATGTTCAACATTTTATTTGCATTTGGCCTGTTAGGCCTTTGTTTGGGCTCTACCCTTTTTAATAATGCATTACATTTTTTTTATTTGGGCCCATTAGACCTTTAATTGGGCTCTGCCCTTTAATAATGCATAGCATTTTTTATCTGGGTCTGATAGACCTTTTTATTGGGCTCTGCCCTTTTAATAATGCAATGCATTTAATATTCCGACAGTGGCCCACGTGGCTTGTCAGGCGCTTTGCGCCAATTGAGGAGCGCAAGGCGCAAACTCATGTGGGGGTGACACGTGTCACGCTCTGGTGAGCGCAAGTCTGTTAGCGCAGTGCGCTGCGCTAGCGCGCTGCTGACACGTGGCGCTGTGATGACTTGTGCCAATTTGAGAGAGCAGTGCTCTGTTTTAGAAGCGCATAGCGCAGTTTGTTCTGAGGCCGACACGTGGCGCTCCCTGGTGGCTTGCGCCAATCCAAGGAACGCAATAGTGCAGACTCAAAAGTGCAAGGCACTGTTTAATATTTGGATCAAAGAAAACAAGTTTTTCTTGTTTTCCAGAGAGGTTTTACCTCAAATTTCAAGAACCAGTGGTTCATCAAAAAGCTATGCCTTTATAGATCAAATGGTCTGTGAAGTAATACTTCTTTTTATCTTTTTGTGATTCGATCTTTTTGATCTTTTTCCTTTTTAATTGAAGATCTTGATCTTGTTCTTAGATCATTGGTCTTTTTAGAAGAAAATTCTTCTTTTTTATTTTCTAAAGGTTTACCTTTTTTCTCTTCGAACTCTTCTAAAAATTTTTAGAGGAGTTCTCAATATCCCTCTGTGTGTTTTCTTTTTTTTTATTTTAGAAAGAAGAATCATTGGTCGTTGGAACCCACCACCTCTCTGACGACACTGAGAGATTACGGTGCTATATATCGAAGGTGTGGAGGGATGTACCCTTTGAACCATGTCTCACTCATTAGGGGGGAAGAACAGGCTGGAGCTTAAGCTTCTCGCTGCTGAAAAAGGCTTCTTTGCGTTTGAGCACGTGCGTCACACGTGTTGGGCGCTCGTGCGTCGCACGTGTTGGGCGCTCATATTTGCACGTAGCGCATATGGAGCTTGCGCATTATGAAGAGAAGCAGGGCTTCTATATATGGAGAACTAAGCTCCTTTTAATATTATTAAATGTTCTCATGTGGTGCGTGTTCTCATGTGGTGCGCACGTGCGTTGCACGTGGTGCACACGTGACGGGCACACGTGCATTGCACGGAGCGCACATGTGCATTATGAGGAGAAGCAGGGCTCCTATATATGGAGAACTAAGCTCCTTTTAATATTATTAAATGTTCTCATGTGGTGCACGTGCGTTGCACGTAGTGCGCGCGTGGCGGGCACACGTGCGTTGCACGTAGCGCACATACGCATTATGAGGAGAAGCAGGGCTTCTATATATGGAGAACTAAGCTCCTTTTAATATTATTAAATGTCCTCATGTGGTGCGCACGTGCGTTGCACGTGGTGCGCGCGTGGCGGGCACACGTGCGTTGCACGTAGCGCACATGCGCATTATGAGGAGAAGCAAGGCTTCTATATATGGAGAACTAAGCTCCTTTTAATATTATTAAATATTCTCATATGGTGCGCACGTGCGTTGCACGTGGTGCGCGCGTGGCGGGCACACGTGCGTTACACGTAGCGCACATGCGCATTATGAGGAGAAGCAGGGCTTCTATATATGGAAAACTAAGCTCCTATGGAGAACTAAGCTCCTTTGAGTATTGAATCCTTTGAGGATTTAACTCTACCTTTCTAAGAGGTATCCCCTCTTATTTATATGGGAGTGGTAGAGAAGCCATCTCTCTTTTTTCCGTTGTGGGACTAAAAATGCATTCCCCATATAGTAGAGCATTACTTTAGATTATACGTGCATAGCACATTTGCTCATAACTTTTGATCTTGGATGAATTATGAGACCCATAATATATCAAATCGAAGGATTTTTCGAGATACTTTCGATACCATCAAAATTTAGCTATTTCTCATTCCGGAATTTGTCAAAATACAGCTCGTAAAATACTGGTTCGCATCATCTTCCTTAGATCACATGTGCATAGACATTTGCTCATAACTTTTGATCCCGGATGAATTATGAGGCCCATAATATATCAAATCGAAGGGTTTTTCAAGATGCTTTCAATACCATCAGAATTCAACTGTTTCTCATTCCGGAGTTTGTCAAAATATAGCTCGGAAAATACTGCTTCGTATCTTCTTCCTTAGATCACACGTGCATAGACATTTGCTCATAACTTTTGATCCCGGATGAATTATGAGGCCCATAATATATCAAATCGAAGGTTTTTTTCGAGATGCTTTCAATACCATCAAAATTTAATAGTTCCTCCTTCGGGAGTTTATCAAAATACAGGCCGGAAGATACTGGTTTGCATTTCCTTAAGCGTATCGCTGTCATTTGATACCTTGGACTCTTTTGTGCAGAAATTTTTGGCGGGAACATGTATGAATTTAAAGTACCTAGTGATAGAATTTAAACTGTAGTATTGGCGGCTGAAAATTTTGTTCTTTTCCGCGCAGGTACTATGTCTTTCGACACTTCCTTCCCGTTTGTCCGTTCGGAAGGCGGATTCCCCGAAGCGCCCGTGGATAAGGAAGTATTTGCACTGATCAAAGATCATGATCCGGACCAGAAGAACCTTCACTTATGGGGAACATGGTACAGCCAAATCATCAAAGGTCATCGGAGTTTTTCTTGCGCGACACCTTCGAAGCCTATTTCGGAGATCCCTTAGGCAGATGCACCCCCAATAAACTATGTTGTGGAGGAGGTCAATTGGATTTCAGAGGGTCTCCTTCGGCCTTCTATGGCTGCAATACCCGTACAGCCGCCGGCGGCTTTGAATACCCTAGGACGGCGTATATGCCAGGGTGAGTCGCATCCTTGGGGACAGCCGTATAACCTAGGCTTAACGCCCCGTCACCCAGCCGAATATCTGCAATGGGCCCGCTATATTTTGTCGGCTAAGAAGTCGTAACTGCTGAAGCTTGGGTTGTATTCCGCGATTTACGCTTCTCTTTTTCAATATTCTACGCCTCCTGCCTGGTGGGTCAAGGCTTTTCTGGAGCAATGGAACATTCCGACCCACACCTTCCTTCTGTTGGATCGAGAAGTTTCAATTTCTTTAGAGGAATTTGCAGAGGTCTCTGGATTACCTGTTAGAGGAGAGCACTAGAGGAGCCGCTTCCTCCGGATGAGTACATCTTTGCCACCAAATCAGTGGTAACAGGTCTTACCCCGGAGAACGCTATTCAACCCTAATTCCCGAGTTTGATAAAGGTGTTGAATATCTATGAGAGCCTCTTTCTCGAATCCGGAGGCCGTGGGGTTAATTTCACAGATTTCATTGCCCGTTTTCTCCACTCAGAAGTCCTGTCGAAGGAAGCCGCAAAATTTTCCAAACTCAACGATCCTTTCGGTTTTGGTTTGGACAACCAGCTGGCAGCGGAGGCGGATCAGAGGAATTTCTTTCTCCCCAACACCCGGCCGTCTCTTTCACAGAGCTTGCAGCTCTTGGGATTGATGAAGAAGCATTCTTTTTGGGGTTCCTCGGGCTATGGCTAAGCTGGTTTGCGCTTCCAATACACCCTCGCCATATGAGTCCGTCCGTTTTTTATCCAACTCACCGAATGGTTGTTGGGATGCAAGTGGCCGTCGGAGTCGCTGGGTTAGCCCATTTGTATCATGGCCTCAGCTTGGCGGCAAACACTACTGAACCAGGGGTGCGGCATGTGAACTTCTCGATGCATTATTTTATGTCATGGATCGAGCTACATGTACTTGGCGTTTTCGGTATCCACAAAAGGCCTTACTTCTATGACAAGTGTAAGTTCTCTCAGATCATGCGGCTAGTTGACGCATCCATTGTAAATCCGACACCATGGGAAGCTAGGGCTTTGCTCCTTCGTAAACGCACGGTTGGAGATGGCATGACCTTCACTGATAAGATTCTGACCGTCGGCCAGGAATCCGCAAAAACGGTGCAGCCATTGCAGGACATCATTAAAGACGGGGCCTCTGTCTTGAAAGCTCGGGAGTTTCTTCATTTATACTCCATCAGGCCGGGCTTTCTCGTGTTTAGGTAGAATGATTCGGCGTTGTTCATGAGATACAACCCGGATCGTTTCGCCGAGCAATTAAGCTATAATCAGGGCGTCCCACTTAAGGCTTTCTTGGCAGAACCGGTTGCTACTGAAGAGGGTATCCGGAGCGCTTTGCACCACTTCATGCGCCTAAACACAGGGTCCAACTTCTTCATCAGTGAATCGAGTTGTGTTCCGAAAGCCCGGAACGTATATGTGGTGTGGTATCAACATTCGATGGGCGCCGTTATTAGGGAAGAGAAGCGATTGCTGTTTGATCGCAAGGACACCACCCCGGTTGGTAATCCAGCCGTTCCCTTGAAAAGACGGACCATTGTCCGTCCTCCCTTGAGGGAAGCTGCTGCGGCTGTGGTACCACGTGTTATTCCTGAGCTACCCGTACCCCGTATGCCCGAAAAAGCGGTAGTCACGGCGTCTCCCGAGTCCGGTGTGGATGCGGAGATTGGAACTCGTCGTCCGAAGTTGGCCACCAAGCGTAAGCTTATGTTATCGGCCGCCGGTACTCGCTCCCAGAAGAAGAAGAAGTCGATTCTTTCTGCAGACGTCATATTCGGCCAGGAGTCCCATGCTCCTTGTAGCGAAGGCTTAAGTGAATACGGGACCAACGAGGGTTTATTCATGGCGCCAGATGATACTGATCTGGAGGCTGCCATCGCTGCTTCCGAGCGACTAGCTAGCAACAAAGCAGGACTGATCATCCTCGCACAGTCAGTTATACTTCCGCCGTATCTTTGCGTGGTTACATCACACACATTTTTTATTATAATGCTTTGGCTGACACTTTTTTTAACAGGCGTCTCCACCGAAGAGGCCCTCGCGGCTTCTCTCAAGACTTTTGAAGAGGAAGAGAGACTTCGCGTTTCCTTGGGCCTCGGTATATTTCGGCTTATTGTGCCTTCTTTCCCTCCCTTCTTTATGGGTAGACTGACCCTCCTTTTTCATCTTATCACAGGGACTATTTCGACCCGAGTTATCCCGAGTGCAGTGCCAATCCCGTATGGTGACGCGGCGACGCTCCTAAGGCCGGCTGCCGAAGTCCCAACTCCCCCCGTATTGCCGAAAGAAGCTTCGCTCAAATAGCCGATGACGGACGCCATAGAGGCTCTAGAGCCAGAACTTGGTTCGGACGATGGCTTGCCCTTATCGGAAGTCCTGAGAAGGTCAGCTCTCTCGGCTCAGGCTGAAAAGAAGCGTAAGAGGCGTGCAGAGAAGGAATGTAATGCCGCCTAAGCTGTAGGTGCAAGCTCGAGCACTGCTTCCCCTATCCCTATTTCTCCAGAGGATGCTCCGGCCACCTTGTCTACCGCTCATAGATAAGCGGCACGCGCGGCTTGGGAAGCAATTGAAAAGCCAACCCAAGGTAACGTAACACTGGGTCCTTTTATTAGAGTTTAATCTTCAGATTCTTATATATTATACCCTGCACGGCCAAGTCTTGGTGAGGAGGTGGCAGGCAAGATAACGGCAACTGCCGAGCCCGAAGTGGCTACTCTTTCTCAGGAGTCTGGGACTGCCCTAACTACCACTCTTTCCCCTCGCGGTTCCCTGCCATCGCCTGGCATTGCGAGTGTCACGACGGCTCTCGTAGAATTGGGGGATGAAGCCACAGGCGGCGAAACCCTTCCAATGGAAGAGAGCGAAGGAGTCGCTGCGCCTAATGATGCTCTTATCGCAGTTTCGACTGGCAACTCATCAGGTAGATTTTTAGTCATTGTTTTCCTTTTTATTCCGCAATCCCTTTTAATCCCCTCTGACGGCTTTTCTTTTTTGTTTCTAATGCAGGTGTGGTGAGCATTAAGGTCGTGCCACCCGAAGAAGCATCGCCGGTTGCTGCTCTGGCGGTCACCGACCCTTCGCCTTCTCTCGCGTCCTCTCAAATGCTGGAAGGTATGTGTTTGTGATTTAATTTAAATAGAGGATAGCATCTTTCGTGTACTGACCATGTATCATCGTAACTTTGCAGGAGTTCTCTTTGATCATCTGTATCAAGTGCTGAATCCCCATTTCACCTTCCAGTCGGAAGTTACTCTGCCTGCTGGTGCCGGTGAGTATAGTTTTTAAACCGACGTCCTTTCCTTTCTTAGACGGGCGACCCGGCCGTTGTCAATTTTGAATTGATTGCAACACTACAAATTGAAGGAGGGGACGAGTGAATCATCGCGCCACCAATACTCCCCGCTCTGCCACCTGCCGTAGCCGGTACAGTAACCTTTATCGCTTTTGCATCTTCTTTATCTCTTAAGCCAATATCTGACTATGATTTGTTTTGCAGCAATCACGCCGATTCCAGCTCCCTTCGAGTCTCGCATCTTAATGCCGGCAAGGCCCTTTTCCAGACGTCCATCTTCCAAGGGCGCTGTGACCAGCCTGCACATGTTAAGTGAGTATGTCGAAGATCTTGACGTGGAGGCCCCTACATTCGCTGCAGATTTTGCTGCCGAGGTTAATCCAATACTGGCGACGCTTGTGAACTTCCATAACGAAGGCGTCGTTGAGTCTTGGGTTAATCACTGCAGGAAGATTGAGGCTTGCCTGTATGAGCTTGAGCTTAGGCATCCTGCTCCTGAGATTCTGGCTCTGAACTCCCAGCGAGCTGCATGGGTTGAGCAGAGCGTTCCGTTCCTTCGCCATTTCAAACGAGAGGCGACCCTCAAGCGAAAGGAACGTGAGGCGACTTCTGCTGAATCTGTCCAACTACGTGCCGAGGTCGTAGTGAACACTGCACAACTGAACTCCATCTTTGAAAACCTTCAACGATGTATTTCTGACGGGTTGGTGCTGAGGAAGAAGCTCGATCTTACTGAGCAGGTTGCGTAGAGTCAGGAGGCTGCTCAGCAGGAAATTGATGAGAAACTTTCATCGTGTCTGCAGCAACAGGCCCAAGTCGAAGCAGAGCTGGCCGCGGTGGCTGATCACGAAAAGGAGCTGAGAGGAGTGCGCGAGCAACTGGCTGATTTATTGAAAACGCATCCTTCTCAGTAGCTGTCTTTGTAACATACAAATAACATGTATTCATTCATTTTGATTCTTTTATATGATGTATCTTGTACTCGGTTGAATTTATGAATAAAAGATACACATTTGTTTTCTCCCACTGTTGTTTTCTTCTCTTTGCTGTGTTATCGCCATGTGATTTTAGCAAGTGTGGCCTGTAGATAGTAGGTAGCTGTCCATCTTAAACTCTTTTTGCAGGGTAACGATGGCTTAGGAGACAGGGTTAGGATCTGGTACCTAAGACTTTTCAACTTTATGAGCCAGGAGGGTCTCATAAAGACTTTTCTCCCTACGGGTCGAGAGGATCCCGCAGGTGTATTTTCTCCTTAGGGGTCGTAAGGACTCCTAAGTGCGTTTTCTCTTGAGAGTCGTAAGGATCTCATAAGAGAATTTTCCCGCTTATAAATCGAGAGGACTCGTAAGTGGTTGTTTCCCTCCTTGTAGAGATTCGACTTCGAAGAGTGTGGCCCGTGAATAGTATTCAAGAGTCCATCTTGGACTGACTTGCTGGGCTCCAGTGCTTAGGAAACAGGTCCTTATCCCTATTGCCTAAGGATTTTCCCTACGAGTCGAGACGAATCGAGATGTTCTTACAAGGACACTAATTTCCTCACGGGTCAAGAGGAATCGAGAAGTTCTCGCAAGGGTTTCCTAACGTCACAGTTAACTCCTGCTAATAGAAGTGTTCATATCATAATTTTGCATTATTATATTCCCCATTCTTAATCATATTGCAAATAAATAGGTGCTTTTGATCCATGTCTGTTAAATAGTTGCAGGTTACAGGTTCTCGGAACAATACCGTGAAAATGGTGAAAAGACGCTACAAAAGTGAGACTACGACCAACAATTAGAAGAATCTTTATCATGCCGCCTACAGTTTGAGGGGCAAACGAAGATCAGCAAATAGTTCGATTTCACAAAGCACGAAGGCAGCACAAGATTCAAGACTTCAACATGAAGCGAACGGTAAAAGTCCACAACATTCTGCACTGTGGAAATCTGGAAGAAACTAGAAGACATTCTGAGAAACCAAGTGAAGAAACCAGAAGGAAAAAGCAACAGAAAGCAACCCTAGAAAAATGAGACAGAGAGCCCACTATATGGCCACGGATCCGCGGCCAAACATGGCTTATGGCCGCGGTTCCGTAACCGTGTTGAGCACGTGTCGGTGCATCTTGTCGGTGGGTGTCGGTGCGTTGACCAGGCTTCTCAGGGTATTTTTGTAATTCTAGATATGGATCAGATGTAAATCATAGGGTTTCTATTATCTATAAATAAGAATCCTACAGCTCTTTTTGGAGCATGTATCTTTTTATTTTCCTAGATTAAAATTTTCATTTCTTGTAATTGTAAGTCGATGTACAACAACCCACGAGTTGCGGGGAGGCGGAAATATGAAAAACAATCTTGTTCTTTGGATTAACATCGACTAACCGAAGAATCTTTGCTAAACTATAACTAACACATACATAGGAGTCGTTAACTACTATGAAAAGAGATTATACTTAGTGAACCTAGTCCTTTGTCTTTTCGTTATCCACCTCCTCCTCGGCCTCCTCTATGTAATAGACGATCCACCCGAGAGCTTCTATTCCAAGCTTTACCTCTAATCTTGAGGTAACTAGGTTTCTTTAGTTGCTAATCAAAGGTACCTAGGTGATATAGAGTGAGGTTATGGATTGATTAGTCTATCTAATCCTTGATCTCAACACATTAGAGGGGAGGATTAGGGTTTGAAGAGAGAGAGCTTGAGGAGAGAGAAGGTGAGCATAATATGATCATGAAATAATGAACTCTCTTGAATATATGAAGCATAATCATTTATCAAATAAATAAATAAAATGATTAATCATCATGCTTCATTAATTCAATATGTGTGATTCACTACATGAGTCATTAACCATTTAATGATGCATTAATGACATGGATGAATCACACAAAAGAGTCACTAAAGCAATAAATGCTTATGCCACCTAAACCCTCAAGTCACCATACTTCTAGAAGCTTCCCGCCAAATTACGAGAACGCCTCTCCTATCCGTGAAAACACGAAAAAACTTTAGACTGTATAAATCCAATAATCCGATACTAGAATCTGGCTTAAACCAAAGCCGACTAGTAAAAACTGTCCGAACATCGTACGTGCATAAATGCACGTGCATGTCCGAACCCTGTCGTAAAACCATACGACCTCTATATCGTTTCGCCTGGAGCAGGGAAACTCTCTGTGTGGGACTCTAAAGACTCGACTACTATGCTGGAAGTGGGTTTAACCACAGACCACAAGCGGCACTAACTGTACGTAACGGTCCCCAGGTAGATGTCGATAAGAAGGCCGATGAGGAAACCAATCCGAACTCCTACTGAGCCTGATGTGACAATCTCCATACAGTCCGGTCTATTCGTCTAGGACTATCGCATATCGGGCCTAGGGGGCGGCAAGCGTCAGTCCCCTAAAAGCGGTATAAGTCGTGTCAAAGTGTAGCCCATTACACCTTGAGAAACTACTGGAACCTACCAGTAAATCTCTCTTGCCCTGGCCAGGGACTTTGCGTAATGGCTCTCTGACACAGCGCGATATCAACTCCCAATACCGGGAGAGACGAATCCTGTCTAACCACTACTGCCTCCAAGTGCTCGGGACTGCACCCAACTGCTACCTGTTTGCACGACTCCTTTGAGCCGTGGTAGGGTAGCAATCTAAGAACAGTGGGACACACTCGAGGCGAAGTAGCAGTGTCAAGTCTGCGGACTATGCTGTACTCATGTCACCTGGGAACTGTTAACTGACAACGGATATAATACCAACCAACAGTTCCCTACGAGTCCTGTCCGGTGTACCCGTAACCCAACAAGCACCTGTATACTATCTCCAGTACGACGTACTGATGGCTGTGGGACAGACCATCTCCCCAACTGGGATGAGAAGCGTACACACTAGTCTACTCCGGAGTATCGATGCCCTGTCTCGATAATCCTACGACTAGGGACCTGAAAAAGGATGTGCTTGTAGACTACCCAGCCCCCACTAGTGTGACTGCCATCACAACGCTGGTAGTCAAGCAAGATCCTAAGGGCTCTATCAATACATACACACATATTAAGATAGATAAAACCAAGTATCATACTACCATGTTTAGCAAGACTGTTATATAACTGTGTGTATCCCAAGCTTCCATTAAGTAATATACAAGCTAGTATGATACAATAATGGGCCCTAGGGTATATACACTAACAATCTCCTACTTGCACTAGGGCCATGTACTGGCATATCGAAGACCGATGATCTCGAGTAGCCTCTCCAACTGAATCTGAGGTAAGGCCTTTGTGAATGGATCAGCAATGTTCTCCTCTGTAGCAACTCTCCGGACCTCGATCTCCTGGCGATCTACGATCTCCCTGATCAGGTGATACCGCCTTAAGATGTGTCTGGACTTCTGATGGGACCTGGGTTCCTTTGCTAAAGCTATAGCTCCGTTGTTGTCGCAATACAGAGGTATTGGATCAACAATGGTAGGAACCACCTGAAGTTCTGTTAGGAACTTCTTCATCCAGACCGCTTCTTTTGCGGCATCGCAAGCATCAATATACTCCGCTTCCATCGTCGAGTCAGCAACGGTGTCCTGCTTCGAACTCTTCCAGCACACCGCCCCTCCATTGAAGGTAAAGACATAACCTGACATGGACTTGGAATCATCCTTGTCACTCTGGAAGCCGGAATCAGCAAAGGCATCGATCTTGAGGTCTTTTCCGCCGTAAACCAAGAACATCTCCTTAGTCCTTCTCAGGTACTTGAGAATGTTCTTTACTGCTATCCAGTGCTTCTCCCCTGGGTCTGACTGATACCTGCTTACCACACTCAGTGCGTAAGCTATATCTGGTCCGGTGCACAACATCGCATACATTATAGAGCCTACCGCAGAAGCGTAGGGTATAATAGACATGCGTTCCTTTTCCAAATCAGTCTTGGGAGACATCTCTTTGGATAGGGTGATTCCGTGATAAGCCGGTAAATTACCGCGCTTAGAATCTTCCATACTGAATCTTTTTAGTATAGTGTTGATATACCTGGACTGTGAAAGTTCCAACATTCTCTTGGATCTATCACGATAGATCCGGATCCCCAGAATGTAAGAGGCATCACCCAGGTCTTTCATGGAGAACCTGTGTGACAAGAATCCTTTGACAGATTGTAGCATAGGAATGTCATTTCCTATCAATAGAATGTCATCCACGTACAAGACGAGGAATACGACAGTTCGTGCTACAATTTTACTATATATACATGGTTCATCTGGATTTTTGATAAAGTCATATTCTTTGACCGTTTCATCAAAACAGATGTTTCAACTTTGCGATGCCTGCTTTAGTCCATAAATGGACTTAAGCAACTTGCACACTTTCCCGCTGCTCCCACTCTGATTGAAACCTTCTGGCTGATCCATATAGACGCACTCTTCTAAATTACCATTCAGAAAAGCCGTCTTTACGTCCATCTGCCAGATTTCATAATCATGGAAGGCAGCAATAGCAAGAAGGACCCGAATGGATTTGAGCATAGCCACTGGAAAAAAAGTTTCGTCATAGTCCAAGCCAGGTCTTTGACGAAAACCCTTTGCAACAAGTCTAGCCTTATAGGTTTCCACTTGTCCATCTACACCAATCTTTTTCTTGAAGATCCATTTGCATCCTATGGGTTTTACCCCATCTGGAGCAAAGTCCAAAGTCCATACTTTGTTGGTGTACATGGACTCCATTTCGGTCCGCATTACATCTAGCCATCGTACCGAGTCGCCGCTCTGGATGGCCTGCTGGAAGCTAGTAGGTTCATCATCATCAATGACGCAATCCTCTCTATCCCCATCTATGAGAAAACCGTAGTATCTCTCAGGCGGATGAGACGGCCTACTATTCCTGCGGAGGGGTGCGGGAATGTCCTGTTCTTCTTGAACTACTGGTTCTACCAAACTTTCAGTAGTAGTTTGTGGTTCTGGAATTTCTTCCAGATCTATTTCGCTCCCACTTGTTTCCTTTTCTATAAACTGCTGTTCTAGAAAATGGGCATTACGAGAAACAAAAACCTTTTGTTCCTCTGCGTAATAGAATTAATACCCCTTGGAGTTCTTTTGATATCCCACAAACTTACACTGTACCGATCGTGCCTCGAGTTTGTCCACATGCTGCTTTTTAACAAAAGTTGGACATCCCCAAATCTTCAGATGCTGAAGATGGGATTTCTTCCCACTCCACATCTGATATGGCATGGTAGGCACAGTCTTGGTAGGAGCCCTGTTCAGAAGATATGCCGCTGATTCTAGCGCATAACCCCAGAAAGATCGCGGTAACTCAGCATTACTTATCATGGAACGTACCATATCCAATACGGTTCGATTCCGGCTCTCCGATACACCGTTATGCTGTGGAGTGTATGGAGGAGTAAGCTGAGAGAGAATTCCTTTCTCTTTTAGGTAACCTAGGAACTCGGCACTTAAATATTCACCATCTCGATCAGATCTTAGTGTCTTGATACTTTTGCAGGTTTGGTTTTCTACTTCATTCTTATACTCTTGGAATTTCTCAAAAGCCTCGGATTTATGTTTCATCAGAAAAATGAATCCGTATCTAGAGTAATCATCCGTAAAAGTAATGAAATAGGAAAAACCACCTCTTGCATGTGTAGACATTAGACCACATACATCACTGTGTATGAGTTCTAAGAGCTCGCTCGCTCTTACTCCATGTCCAGTGAATGGAGTCTTTGTCATCTTTCCTTTGAGACATGATTCACAAGTGGCATAAGATTGATATTCGAATGAATCCAAAAATCCTTCTCTATGTAACTTAGTTAACCTTGTCTCATTGATGTGACCTAGGCTACAATGCCATAAGAAAGCCTTATTTAAATCTGGAGACTTTCTTTTTAGTGTGTTCTGGACATTGAAAATTTGTAATTAGTTTAAAACATATATACCGTTATCCAGTATACCGGACCCAATCAAACTTTGATTAAGGTGGATGTTAACAACATTGCTTACAAACGTGAAATCATAACCTTTATTTGATAACAAGGAAACTGATATGATATTACACGTTAAACTAGGTACACAAAAACAGTTATGCAAAACCAAAATATGTCCACTCGTCAATCCCAGGTGATAATCCCCTACGGACACAGCTCCCACGCTAGCTCCGTTAGCAACCTTTAGAGTCATATCACCATCCTTCAGCACTCTACAGTTTCTCAGTGCCTGCAATGAATTGCATATATGAGATCCTGATCCGGTATCCAATACCCAGGAAGTAGAGTTGATTGACAGACAATTCTCAATTACAAACACACCTGAAGTCGAAGCCACAGCTTGCTTCGGTCCCTGGTTCTTGGCGTTCCACGCCTTGCAATTTTTCTTCCAGTGCCCTTTCCTATGACAATGGAAGCACTCATCCTGGGCCACTACTGGCACCGCAATCTTTTTCTTTCCCTTCGCTCCCACCTTACTAACACCTCCTCTAGGTTTGGTGGCGGCCTTATTCTTCCTTCCTTTGGCCTTAGCCTTGGACCTGGAAAAAGAAGCACCGTGAACAAACATAGTGTGTGTTTCCCTTGCCTTCTGCAAGGTGCCCTCTGCACTCCTCAACATGTTAAGGAGTTCTGGAAGATCAACTTCTTTTCTTTGAATGTTGAAATTCAGAATAAACTGGGCATAGGTGGAAGGGAGGGACTGGAGAATCAAGTCTGTATAGAGCTCATTATCCAAAGTCGTCCCAAGGTCTGCGAGCTCTTCTATATAACCAATCATCTTTAGGACATGTTCTGCTACCGATGATCCGACGGCCAACCTCGCCTGAAACAAGTTCTTTGAGGTCTCGTATCTTGCTATACGAGATTGCTCTCCATAAAGTTCCTTTGTATGGAGAAATATGGCATCAAGATCCATATCCTCGTGCCTCCTCTGATGTTCATTATTCATCGAGGCAAGCATGATGCACTTGGCCCTCGCGCAATCTAACTCCCAGGTTTTGCGGATTTCCTTATCCGCATTACTGGATTTGGGACCAGGGACAGCAGGTGCCTTAGCGGTAAGGACATACCCCAATTTGTCATAGGTCAAAGCCATTTTGACATTCCGCAGCCAATCTTTATAGTTTGGCCCTGTCAGTATATTTTTTTCTAGTAGTAACTTAAGTCTTGTCATGTTCTGGGTCGCTGCAATTAGGAGAGAGAGAGAGAACACTTTAGCATAATGCTCTTGCAAGTTTAGAGTGGTTTTTAGTTTATCTAAACTGGATGGCTCCTACTGTTTCTCGAATCCCTCCTCAAACCAAAAAAGAAGAATTTGCCAGGACTATTCTCACTGTACAATACTTGCTTAACCGTTCAGCCAGGCTGGTGTCGGTACTTCGAGGGAGGTTTTCCAACGCTTTCGCGAAGTTCCTTAATTAAATAACCTCTTTTCTCTGGGGGCGTAGCCCCGCTGACACCTTTCTCGGCACCTACTTGGTTTATAGCATTGATCGTTAAGTGACGAATCTCCTGATGAGTAGCGTATACTCACAGTAGGATCGGGATCCAAATATCATCGTATGATAATGCTGAAGGAATCCTACCAACATTCATCAAACTCCAAATGGTATGCATCTTTTTGCAAATTTCAGTTTCTTTAGAAATTCGCGATATAAATTTTTGCCCCATGCTCTTATGACCTTGGCTTTAGTCAAAATGTCATAAGTCACATGTCAAGTTCTACCCATCATTATCTTGTTAATTTGAACCCATCCATACATACCCCTGACTTTGGTCAAATGATAATACGACTGTCCCAAACCAACTCAGCTATCTATGCAACAAATGAATACCCAACAGCTACCAAACACTATACCTTGACTTTGGCCAAAATACATAGCTTGAATACTACTGAATACCCAAATGAAATGACGGAGGGCTACGAATGGTTTTGGCGAAACCGTGAACATAGTGAACTTGATATGATCGAAGGAACCTGATAGCTTTTTAAAAGGAGTGGTTAAAGCTATGCAATTAAAAAATATCTTCTGTTTTAAAAATAACCGAGTGGTTTCTTTTAAACTGTTCCAACGATTCAACTTTGGTTTATTTTCTTTGCATTAATAATAATGCGTCCCATCATTAACCTATCATTGCAGAAAACAACGAAAATACAACGTGCTCTTATGCCATCTGCATTCGCCACTGGGTCCCATCATCACCCGTTAGGTTCTTTAACTAACGACAGAGCGGGGGCTGGGCTAGCGCGGGTGTAAAACATAAGTGACGTCTAAATAGCTATCTTATATAGATATTGTACATTCGTCAGACGCAATAATAGGCATTCTAGACTACAGATGAACATTATTGGACATGCAAGCAATCCGCGTTTCTTTTGAGCCTGCAACGAAAGACGGATTACACAGTTGTGATGAATAGCCATTACCCCATCCTAGACCCCTACGGGTAAGGCAAACTACCGCCAAGTACCCGAAGTGAAGCGGTCTCCCTCAACAACGTGAGTATGCCACTAAACACTTCAAAGTACCCGGTAGTTTGTGCACCCCACCTTGGGTCTATCCTAGGAGCAAAAACAGTAAA
Organism: Agapanthus africanus; assembly: GCA_030015575.1. Lineage (NCBI taxonomy): Eukaryota > Viridiplantae > Streptophyta > Magnoliopsida > Asparagales > Amaryllidaceae > Agapanthus > Agapanthus africanus. The sequence goes on from JASDDO010000019.1 coordinate 894,644,632, forward strand.
ATGAAATAATACAGCGGTGGCTACAACCGCAACCTGGATGTGCCCCGCAAAATAATATTACAACATATTACAATTACATCGAATGAATGAATATAATAACTGTAGGGTTCCTAGGCACCCTAATGAGGTCTCACAAGGCATCGAACATGCCATTATAAAATTTTACGGGTGCCGAGAGACCCGACTACGGATCGTTTGCTAGAAAACTAGGCGAAATAATAAACTAGTTAACACTTAACTAAAAGATACGGAAATACAACCTTTGTAGATCCGGTCCTCCACCTCCATAGCTCCGCAACGAAGTCCTCTCCGCTGTCCAAAAAGAATCCGGGCTCTAGCGTCGACTTCATCGGAGAATAAGCGAGCTAGGTCGTCGATGTCCATGCCGAAGATGATCTACGTCGAGGCATCGCTAAATCAAGCTCCGACTTCACCAAGTCAAGAAAATTGTGAAGAAAACACACTCTACTACTTGGCAAGAGGTAGAGGATGAAGAAATAGGAAGTGGGTAGACTTTAGATTTGGATTTCTCACTCTTTTTCATCACTTGCCATTGATGGAGGCAAGCTTTCTTCACTTGAAGAAATGAAGAAGAAGAAGGAAATTATGATAAGATTTTTTTTAAAAAAGAAAAGAAAATCCATTCTTATCATAAGCAAACCATGGTTAGGTGTAGAGATTAAACCAAGGTTAGTTTGAATGGTTAGGGTTAAGGATGAGATAAGAATGGTTGACTAAAGTCAATGCTTCATGAAGGTTCAAAGAATAAAACAAAACTAGCAACCATTCTTCTCATTATCATTTCCATAATAAATAAATAAATAAATAAATAGATATGAAAATGTAAACCCTAATCATTTAAATAACCATGGTTCAATTTTTACACAAACACAAGCAAACATGTATCATCAAACATGATACAATCAAGTGCACAAAACTATATCGAATATACAATGTGCACTTCCGAGTGAGAAAATCCATCTTAAGTAAACCGATACTAGTTGATGCAAAGTAATATATCAAATATATAAATATGCATTAAATCATTAAATCAACACTTGATTCAATGATCCGGTTATGTCGCACACAACCGACTAGTATACAATATATCAGCTTATCGAATCAACGCTTGAATCGATAACTAGGTTATATCGCATACAACCATTCGATACATTTATCGCGAGAATAGAATACGGTATCACATACACGCATTATTCTCGGTCCCGCACATATCTCATATGCGCTCCTATTTCGTTTCGCTTGAGCCAGGAAACCTCTGTGTAGGACTCTAAAGACTCGTCAATACGCCGGCAGCAGGTAATGATCATATCAAACACCCACAAGCCGCAAGCGGTCTGCTAAACGTAACGGCCACCCGGGTATTGAGCGATCTGAAGATCGACGAGCAAGCCCGCTCACACTCCAGTGAATCCAACCAGTAACACTACCGTACAGTCCGGTCTGATCGTCTGATATGTCGCATATCTTGCATAGGGGTGGTAAACGTCAGACCCCAATAGCTCGATAAGTCGTGTCGATATGAGGTCTATAACAATTCGAGAAACTACTGGTAACACTTACCAGTAAATCTCAGCAACCCTGGCCAGGGATTTCCTGTTATAGCCAATCGAACACAGCGCAACATCAACCCCCTATACCGGGAGAGACGAATCCCCTCCTATCGCTCATTGCCTCCATGTGACTCGGGACTGTACCCAAAAACCACCGTTTTGCATGCCCTCTTGGACGTGGTAAGATGGAAATCAAAGCACAGTGGGAACCACACAAGACTCTATGACGATCTCGGGTCAACAGACTACTCTGTACCAGTGTCACCAGAGAACTGCCATCTGACGTGAGGTATAATACCATCTGGGAGTTCTCGGCGAGTCCGTCCAGTGTACCCAGTCTCTACTGAGCACCCGTATATCATCTCTGATGTCAAACACCAATGGATATGGGATCATCCATCGCCCATCTGTATGGGTCGAGAAGTTATACGCTAGTCTACTCTGGTATATCGATGCCCCGTCTCGATACACCCACGACTAGGGACTTTGAAGGATGTACTTATGGACTACCATGTCCCCACTAGTATGATCCGCATCATAGTCCAGGTAGTCAAGTACAGATCCTAAGGGCTTTACCAACATGTAACAGAGAGACAATCAGTATACACGTTAAGGTAAAGATCAACCAGATAGCATACTATCATGTCGAGCAAGAAAGTCCTCCCTATATACGTCCCAGCATCCACTACAATATACATCCTATGTATAGTAATGGCCTCTAGGGCATACATATAACTAACAATCTCCCACTTGCACTAGGGCCATCTGATAGCAGTGGTTGTAGTATCTCATACTCAACCATCCCATAAAAGTCTCTCTCTGGGAACAGGCCTTTGTGAGTGGATCCGCTGTGTTGTCCTCTGAGTCTACTCTCCTTACCTCGATCACCCTGGAGATCAAATATCTCCATGATCAGGTGATGCGGCCTCAGAATACGCCTGGGTCACTGATGGGACGGGTGTTCCTTGGCATAAGCCACAACTCCATTGTCTCACAATGGTTGGAACGAAGTTCATCTCATGAACTATTATACACCCAGACTGCCTCTATGGTAGCATCTCAAGTAGCGATGTATTCAGCCTTTATCGTCTAGTATGTCACGGTATCTAGTTTGGAACTCTTCCAATATACCGTCCCTTTACTGAGGGTAAAGACAATGCCTGCGACTGACATTCAGTCGTCTTTATCACCCTGGAACCCTTCCAGTGATTCTCCCCAGGATCAACTGATACCATCTCACTACAACTAGTGAGAATCCTAACATCCAATTAAATCTATCTCATAGATCCAAAACTCAGGATTTAGGAGGTATCGTTTTGATCCTATATGGAGAATCATAGTGATAAGCGGAGATTGATCGAGCGTAGCATAGGAAACTCCTTCCCTATCAAGAATATGTCATCCACGTACTCTACGAGGATCGTCACCATACTCCCTACTACCTTCTTGTTTATGCAAGGTTCATCTACCATTTTGATGATGTCAACTTCTTTGACAAACACATCAAAACAGACGTTCCAACTCCGCGATGCCTGCTTTATCCTATAAAGCATCTTGCACACGTTTCCGCTGCTCCCACTGTCTACGAAGCCCTCTGGCTGTGTACTTATAGACGCTCTCTTCCAAATCATTATTTAGAAAAGCAGTCAAGACACCCAACCACCAGAGATCGTAGTCATGGTATGCAGCCGTGGTAAGTAGGATCTGGATGGACTTAAGCATAGCCACTGGAAAAGGTTTCATCATTATCCACGCCTGGTCAATGAAGAAAACCTTTAACAAGTCCAGCTTTGAAAGTCTCAACTTTTCCATGTACACCAAGTAATCTTCTCAAGATATACCTGCTCCTGATGGGGATTTAACCCTTCAGATATAGCAACCAAAGTCCATACTTTGTTGGTGTATAAGGATTCCATCTCAGATCGATAAACATCCAGCCATTCTTACAGAGTCTTACTCTCGATGACCTGCTCGAAGCTAGTTGGGTCATCATCTCATGATGCAATCCTCGCTCCCACTGTCATAGAGTAACCGAAGTATCTCTCAGGCGGGTGAGGAACCTCACTAGATCGGCGGAGAGGCTGGGGTTCGTTGGTATCTACTGAATCCTTTGGTTCTATCAAATCATCAGCTGCAGTTTGTATAGCTGGAACCTTTCCAGTTCTACATAACTGACCTTGTCTCGAGCTTGTCCGGATTATGCTTTTAGACATAGGCCGGACAACTCCAAATCTCAACTAACTTGAGAGATGGGCTCTTCCCTTATCATATCAAATATGAAGTGGTAGGCAACTGATTTGATTTGAACCCTATTCAATAGGTATGCAGCTTCTCAAGTGCATAACTCCCAAAAAGGAAATAGGTAACTCAGTAGTACTCATCATAGAGCACACCTTATCATATAGGGTGAGATAGCTCCGCCCCGATATACCATCGTGCTATGGTGTATACGGAGGAGTAATGCTGAGAGAGAATCTCATTCTCCTTTGGAATAATCCAGGATTTTCATGCTCAAGTATTCTCCTCCTTGATCATATCAAAGGACATAATACTTTTACCCTTATTTTGGTTCTCTACTTCTAGCTTATATTCTGAGAATATCTCAAAAGGTTCGGACTCATGTTTCAACAGGAACATTTGACTAAATCTTGAGAGATCATCAGAGAACGTAATGAAGTATAAAGAACCAGTCCTGGCATGTATAGACAGGAGACCTTACATACATCATCATGTATCAGTCCCAAGTGTTTACTAACTCTTTCTCTGTTTCCAGTAAACGGAGCTATGGTCATCTTATCTTTGTGACATGACTGGCGAGTTTCACAAGATGTAAATTCAAACTGATTTAAATATGCATCTATATGTAACTCTAGCTAGTCGGGTCACATTGATATGACCTAGTCTACAATGCCTCAAGAAGAATTCGTTCATTTCTGAACTCTTCCTCTTTTGTGTGTTCCGTATACTAAGAACTGTAGTTTGATTTAGAACGTCAATGCTTTTAGATAACGTGCCTGAACCGATCAACTTTTGATATTGGAAATGTTCAAAACATTATCCGACAATACAAAATTATATCGTTTCTTTACTAATAAAGAGACTGATATGATTTTGTATATCAGGTTCGGTATCTAATAACATTCGTTCAGAATCAATGTATTGGTAATACAGGGTGACAGTGACCAACAGACTTGGCTGCAACTCTTGCCCCGTTTTCTGTCTCATGAAACTTATCACCCGTTCTCAGTTCTTCTACCTTTCTGTAGCCCTATGTAACAGATTACATATCTGGGATCCTGATCTGGTATCACATACCCAGGACGTAAAGGATACTGAGAAACAGTTCTCTGTAATGAACACACCCGAAGATGATGCATCAGCATGCACTCTCTTCGTTTGGGCGGCACGGGAATTCTGGTAATCCCCAATTTCCTGCTCTGTCTTATAACAATTATAAGTTGGAGCGAGACCAACGTTCCCCAGCTCAGTATAACAAGTGGGTTCGGTCAATAATCCGTATTATTATCTTGATTAAGGCGTGATATGGTCGCTACCTGGAGAGAGAGAGAAGAAAACACTCAGCGTGCGCTCTTGCAAGAATAGATTGGTTATTATTTTATCTAATCAGGATGGCTCCCACTGCTTTTTATCAAATCTTCCTTCAAACCCTAAAAGGAAAGACTAGCCGGGATTAATTACACACTACAAGTTCGCCAATCTTTCAGCCAGGCCAGTGTCGGTACTTTGAGGGAGGTCCCCCGTGCTTTAGCACGAACCTAATTAATGTAAACCTCGTTTTCCCAGAGGAGTAACCCCGTTGACACCTTTCTAGACACCTACTTGATCGGCTAATTGTAATGTATAAAACTCTCCCAGGAGTAACACTTACTCGCAGCGGGTATCGGGATCCAACTATCTCATAGAAGGTATGCAATCTCATTGCAAATTTCAACACTTGAAATTCCCGATAATATTTTGCCCCTAGCTCGCTATGACCTTGACGCATGCCAAACAACCCATAGTCTGCTAGTCAAGTTCAACCCGTACATTTCTTGATTGAATTAAACCCACCCGCACGACCCTTGACGCATGCCAAACAACGCCGTACGAATACCCTAATCCAATCGCATCATATGCTAGCAGATAAGCACTAGTTAGCTACCGTACACTACGCCTTGACGCATGCCAAACAACCGCAGCACGAATACTAACTAGTACTTATCTGAAATGACGGAGGGCTACGACAGGTTTTTCTGAAAACCTATTGCGTAATGAACTTGATATCGTTGTAGAATCAAATGATTTTAAAATGGAGTGCTTTTGAGGCTTTTCTAGTTTTGCTAAAGGAGTCACTCCCGGTGAAGGGATCGTCGGTCCTTTCCTCGTCGAATGAGGTGCGGGATATATCATATATATCGCTGTGCAAAGCAAAAACACTTAAAAGCAATCAAAATACAAACCGAGTGTGTAACATCTGCCAGTTATTGCTAAAGGAGTCACTCCCGGTGAAGGGATCTCGGTCCTTTCCTCATCGAATAAGGTGCAGGATATATCACATATACCTCTGTGCAAAGAAAGAACTGTAGCTACCTGTTTTATTTTGAAATTCGATTCTACAACATCTTAGGTTTCTTTTATTTCATTAATCTCATTAATGAAGTCCTATCATTTAAGTACCTAAACATCACAGATAAATACGACGTACACTTATGCCATCCGCATTCGCCTCGATGTCCCCTCGTGCACCGTTAGGTTAGGTAACTAACGGCAGAGCAGGGCAGGGCTAGCGCGGGTGTAAAACATAAGTAACGCCTATATAATATATCCTATATACTATATACTGTATCTATCACAGAACATCACATGATCACATCACAGATATCGCAGCAGAAGAAACATATGAAATATTGGATATACTAGGACGTCCGTGTTTTCAATACGAGCCAGTATAAAACACGGATTCCACGGTCGCGATGAATAGCCAAACCCACACCCCTAGACCCCTACGAGAGCAACCCTACCAATTCAAAAGTTAGGAGACCCGGACTCGACTCCTCGAGTTGGTCTCCCACTGGACTCCAGAACCCGGTTACTTGTGCTCCCCTCCTTGGGTCTATCCTAGTGCGGAAAAGTAAATAATATACAAACGGTGACAACTTCCGCAACCTGGAAGTGCCCCAATAAAAGAATATTACATACAAGTTTTTACATGAATGAAAATGAAAAACACTCATCTCACATAAAAACCCCCGGCTGTTTAAACACGACGATCCAATATAACATATCCAGCAACACATAACATCACATGTCATCAACGTAAGTAAATATGTCCATCCCAATTGTCGTTGACATATAGCAACGAAACCGGCGATATCACATATTACACTTACGGTCACAGAAAAGAAAGTGTAAAACTACAACAGTTGGAATCCGCAACCACCTCAGACATCGCATGCCTGACCAAATGAATTACTTAGACATCGCATGCCTAACAATTATAAACCCCGCATTTCTGTCTCATTATCGAAAACACTTTTCAATACCAAGTCGGGCAATTCAACAGGATTCCCGACATTTTGATTGAATGCTCGTCGCAAACTTCAGTTGGCGGCCGCACCCCCGACGCCGTCGACGAAGTGCACCAAGGCGGAACACCGCTGCCGCGAGCACCCGAACGGATGCTTTCGGCGACGGGGTTCTCCTACAGTCACTTGGTCGGGGCTATGGGGTGAGGCTGTCTATTAAGTTTACCCGGCGAGTATCCGCGTACGCTACGTGATTGCGACGGACTTTTGATCACATCAAAATTCCGTGGCAACCGATCATTCGAGACTAAATTGCTACGTTTATAACATTCATTTAGTTATCTCATAACTACTTGTGAATTCCAATTATTGTATCCCATTCCAGATAATTAGAAAATGTTAAACTTTCCGATTGAACATTCGAACACCCAAGTTTTCCCGATACAGATCAACATATGAGACAAGTCTAACAACATTCCGTTCGTGCCTCAGTACCAACGGTCCAGCCGTAGAAGGGTCAAGCCAACGCCTCACATGTGGCACGCCGTACTGCCCCAAACCCGAAGGTTCAAAGGGCAGTTCAAGACGGTCACATAATCGAGTTAAGGTTTGTTGTCTTCTAGAGGGTCCATCGCGTTACTTGCACTACTTAGAACGTCGTTAAGCTACGTTAAAATCCAACACTTGGAAATTTCCCGACAGGGGAAAAATTGGGTATTTATATCCGATCGAACTTTTTAACATATTCTAAAAATTATCCGGAAAGCCACACAGACAAAATTTGATAATCCGATCAAATATACTAAGTCCCCAAAACAACCCAGAAAATTCAACTCTTGAAAAAAATATTAAAAATTCCCAGAAGACTCAGCACTACAAGACATGAGTTACTGTGGAAGACACGTGCTGTAATTCAATACAGTGGCCGCGGAACCGCCGCGCATCCCATGGTGGGGGCCGCGGTTCCGCGCCTCTGTTGTCGAATTACCATCACGTGCTTCACAGTAACTCATGTAATTCCCTGCTGAATTTTTTGGAAATTTTTAATATGGGAAAATCCACGTTTTTAGAAAAAGGACAGAGAGCTATTTTGGGTTCTCAATTTCGGTTCGATCGGACTTCAAATTGCGTCTGGACTTCGCCTAAGGCTCTAGCTAGGCTCTGATACCACTGTAGGGTTCCTAGGCACCCTAATGAGGTCTCACAAGGCATCGAACATGCCATTATAAAATTTTACGGGTGCCGAGAGACCCGACTACGGATCGTTTGCTAGAAAACTAGGCGAAACAATAAACTAGTTAACACTTAACTAAAAGATACGGAAATACAACCTTTGTAGATCCGGTCCTCCACCTCCATAGCTCCGCAACGAAGTCCTCTCCGCTGTCCAAAAAGAATCCGGGCTCTAGCGTCGACTTCATCGGAGAATAAGCGAGCTAGGTCGTCGATGTCCATGCCGAAGATGATCTACGTCGAGGCATCGCTAAATCAAGCTCCGACTTCACCAAGTCAAGAAAATTGTGAAGAAAACACACTCTACTACTTGGCAAGAGGTAGAGGATGAAGAAATAGGAAGTGGGTAGACTTTAGATTTGGATTTCTCACTCTTTTTCATCACTTGCCATTGATGGAGGCAAGCATTCTCCACTTGAAGAAATGAAGAAGAAGAAGGAAATTATGATAAGATTTTTTTAAAAAAAGAAAAGAAAATCCATTCTTATCATAAGCAAACCATGGTTAGGTGTAGAGATTAAACCAAGGTTAGTTTGAATGGTTAGGGTTAAGGATGAGATAAGAATGGTTGACTAAAGTCAATGCTTCATGAAGGTTCAAAGAATAAAACAAAACTAGCAACCATTCTTCTCATTATCATTTCCATAATAAATAAATAAATAAATAGATATGAAAATGTAAACCCTAATCATTTAAATAACCATGGTTCAATCTTTACACAAACACAAGCAAACATGTATCATCAAACATGATATAATCAAGTGCACAAAACTATATCGAATATACAATATGCACTTCCGAGTGAGAAAATCCATCTTAAGTAAACCGATACTAGTTGATGCAAAGTAATATATCAAATATATAAATATCCATTAAATCATTAAATCAACACTTGATTCAATGATCCGGTTATGTCGCACACAACCGACTAGTATACAATATATCAGCTTATCGAATCAACGCTTGAATCGATAACTAGGTTATATCGCATACAACCATTCGATACATTTATCGCGAGAATAGAATACGGTATCACATACACGCATTATTCTCGGTCCCGCACATATCTCATATGCGCTCCTATTTCGTTTCGCTTGAGCCAGGAAACCTCTGTGTAGGACTCTAAAGACTCGTCAATACGCCGGCAGCAGGTAATGATCATATCAAACACCCACAAGCCGCAAGCGGTCTGCTAAACGTAACGGCCACCCGGGTATTGAGCGATCTGAAGATCGACGAGCAAGCCCGCTCACACTCCAGTGAATCCAACCAGTAACACTACCGTACAGTCCGGTCTGATCGTCTGATATGTCGCATATCTTGCATAGGGGTGGTAAACGTCAGACCCCAATAGCTCGATAAGTCGTGTCGATATGAGGTCTATAACAATTCGAGAAACTACTGGTAACACTTACCAGTAAATCTCAGCAACCCTGGCCAGGGATTTCCTGTTATAGCCAATCGAACACAGCGCAACATCAACCCCCTATACCGGGAGAGACGAATCCCCTCCTATCGCTCATTGCCTCCATGTGACTCGGGACTGTACCCAAAAACCACCGTTTTGCACGCCCTCTTGGACGTGGTAAGATGGAAATCAAAGCACAGTGGGAACCACACAAGACTCTATGACGATCTCGGGTCAACAGACTACTCTGTACCAGTGTCACCAGAGAACTGCCATCTGACGTGAGGTATAATACCATCTGGGAGTTCTCGGCGAGTCCGTCCAGTGTACCCAGTCTCTACTGAGCACCCGTATATCATCTCTGATGTCAAACACCAATGGATATGGGATCATCCATCGCCCATCTGTATGGGTCGAGAAGTTATACGCTAGTCTACTCTGGTATATCGATGCCCCGTCTCGATACACCCACGACTAGGGACTTTGAAGGATGTACTTATGGACTACCATGTCCCCACTAGTATGATCCGCATCATAGTCCAGGTAGTCAAGTACAGATCCTAAGGGCTTTACCAACATGTAACAGAGAGACAATCAGTATACACGTTAAGGTAAAGATCAACCAGATAGCATACTATCATGTCGAGCAAGAAAGTCCTCCCTATATACGTCCCAGCATCCACTACAATATACATCCTATGTATAGTAATGGCCTCTAGGGCATACATATAACTAACAATAACCCATCTCAAACCCCGGCTAATCATCACAACAATCTAATCAAGTTCATAATCACAAACAGTAAAATCATTACAGAAATGTGCAACCCCCTGCTAACCAACATACTAGCAGTTAGGGGAGGTTTACGAACACATTATACAGTTCACAGATATAATCTAATTAGCAAACATCGTATAATTTCGATCGAGCAAATATTTTAGATTCTAATCCAAAACTTCTCTGTGCACCTGAGACTTGAGCAGAAAATAAACATTCCAGAAAAAACAAAAAACATCATAGAAGAGTTCTGGGGAAAGTTGGGCTGAATCGGCCACAAATTGGCCGCGGATCCGCGGCGGATCGGTGGATCGGCCGCGGTTCCGCGGCTGTTTAGCCGATTCATGCACCCAATTTTCTCCAGTATTCTTATATTTCCCTGCTTGTATTTTTAGAGGCCCCTGAAAAATTTTTAGACCTCATTTTAAATGCGACAGAAACTTGGTGATTTCGATGTTTTTTCCGGTTCGTTTTGCGTTCGAAATTGTAACGACTTTGCTAATGAGTTAATTGTTGTTTAGCAAGGCTCTGATACCACGGTAACTCGATGTACAACACCCCACGAGTTGTGGGAAGGCGGAAATATGAAAAACAATCTTGTTCTTTGGATTAACATCGACTAACCGAAGAATCTTTGCTACACTATAACTAACACATACATAGGAGTTGTTAACTACAATGAAAAGAGATTATACCTAGTGAACCTAGTCTTTTGTCTTTTCGTTTTCCACCTCCTCCTCGGCCTCCTCTATGTAATAGACGATCCACCCGAGAGCTTCTATTCCAAGCTTTACCTCTAATCTTGAGGTAACTAGGTTTCTTTAGTTGCTATTCAAAGGTACCTAGGTGATATAGAGTGAGGTTATGGATTGATTAGTCTATCTAATCCTTGATCTCAATAGATGAGAGGGGAGGATTAAGGTTTGAAGAGAGAGAGCTTGAGGAGAGAGAAGGTGAGCATAATAATGATAATGAAATAATGAACTCTCTTGAATATATGAATCATAATCATTTATCAAATAAATAAATAAAATGATTAATCATCATGCTTCATTAATTCAATATGCGTGATTCACTACATGAGTCATTAATCATTTAATGATGCATTAATGACATGGATGAATCACACAAATGAGTCACTAAAGCAATAAATGCTTATGCCACCTAAACCCTCAAGTCACCATACTTCTAGAAGCTTCCTGCCAAATTACGAGAACGCCTCTCCTATCCGTGAAAACACGGAAAAACTTTAGACTGTATAAATCCAATAATCCGATACTAGAATCTGGCTTAAACTAAAGCCGACTACTAGAAACTGTCCGAACATCGTACGTGCATAAATGCACGTGCATGTCCGAACCCTGTCGTAAAACCATACGACCTCTATATCGTTTCGCCTGGAGCAGGGAAACTCTCTGTGTGGGACTCTAAAGACTCGACTACTACGCTGGCAGTGGGTTTAACCACAGACCGCAAGCGGTACTAGCTGTACGTAACGGTCCCCAGGTAGATGTCGATAAGAAGGCCGATGAGGAAACCCATCCGAACTCCTACTGAGCCTGATGTGACAATCTCCATACAGTCCGGTCTGTTCGTCTAGGACTATCGCATATCGGGCCTAGGGGGGCGGCAAGCGTCAGTCCACTAAAAGCGGTATAAGTCGTGTCGGAGTGTAGCCCATTACCCCTTGAGAAACTACTGGAACCTACCAGTAAATCTCGCTTGCCCTGGCCAGGGACTTTGCGTAATGGCTCTCTGACACAGCGCGATATCAACTCCCAATACCGGGAGAGACGAATCCTGTCTAACCACTACTGCCTCCAAGTGCTCGGGACTGCACCCAACTGCTACCTGTTTGCACGACTCCTTTGAGCCGTGGTAGGGTAGCAATCTAAGAACAGTGGGACACACTCGAGGCGAAATAGCAGTGTCAAGTCTGCGGACTATGCTGTACTCATGTCACCTGGGAACTGTTAACTGAAGATGGGTATAATACCAACCAACAGTTCTTTACGAGTCCTGTCCGGTGTACCCGTAACCCAACGAGCACCTGTATACTATCTCCAGTATGACATACTGATGGCTGTGGGATAGACCATCTCCCCAACTGGGATGAGAAACGTACACACTAGTCTACTCCGGAGTATCGATGCCCTGTCTCGATAATCCTACGACTAGGGACCTGAAAAAAGATGTGCTTGTAGACTACCCAGCCCCTACTAGTGTGACTACCATCACAACGCTGGTAGTTAAGCAAGATCCTGAAGGCTCTATCAATACATACACACATATTAAGATAGATAAAACCAAGTAGCATACTACCATGTTTAGCAAGACTGTTATATAACTGTGAATATCCCAAGCTTCCATTAAGTAATATATAAGCTAGTATGATACAATAATGGCCCCTAGGGCATATACACTAACAGTAATTGTCAAAGAGTGCATCAATAAAAAGTAAGTCTTTTCTTATCTCGAATTTTTTATCTGCAATTTTACTTCTCTGCAAATTTTTATCTGCCGTAGTTATTTTCCGTAAATTTAATTAGGCTATTAAATTAAAACCATAAAAATGAATTCCTTTGTTAATTACCTAATGAATGAGTAGTTCCTCACTTGTTAGGGTTAGGTTTGGGGAAGGTTTGAGAGATGAAAATCTCTCACCCCTTTCTTGCCCGTTCAATATTTTAAAATAGGAATCTATGCAAACCAAACACACACCGCTCACTACGGCACCCTATCCCACGAGGTAGCGGTGATTCCCTAGTTAAAGACCGGTTGTGATTGTTTTCCATAGAGGTTAGGGATAAGAGTTAAGAAAGGACGGACAAGGACCAAAGGGAAGAAACCTAGTTTTCTTCCCGGACATGATAATCTTATTTGTTAACTATTACCTTAACACCTAAAAGTTCTTAATTAGGGTAAAGAAAGCGGTGAGAATAATTGACTTTCCAAACTAACCTAATCCTAACCCTAGCAAGGTTTTAATCCTAATCAAACTCAACTTCAGTTTTTATTGAAAATCAAAACCTACCACAAATAGGAATTGACTCGTTAGAACAACTAGAAAATACACGTTTTCCCTGTGGACCGACCCGTACTCAACCGGCTAGCTACCAAGCGACACCGTTCTTGATTGCGGTTAATTTTTTGATTTCAAAACACGCATAAGCAAAAACATCGAACAATCAAATGGCGTCGTTGCTGGGGATGGCGTAGTTATTTTCTTTTTGTAATTTCGGGTTAATTAAAAATTTTAAAAAAATCATAAAAACTGAAAATATAAAAATATAAAAAAATTTATCATCTTGTTATTTTTTGAAGGGTTTTCGTGCGAATTATGCAGGATCGGAAAGACGAACAGATTCAGATCTGGAAAAATCCAGTATACAAAATAGCAAACAGCAGATCTGAACAAATAGAGGAGAACCACAACAGACAACAGCAGAATTTTGGAGGCCTGATCCAACAGAAAAGCCGCGGAACCGCCGCAATATCAAGCATTCTGCCACGGAACCGCGACACTTTGCTGACATCAGCAACTCAAAACCTCTCTGTAAGTTTATTTTCCTCTCTTCTGCCCTCTGTAGTCCTCTGAAAAATTTTCCTGCTGGGTTCTTTGCGCAAAACTTCTCCCCCTTCTCCAATAACTTGATCTTGTGTAGGATTCTTTACGCCGCAAATAAAAAAAAATTTGGCAAGTGTTTTGAATTTTTGTGTGTTTACTACTTTGCATTTTTAAAACGGACTTTTAAGGGGCTTTAACACCAATCCAGATTGGGTGGGGATTTCATTACCCTTCCTAGGACCCAAAAAATCACAAAAAGCATTTGCATCAACCTTCAAGTTAAATAAAAAATATTAGACTCAGCCAATAAGGACTGTCGCGCTCAATAGGACAAAGGAAAGGTTGTAGACATCGGTCGTTTATCTAAACCAGACTTTGTGGTGCCTAGGCTAGACAAGTGGGAAAGGTAATTTTAAAAGGCCCGTCTCACGGTGATTCGTGAGCGGATCCCTCCTTTCTTTACTTATGCTTACCTGGCCACAATTGGCGGTGAAGAGGCGATTTGAGGATCTCACAACTTGCCCTTTGGAACAGTTAGGAGCAGTTTAGTTGACTTAGGAGACCCTAGCTCTAGGCTTGATTGTGCATATTGTGATTGCTTAAAAGTGTGCAAAAACTCCTTATAAAAAAAACCACAAAACAAATTTTTACAAAAACTTGCCAATTTGTCGCTAGAAATCCATTGCACCCCACTTTCTCTCATTGACGTTTTCTTACCCCCCACCTTCTGTTTTTACCTTTTGACTACACTACACCTCTTTAGTGTATGTCCAGTTGGACTAGGGACATTAGCACCCGTTTAGTCCGTGTCTCGTTAGTACCGACTGACGACGCTTTCGACTTCGAAGTCGAAATTCCCTCCACTTCTTTACCTTCATCTTCAAATTCATCATCTTCTAAGGAGATGTCGTGATTCAATCCTAACAACCCCTTACCTACGGGACTAATTCCAACTCCACTGGGTGCGAATAACCCACCACACCCTCCTGTCGAAGCGCCCCAACGAATCGCGCTGCAGGATCTCTTCTATCCCATCCGCACCGCACTTCCCACTTGTCTTTCACTTCCACCGGCTAATGGGGATAACTTCGAGATTAAACCCCACTTCATCAATATGTTGCCCAAATTTCACGGGCTGGAATCCGAAGATGCCTACATCTTCATTAACAAATTCCAGAATGTTTGCGCAATGATGAAGACCACACAACTTTCTGATGATGCTATAAGGCTACGTGTCATTCCATTCATTTTATGTGACCTAGCTGAAAAATGGTTATGTAGCACAGCATCAGACTCCATAAAAAATTAGGAAGAGTTTGTTAAGGCTTTTCTAAAAAAGTTTTACCCACACCACAAGACCGCGAGAATTCGCAACGAAATTATTCAATTTTCCCAGCTTCCTTCCGAACCTTTTTGGAAGTGTTTTAAAAGATTTAAGGACCTACTTGTTCAGTGCCCTCACCACGGTATCGAGAATTGGTAACTTTGCTAAATTTTATACGAAGGACTGAACCCAGCAACTAAGCAGTTGTTGGAAACCATTTGTCAAGGTCACTTTCTTACAAAATCAAGCGAGGAAGCTTGGTAATTTCTTGACGATCTTGCTGAACAAACACTTCAGTGGGAAAGCTCTAAGACCACTTCATCTACTTTATCAGGTCAGACTAGGGCAGGCATACATCAACTTGATATGTCGATTGCAATGAAGGCCGAAATGGCTGCACTCACGAAAAAACTAGAAGCAATTGAGAGCAAATTCTCATCGCCTTCTCCTGCCCCTGCTTTACCCCCACGTACTGTTTGCGCTTGTTGTTCAGATCCGTCCCATCTAACCGAAGAGTGTCCTTACAACCCAGCTGTTCAAGGACAAGATCAAGTCAATGCTGCCTTTCAGCAAAGACAAAGAAATGATCCATACTCTTCAACTTACAATCCTGGTTGGAGGAGCCACCCAAATTTTGCTTGGAATCAAAATCAACAACAATTCCAAGGCAATAACAACTTTCAAAGGCCTCCTCCACAACAACAAGCCCCTCAACAAACTCAATATCAGCAACCTTTCCAACCCCAACCATACCAAAACCAAATGAACAATTTTGTACCAAACAACTCTTATCCTCAAAACAATTTTGTTCAGCCGAATAACGATAAGGTTTTCTCGCTAGAACGAAGTCTGGATGCATTTTTAAAACAATCTACGCAATTCTCAGCCAGCATCCAATCGTCCATTCAGTCTCTGGTGCAATATACTGCTTCACATGATCAAAGCATCAAAACAATTGAAGCCCAAATTGCACAACTGAATACTGCGTTAAGCGAGCGAGAAAAGGGAAAACTTCCATCTCAACCACTGCCAAATCCCAGTCACACACAAAATACATATGTTGCTCATGAAAAACAAAATCATAATGTGAGTGTCGTGACTACATTGAGATCTGGAAAGGTATTGCACAACAATGTTGGTAATAATGATGAAACCCCGGCCGCCGCTTCTTCTTCTTCTTCTTCTTCTTCATCTTCTTCAGAGCCTGTTCTTCATTCTTCACAAGGCTCTACTTCTACTAATTCGAACGGACCCACATCTCACTCCACGAAAACACCAACACTGCGATCCGTTCCAACTCCGTAATGTACTCCACAAACATTGGACTCAACAAATTTTTAAAATATTCCATTTCCAAATAGGTTGAGATCCAATAAACCTACTCCACAAATGGAGAAGATTGTGGAGTTATTCAAATAGGTTAGCATTAACATACCTCTCTTGGATGCAATCCAACAAGTCGCTTCTTACGCTAAAATCTTAAAGGACTTATGCACCAAGAAGAGGAAATCACAGGTACCTAAGAAAGTTTTCGTGGCTAGTGCAGTAAGTAATGCTTTTACCCAACCTTTACCCCAAAAAGATAAGGACCCTGGCTGTCCTACAATTTCAATAACAATTGGGGATAAGAACATCAATCGCGCACTGTTAGATCTGGGTGCCAGTGTCAATTTGCTTCCCCATTCAGTATATGAACAATTAGGCGTTGGAGAGCTTAAACCCACACATTGTACTCTCCAAATAGCCGACCGATCCATCACCCATCCTAGGGGTGAGTTAGAGGATGTGTTAATTGAAGTAGGGGATTTCATTTTCCCCGTTGATTTCATTGTTATGGACACACAGCCTGTAGCTAACCCCCGGAGTCAAATTCCGGTGATACTTGGTCGACCATTCCTTGCGACTTCTAATGCGATGATCAATTGTCGAAATGGTTCGATGAACCTATCGTTTGGAAACATGACAATTGAACTCAATATTTTTAAGTTGGGGAATCAGCCCTTCGAGCCTAATGCTAGTATACTTGATGTTTGCTCGATCCAAGAGATCACATAGGAGGACTGTGAGCTCGAAAAATTTATGTTCGATCACAGCAGTTTTGACGCCACTAATGTGTTCCTCCGTGAATCTGACACAGCTTTTACACCCGATAACGATTAAGAGTGTTTCACTTTTTTGGAAAATTTTGAAGACTCACCACCCGAGGTTGAGTCCTTTGAATTTTCGGATGAGTTAGCTGAACCATCCGACTGGGTTGCTTACACTCGCTTCGAACCATTGTTGGAATCTTTCGAGTTCGAGACAGTTTCACTAATTCTACCTTCAATTGTTTCACCTCCAAAACTCGAACTCAAGCTATTGTTGTCTTTCCTTAAATACGCTTACTTAGATGAGAATGAGACCCTTCATGTTATCATCTCGGCTTCTCTAGCCCTCGAGCAAGAGAAAGCCCTTTTAATGGTCTTACAAAATAATCGGCAAGCTTTTGGTTGGATTATGGCGGACATTAAGGGGATTGGTCCCCTCATAGTTGAACATCATATGATGGATGATACCAACCCAGTAAGGGATCCACAGAGATGCCTCAACCCCATAATGAAGGAGGCTGTTAAAAAGGAGATTGTAAAATGTCTTGATAGTGGTATCATTTACCCTATCTCTGATAGCCAGTGGGTTGATAGATTAGTACAATCGCTTTTTACACATCGGTCATTACAAATAGTGCTAATTTATACACTCCATCTCCACCCTCAAGTTCGTATTCAACTTTTTTCTTCCACTTTCTCGGGTTCTTCTTCTATTCTTCCTATAATTTCAGTGAGTGTTGATGAATCACAAGCCGATAATTCAAGTTTGATCATTCCAGAAAGCCAACTTGATTTGGATACTTTTGAAAATGAGGTAGATGAGTTTTTCAAGTCTCCTACCTCCATAATTTTTGAAAAATCAAGTATGATAAATTCTGGCACAAAACTTGTTGACAGCAAAATGTTCAATTATATCGATGAGAGTTTTGAAGAACTTTTTGCTGACAAACTTGCATTCCTAAACAACATGGATTTTTTGATTAATCAACCTCCACCTATAGAAGTTGAACCACCACCCTTTCTTCTTATAAAATACGAGAATGCCAATATTCCACTCATTTCTGATCATTCACATTCTCGTTTTTATTTATCATCACCTCTTATCTCCTCACATTCACGTTCATGCAAACCCTTTCCATACCACCACTTATCTCTTCCCCACTTCTTCTTGGCTCTATATAACATGTTCTTCCACCGACCTATATGTTACGTTGATAAATTCTTCGAATGGTTGGTGTTGACTTTTGGTCTTTGCAGAGCTTGGCATTGACCGATAACTTTGACCCCCTCTTTAAAAAGTGGTGAGTCAAAAATAAGTTTGGGGGAGATTTTCACAATCATATTTTACGTCCCCGTTAATAAATTTTTCCTCCCAAGTTTACAAGTTTATGAGATTTTAAAAATGGCAACAGTAGAAACAATGTTTCACTTAAGTTTGGGGGGAATCTTTTTGTGTATATATATTTTGTTTTCTTTTTCTGTTAATAATAAAAATAAAATTTTTATTAAAAAAAAAAACTAAACAGGGAAGTGCCGACAATTTTGACCCTCTTGGTGTAGCCTGACAGTGAGGACACTGTCAAGTTTAAGTTTGGGGGTGTGCTCGGTAAGGTTTTTTCCTTCGCATTCATATGTATATTTTTGCATTAGCATACTTATTTTAAAACCCATAAAAATTGAAAATTTTTAAAAATTATAAAAATTGAAAAATTCAATTTTGGATATAATTGACGTAAGTTTGACAAGACGGTTAACTAGCTAGGAAAAACTAGATCCTAAACTTAGTAAACCAAAAACCCTAAAAATAACCTTTCTTAAAAATTTAACGGTAGAAAATATATGTCCTTGTAGTTTATTTAGAAATAGGCAAATTTTGAGTTCAGTTCTTGGGCTAAGTCAAAACAAGGGAGGAGTATTGAAATTTTTATTGAAGTGTAAGTCTGAAAAATAATTCCTAAGCTTAAGTCTAAATTCTGAAAATATATACCCTACAATTTGCACAAACACGCCCCTTGAAACTTGGGATAGTAAAGGATACCTTGAAATGCTCTTGTCTAAAATCCTTAGTATGAGGGAAAATAAAATTATAAGTGTGAATAAAGAGATATAAAAAAATGAACACTGGTTTTGTAATTACTTAAGGCTGCGTAAAATATATATATATATATATATATATATATATATATATATATATATATATATATATATATATAGCGAGGATGATTTATCACCTAGTGCCTTAGACCAACTGGTTTGGGAGTCACTGCTAAAGCCTGAGGTATTACAAGACGATGAATTACGCCTTAATGCGCAAACACATTTTGTAATCGGTCGTTAGTACCTCAAGAAGTATTAACGGTCGCATGAAGCGTGTGTGAGCAATTTCATCTAAAAAAATTCACCAACTAAAAGTACTTTGGGTGATGGACAAGAGTATAATAGCTTGAATTGAATTTCCAAGTATAGGGGTGATATATACACACATGTAGCGGTATATGATTGTGGTTTGGATGAGAGATAGGGATGAAAAATAGGACTTATATCTTTAGTAAAAATGATAAAAATTCCTAAGTTGAGATGGAACCTTAGAAAGAAGATTCAAAAGATACTAAAAGATAAGTAAATTTACAGAACATATACGATCTTAAGTTAAATGATAAGTGAGTGTGAAAAATATGGGTTGATAATTTCTGAGTTGAAGATAATAGAATTTCTTGCTAGAACACCGAATTGAAAAATGAAAGTCAATAGGCCAAATTGATCGGATTTTATGGGTAGTATCCGATGAAAACCATCAGGAGACAACACTCCTCCTACTAGGGACACCTAGAGGTTTAACGGCTTGTTGCACGAGCTCAATGCAATCGCGTTTCCCTGTGAAAGTGAGGTTAGGCTTTTTTCGAGAATAAACTAGTTTTGCTCGGGACGAGCAAAATATAAGTTTGGGGGTATTTGTTCATATCATAATTTTGCATTATTATATTCCACATTCTTAATCATATTGGAAATAAATAGGTGCTTTTGATCCATGTCTGCTAAATAGTTGCAGGTTACAGGTTCTCGGAACAATACCGTGAAAATGGTGAAAAGACGCTACAAAAGTGAGACTACGACCAACAATTAGAAGAATCCTTATCATGTCGCCTACAGTTTGAGGGGCAAACGAAGATCAACAAATAGTTCGATTTCACAAAGCATGAAGGCAGCACAAGATTCAAGACTTCAACATGAAGCGAACGGTAAAAGTCCACAACATTCTGCACTGTGGAAATCTGGAAGAAACTAGAAGACATTCTGAGAAGCCAAATGAAGAAACCAGAAGGAAAAAGCAACAGAAAGCAACCCTAGAAAAATGAGATAGAGAGCCCACTATATGGCCGCGGATCCGCGGCCGTGCTGAGCACGTGTCGGTGCATCTTGTCGGTGGGTGTCGGTGCGTTGACCAGGCTTCTCAGGGTATTTTTGTAATTCTAGATATGGATCAGATGTAAACCCTAGGGTTTCTATTATCTATAAATAGGAATCCTACAGCTCTTTTTGGAGCATGCCTCTTTTTATTTTCCTAGATTAAAATTTTCATTCTTTGTAATTGTCAAAGAGTGCATCAATAAAAAGTAAGTCTTTTCTTATCTCGAATTTTTATCTGCAATTTTACTTCTCTGCAAATTTTTATCTGCCGTAGTTATTTTCCGCAATTTTAATTAGGCTATTAAATAAAAACCATAAAAATGAATTCCTTTGTTAATTCCGTAATGAGTGAGTAGTTCCTCACTTGTTAGGGTTAGGTTTGGGGAAGGTTTGAGAGATGAAAATCTCTCACCCCTTTCTTGCCCGTTCAATATTTTAAAATAGGAATCTATGCAAACCAAACACACACCGTTCACTACGGCACCCTATCCCACGAGATAGCGGTGATTCCCTAGTTAAAGACCGGTTGTGATTGTTTTCCATAGAGGTTAGGGATAAGTTAAGAAAGGACGGACAAGGACCAAAAGGAAGAAACCTAGTTTTCTTCCCGGACGTGCTAATCCCCTTTGTTAACTATTACCTTAACACCTAAAAGTTCTTAATTAGGGCAAAGAAAGCGGTGAGAATAATTGACTTTCCAAACTAACCTAATCCTAACCCTAGCAAGGTTTTAATCCTAATCAAACTCAACTTCAGTTTTTATTGAAAATCAAAACCTACCACAAATAGGAATTGACTCGTTAGAACAACTAGAAAATACACGTTTTCCCTGTGAACCGACCCGTACTCAACCGGCTAGCTACCAAGCGACACCGTTCTTGATTGCGGTTAATTCTTTGATTTCAAAACACGCATAAGCAAAAACATCGAACAATCAAGAAGTCCGTTAGAGTCTGTGGCACTAGGGTTTTTTACCCGTCGCACCGTCGCGTTAGCCGATATATTCCCTGATATGCAATCTTGTTGTTCGGGTAGCCCCGCGACTGTCATGTCTCCGATCCCTTTGGGGGCTGGACAAGACGTCTTCAAGTAATCTTCCAGATAATATTACCATCGAAAGGGCAAGCAAAAGGGATATTCCATGTCGCTTTTTACTTGAGGTTAGGCTCAGTTTGGAAGCCCCGATGAGTCATCACCACTCCGCACTGGTGTGGGATGATCTCCGACAGTCTTTTAGGTTTTATATGAGTTACCGTCAAGACACTGAAGTTAGGAATATTGCCTTCGCTTCGTTTGCTGGCATTGCGTCTGCTGTATCGAGACGAATATTGCGGTTGTCTCTAGGTTGTTGGTGAACCGTCGAGGCTTGGAACTAGGTACTTGGCCATGGCTCTGTTGTTGGTGTCGTGTCTGCATCTTGTTGGAGGAAGAACGCTGGGGTGACATCGCGTCTGCTGTATCGAGACGAACGTGAGGCAGTCTCTAGGTTGTTGGTGAACCGTCGGGACCTGGAACTAGGGACTTTGCCATGGCTCCGTTGTTTTATGTCGCGTCTGCATCCTGCTGGGGGAAGAACGCTGTTGTGGGTCTCCAGGCTGTAGATGTGGCCGTCGAGGCTTGGAACTAGGGACTCTGCCATGGCTCCTTTTTGCTGACGTCGTATATTCCTGCAGAGACACTGATTTCTCTGTGGGTCGACGCAAATCGAGATGCTCTCGTCAAGGACGCTGATTTCCCTAAATCGAGGTTTTTGCCAAGGACGCCGATTTTCTCGGATTTGAGACGAATCAAGAGATTCCTGCAAAGACACCGATTTCCTTGCGGGTCGACGCGAATCGGGGTTCTTTCCAAGGACGCCGATTTTCTTGAATCGAGAGATTTTTCCAAGGACACTAATTTCCCTGGGGTCGGTTGACTTGTTTCGGAGACGGAGCGTTGATCCGGCAGGGAGGTCATTGGTTAATTTGTTTCCGAGATGAAGCATTGATCCGGCGGGAAGGTCATTGGTTGACTCTAGATTGTCTGTGGACCGTAGAGTCTTGGAACTAGGACTTTGCTGTGGCTCCATTTGTTGATGTCGCGTCTGCCTCCTGCTGGGGGAGAGGAAGAACGCTGTTGTTGATTTCTAGGCTTGTAGATGTAGCCACTGAGATCTGGTCTCCCTTTGACGGAGCCTGGTGGGACAATATGGTTCCCTTTTTGTTTATGCCTATGGATAGTATACAGGGGTCGGTGTGGACTTACCTGTAGGGCAAAATTTTCATTCTTTCATCTTTTTTTTCTTTCTTTCCGCGATGCTCTATCATTTCAGCTTTTTTATATCGCGAAAGTCACGATTGCCCAATCATTTCGGCTATTTTTCGCGGTGTCTATTTTTCTTTTTACCCGCTGCTTTTTATTGCAAGTTGCCCAATCATTTCGGCTATTTTTGTATGCATATATTTTTACTTGCTGATTTTGTTGCAAGTTGCCCCATCATTTCGGCTATTTCATATGCATTTTTGTCTCGCTGATTTTTATCGCGAGTGTGGAACTTGGAATCTGGTGCCGATCTAAGCATCAGCATCGCTACGACTGGAATATTGCCAGGAGCGAATCATCATTTGCCGTGAAAGGGCTTGGAATTTGATACCGATTTGGGCGTCAACATCGCTACCACTGGGACATTGCCCTGAGCAAATCATCATTTGCCTCTGTCGATGTCGAACAAAGGTGGCTTACCAAACAGGGTTAGGATCCTGTTGACTAAGGCTTTTTGACTTTACGAGCCGTAAGGGTCTCATAAAGGTATTTCTCCCTACGAGTCGTGAGGATCTCGTAAGTGCGTTTTCTCCTTAGGAATCATGAGGATTCCTAAGTGTGTGTTCTCTTATAAGTCGTAAGGATCTTACAAGAGTATTTTCTCCTTATAAGTCGAGAGAATTTACAAGTGTCGTTCTCCATATGAAGATATCCATCGTCAGTGGTGGGACTCTATTGGGTAAACGTTTATTTATGCCCGTGGATTGTATACAAAGGTCAATATTGAACCGCTTGTAGGACAATCTGGGGATTGTGATGGCTTAAGAACAGGTTCAGATCCCTGTAACTTAAGGCTTTTGAATCTTATGAGCCGTGAGGGTCCCATAAGAGGGTTCTCCTTACGAGTCGTGAGGATCTCGTAAGTGTAATTTCTCCTTAGGAATCGTAGGGATTCCTAAGTGTGTTGCGCCCTTGTGAGTCGTAAGGATCTCACGCAGGTATTTTCTTCTTACAAGGTCGAGAGGACCTTGCAAGTGTCTTTTAACGAGATTGCGCCCTTTCGGGTTTTCACAAACTCGCCGGTAGTCCTGCTGTTTTTACTCACGGAGCCCTTTCGGGTTTTCATCCATGCCCATCTCGCTTATGGACGTACCGTTTTTTTTCTTTTTCTTTTTTTTATTATTTTTTTGCGTCAGCCTTGGGATGCTGCGGTCCGTAGTAGTTTAAAGACGTTTCAGTTAATTGCTCGTAGGTCCGGGATTTTCTCCGGGCAACGTACGATTACGCAGCTAGATGTCCTGGCAAGTCTTCGTATCTTTTGTGTCGGAGGGGAATTCCTTGAAGAGAGGGTTGGGGGCTATTTCTTCGTCAGAGTCGCTTCCAAAGGTGATAACTTGCGATCCCTTAGTGTCAACTATGTGACAGTTGTCGGCAGTTCTTTTGCGCTCATTTGTCGTGCTTCTCTGTTCCCGACGAGCCTTGCGCTTCACTCGTTGAACGTGTTGTCGGTGGGCAGCATATCCCTGCCACCAGTTTTTAAAGGCTATGCACTCTTCGGTAGGGTGTGCAATCCTCTGATGGTATAAGCAGAAGTTAGGATGTACATCCGGTTCATCAAGATGTATACCGCCAGGAGAATTTCCTTTGAAAGAGGGCAACTTTATTTCTATTGCCAGGGCCCTAGCGAATCATTTCCTTATTTTAAGCTTGCTTTTGCTGGTGATCGGGATGCTTCGATCCGGTTGGGGTATTCTATGGCTTCCCGTCACCGGAGCTTCTTTAACTTGACGCCGGCGTCTAGCCCTTTCGTATATGGACGTTTCCCGCTCTCTGTCAGCTTTTCTTTTCTGAAGAGCTTCGTTCCGGAATACGTCAATCATCTCGTCTGATGGTTCTAAGAGTTCCGGTTCGGGATCTGCCCCCAGTTTCTCTGCATCAGGAGCTTCTTTATCATCTATTGATGAGTGAGAGATCATGTGACAACCTGCCACGTAATCTTCGGGTTCTTTTGACGCGTCGTCTCCCTCGTCATTGTCATTGCCTCTGTTCTCAAAGATATGGTTAAGAAATTCCTGGAGTGTGACTGGGGTCCGCGCCTTCTGGTTATATTCCTCCAGCGCGTCAATATGCTTTTGCAGATCCGTGCGCTTGTCATCAAATTGCGCGAGCATTTTGGTCTTCTTCTTTTTCTTTGAAGACTTTGACGGCTGGGCTTGGGTGTTTTACCCATCGCTATTAACTCTCGGCGTCGGGCGTGATTTCAGCATTCCCTTAATGACCTCGGGTTCCAGCGGACTTTTCCACCTAATCGCCGGGTATGTTTGGAGATCTTTCAGCATTCTTTTAGTTTTTTCCGAAAAAACAATTTCCCATGGAGCTTCCCCTATAAAAGAGCATGATGCCCCCGGCATGTCCATCTTTGTATGAGCATATGGTTGTAGCGGGTTCACCTTCCAATTGTCAGACAACGCGAATTTGCCCTATTAGTATTGGTCCTCAATCCAGCGTTTGAAGACGTAGCAATCTTCGAGTGGGTGACCTATTACTCTGTGGTAGGGACAATAGTTAGGATGGTTAACGTCACCCGGTTGCGACGGATGTCTGGGATCTGGCAGAGTAATGGGCCCGTTGCGCACTGCCAGTTCAAACAGTCTCCTTGTTTTATCCCTAGGAAATGAGTAAGGATGTTTCAACTTCTCATCGAGGGATCGCGGCTTGTTGCTTTGACGAACAAACGGTCTCAGGTTACTCGGCTGTTGCTGAGCGTTGGCAACTTTGCCTTTTTCATTCCGAAAATTCACTTTTGAAGGGAAAGGCCTATAGCCCATCTGGTCCATTTGGGCCAGCTTGTCAATCAAGGCCTGGAAGGTGGTCAGCTTGAAGAACATCATGAATTGGGAGATAGTCGACTGAGGGTCAAGGGTTTACATGAACATGCCCACGGCAGGAGCTTCTTCTATGCGTTGTTCGCATCTCGACCATAGATTCCGCCACCGGATTTCATACTGCACCCATGTCTCTCCCGACTTCACTCTGGCATTGATCAATGCCGTGATCGGAGTGCGTTCGCTGGAGCTTGCGAACCGCTGAGTGAATAGCAACTCCATCTCTGTAAACTTTTTGACGGAGTCGTCGGGAAGTTCCGAGTACCATTCAAAAGCTGTCTCCGCTAAGCTATCGACGAACTGGCGAAGTAGAAGTTTATCATCGCCTCCAGTATTGTTGCACAGGTCTCTGAATTAAGCAATGTGCTGGTGTGGATTCTCCGTCCCCTTATATACATGGAATTTAGGGATTGTATATCCCGACGGGTACTTTATTTGATCATACCAACCTGGATAGGGTCGTCCAGTCTTAACAATTTGGCCGGCCGCTTCGTTCGCCTGATGAGCTCGTATCTGTTGAGCTATATAGTCATCCAGGGCGGCTTTGGAGATCGTCTCCTCTTTGGCCGTTGATAGAGCCGGAAGAGGGTTCGATGTCTCCCCTCTGTCGTCCTCAAGGACAATCGGAGGGTCTTCGGCTGGAGGATCCGTCTGTATCATCATCCCGACCATATCTTGGAATAAAAGTGCCATTCATTTTATATTGGCAGCTTGTTCCGCTGTCTCTTTGTCCTTCTTCTCGAGGATTCTGCGGAGGAACTCAGCATCGGTTTCTTGTTCATGACGCTGCTCTGACGACGTCTCCGGGCTTTCTTTTAGCCCAGTGAGTGCGGCCATCTATGTTAACATCTCCTGGAGCTTCTGTTGTTGCTCCTGGGCCTTTGTTACGGATCTGGTGAGTGGTCGATGACCCGTAGAGATACGGCTATCCTCTTTCCCGGATGCCATATAAACAGTGTGCACCACCATGCCCCCCGACTTGGGGCGTTTAGATTCAGTACTCTTGAGACTCGTCGCAGACACGGGGGTTTTCCCCGGCCTTCTCCTTTTGTGAGCGGTCGAAGTTGAGGGGGCCGTTGCAGCGGGCACCCAAGTAGACGACACCTTCTGTGGTACGACAGGGTGATCCTTCTCTTGCCGAACTTTCATCCTTATTGGTCGGTGGGAGTAGTCTTGGTTGATCACCGAGTCTTGGACCTGTCGCCGGACCTTGTTAATTTTAGAGGACAGCCGCTGAGGGGGCTGCTCCAGCTTTGTCTTTGTAGCATTCTCCATAGGTAGAGGAGATCTTTTCAACACGGCGGTTGGGGAGTTCTTGCGCACCCTCCTAAGCGGCTCAAAGCTGTTCCTAGTTGGAACAGCAACGTCAATTTCCACCATTGGAGCTGGCGGAGTCAGTCCAGAAGGAGAGTTGCCCCCAGCCTTGCTTACTCGGCGCCAGTGGCGACGTCGAGCATGCCTTGCAGACGGTATTGGTTCAGTTACGGGGGTGGCTTAATCATGCCCCCTACTCTGGTGAAGGGTTGCTGCCGGTGTCAGCCTCTTGAAGACTGATGTCCGCTCAGAAGAAACATCCAACCTATAGAAGACTGACTTTTGAGCAGGGGAAGCAACTTTGGTGATCTTGCCTGAAGCGGGAGTTGGAGCGGACAGTCTAGCGAAGACCGTCCCCTTAGCAGGAGAAGCCGCTTTGACGACTCCAGGAGCAAGAATGGCTATCCGCTTCGGGATAACCCCTTCAGGTATTGCGGGCATCTTCACGGGCCCACTTGAGCTTTGGCCCAGTCTGTTGAAAACTGAGGCACTGGATTTGGGTGACCCGTTGAAAGGGGCCGCGATTGTTGTAAGCTAATCAAAGACCGACTTCTTCGGAGCTTCTTACGACGGCATTGGGGCGTTGAAGCTCATTGGGAGGAGCATGGTCCCAAAGAATAGCCCTGTGGTGGCTTGCGTCACCTGGTCCACCGGCATCGTAAAAAAGGAGGCCGCCTGAGGCCCGTAAGTCACTCCTCCAGCGAGGACAGAGTGGGATTTGTTGCAGTTGTTGCATTTTGTGCAGTTGAAAGCCATTGCTCTTCTGTTTTCTGCACGGAGCAAGACACCAAATCTTAGTACCTCAAATCCAGGGGCAACCATAGCAAAGCGCGATTCGTTCGCAAAACACGACACACGAAGTGTGGAGTGGAAAGAGGAAAAGGTCATATTAGGCGTGCCAGAATCTGTTCTCCGCCGAAAACCGGGAAGACAGACGTCTTGCCTGAATTTTGGGGCAGATGCTATTTGGTTTTATCCGTCCACCTCTCCGAAGATGCCAAGTTGATTTATGGCACCGTGTATTGGAGGTTTAGACGGATGCGGCCGATATAGCAGACTTTGTCAGATTCCCCTCATTGTGGGGACGCTCTTCCCTGCAGGCGCAAGCCCCTGCAGTTAATTACGCTACCGCATCGCGGTAACCACTTTCTCCTTCTCCAGATGGTCACTTCGTGTCGTGTATGTTTGTTTTATTTTTGGTTGCCCGTGGATTGTATACGGAGACTAATTTATGTTGTCGCCCGTAGGACGTGGATTAGTCCAAATCCGTATTTTCTTAGATTTGGGTTTGGGTTGGGTGTAAGGATCGTTAATCTCATTTGAGACTAAGATCAACTTAAACGTTTGTTAAGGATACGTTAGTCTAATTTTAGACTAAGATCTGCTTAACATGATCATTTAGATCCAACAAAAGAGCATTTGGGCTCTATTGTTTTAGTTTAGGGACATTGCGGTCCAAGAGTTTAAGGACATCATAGTCCATGAGTTTAAGGACCCTATAGTCCGTAGTTTAAAGACGTCATAGTCTGTAAAGTTTAAAGACATCGTAGTCTATGAGTTTAAGGATCTCACAGTCCATAAAGTTTAAGGACATCATAGTCCATGAGTTTAAGGACCCTACAATCCGTGGAATGTCTGGTTGTCGGGACCCGTCACCTCTCTAAAGACGTTGAAAGATTACAACGACAAATATCAGAGGAGTGATGAGATGTACCCTTGAACCAGTGTTGGTTGGGAGATTTATAGTTCAATTTGGGACTAAAATCAAAGATTTATGAGCATATGGGCTCAATTAATCTGAGGTAGGGTTCTGTGGCCAACTTGGGCTCGACCCATTCAGTTAAAATGTTAAACATTTAACAATGCTGAGCATTGGTTTGAGTTCTGACAATCTTTTTGTCTTTTATTGAGTGCTGAGCATTCATTATAGCTCTGGGGCTTTTATTTAAGGAACAGTTTATGTTCTCTTAGCGCACACGTGAGGAGCACGTGGCGCGCTTGGCGGTGAACGCCAGTCAATGAGCGCAGCAGCTCATACATGAGGAGCACGTGGCACGATTGGCGTTGAGCGCCAATCAAAGAGCGCAAAGCGCTTCTGTTTAAGTAGTGCAAACGTGGGGAGCACGTGGCGTGCTTGGCGGTGAGCGCCAGTCAATAAGCACAGTAGCGCACACGTGAGGAGCACGTGGCGCGCTTGGCGTTGAGCGCCAGTCAATGAGTGCATAGCGCTTCTGTTAAGTAGCGCACACGTGAGGAGCACGTGGTGCGCTTGGCGTTGAGCGCCAGTCAATGAGCACATTAGCGCACACGTGAGGAGCACGTGGCGCACTTGGCGTTGAGCGCCAGTCAATGAGCGCAGACCGCTTCTGTTTAAATTTGGAGCGCTAAGGCTCTGCAGCGCTATGCGCTAGATTTGGAGTGCTGAGGCGCTCCTTTTTAATTGGAGCGCTAAGGCTCTTTTTAGACAGCTTTGCGCTCTGAGAATTAAATTTTCTCTTATACGAGACTTTGTCTCATGGATCTAAGAACAAAGTTCTTATTTTATAGGAGATGTTTTAATCTCTTATGTTTTTGATGAAAGGTTTCGCCTTTATAGATCTATGATCCTAAGATAATTGAATTGTTCTCCCCTAATTTTTATGATGAGATGTTATGATCGCTTTTGTGAAAGACAATTTATCTTAAAAATCTATGATCTAGCATAAGAACTAAGTTCTTTTTCTGATGAGATGCTTTAATCTCTTTATTTTACCTTAAAGAAATTCTTCTTCTGTTAAGAGCTTGCTCTTCTCCCTGAACTTTCTCAAAGTTTATGGGGGGCTTCCTCTATTTCAGACTTGAAGTCTTGGGGCCTTTATATAGTGAAGGCTGATTTATTGAATCGGTTGAAAAGATCTTATCTCTAATTGATTTGGGGATTTCCCCACCGTTGGATCTTTGATCCAAGGGCTTCTGTTTTACAGAAGGCAATTTTCTTGTTTTTAACAATATTGGAAAATCTTTTCCCATATAGAATTTATTCTATACTTTGGTGATTTTTAATCACCATTTGATCATTGATCCAACGGTGCTCTGATTTTCAGAGCATAATCTTTCCTGTTTGGAAAGATTCTGAGGAATGTTTCCTCAACAGAATTTTATTCTGGTCAATTGATGATGTTCGTTGGATCTTTGATCCAAGGGCCGAGAATATTTTGTTCTATCGCTAGCGCTCACGTGCTTTGCACGTGGTGCGCTGCTTGCATTGCACCGCTCTTAGCGCTAGCGCTCACGTGCTTTGCACGTGGTGCGCTGCTTAGAGTGCAGCGTTGCTAGCGCTCACGTGCTTTGCACGTGGTGCGCTGCTTAGAATGCAGCGCTCATGTGTTTTGCACTTGAGCGCTGCAGCAGAGTCTTTGACTCTTAGCGCTGGCGCTATTATGAAGCGCTGCTTCATTTCAAATTTCAAAATTTGAACAGAGCTTTGCTCTGATTGGGGAAAACAATTGTAGGTACTTCGCATGGACTTCCAAGACGACGAAGAACATTGACTTCGGCTAAGCGAGGAGTTTAGTAGATGAGTAGATTTATATCTACGGGGGAAGTCGGGTGGATAGCGTATAGCACCCCCGCAACCATTGATATGGAAGATTATGTTACAAATTATAATTATAATAAATTTGACGCTAATGGATATATTTACTTGAGAATATGAAATGGGAAGTGAATCATGATAAGTATGAATTGAAAGAGAACAGGTATGAGTTAATAATGGTATGATATGAGTTTGAGATCGATACGACTTGAGATTTTTAAGATATGACGTATATGCAAGATATCATTATATGAGATTGATACAAATGTGATTTTGAGAGATAGGTGTATATATATTTATGAGAATAATGAGTGATATGCCGTACGAGATTTTAGATCCGTACCTTTATTGTTGTATAGGTCGATAGATTCCCTATTCTGTTTGATGTTACCGTACGATGGATTGACGTACGCGATATGTTTCACCGGATGATTGATCCGTGCTTGTGATTTGAGAATGATGATTGAGGATTATTGTCATATCGGATGTTATGAGGCGGGATCGCTAATGTTAAGATGCTACTTGAACCATACCTATTTCCAAAACAGACGAATCGTATGCATCTTTTAAACAGAAACTTTATGGGACGCTACGGGTTTCCAAAATGATGTCTTTTTTTCTAAAAAACACCGTAGCACCCACTTTCAAAACTACGATTCGTATCTTTTAAAAGTGACCGTATGGTTCATGTATAGATAGATGTACCTTTGATTGTCCATGTTATGTAGGATATTACCCCTAGTGATGTACATACTACGTTCCAGTATTTAATGCTATATGATATCATTTGCTAGTACACCTACACAATTACCGTTGATGTGCATGTTACACTTACACAGATCTGCCAGCTCACACACATTCTTCATCGGTAATTGCCATGCCACTTCCACAGTAGAACTACCATATCATGATATTATTCTTAACTGTGTAGTATATTCATTGTTCAACACTATCATATGGCACGTTGCATGATATACTTGATATGCTTTTATTGTTGTTCTATGTTGCACCTCGTACTTTATGGTTATACGCATCGAGATGCTGTTTTTATGAGATCTCTGAATTTGAGAACCGTGGTATATTTCAAAGGAAATGGTGTATTGTTTTAAAAAAACCCAGTTTCTCTTAATATGATATTTCGAGACATCCACCATGAGTTTTCTCAGTTCTGAGCTTGTTTTCGAGACCCAATTAGAGGAGTTGGCAGATGCCGTTTGCGGGTACATGGTGGACCCGGTATGGTACCCCGGGACAAGAAATGATTTTTATGGTGTAGACGATGAGCCTGGCAGAGGGACTACTACCTACCGGTGATTGTATAGAGCTCGGCGGATATCTGGAGGATACCGTTTTGGAGTTATTATATGATATGGATATGAGGACCGATCTGAGGATGCGGCGCCTGAGATATGAGGATTTACGTGTCGATGCTGGACATGGGTTTTCATGATGTTTCGAGTGTCAGTGTTAGACACTCAGGTTCCATGATTTTGATGTGTCGTTGATGGACACATGTGGTTTATACCCTCATATATATATATATATATATATATATATACAGGCATATGTTTTCATGATGTTTCGAGTGTCGGTGTGGGACACTCAGGTTCCATGATATTGTTTATGTCGTTGATGGACACGTGGATGATATCCACATGCATACAGGCATATGATGTCGGATGTTTATTTATGTATGTCATTCAATATATCGATTGTTGACATATAGGCGTACTTGGTCACCCTAGATATCTTACCTTCAGGATATAGAGATATCATAGTACTACCTTCAGGATATAGTGACCTAGGAAATCGTTGTTTTATTCGATTTCTACTTGCTGATGTTTTCTACTCACGAGTTGGCAACTCACCCCTGTTGTGCCACAGTTCTTGCAGGTTTGACCGTTTGGGATCAGTTGCGGTATCGCTGGCACACATTCATCCAGGGTGTTTTGCATTGGTAGGTGGGACATATGTTGGATCGTGCCCACTCTCGTACCTTATATTCCATTGTATCTAGATAAACTCCATCAGATTAGAAACTAGAGATTGTATTATTGGTAGACCTAGTCAGACTTGGGTTTTGTGCGAGACTTAGAGCGATGGGTTTATGATCGCTTTCTTGAGTTTTGATGTCTTGCTTCCTTATTTGTTCTTTCTGGGGTTGATCTTCGCCGTTGGGCGTCGTATATATGTTGTTGTGATTCCGCCAGTTGGCGAAGAGCTAGCTCCCGCTTGGGGATGCCTATATATTGTTGTGTATATATTTTTGGATCAAAATATACAAGGGAGGTGCTGCCCAATTTTTTTAAAAAAAACTTGACTTCATTATAACTTTATTTCAAAACTACACCCTCACTTTTTTTCCACAAAAAAGTTTAGATTTTTTGGGCTTCAGCTTACTTGATTTACGTCACGCCTTTAGACATTGCGTAATTTAAGTGTCGGTCACGTGCTTAATTATGGGTCATGACAAAGTTGGTATCAGAGCGTTAGGTTTAACCTTGGTTTGAGTCTGGGTTTGACTATGCGGAGTCTAGGGCGTTTATATTTCGGAACCTAGGCTTGACCTTACGGAACTTAGACTTAACGGGGGGGTATTAGACCCGAATTTTCGTTTCATAGGTTGACCTTGATTGATGGAGTAGGTAGCTTGAGTAGAGTGACGTACCGTACGTATGTTCCACGACATATTTACGATATGATACTCCACTTAAGAAACCTTAGGATGTTCATATCTTGAGATCTGTGATACTATTTGTTCCTATGATCATATATCCATTTGGGATATGATGATTTCTTTCTTTCATGTAATCTATCTTTATCAATACCTGCTTGAGGTTCCTGTCACCATGGTTTGAACGCAGATTGAGCTGCTGCTAGTGTTTCGGTCAGGGCGAGCTCATCATGGATGAGGACTGACCATTGTTGTTTTCTGGTGACATAGGGATGTGTAGGTATAGTATGGTGTTGTGATCTCTCGTTTGAGGCGAGTGTTCGGTTTTGCACCGGATGATCGGGCCAGTGATAGAGGCTGCCAGATTGAGAGGACTGTTGATGTACAGCCTACCTCAGAGATCGTGATGTTGTCTACCGTGCAGAAAGATGACCCAGCTGTTACTGAGATTGATAGGATATTGATTCCAGAGTTTATGAGCTGAAACCGCTGGAGCTTTCAGGCAGAGATTTGAGAGGAGATAGCTAGTCTATCTCGAGTTGAGTGACAGATATGATTCGTCAAATTTGATATGCCGATGCTGGCTCAGTTGAGTTGAAGAATTCCAGTTGAAGGATCATACTCAGATTTAGAGTGGATCGATCAAGAGAGGACATTGTTCGTTGGATGCTCCGATGTGAGATCGGTAAGTTGACCAATTCAGATAGAAGGACCTCACTCAGATGCGTTGTGAGTTGATCGAGAACGGACGAATAAAGTGTATTCCTCCGATGTTTTGGATGAGTTCCCGAGGACGTGTTTGGCTAGATATCTTCTACAGAGTGATGAAGATACCGAGTTCGTATTTCTAGTCCGTGTGAGAGACTCCAGAATGACCGTAGCCGAGAATGAATTGCAATATGAAGACAGCAAGAGATGACGTCGAAGTGGACAATAATAAGACGAGTGGAACAAGAGGTTCGTGCAAGATGTTAACGAGCGGTTGTGTAATATTTCAGGAAATATAAAATATTATTTTTGGAATTTAATATTAAAATAATATATTTCCCGAAAACTGCCCGATTTGCGAAATTGGGGTTTTCGAAAAAGGGTATAAATATATACCGATAATTATGAAATAATTGGAGATTAAAATGATTTATTCATTTAAATATATATTTAAAGGATTTGGCATTTTTAAAATTTATTATATGCAGTTTGGATAAAAACTCGATTAGTGCACTGCTAATCGCGATTAGGCCAAATCCGTGTTTCTACAGTTTTTCATGGTTAGTGCACCATAACATATTACATGTTATTTCATTTGTGTTGATTTATTAGGTTTATATGTTTATGGGTGAGAAAAGAAAAGAAAAGGAAAAAAGGTGTCATGATGATTAGAGAGAGAGGGTGTGTGAGAAAATGAGTGAATGGGGGTGAGAATAAGAGAGGAAAGAGAGAGGGGCAGCCACGCCTTTCATTTCCCCTATTATTTTCTCTCTTCCATTTTCCTTCATCCTCATCTCCCTCCACATAAATCCCCAAATATCATCTCCAAATATTCATCCAAACCCTAAACCCCTTTCATTAAAAATGATCCCCTCTTCATCCTCTACAAAATGGACCAAGCAAAGTTGGATTTTGATGACATTGGGAAGCTAGGGTTTCTCTTGAGTTTTATCCATGAGGTATAATCCTTTCCATTTAGTTAGTTTTGAGTTTTCTTGTATTTTAGATAGTTTAGAAGTTGAATTGGTATGGTGGTTGTGAGGATAGAAATCCCTAGAGAGAGTTTAGGTTTAAAAAGTGGTTTTGGTGAACTCTTGTAGCTGTTACAAGACCTGGGTTTGAGTATAGAAACCAAAATACGGATTTAGGAATTCATTATGTTGGTTTTGTGTTGAATTGTAAGGGTATATGGGAATCTGGAGTAACCCGGAGACACTAAAAATTATTTAGCGAATACTGGGAGTCGTGCAGGCAACCTGGAGTGTATCCTGAAGACCTGAGCCCCAACCATCGTACTGTGGCCGCAAAAATAAGCATTCTGGCCGCAAATTGCGGCCAGATTAGGAGGGATGGTTGTGGGGTTTTGTCGGGTGTTATCTGCTATATATCTAAGGCCCTTTGTATATGCAACTTTTCTTAGTTTGACCTGAGTCAGAGAGCACTTTGGTGTGATTTTGGCTATGTTTTCCGTATTTTGAAATGCTATGTTTTGATATTTAGTATTGTTTATGGTTGTTGGATGTTCGTACATCAACGACAAGGGATAATTGGTTGATTTTGCATGCGTGGCCTATAGGTTCTAACCTATAGGCGATCCGTGTGCCGTTTTGGTTTCCGGATTCAATTTTAATAAATGATTGCGATTGTGTATTTTTGTAGGTAACTTCGCATGGATTCCGAGGCGACGGAGTATGGCGTCATCGACTCCAGCAAGCGAAGATCAAGGTCAGTGGATCTATATCCACAGGGGAAGTCGGGTGGATGGCGTATAGCACCCCCGCAAGTTTTTGATGGAAACCGATTCATAGTATATGGTTAAGAAAACTTTAATAGAAAACTATAGATAGAGTTAAAAGATAGTTAGCGAAACTATATTAGAAACTAAAAGATAGTTAGAAGTGATATGATATGGCTAATATGTGATGACGGAATTTGAGGATGAGATTTGATGATATTGCCGTTTAGGGTACTATAGGACTAGATAGTCGACGTAGATGTGTCATCCGAACCATACCTATTTCCAAACTGAAAAATCGTATGCATCTTTTAAACAGATACCTTGAGGGACGTTACGGATTTTCAAATGATATCTTTTCCTTAAAAACACCGTAGCCCCTACTTTCATGATATTTCGAGTGTCGGTGTGGGATACTCAGGTTCCATGATATTGTTTGTGTCGTTGATGGACACGTGGATGATATCCACATGCATACAGGCATATGATGTCGGATGTTTATTTATATATGTCATTGCATTTATCGATTGTTGACATATAAGCGTACTTGGTCACCCTAGATATCATAGTATTACCTTCAGGATATAGTGACCTAGGAAATCGTTGTTTTATTCGATTTCTACTTGCTGATGTTTTCTACTCACGAGTTGGCAACTCACCCTCGTTGTGCCACAGTTCTTGGAGGTTTGACCGCTTAGGATCAGTTGCGGTAACGCTGGCACACAGCTTCATCCAGGGTGTTTTGCATTGGTAGGTGGGACACATGTTGGAT
Organism: Agapanthus africanus; assembly: GCA_030015575.1. Taxonomy (NCBI): domain Eukaryota; kingdom Viridiplantae; phylum Streptophyta; class Magnoliopsida; order Asparagales; family Amaryllidaceae; genus Agapanthus; species Agapanthus africanus. The sequence continues at coordinate 894,681,436 of JASDDO010000019.1, forward strand.
CGTACCCACTCTCGTACCTTATATTCCATTGTATATAGATAAACTCCATCAGATCAGAAACTAGAGATTGTATTATTGGTAAACCTATTCAGACTTGGATTCTGTGAGAGCTTAGAGTGATGGGTTTATGATCGCTTTCTTGAGTTTTGATGTCTTGATTCCTTATTTGTTCTTTCTGGGTTGATCTTCGCCGTTGGGTGTCGTATATATGTTGTTGCGTGGTTGTGATTCCGCCAGTTGGCGAAGAGCTAGCTCCCGATTGAGGATGCTTATATATTGTTGTATATATATTTTTGGATCAAAATATACAAGAGAGGTGCTGCCCAAATTTTTTTTTAAAAAAATTTGACTTCATTATACCTTTATTTCAAAACTACACCCCCACCTTTTTTTCGCAAAAAGGTTTAGATTTTCTAGGATTCGGCTTACTTGATTTACATCACGCCTTTAGACGTTGCGTAATTTAAGTGCCGGTCACGTGCTTAATTACGAGTCGTGACAATAACCCAACTCCCTCATATATGATCTGTTAGTTATATGTATGCCCTAGAGGCCATTACTATACATAGGATGTATATTGTAGTGGATGCTTGGACATATATAGGGAGGACTTTCTTGCTCGACATGATAGTATGCTATCTGGTTGATCTTTACCTTAACGTGTATACTGATTGTCTCCCTGTTACATGTTGGTAAAGCCCTTAGGATCTGTACTTGACTACCTGGACTATGATGCGGATCATACTAGTGGGGACATGGTAGTCCATAAGTACATCCTTCAAAGTCCCTAGTCGTGGATATATCGAGACGGGGCATCGATATACCAGAGTAGACTAGCGTGTACCTTCTCGACCCATACAGATGGGCGATGGATGATCCCATATCCATTGGTGTTTGACATCAGAGATGATATACGGGTGCTCAGTAGAGACTGGGTACACTGGACGGACTCGCCGAGAACTCCCAGATGGTATTATACCTTACGTCAGATGGCAGTTCTCTGGTGACACTGGTACAGAGTAGTCTGTTGACCCGAGATCGTCATAGAGTCTTGTGTGGTTCCCACTGTGCTTTGATTTCCATCTTACCACGTCCAAGAGGGCGTGCAAAACGGTGGTTTTTGGGTACAGTCCCGAGTCACATGGAGGCAATGAGCGATAGGAGGGGATTCGTCTCTCCCGGTATAGGGGGTTGATGTTGCGCTGTGTTCGATTGGCTATAACAGGAAATCCCTGGCCAGGGTTGCTGAGATTTACTGGTAAGTGTTACCAGTAGTTTCTCGAATTGTTATAGACCTCATATCGACACGACTTATCGAGCTATTGGGGTCTGACGTTTACCACCCCTAGGCGAGATATGCGACATATCAGACGATCAGACCGGACTGTACGGTAGTGTTACTGGTTGGATTCACTGTAGTGTGAGCGGGCTTGCTCGTCGATCTTCAGATTGCTCAATACCCGGATGGCCGTTACGTTTAGCAGACCGCTTGCGGCTTGTGGGTGTTTGATATGATCATCATCTGCTGCCGGCGTATTGACGAGTCTTTAGAGTCCTACACAGAGGTTTCCTGGCTCAAGCGAAACGAAATAGGAGCGCATATGAGATATGTGCGGGACCGAGAATAATGCGTGTATGTGATACCGTATTCCATTCTCGCGATGAATGTATCGATTGGTTATATTCGATATAACCTAGATATCGAATCAAGGATTGATTCGATAAGCCGATACATTGGATACTAGTCGGTTATGTGCGACATGACCGGATCATTGAATCAAGTGTTGATTTAATGATTTAATGTATAATTATGTATTTGATATATTACTTTGTATTAACTAGTATTGGTTCACTTTATATGGATTTTCTCACTTGGATTGCACAAGTTGTATATGTGATATACTTTTGTGCACTTGATTGTATCATGTTTGATGATACATGTTTACTTGGTTAAGTGTATAGAATTAAACCATGGTTAAACTTTTGATTAGGGTTTTATTTCCTTTTCTCATTTATTTATCTATTTATTCATTTTGGAAATAAATAAAAAAAGCATAATGAGAAAATGGTGGCTTTCTTTGTATGTATTATGAAGCTTCATGAAGACTTTGACCAAGTGACCATTTTGTCTCATGCTTAACCCTAACCATTCCATTCAACCATGATTAACTCTCTACACATTACCATGGTTACATTATGATAAGTATTCTTATTATTTCCTTTTTGATAAGAACTTATCATAATATTGATCTTCTTCTTCTTCATCTTCTTCACTTGAAGAAGCTTGCTTCATCAATGGTGATTGATGAAAACAAGTGAGAAATCCAATTCTAAAGTCTACCCACTTCCTATTTCTTCATCCTCTACCTCTTGCTAAGTAGTAGAGTGTGTTTTCTTCACAAGTTTCATCACTTGGTGAAGTTGGAGCTTGATCTAGCGATGCCTCGACGTAGATCATCTTCGGCACGAAGCCGACGACCTTGCCCGCTCTTTCTCCGATGAAGCCGAGGCTAGAGCCCGGATTTTGATTTGGACAGCGGAGATGACTTCATCACGGAGCCGTGGAGGTGGAGGACCGGATCTACAAAGGTTGTATTTCCGTATTCTTGTAGTTAAGTGTTAACTAGTTTCCTTTTCGCCTAGAAATCTAGCCAACGATCCGTTCTAGGGTTTCTCGGCACCGTTTAAATTTGAAATTGGCATGGTTGATGCCTTGTGAGACCTCATTAGGGTGCCTAGGAACCCTACATGATCTCTATCATAATACTGGTTGTCAAGGAACAATCCTATGGACTTCATCAACGATGAAGACGAACCAGATAGTATACTGTCATCTCGAGTAAGACTGTTATACTTGTATAGGTCCTCCCTCAATTATCATAATCTCCTACTTGCGATCACAATAATTACCTTGATGACACTATATCTAACACCCCCCATCCCAAGGACCCCCTAGTCCCACCCTACCCCAGACACCCACCCCATCTACCCTACCCCTCCTCATTGGAGGGTGGGTTCTAGGAGCTCGCCCATCCTCCCCCTATGGGGAAGGCGGGTTCTTAGAACCCGTCCCCCTTCTCCCCAAAAGAAGGACAGGTTGAACCTGCCCTCCTTTAAAAAATTAAAATTTAAATATCAATTTTTAAAAAAAAAAATTAAAACAATATTATTAAATTAAAAAAAATCCAACAAAAAAATAATTTCATGTGTATCCGGAATATGTCGAGTAAATCGGGTTCCAAGAACCCATCCTTCAGTGTATGCCAGAGAAGGCGGATTCCAAAAACCCGCTCTCGGGCAAATATCGAATAAGATTGACAGATAAGCGTTGTTATTGTTTACTGGGGATAAGATCGACAGACGTGGGGATAAGATCGACAGATAAGGGTTGTTACTGTTTATATAGAAAGAATTAAATACTTGGATCATATTATAAATATTAATGAGGAACACTTCAGTGACGAATGTAAAGCAAACAAGTCTGAGTTTCATGTTCTGTCTTCTCATAGAAGAATTAGAGAAGATACGAAGAATACAACTGCAGTTGTAATGGAGCAAAGCTCGTTCAATTCTCTCACTGGATTCATTTCCATTACTTCAATTTCAGTTATAAACAATGGAAATGAATCCATTAAGAGAATTGAACGTCTAAAAAGACATACACGAAATGTTAATCAAAGATTTACAAAGACGGCGTCGCTTATTTATAGCTGCGAAGAATACAACTGCAGTTGCAATGAACTTTATAAGTGGTTACTAAAGGGTGAAAAATATCCGGAAACTGTCCCACATACAGGATTTGCGGTAAATAGAATGAAAAATGAAAAATGCGGAAAAAATGAAAAATGCGTTAAAAATGAAAAATGTTCAGAATATTGATAAATGTCCAAAATAATTAAAATTCAAAAAAACAATATTATGAAATAAAAAATCATTCAAAAAAATAATTCCATGTATATCCGTAATACGTCGAGTAAATCGGGTTTCAAGAACCCGTCTTCCAAGAAGAGGCAAAAAAATTAAAAAAAAACAAGTTTTCCCTAATTTTTAGGAGGAAACTAATACTTGGATTATACTATCTCATGGGTTCGAAACCCGACTCCCCTCAATAACGACTTTTTTTCTGTATTTTTCATTTTTTTCCCTATAATCCAATATTCTGAATATTTATTAATATTCTGAAAATTTATTTAAAAAAAAGACGAACCCAAATTAATATGTAAATCGATATTAAAATAAGTAAAAATTTGGTAACGGAATCTAACATTTTTGACATCCAAATTAAAAATATACATTTAACGCTTTCCGTTTTCCTTTCCTCTTTCCCAAACCGAGAAGGCTTGACACAAGCCTATGCCTCTTGGGCTGACTCGACGGACTCCCGTGTCCTGTGTATGTAGCGGTGGTGTCTGCTCTTCTGCTTGCTCTTCTACTTCGTCTTCAGCTTCGTCTTGGACAGGCTGTTGTTGTGCAAATCCTGTATGTGAGACAGGTTCTGGATATGTGCTGCCTCCCAATAACTGTATGCAAGAGGCAAAATCCGTCTCTCAACTGGGTTGTTGTTGCGAAAACCTGTCCCGGTTTCCTGCTGCTGCTGTTGCACAAAACCTGCCCCCCAAGGCTATGCAAAACCTGTCCCCCAAGACTGCTGTTGTTGCGCAAAACCTGCCCCCTAAGACTGCTATTGTTGAGCAAAACCTAACTCGTAAGACTGTTGTTGTTGCGCAAAACCTGCCCCCTAAGACTGCTATTGTTGAGCAAAACCTAACTCGTAAGACTGTTGTTGTTGCGCAAAACCTATCCCCCAAGACCGCCGTTGCTCCGATTGTTGCGCTTGTTCATTATCTCTCGAAGGTTGTCGATACCACTGACTATGCTAAGATTGCTGTTGACCGTATGGTGCTCCGAACCACTGATGTTGTGGCTCTGGTTCCGGCTCTTGCTGCGGCTCTGGTTCTGGCTCTTGCTGCGGCTCTAGCGATGGTAACAAATGTGGAAGCATATGATATGAACTGAATATACCACCAATATATGAGTCTATGGTAGAAAATAAAGCCTAACTATCTGGACCAGTATCAGTCGAATATGGATCGTGTATCAATGATTGTATATGATGCAACCCATGAGCCTGTCGTTACATAAAAAATAATATATAATTATTGACTCATACCGCTGGATGTTAAAAACTAATTTAATTTTAAAAAAAGTAACTTACTATTTCTCGTTCCATGTGGCCTCTAGGCTCGTACTGCTGGACGTCCGGAAAGTCGGTAAGAAAAGCAGAAAAATATCTTATGGTGACTCGTTTATACCATTGTAGGTATGTTTCTATAGCACTGGTGGGTGTTTGGTTACCTATTTGCTGTAAGGTAATATTTAGAAGCCTATCTTCCCATCTCAGCAAATATTGATGATGATACTCACTCCATTCACGCTCCGCCTTTCCACATCGCATGCCTCCCTCTATTGTGATAGGCGCAGGTGGCGGACCAGAAATATGTTGTAATCTATCAAACTGTCGCAATAGCTAGTCCGTTAAGTGCATGACCACGATATTAATGCACAGTAGTGGGCATCGAGATCGCCAAACCGGCACTCCTTCGATAAAGATGTCGGGTAATCCTTGCAGAAAATCTACTGTATAAGGCGTCCACGTGAACTGCACAAATAATATAGTACAAAAATTGTAAATAATGTCGATTAAAAATTTCAAAAAAAAATTAATTACCTAATTAATGGTTACCTGAGTTGCTTCCATTCGATCCAACTCATCTCTATAATAGTTAATCACTCAACGAGAAGCATTATATGATTTTTTGCCACTCCACCAACAGCCGAAAGGCTTTTCAAAGACATTCTTGCCAGAAATACGAATATGATCTGGTCGTTTAATATACAAGTGCTCTCATGACCAAATTTATATATAAAGTGTCATAATATCATAAAGAACCAATATTATAATTTTTCAAATATTTAGTTCAAAATTATTATGTATCTAAACTAATGTAATGCAACTACAAATTTTAATTTTCGTAGGAGCACATGGCTTATCTAGTTCTTTATAAAGATATGCCATGACTCCTGCTCTCCAAGCATACTGGCCACACATATCAAAATCCCTAAGAAACCCAAGGTATAAACAATGTACATGTATTACCGACCGGTCCGGTATCAACCAAGAACCGATCATGTACAGAATGTAGGCACGTGCATGTCTATCTAAGACATCATCAGTAGTTTCATCAGGGATATTAGTAAATGTATCTTTGAGCCAGCTTAAACTGATCTTATACCCCTTAATAGACTCATCTGGTACCTGAATTTTATAATTAATCGTTAATTAATATCACTGTAATTTACTTCAACTTTTAATTTAAAGAAACTACGAATTATACATATCCGAGAGCAGACTCAATATATGTATCCCAATATGGGTGCTCAGTTTCTGGACCTACAATTATACCTCCAACCAATTCAAGTCCATTCTCCCGTAAACCAAGAAAAAGGGCAATATTTTGGAGTGTGATAGTGGCCTCAGCCTATCTAAGATGAAAAGTGTGAGTCTCATATCTCCAACGCTCAACAAGAAAGGTAACGATGTAGTGGTCGAATTGGATATGACGCAGTAATGAAGCTTCATAAAAACCAGCTCTTCGAATCCGCTCGATAATACGATAATCGGTAACTTACCATTTATCAGAACTATGACTGACGACTGTAAGATTATCTCCACGCTGCAAGATTTATTTATATTATTTTTAACTATTTGAATTAAAATATATAGGGCAATATTTGAAACAAATTTAATAAGTTTTGAATCTTTCCTCCCCGTGTAATAAGTAGCACATAGTATTTATGCGGTATTTGTTGGCAAAAGATAAGTGAATGGTAGTTGTGCCTTCTTGGCCAAAGTCAAGGGTGTGTACGGGTGGGTCAAAATTAATCTGGATAATGACAGGTAGAACTTGACTTGCGTGTTATGATTTGGTAGCCAAAGCCAAAGTCATAAGCGCTTGGGGTAAAAAGCATATCGGGAGTTTCAAATATAAAGGAAACTTGCCAAGTTTACGCATATCTTCTGAAGTGTGGTAATTTTGGTCAGCTTCTGTCAAAGTTATCACGCAATGATAGTTGGGTCCCGATTCCCACTGATGAGTAGGTATTACTCCTCGGATGATTTTCAGATAATCCCGACTAATTCTTCTTTAAGGGTTTGAAAAAGAATTCGAGGAAACAGTGGGAGACATCCTGATTAGATAAAGTGATTAACTAATCTAATTTATGTTAAAGTGCATGCTGAGTGTTTTTTTTTTCTCTCTCTTTGGCAGTGACCATGATCTGGACTTAAACTAAAACTCATGAACCAAGTTTACCGAATCTTTTTACAAACTTTGGTTTTGGATTGTCATGATTCGTGACAAAGCCGCATATATCCCTGCCACTCCTACTTCCCCTTTGCATTTCTCCAGAACACTTAGTATCATTACGAAAATCCATATTGCTTGGGTATGCCATCGTATAATTATATACGAACTCAAAAAAACTTATTTCTGTTCGAGGATGGATTCCGGTTCTGGAGAAATTGAATAGGATTATTCGGTTGTCTTTTCTCTATACCTTCTCTCAAGTTAGAAGGGCTCCTAGTATTAGGAGAGTACACCTATTACGCTTATTAGATAGTCTTCTTCCAAGCCTTAGGCAGTTGTTGAAAGGCAGGGAAGAAGAAAATGAATTAGTTTAAGTATGGTGTACAGAAGGTAAGATGTAAAGACATATCAAAGGATTGGAGTGGGTGCAAGGAAATTGTGACTACTGTCATGAATTTGGATAGTGGAAGATACATTACTAGGAATACCCGACCACCCCCTTGAAACATTTTCATGTTTTAGATTTATTGTGTGGTGTTAATTGAAAACTGTTTTCCCAATTAGATTCTGACTTCAGGGTGTGTATTTACCAGACTTGATTCTCACATCTGTATGGAGTTACAGTTGCTGAGTGGGAGTAGAATATTGTGAATTGGGTGATAAGATTCTAAATATCAGAATTCTTTGTAATTGATGATATTTGAGGAAGTCACCTGGGTTTTGTCTAACGGCAAATATTTGGTTTTGAATATCCGTTGTTATGTACCAATTTCAAACTGATATATCTGTACGTTTATTTTATAAAGTGAGATATAATTTTTTGAAATTATGTTTTTGACATTTACCTATATCGGTTGATGGTTAGGTAAGGTGCATTCAACAACGGTGTAATTCTTCTTAACCATAATAAAGTTTTCAACTTACGACGCACATGGTTTGAGTTATTAAACTCAGAGGACTTATACAAAGTACTGTATGTTGTCTGATGTCCATTAGGACAAAGGGGTTGGTACTCGTACTATATTCTGTTTAGTTATGACTTCTCTGGTTTTAGACACGTATTTCGTTGAAATACAAGGTCCAAATTTTGAGAAGTTATAGCTATAAGAATAAAGTAGAGAACCATACGTTGCAAGTATCAGAATTCTTCGAGATGATCGAAAATGTAGATGCTTATACTAGGTATTCTGTCGTAAGTAATATTTTTGAGAACTCGGTTCTCTCTCAGGTTACTCATCTATGGGTGCGCTCCTTGATGAGTAATGTTGCATGGCCTTCTTCCATTTAGTCGATATGCACTGGAAACAGCTGCATGATTTTTGAATCTGATTCCAATTAAATTAGTGTCTTTATTTCTATATTGGATATAGCATGGATTCATATCTTAACGACATTAAGGTATATGGAGTAGTCTGGCTTATACTTAAAATCAGAATCTGGATAAACTCAAGGCACGTTTCAGTAATGGCAGTTTGTGGGTTATCCCGGGTTTTGACGAGAGTTAACATTCTACCATTTGCAGGATCAATAGTTATATTGTTCTTGACTCGCCACCCGTTTTAGTAAAATGAATTCTTTTCAGAAAATATTAGTGAGAGTATGGTAGAACTGAAAGTGATTTCAGAACCACAAACGATTACTGAAAATTTGGTAGAACCTAAGGATTCAATTGGATTCGACAATCCATTAGCTACTCCTCAGATTTGGTGGGTAACCTCAACCACCCGAGAGATGCTTCGGTCTCCTCAAAGACGGTGACAGGGAGGTTTTGATGACCCAAGCTTGCCACTACTGTTGTCCTAGACTATGAGATCTGGCAGGTGGATGACTATAACGTTGTTCTAAATTATCTTTAGAAGTGCACGTATATATGACTCTGCCAGAGGGTTACTGTAGTCAATGGGAGCAGCGGAAGTATGGTGGGCTAGTAGCTTATGTCTATTTATAAACTAAAGTAAGCAAAGCGGAGATAGATCGTCTATTTTTGATGTGACAGTCATAACGTTTGATTTTATCATAACAACAGATGGACCTGGTATGAAGGTAGTAGGAATGATGTCCTGGTATTTGGATGACGTACTTCTGATAGGAAGTGATATTCATATACTACGATCGGTTATACTGTGGCTATCACAGGGTGTTTCTCCGCATTAGATCTAGACAAAATATCAGGGATTCTGGAGACTGGATTTATGGTTTTAGATCTAGATTTGGGAAGTGTACTAATTCGGGTACTTTGACACTATTCTAAAATGTGTTAGAATGGATGACTCCTGATGTGGTGGTGTACCCGCAGGTGATGGAGTCACCCTCTCTAAAGAGATGTCTTTAAAACTGATGATGAAAGCGATTTGCATGATTGACATATCACTTGCTTAGGTAATTGAGTCAATCATGAGATATCAAGTATCACACCAGATATTGCTTTTGCATTAGCTGCAATATGCATATATTAATCCAATCCTAGAGAAATATTGGGAGGCAGTTATGAACATAACAGGATGTTCTTGGTATATGGTAACGGCAACCTCCTTCAAGAAGCGGTTATCATTACAGGCTTCTAAGCTGACCTGGATGACAGAGTGGCTGTCGGAGTTAATAGTTTTCCCTCTGATGAGAGACAATATGTTGGACAGGGGGTCCAAGCGGATACTGAGAAAGGCATGGCGCAGGATACTGATTAAATTCAGTGGAAGATACAGTCTAAAAAGTTTGTTGGATTTGGAGTTCATTTATGAACTTGGTTCCATCAGATATACAGAAAAATTCTAAGACAGATATCGCTCATTTCGGAAGATAGTCTTTCTCCACGAAGTTGAGATATAGAGAGATAAAGATAGAAATATTGGAGCGGGTCTACTCACTGAGGCTATTTCTCGAACGCGATAGTTTGCAAACGTGCTTTGCGAAACTAATTAGTAGAGAAGTTGGGTGTTCGGTAGCACATGGGCTGTGAGTATGCGACACTACAATAATTAGTTTTAAGTGCAAGTGGGAGATTATTGGATATGGTGCCCTCCAGTCAATTATTGTAATCGCAGGCAGGCGATTATGATGATTGAGGGAGGACCTATACAGGTAGAACAGTCTTACTCGAGATGATAATATACTATCTGATTTAACTTTATAATCCTGTACATACATTATGTGGTTTACAGATCACTATTACATGTTGATAGAGCCCATAGGATTCTTGCTTGACTATCAGCATTATGTTGGCGATCATATACATGGGAGATGGATAGTCTATAAGCACATCCTTAAATATCCCTAATTGAGGGAGTATCGAGATTGGGTATCGATACTCCGAAGTAGACTAGTGTATACTTTTTGAGACCCCGACGAAGGGCAGTGGCCGGTCTCACAAGCCATTGGTGTCAGTTGGCCATCTAAGATAGTATACAAATGCTCACTGGATGTGAGTACACTGGACATACTCGTCGGGAACATATTAGAAGGTATTATATTTATTGTCAGATAGTAGTTCTCAGGTGACATGAGTACAGGTTAGTCCGTCGACCTGAGATCGTCATTCGTCTCGTGTGAGTTCTTACTGTACTTTGATTACTACCCTACCACGGCTCAAAATGGCAGTGCAAATAGGTTTTAGTTGGGTACAGTCCCGAGCCACATAGAGACAATGAGCAGATCTTCGGGAATTCGTCTCTTTCGGTATTGTGGGTTGATGTCGCGTTGTGCAGGCGTGGCCATCACCAGAAATTCTCGGCCAAGGTGGACAAGAATTACTGATTTGGATCGGTAGTTTCTCAGTGGGTGATGGGCTTCACACCGACACGAAATATCGCGTTATCAGGGGTCTGACTTTTTCACCCCTTAAACCCGATATGCGACACTCTTAGACGAACAGACCGGACTGTATGGAGATTGTCACAGACTGGTTCAGTATGGGTACGGATGAGTTTGCTCGTCGGCCTTCATTTCACTCAATACCTGGGCAGCCGTTACGTACAGCTATTGTCACTGACATGTTTTTGGTTAAACCCACTGCCAGTGTATTGACGAGTCTTTAGAGTCTCACACAGAAGGTTTTCCCGGTTCTGACGATATGATGTAGATGACGTAAGTTGGTACATACAGGTGTCCGATTAAATATGTGTACAGGCTACACAAACTTTAATCGGACGGTTGATAATACTAGCGGTTTAGGATTAAGCCGGATTATTAAATCAAATTTTGATTTAATAATTTATATATATATATATATATTTAATCTATGTATTCTAGTATTATTATTCATTATTCATTTTCTCTCTTGGCTATTCGTAATTTTATACAAATACGCGTATATGTATTTCGACACGTATACTGAGTTGTGTTTCGTATTTATACGAAATTTGTTCAAGAAGATGGACACCTCATTTATGAATATTCATGAAATGAGGTGGAGGGTAAGGTGGCATTGGATATGGTTGAAGACATGTAGAGAGGAATGGTCTTCATTTGTTTATTCACAAATTAGTTATGATATTTTATTTGTATAGTTGTAAAAATAATGAAGCTATTCCACTCTTTTCTCTTCTTCATTTCATGCTCTCATACTCTTCTACACTGGCTCATGGTTATTTTTCCTTATGTGCTCCTCCTGCTTCTACACTTGCTCTCTTGAGCATAGATTTGAAAGAAAAAGATAGTGGAAAATTCATACATCCCCACTCTCCATTCCTAATGAACTTGGAGCGTCGGTTGCTTCATTTGGTGAAGCCGGAGTTTGGATCGGTTCCCTCGGATGGATCATCTTCGGCAAAGGAGGACCGGTTTGCAAACGTGACCCGAAGCTCTTGAGAGTGATGTGATTTCTGACATCTTTTCAAGACCATTAAGATAGGGCTCGTGAGAACTAAAAAGCTAGTGTAGTTTGAAACTCTTATTTTCAAAGTTTTTTCTTTTATATGTTCCTTATCTTTGTATGTGATTTTCATCTTATTTCTTTTATTTTGGGATTTTGTGGGTGAAATCCACTGAAAACCCTCAGGAGATAACACTCCTCCTATTAGAGACACCTAGAGGTTTAACGGCTTATTGCACGCACTAAGTGCAATCGTGTTATCTACGAAGGTGTGCTAGGTTTTTCTTTTTCTTTTGATAATAAATAGTTTGCTCGGGACGATCAAAAATAACTTTGGGGGTAATTGATCAGTCAAATTTATTGCACATTTGTATGGACATTTTCCCTATTATTATTAACTACTAAAAGATATTAATTGTAAATTAAGAACATATGTGGGTTTATTTGTAAAAAGATTATTGTTATATATTTCTTCATTTATAATTAGTATAATTAGGAAAAATATATACATATTATATTTAAATAAAATATTCATGAGAATATTTATTACTAAAATATGCATATCATATCAAATATTCTTAACTAATATTCTTAAGATATCATATCAATTAATTGGTTAGAATATTATCTCAAATAAAACAAATGTTGCTAATAATTGATTTGAAATATTGTGTAGGTATTATAATAAGTTCAGCTCAAATCTGAACTATAAGTAGGAGATCCATAGCAAATCGATTCACCGCTACTAACAAATCGATTTGCTGTTGATCTCCTATTAATAGTTCAAATACCTGTACAATATCTCAAATCAAATTATTAGTAGCATTTGTTTTATTTGAAATATTATTCTAACAAGTTAATTGATATGATATCTTAAGAATATTAGTTAAGGATATTTGATATGATATGCATATTTTAGTAATAAATATTCTCATGAATATTTTATTTAAATATGATATGCATATATTTTTCCTATTATATTAATTATAAATGAAGAAACATATGACAATAATCTTTGTACAAATAAACCCACATATGTTCTTAATTTATATGTTGTGACCCATTTTGCGAACATAGCTCAGTCGAGTTACTTTCACTTCGTTTAATACGTCAATTCGAAACGGTATCAAATCACCAGTGTAGCATATTATGCGCTCCCTATTCAAACCTCAATTAACAACTTTTAGTAGTTAATAATAATAGGGAAAATGTCCATATAAATGTGCAATAAATTTGACTGATCAAACATGCTAGAGTTCAATCCAATTGGAACAAATGAAAACGCTACAAAAATTGTGATTTCTATGTTGTTGTTATGCTAGTTTAGGTGTTTGGTTAGATTTTTGGTTTAGGCTTTCTAGTGCCATAAAATTTTTGTTTTCGAATTCTGCAATGGCCGCGGGTTAGCGGCGAGGGCACTAGTTTCCAATAGTAACATGTGGAATGAACAATTGTCTGTAGAAAACCACTTAACACCCAATCATTAGGCAGTTGCGGATCTTTTTAAAGATTTTCTTATGACTTTTAAAATAGCGACCGAACGATTTCTTCTACTTATACCCCCACTCCCCATATTCTTGTCTCTGAATTGTATAATATAGCTGATTGTTTTGCTTTTCACGTTGAAAATCCAGTACTTCAGCATCCGATACTTACTATACTAGCTAAGATTTCTAAATATTTCTCTAAAGTTCCAATTATTTACTGTTTATGTTCGGTAATGGACCGTAAAATTAAATTAGAAGGTTTGGAGGCTCAGTTAAACGGGTTCCACACGGCCATGGGACATGGTGTATATATTGATGTCTATTTTAGTATTGTTAGAAGTAATTTAGATGAAATGTTTGATTTGTATGTTACATGATCTTTTTCTGGTAGAACTAGTAGACCGCCGCTATCAACCGGTTCGTGTGCTTCGACTCCAGTTTTAGCACTTATTCAACTAAAGAAAAGGACAAAAGGCCCGGTAATCTCATCATCGTCATCTTTAAATGAGTTATCAATATTTTTACAAACTGAGTCAGATGTAGATTTAACTATAGATGATTTTGATATTTTAGCCTGGTGGAAAAGCCACGGACATTTGTATCCGGTGCTTTCTACTATGACCCGTGATTTACTAACCGTTCCAGTGTCCATAGTAGCGTTGGAAAGAGCTTTTAGTAGAGGTGGCAGAATATTAAGCGAGAAGAGATGCAGTTTGGCGCACGGCATAATGGAGTGTATGATTTGCTCGCAAGATTGGGAAGCAGCAGCCGTCAGGAAACAAAATGCAATCATTTTGGACTCGGATTATTGATTGATCGTGAAAAAAGTGTTTTGTAAATAACCACAATCAAAACGGTGTCGCTAATAGCTAGCCGCGATGAGTACGGGTCGTCCGCAAGGAAATGTGAATTCTTTTCTTGTTTTAGACGGGTTGATAAAAGAGATGGTTGATTGTTTTTATTCAATTTTGAGACGGATATAAAATTTATAATAGAAAGGGTTGTAGAGTTCATAGGACTTAGTAGTTAATGGATGTATGTTTAAAAATGACTCTTTTTATCATTTAATAGTTTAAAAATAGAGCGATAGCGATGAATGTGGATTAGGGTTCTCGGAGGGATTAGAGTTTCCCTCTCTCGACCCTTGTCCTTCCATTGATCTTTATTAATCTCAAGCCCTTAACAAAATAAGTGTTTTACTAATCTCAAATCGTGGTCGTGACTATCAATAAATTAATAGCGCGCCCGATTAGAAGGTTAACATTTATTTTGCTAAAGTTTATAAACATTAAAATATCAAAAGGAGTTAAAAGATATTTCATCCATTATTCTACCATATTTTACAAACCTGTTCATATCAGAATTTTGCATTATTATATCGCCCATTCTTAATCATATTACAAATAAATAGGTGCTTTTGATCTATGTCTGCTAAATAGTTGCAGGTTACAGGTTCTCAGATCATTACAGTGAAATTCATGAAAAGACGCTGCAAATGTGAGACTACGACCAACAATAGATAAATCCGTATGATGCCGCCTACCAGTTCAAGGAACAAATGAAAATCAGTAGACAGTTCAAATGCACAAGGCATAAGGGTAGCACAAGATTCAAGACTTCAAAGCGAAGCTCACGGTAAAAGTCCATATAATTCTGCACTGTTGGAAATCTGGAAGAAGGTAGATGTCACGACCCGAAAAGTACGGAGCATGACCGGCACTTAAATTACGAAATGCCTCGAGGCGTACGTAATCTAAGTAAGCCAAAACCCAGAAATCAAAACCAAAGAAGAGTAGAGTAAAGGAAAAACCAATTTAAAGCAAGTAGTTTTAATCAACATAGGCTGAATTATGTATTTTTAAAATCTCAAGTATTTTCTGAAAATTTCGGCAGAGTCTCCTTTGTAAATACTGGCCCCAAACGGGATACAACATGAATAGTATACAAAATGAAACAAAAAGGCATCCCCAAGCGGGAGCTAGCTCTTCGTCAATCGACGGTCACAACCACGCAAGCAATAATATACAACGCCGAAGGGCGAGGATCAAAACTCAAAAGAAACTCAAAACATCAAGAAAACCCAAGAATACCACAACGCGCGACTCTGAGGTCGAAATAATAACAAATCTGATCTTCTATCTCTCTCAAATATACAATCTGGTTGATGGAGTTTCTAGATACAACAGAAATAATAAATAAACAATGGTGGTCCTGATGCAAAGAACCCACCTACCAAAGCAATCACCCGGAAGGAACAGTGTGCCAGCAAAGCCGCAACGAAATCTGTACGGCAAAACCTGCAAGGAACTGTGGCACAACGGGGGTGAGTTGCCAACTCGTGAGTAGAAAATATCTATGAGTAGAAATCACATGCATAACGCTATCCTAGGTCATATCCTCAAATAATATCCTGATCCATCTACATATAAGTGCAATACCACGTACTCTTGTCAGTGCCTCAGATAGCAACATATCAGATATATATGATGTATGAATGCATTACGAATGGAAACAGAATATATCATGAGTGAGACAACTGTTTTCTTTAATCAATGAGATTCTATATGTATATCAATCAAGTATCATCAATGAATGTAATAGAGAAATCAGTGTCAAGCATCGACAAAAAACATAAGTCTCAGTATCTCAATATCAAATCTCAATATCTCAAATCTCAAGTATCAATATCTCAGGCATCTGCATCATCTGCGGGATCGGCCGGCGGGCTCCGGCAGAACGGATCAGCCTATAACCATCTCATGACTCCGGCCGGTATCCTCCGGATAACCGACGAGTCCAAAATAATATCATTGGTAGGTAGTGCTCCCCTGCCAGGCTCATCGAATACAACTCGAGCTTCTTGCCCCGGGGTACCATACCGGGCCCACCATGTACCCGAGACGGTTCATCCAACTCCTCGAATCGGGTTTCCAAATCCAGCAGCAGTCATGAAAACTCATGGTAGACGATTCATACATCACGAGAAAACCGCAATTTGCATTTTAAAATAATGATACTAAGCTTTTATTAAATTCTTGCGGTTTTCCCCCAAATCCAGAAATCTCATGTAATTCCAAAATCATGATACCAATAAACAGTGAATACCGGCATAAATCTCCATAATACTGCATAACCAATGAATATATGGATGTATCTGATATCATGCAATTATTGCAATAATTAAACTAGCATATGGAAACTATAACATATTGCAACTATCAACTAGCAAGCTATGTCACTGAAATAGTATTTTCTAAAATGTATGTGACATGGCAATCACCGATGAAGATGTGTGTGAGCCGACAAGCGGATGTACGTGGAGCATACGCGTCATCGGTAATGGTGCTGGTGTCCTAACAGTATGATCTCAATAATGGCATATGGAAGTACAATATAAACATGCGATGCGATGCGAACCGTAATAATATGTGGGAGCTGAATGATAAACACAATGATAACTAATCTGCATTTATATAAATATGAGTCATACAGTGGTGCCATTTGAATTAACACGAATCGTGGTGTTTTGAAAATAAGGACTACGGTATTTTTATGAAAAGATACATCCTTTGAAATACCCATCGAATCCCTTGTCCCGTCTTTAAAATACACACAATTCGTTAGATTTTTTGAAATAGGTATGAGTCGAATCTAATCTATCATTAATAAGTACACTACAGGGCCAAACTAAACAGGCTGATCGAAGGGTAAGGAAACCACCTAACATCTGAGTCGATTCATATATATATATATATATATATATATATATAATAGTCGGTGATCCCGCCTCAATAATATCACATATGATACAATATCTATAATATGACATTCTCAAGTCAAGAGTGCGGATCTATCATCAATATAAAGCTCGTACGTAAATCCGTCGTACGGTATCCCAAATCTGGGTATGGGTCAAATATCACATTCATCATATTACTCATCTGGTATCCTCTTTATCAAAATCAAGATCCGGGGCACTGATCTACGTCTAATACAATAATGATACCATCTATGTAATGCATGCGTGTGTATGAAAACACCACGCCTAAAGAACCCGCTAAAATATCATGTCGTATCTCCAATACGAATCATATCATATCACCGATCTCATGGCCTCAAGCCCAACCTCATCGACTCATCTCCAATCCCAAGTACTTATCCTCAAAATCCATGTATATGTCTATATATATATATATATATATATATATATATATATCCCCATATACGCACAAGTAAAATAAATGTATGCATGTGGGTGTGAACGTGTGGGTAAAAATCTCTTCTAGGGTTCGCGACTACGAAACTAAACTAAGCCACTTTTAACTATCCTAAACGAAACATATACACAAAATCATATCTTGATAATCATTCTCGTATCATAAAACACCTATATAAACATATATATCATAAACTATACTACGGACTGCGGGGGTGCTATACGCCATCCACCCGACTTCCCCCGTAGATATAATCTACTCACCTGATCTTCGCTCGCCAGTACCGACGTCGCCATGCGCTTGCCCGTCGTCTCGAAGTCCACATGGGGGTACCTACATGTCACAACATATCGTATCGCATAAAAACCCAATTCGAAATCGAAACGGCATAGGAAAACCAAATCGGCACGCGTATCACGCATAGGTCAAAACCTATCGCCTACGCATGCAAGAATTGCCAAACCAACCCTCGATGTCGATGTACAAATGTCAAACCATCGAGAAAAATCCAAACACACCCATTTGCACATTCACAAACACTAATTATAATATGAAATAGATTGCAATTCACAAAAACCTCAAACTCACTTTAAAAACTATTTTTCCGAAAATCTAGCAAGCAAAATTAACCGTTTTAGTACAAAACTCGATATTTAAACAAATATAGCGGCCATAATATCCACTAAATATCATAACTAAGTCATATAAACCATTTCAATAATTTATTCTCATCAATTTGTATAAAATATAAAATTCTAGTTTGCAAAAATATCAAATTTTAATACTTTTTAAAGCAAAATTCACAATTTAACAATTAAGCTTAGTTTTGCATGAACTAAAGTAGTAAACTATAATTTAAAATGTTAATAATGTCCTGAATATCCTAAAATTATTTTTAAACTCACATTTGCAACTAAATGCTAAAACCTAGTTTGCTTAAAAAAAGTTAATTTGGATATTTTAATGTTACAATTAGCAATAAGCAACAAGATTACATTTTGCATGCCTAAGATACAAAAATACATCACATAACCATTCACAATTGATCACAACTCTAACTCCAAAACAAAACCCTCTCTTGAATTTCCACAAACCTAAATCTTGAATTTGGACTTGTAATTTAAAACCCAAATTAAACCCTTCATTAACTTAATTTGAAGTGAAAACAAACAATTTAACAAAAGGTCAAGATTTATATCTCATGATCCATGGATCAAACTTGCAACATCTCCATCCCAAAATGCTCTCTTGTTCCCTATATCCATACTAGTTTGGCTAATGAGAAATGGGTAGGGATTGGATTTTGATTTTATGGGATTTTTGATGCATTTTTGAAGGGTTTTTGAGGTGGAATGAGAGGGGGAAATGGGGGAAATGAGGGGGGGCTGTTGTTGCAGCAGGGCTTGGCTGGGAATGGGGAAGGGGAGAGAGAGTGGGTGTTGTGTGGGTGTATGGAATTGTCAAAGTCAACCAACCCATACCTCATTCTTTAATGTTATCTTTTTTCCTTTTTCTTTCATTCAAATGATGTGAAGCAAATTCGGGGGGGGGGGGGGTTCTAGCTGAGCTCGGCCAGCAAGTTAGGAGATGGATGTGTGTGTGTTTGTGGAAAATTTTCCAAGTAATGAAAGCCCAATTCAAGTCACAAGCCCACCTCACATCTATTTAACTTAATTTTCACAAAATAAGGCTTTTTCTATCACATTTCCTAAAACCTTCTGACAACGATTTTTTTGTATAAAAACCACATGTTACATTCTAGTTTAAATGTGTCATGATGCACAAAATTGTATCAACCGATTCCAATTTGTAATTATCCCTAATTAAATGTATTAGTGACAGCCTAAAATAATATTAAAATAATTAATTTCGGAATTTTTTCAGAAATTTAGAAATTTTACAAGTGGCTCAATAAATACCAAATACTAGCAATTACATAGCTAGAATATATATATTTAATTTTATATTAAAACATATTCATATCTTGATTTTTACGGAAAACACCCGTTATTTTACCGATTTTCCGAAATTTCACCTAAACGATTTTCAAAACGTTACAATCTCCCCCCCTTAAAGAAATTCGGTCCCCGAATTTAAATTAAAACTCCCCCAAATACTAAAACGTTTCAGCAAAACCATCATGTCGTCGGGGCTCCGAAATCATAAATACATAAAACACATCGTAGCGCAATGCATGCGCATGGAAAACAGATACATAAACCAAAATTAAAACTCCGTCAAGCATCCCGCAATTATCGGAATTATAGGGAAGACATCAATGTCTAAATCCAAAACAAAAATCAATATGATATACATCATTAAAACATCTGGAAGAAATGCATGCCAAATCTTTTTCAAATCGCTGTGCGATGCTCGCAACACTGCACAGTGGCGGACGTCTATATATATATATATATATATATATATATATATATATATATATATATATATATCCTTCGTTTAACATACACGTCCCGCCGTTTTGAAATTAATTTAGAAGGGTTTCCCTTGTAAAAAGTTTCGTGTCATCATGGACACGTAGGTAAATACTGAGACTGTAGCTCCTCTTTGGAAATCCCTTCGACAACTATCAATGCATGCCAAAATATACTCAGGTACTGTCCTCTGACTAGTCCTGCTCAGTACTAAACCAAATAGTAAGTATCATAAAATATACTGCTCCAAAAGAAATCAATCCCAAATATATATATGAATGCCACGTGCGTCTGGTGCGCACGGAAATCGAAATCCATGAATATGCCATACATGTGCACGGAAATAAAATCTGAGTGCAACGGGTGTGCACGAAAACACCTGTCGAAGGCAACGTGTGTGCCTGACAGCAAAACCAGGTGCATCTGATATGCACGAAGAATCTCGATTTAGTGCATCTAGTGTGCACCTAAATCGCATCAAGCGCCTTAAGTATGCGCAAAATCCAAATCAAGTGCACAATGAAAACGAATATCGAATATCACAATAGAAATCGACGGTATACAACACATTTCAATCAAAATCCCAATCAGGTATACCGTGGTATAAAATCTCACCATCCTGTGCATCGGCGTGCACAAAAGCAAATCAAATACTAAAAGTGCATGAAAACTATGCCGAAAGCATAAGTCAAATCACATGCTTGCCCTAGGCATGAAATCAAATATCATGAAACCCGGTCATCAAAACTCAATCATGAAATAAATCACCCAAAATACTGAAATCTAAAGTGACGGATACGTGATAGTCAATCACAAAATCACAAATCATAAATGCTGTCGTCGATATGT
This sequence comes from Agapanthus africanus, assembly GCA_030015575.1. Classification (NCBI taxonomy): domain Eukaryota; kingdom Viridiplantae; phylum Streptophyta; class Magnoliopsida; order Asparagales; family Amaryllidaceae; genus Agapanthus; species Agapanthus africanus. The sequence continues at coordinate 894,702,598 of JASDDO010000019.1, forward strand.
CCATCCTTCAAGGTCAAGAAGATGTCGGTGCATCAAATGCTAGCAGAGCAAGATATCTACTTGCCTTCTGATCATGGCCTGTCGCCTAATGCCCTTAGGCTCCCGTCTCTTACTGCAGATTGCTAAGTACATAGGTCCTCGGCTCAACGGTCCGATATAGAAATGATAACGGAAACAGTCCACTCTGACACATCCTCTAAAGATCTCTGGCCAACTATCATGGTCACTCAAAACATGTCTCGTCGACGATGCTGAACTCTGGCCTGCTAGGTGTGTGCAATATGACCGATCCTGGGTCCAAATCTTCTCGTATAGCATCCCACAAAGGTTCCATCGAAGTCTCTCCCAAATCTCATTTCTGCTAAACTGCCCGGAAGTTATCATCCTTTACTATATCTATTTCTTGTTCCGGAACGGCTGTATACCCATCACGACTCCTCCTGGAAGATATATCCATAGTCAACGCCTCTGCTTGCGTATCACATCTCTGATGTCAGTGGAGTGGAACGTCATCTTATCAAGATCTCGTACGAACCTCTTGCTCCACTTTTCTCTAATGTCGACCGATTCGGACTCGTCTCCTCGTAGCTGCATGGACTGCGCTCCAATGGCTATACTCGTATCTGGAGTCTCCCAAGCAATGCATCCCACCACATAGCATCCGAATGAAGTCGAACCATTTGATCGATTCGTCAAAACCTCATAATCCCCCAAGAGCTCAACATCTTGGATACGGTTTAATAGTATCGAGTACACACCACAGCATCGGTGGACCAGCCGTAGAAGGGCAAACCCAAGCCTCACTAATGGCACCGCAAAACTGCTGCAAACCTTAAGGTTCAAAGGCTTTCATAAGATCATTATGTCGAGTTAGGGTTTCATTCTTCTAGAGGGTCCATAGAATTGCTTGCATGTCTTTTCGAATACATTAAACTTGGAATATGGGTTTCTGACATTCGACCGCTTCTGTCGACTCTCAACGTATCCGCGTGAAGTCGTCTCTAGCTGGAATCAATCTATCTGATGACTTCGCATCGGGGTAAGCGAACGAACCACATATCCTAGTCATTCATCCTCGGGTGACTAGCGACCTCCTATCATATCTCTAAGTACAACTCGTACAGCAATAGCTCCAACATCTGGGGCAATATCTCGTCGTTCGCAGTAACAACTGGCTCATTCATTTGCATGCTGAATAGTGCCTCAATCATCATGAATAAGCGATACATCAATGGTCATCACATTCTTGTCGGCCTCTATCAGTGGCTCAAACCTCTGGTGCAAATCTGCACGTCCGAGAAATCTCATAACAGCGATTCATCAAACGCTCGTAGCGCGAAAACACAATAAAACGACGCCTCTATGCAATCGTATGTCCCTGGAATTACGCCCTGGTCAGTCCTCGTTCGTGACGAGCTCGTGCTGACCGCAATTCTAGCCGTAGCTCTCCGTGCCCGTATAACTGTGGTAACAAAACCATAAACTGGTACTGATAAGGCTAGATCGTGGGAAGGAATATAATACTGTGCATAGAAATGTACATCCTAAGGCTTCTTAAATGGAGTATCGTATCGTAAATATGTCGCGGAACATACGTACGGTACGTCACTCTACTTAAGCTCCCTACCCCATCAACCAAGGGTCGTCCTATACTCCGAAGGTAAAACCTAACGCTCTGATACCAACTATGTCACGACCCGAAAAGTACGGAGCATGACCGGGACTTAAATTACGAAACGTCTCGAGGCGTACGTAATCTAAGTAAGCCAAAACCCAGAAATCAAAACCAAAGAAGAGTATAGTGAAGGAAAAACCAATTTAAAGCAAGTAGTTTTAATCAACATAGGCCGAATTATGTATTTTTAAAATCTTAAGTATTTTCTGAAAATTTCGGCAGAGTCTCCTTTGTAAATACTGGCCCCAAACGGGATACAACATGAATAGTATACGAAATGAAACAAAAAGGCATCCCCAAGCGGGAGCTAGCTCTTTGTCAATCGACGGTCACAACCACGCAAGCAATAATATACAACGCCGAAGGGCGAGGATCAAAACTCAAAAGAAACTCAAAATATCAAGAAAACCCAAGAATACCACAACGCGCGACTCTAAGGTCGAAATAATAACAAATCTGATCTTCTATCTCTCTCAAATATACAATCTGGTTGATAGAGTTTCTAGATACAACAGAAATAATAAATAAACAATGGTGGTCCTAATGCAAAGAACCCACCTACCAAAACAATCACCCGGAAGGAACAGTATGCCAGCAAAGCGGCAACGAAACCTGTACGGCAAAACCTGCAAGGAACTGTGGCACAACGGGGGTGAGTTTCCAACTCGTGAGTAGAAAACATCTACGAGTAGAAATCGCATGCATAACGCTATCCTAGGTCATATCCTCAAATAATATCCTGATCCATCTACTTATAAGTGCAATACCACGTGCTCGTGTCAGTGCCTCAGATAGCAACATATCAGATATATATGATGTATGAATACATTACGAATGGAAACAGAATATATCATGAGTGAGACAACTGTTTTCTTTAATCAATGAGATTCTATATGTATATCAATCAAGTATCATCAATGAATGCAATAGAGAAATCAGTGTCAAGCATCGACACAAATCATAAGTCTCGGTATCTTAATATCAAATCTTAATATCTCAAATCTCAAGTATCAATATCTCAGGCATCCGTATCATCTGCGGGATCGGCCCGCGGGCTCCGGCAGAACGGATCAGTTTATAACCATCTCATGACTCGGCCGGTATCCTCCGGATAACCGACGAATCTAAAATAATATCACCGGTAGATAGTGCTCCCCTGCCAGGCTCATCGAATACAACCCGAGCTTCTTGCCCCGGGGTACCATACCGGGCCCACCATGTACCCGAGACGGTTCATCCAACTCCTCGAATTGGGTTTCCAAATCTACCAGCAATCATGAAAACTCATGGTGGACGACTCATACATCACGAGAAAACCGCAATTTGCATTTTAAAATGATGATACTAAGCTTTTATTAAATTCTTGCGGTTTTCCCCCAAATCCAGAAATCTCATGTAAATCCGAAATCATCAAAATCATGATACCAATAAACAGTGAATACCGTCATAAATCTCCATAATACTGCATAACCAATGAATATATGGATGCATCTGATATCATGAAATGATTGCAATAATTAAACTAGCATATGGAAACTATAACATATTACAATTATCAGCTAGCAAGCTATGTCACTGAAATAGTATTTTCTAAAGTGTACGTGACATGGCAATTACCGATGAAGATGTGTGTGAGCCGGCAAGCGAGTGTACGTGGAGCATACGCGTCATCGGTAATGGTGCCGGTATCCTAACAGCATGTTCTCAATAATGGCATATGGAAGTACAATATAAACATGCAATGCGATGCGAACCGTAATAATATGCGGGAGATGAATGATAAACACAATGATAACTAATCTGCATTTATATAAATATGAGTCATACAGTGGTGCCATTTGAATTAACACGAATCGTGGTGTTTTGAAAATAAGGGCTACGGTGTTTTTATGAAAAAATACGTCCTTTGAAATACCCGTAGAATCCCTTGTCCCGTATTTAAAATACACACGATTCGTTAGATTTTTTGAAATAGGTATGAGTCGAATCTAATTTATCATTTACAAGTACACTACAGGGCCAAACTAAACAGGCTGATCGAAGGGTAAGGAAACCGCCTAATATCTGAGTCGATTCATATATATATATAAAATAGTCGGTGATCCCGCCTCAATAATATCACATACGATACAATATCTATAATATGACATTCTCAAGTCAAGAATGCGGATTTATCATCAATATAAAGCTCGTACGTAAATCCATCGTACGGTATCCCAAATCTGGGTACGGGTCAAATATCACATTCATCATATTACTCATATGGTATCCTCTTTATCAAAATCAAGATTCGGGGTACTAATCTACGTATAGTACAATAATGATACCATCTATGTAATGCATGCGTGTGTATGAAAACACCACGCCTAAAGAACCCGCTAAAATATCATGTCATATCTCCATTACAAACCATATCATATCACCGATCTCATGGCCTCAAACCCAACCTCATCGACTCATCTCCGATCCTAAGTACTTATCCTCAAAATCCATGTGTACACACACACACACACACACACACATACATACATACATACATATACATATCCCCATATACGCACAAGTAAAATAAATGTATGCATGTGGGTGTGAACGTGTGGGTAAAATTCTCTTCTAGGGTTTGCGACTATGAAGCTAAACTAAGCCACTTTTAACTATCCTAAACTAAACCATATACACAAAATCATATCTTGATAATCATCCTCGTATCATAAAACACCGATATAAACATATATATCATAAACTATACTACGGACTGTGGGGGTGCTATACACCATCCACCCGACTTTCCCCGTAGATATAATATACTCACCTGATCTTCGCTCGCAAGTACCGACGTCGCCACGCGCTTGCCCGTCGTCTCGAAGTCCACATGGGGGTACGTACATGTCACAACGTATCGTATCGCATAAAAACCCAATTCGAAATCGAAACGGCATACGAAAACAAAATCGTCACGCATATCACGCATAGGTCAAAACCTATCGCCTACGCATGCAAGAATTGCCAAACCAACCCTCGATGTCGATGTACAAACGTCAAACCATCGAGAAAAATCCAAACACACCCATTTGCACATTCACAAACACTAATTATAATATGAAATAGGTTGCAATTCACAAAAACTTCAAACTCACTTTAAAAGCTATTTTTCCGAAAATCTAGCAAGCAAAATTAACCGTTTTAATACAAAACTCGATGTTTAAACAAACCTAGTGGCCACAATATCCACTGAATATCATAACTAAGTCATATAAACCATTTCAATAATTTATTCTCATCAATTTGTTTAAAATATAAAATTCTAGTTTGCAAAAATATCAAATTTTAATACTTTTAAAAGCAAAATTCACAATTTAACAATTAAGCTTGGTTTTGCATGAACTAAAGTAGTAAACTATAATTTAAAATGTTAATAATGTCATGAATACCCTAATTAGATTTTTAAACTCACATTTGCAGCTAAATGCTAAAACCTAGTTTGCTTAAAAAAAGTTAATTTGGATATTTTAATGTTACAATTAGCAATAAGCAACAAGATTACATTTGCAAGCCTAAGATACAAAAATACATCACATAACCATGCATAATTGATCACAACTCTAACTCCAAAACAAAACCCTCACTTGAATTTCCACAAACCCTAATCTTGAATTTGGACTTGCAATTTAAAACCCAAATTAAACCCTTCATTAACTTAATTTGAAGTGAAAACAAACAATTTAACAAAAGATCAAGATTTATACCTCATGATCCAGTGATCAAACTTGCAACATCTCCATCCCAAAATGCTCTCTTGTTCCCTAGATCCATACTAGTTTGGCTAATGAGAAATGGGTAGGGATTGGATTTTGATTTTATGGGATTTTTGATGCATTTTTGAAGGGTTTTTGAGGTGGAATGAGAGGGGGAAATTGGGGAAATGAGGGGGGCTGCTGTTGCAGCAGGGCTCGGCTGGGAATAGGGAAGGGGGGAGAGAGTGGGTGTTGTGTGGGTGTATGGAATTGTCAAAGTCAACCAACCCATACCTCATTCTTTAATGTTATCTTTTTTCCTTTTTCTTTCATTCAAATAATGTGAAGCAAATTGGGGGGGGGGGGTCTTGCTGAGCTCGGCTAGCAAGTTACGAGATGGGTGGGTATGGGTGTTTGTGGAAAATTTTCCAAGTAATGAAAGCCTAATTCAAGTCACAAGCCCACCTCACATCTATTTAACTTAATTTTCACAAAATAAGCATTTTTCTATCACATTTCCTAAAACCTTTTGACAACGATTTTTTTTGTATAAAAACCACATGTTACATTCTAGTTTAAATGTGTCATGATGCCCAAAATTGTATCAACCCATTCCAATTTATAATTATCCCTAATTAAATGTATTAATGACAGCCTAAAAAAATATTAAAATAATTAATGTCGGATTTTTTTTCCAGAAATTTAGAAATTTTACAAGTGGCTCAATAAACACCAAATACTAGCAATTACATAGCTAGAATATGTATATTTAATTTTATATTAAAAGATATTCATATCCTAATTTTTACGGAAAACACCCGTTATTTTACCGATTTTCCGAAATTTTACCTAAACGATTTTCAAAACGTTACAGTAGAAAATATTCTGAGGAACCAAGTGAAGAAAACAGAAGGAAAAAGCAACATGAAGCATCCCTGAAGAACTGAGTCTAAGAGCCCACAATACGGCCGCGGAACCCCGGCCAAACATGGCTTTCTGCCGCGGAACCGCGGCCGTGTAGTACACGTGTCGGTGGGTGTCGGTGCTTTGACCCGGCTTTCTTAGGGTAGTCTTGTAATTTCATGTATGGATCAGATGTAAACCTAGGGTTTTTCCTGTCTATAAATAGGAAAGTTGAAAGCCTAATTAGGCATGCCTCTTTTTAATTCTTAGTTTCATAAATTTTAAATTTCCCTTGTAATCATTGAGAGGTCATCAATAAAGGTATTTTTATTTTATCTAGCATTGTTTCATCTGCAATTTATTACCTGCAAATTTTTACCTGTTCTTTTATTATCTGCGAATTAGTTAGTTTATTAAAAAGAAAAAAAATGAATTTTATTGTTACTTCCCTAATGAGTGAGTAATTCCTCACTTGTTAGGGTTAGGATTGGGAAGGTTTGAGAGAAGAAAATCTCTCTCACTCCTTTCTTTGCACATATAATTTTTATAATACGGACTCTATTTAATCCAACCACACATCGCTCACTATGGCACCCTATCCTAAATGATAGCGGTGAATCCCTAGTTAGACCGGTTGTGGTTGAATTAACTGGAGGTTAGGGCTAAGAGCCAAGAAAGGACGGACAAGGACCAAAAGGAAGAAACTAAGTTTCTTCCTAGTCGTGCTAATCCCTTTTGTTGACTATTACCCTAACACCTATATTCTTAACTAGGGCATTAAAAGCAGTGAGTAGAATTCATTTTCTAAACTAACCTAATCCTAACCCTAGCAAGCCTTTAAATCAATTTAATCTCATTCTTAGATCTTGAAACAAAACCTACCAAAAATAGGACTTAACTCGTTAGAACTTAAAGAAAATAACACATTTTCCCTGTGGACCGACCCGTACTCAACCGGCTAGCTACCAAGCGACACCGTCTTGATTGCGGTATTCTTGAATTTAAAACGCACGTACAAAAAATCTTCCATCAATTAAATGGCGCCATTGCCGGGGAAACGGTAGTTTATTTCTTTTTGTAATTTCGGTTTAATTAAATAAAAAAATATAAAGACTGAAAAAAATAAAAAAAAATACATAAAAAATCATCTTGTTACTTTTGATTGGTTTTGTGTGAATTGTGCAGGAAAAGAAGACGGACTGATTCAGATCTGGAGCAAGCCCAGTGAACAAATCAAGAAACAGAGAATCTGAACAGACAGAGGAGAACCATAACAGCAAACAGGAAAATTTTGGAGATCCAAACCATCCAAACTGCCGCGGAAACGCAGCATAAGCAGGCATTTGACCGCAGTTCCGCGGTCAACTGCTGACGTCAGCACTCCAAAATTCTCTGTAAGTATTTTTGTCCTCTCTCCTACCCTCTGCACTCCACTGAAAATTTTTCCTGCAGGGTTTTTTCGCAAAAACTTTCTTCCTCTCCAATAAATCATTTTTGTGCAGGATTCTTTGCGCCGCAAATAAAAGAACAATTTTTTAGCAAGTGTTTTAGATTTTGTGTGTTACTGCTTTGCATATTTAAAACGAAATCTAAGGGGCTATAACACCAATCAAGATTGGGTGGGGATTTTATTACCGTTCCTGAGACCCCAGAAATCACAAAAAGCATATCCATCACCCTTGAGTTAATTAAAAAATATCTAGACTCAGCCAATTAAGGACTGTCGCGCTCATTAGGACAGAGGAAGGTTGTGGGCATTCATTCGTTTATCTAAACCTGATTTTGTGATGCCTAGGCTAGACAAGTGAGAAAGGTAACTTTAAAAGGCCCGTCTCACGGTGATTCGTGAGCGGAACCCTCCTTTCTTCACTTGTGCTTACCTGGCCAAAATTGACGATGAAGAGGCGATTTGAGGGATATCTCACAACTTGTCACTTTGGACCAGTTAGGAGCAGTCTAGTTGACTTAGGAGACCCTAGCTCTAGGCTTGATTGTGCATGCTTAAATTGTGACTGTTTGAAAGTGCGTCGTAGTTCCATACAAAAATTTTTGCAAGACTCTTTAAAAAACACAAAACAAATTTTTTTACAAAAACTTGTCATTTGTCGCTAGAATTCCATTGCACCCAACCTTCACCCACATTTTCCCCATTGAAGTTTTTTTACCCTCACATTCTACGTTTGACTACACTACAATTCATTTAGTGTATGTCCGGTTGGACTAAGGACACTAGCGCCCGATTTGTCCATGTCTCGTTAGTCGCTACTGACGACGCGTTCGACTCCGAAGTCGAAACTTCATCCACTCCTTTTTCATCTTTGTTAGTTATATGTATGCCCTAGAGGCCATTACTATACATAGGATGTATATTGTAGTGGATGCTGGGACATATATAGGGAGGACTTTCTTGCTCGACATGATAGTATGCTATCTGGTTGCTCTTTACCTTAACGTGTACACTGATTGTCTCTCTGTTACATGTTGGTAAAGCCCTTAGGATGTGTACTTGACTACCTGGACTATGATGCGGATCATACTAGTGGGGACATGGTAGTCCATAAGTACATCCTTCAAAGTCCCTAGTCGTGGGTGTATCGAGACGGGGTATCGATATACCAGAGTAGACTAGCATGTACCTTCTCGACCCATACAGATGGGCGATGGAAGATCCCATATCCATTGGTGTTTGACATCAGAGATGATATACGGGTGCTCAGTAGAGACTGGGTACACTGGACGGAGTCGCCGAGAACTCCCAGATGGTATTATACCTCACGTCAGATGGCAGTTCTCTGGTGACACTGGTACAGAGTAGTCTGTTGACCCGAGATCGTCATAGAGTCTTGTGTGGTTCCCACTGTGCTTTGATTTCCATCTTACCACGTCCAAGAGGGCGTGCAAAATGGTGGTTTTTGGGTACAGTCCCGAGTCACATGGAGGCAATGAGCGATAGGAGGGGATTCGTCTCTCCCGGTATAGGGGGTTGATGTTGCACCGTGTTCGATTGGCTATAACAGGAAATCCCTGGCCAGGGTTGCTGAGATTTACTGGTAAGTGTTACCAGTAGTTTCTCGAACAGTTATAGACCTCATATCGACACGACTTATCGAGCTATTGGGGTCTGACGTTTACCACCCCTAGGCGAGATATGCGACATATCAGACGATCAGACCGGACTGTACGGTAGTGTTACTGGTCGGATTCACTGGAGTGTGAGCGGGCTTGCTCGTCGATCTTCAGATCGCTCAATACCCGGGTGGCCGTTACGTTTAGCAGACCGCTTGCGGCTTGTGGATGTTTGATATGATCATCATCCGCTGCCGGCGTATTGACGAGTCTTTAGAGTCCTACACAGAGGTTTCCTGGCTCAAGCGAAACGAAATAGGAGCGCATATGAGATATGTGCGGGACCGAGAATAATACGTGTATGTGATACCGCATTCTATTCTCGCGATGAATGTATCGAATGGTTGTATGCGATATAACCTAGTTATCGATTCAAGCGTTGATTCGATAAGCAGATACATTGTATACTAGTCGGTTGTGTGCGACATGACCGGATCATTGAATCAAGTGTTGATTTAATGATTTAATGTATAATTATATATTTGATATATTACTTTGCATTAACTAGTATTGGTTCACTTTAAATGGATTTTCTCACTCGGATTGTACACATTGTATATGTGATATACTTTTGTGCACTTGATTGTATCATGTTTGATGATACATGTTATGCTAGGGTTTTTGTGTAAAGATCAAACCATGGTTACATGATTATGGTTAGGGTTTTGTTTTATTCACTTATTTATTTATCCATTTCATTTTGTAAAATAAATGAGAAGAGAAAAGAATGGTGGCTTTGTTTGTTGTTTAGTTGAAGCTTCATGAAGCTTTGACTTTGTCCACCATTCTTATCTCATCCTTAACCCTAACCATTCTTTTAACCCTTGGTTAATTCTCTACACATAACCATAGTTAGAATTATGATAAGTTTTGTTTTTCTATTCTTTTTTAATAACTTATCATAATAATTTCTATCTTCTTCTTCCTTTCTTCAAGTGAAGAAAGCAAGCTCCATCAATGGTGATTGATGGAAATGAGTGAGAAATCCAAATCTAAAGTCTACCTACTTCCTATTTCTTCATCCTCTACCTCTTGCCAAGTAGTAGAGTGTGTTTCCTTCACAAGTTTCTTGACTTGGTGAAATCGGAGCTTGATTTAGCGATGCCTCGACGTAGATCATCTTCGGCATGGACATTGATGACCTAGCCCGTCCATTCTCCGATGAAGCCGACGCTAGAGCCCGGATTTTGATTTGGACAGCGGAGATGACTTCATCACGGAGCCGTGGAGGTGGAGCACCGGATCTACAAAGGTTGTATTTCCGTATTCTTGTAGTTAAGTGTTAGCTAGTTTACTTTTCGCCTAGAAATCTAGCCAACGGTCCGTATTAGGGTTTCTCGGCACCCATAATTTTTGAAATTGGCATGGTTGATGCCTTGTGAGACCACTTGAGAATGCCTAGGAACCCTACAGTGGTATCAGAGCCTAGCTAGAGCCTTAGGCGATGCGTAGACAGAGTTTGAAGTCCGATCGAACCGAAACCCAAACCTTAGAATGCTCTCTGTACTTTTTTGAAATTCGTGGATTTTTGAGAATTAAAAATATGCAGAAAAATCAGCAGGAAATTCTAAGAATTACGGTGCAAAAAGTAACTAATGATCCCTCAAAAGTGCGGCGGAACCGCGACATTAGCATGCTAATGCGGCGGTTCCGCGGCCGTTTTGTCTTATTAGGCATTCAATTTTGCACAGTAATTCCTATTTTGCAGTGTTGGTTTTCCTGGAATATTTTTTTTCTGAAATAAAGAGTTGAGTATTTTGGGTTGTATAGGGGGTTCGTACATTCGATCGGATTGTCAAATTTTGTCTATGTGTTTTTCCGGATAATTTTAGAATATGTTAAAAAAGTTCGATCGGATATAAATGCCCAATTTTTCCCCTGTCGGGAAATTTCCAAGTGTTCGATTTTTCCGTGGTTTAACGACGTTCTAAGTAGTGCAAGTAACGCGATGGACCCTCTAGAAGACAACAAACCTTAACTCGATTATGTGACCGTCTTGAACTGCCCTTTGAACTTTCGGGTTTGGGGCAGTACGGCGTGCCACATGTGAGGCGTTGGCTTGACCCTTCTACGGCTGGACCGTTGGTACTGAGGCACGAACTGAATGTTTTTTAGACTTGTTTCATGTGTTGATCTGTATCGGGAAAACTTGGGTGTTCGATTGTTCAATCGGAAAGTTTAACATTTTCTATTTATCCGGAATGTGATACAATAATTGGAATTCACAATAAGTTGTGAGATAACTAAATGAATGTTATAAACATAGCAGTTTAGTCTCACTTGATCGGTTGCCACGGAATTTTGATGTGATCAAAAGTCCGTCGCAATCACGTAGCGTACGCGGATACTCGCCGGGTAAACTTAATAGACAGCCTCACTCCATAGCCCCGACCAAGTGACTGTAGGAGAACCCCGTCGCCGAAAGCATCCGTTCGGGTGCTTGCGGCAGCGGTGTTCCGCCTTGGTGCACTTCGTCGACGGTATCGGGGGTGCGGCCGCCTACTAAAGTTAGCGACGAGCATTCGATCAGGATGTCGGGAATCTTGTTGAATTGCCCGACTTTATATTGAAAAGTGTTTTCGATTTTGAGACTAAAATGCGGGGTTTATAATTGTTAGGCATGTGATGTCTAAGTAATTCATTTGCTCAGGCATGCGATGTCTGAGGTAGTTGCGGATTCCAACTGTTGTAGTTTTACACTTTCTTTTCTGTGACCGTAAGTGTAATATGTGATATCGCCAGTTTCGTTGCTATATGTCAACGACAATTGGGATGCACATATTTACTTACGTTGATGACATGTGATGTTATGTGTTGCTGAATATGTTATATTGGATCGTCGTGTTTGAATAGCCGGGGTTTTTTATGTGAGATGAGTGTTTTTCATTTTCATTCATGTAAAAACTTGTATGTAATATTCTTTTATTGGGGCACTTCCAGGTTGCGGAAGTTGTCACCGTTTGTATATTATTTACTTTTCTGCACTAGGATAGACCCAAGGAGAAGGGCACAAGTAACCGGGTTCTGGAGTCCAGTGGGAGACCAACTCGAGGAGTCGAGTCCGGGTCTCCTAACTCTAGAATTGGTAGGGTTGCTTGCCGCTCTCGTAGGGGTCTAGGGGTGTGGGTTTGGCTATTCATCACGACCGTGGAATCCGTGTTTTATACTGGCTCGTATTGAAAACACGGACGTCCTAGTATATCCAATATTTCATATGTTTCTTCTGCTGCGATATCTGTGATGTGATCATGTGATGTTCTTTGATAGATACAGTATATAGTATATATGATATATTATATAGACGTTACTTATGTTTTACACCCGCGCTAGCCCTGCCCCGCTCTGTCGTTAGTTACCTAACCTAACGGTGCACGAGGGGACATCGAGACGAATGCGGATGGCATAAGTGTACGTCGTATTTATCTGTGATGTTTAGGTACTTAAATGATGGGACTTCATTAATGAGATTAATAAAATAAAAGAAACCTAAGATGTTGTAGAATCGAATTTCAAAATAAAACAGGTAGCTACAGTTCTTGCTTTGCACAGCGGTATATGTGATATATCCTGCACCTTATTCGATGAGGAAAGGACCGAGATCCCTTCACCGGGAGTGACTCCTTTAGCAATAACTGGCAGATGCTACACACTCGGTTTGTCTTTTGATTGCTTTTAAGTGTTTTTGCTTTGCACAGCGATATATATGATATATCCCGCACCTCATTCGACGAGGAAAGGACCGACGATCCCTTCACCGGGAGTGACTCCTTTAGCAAAACTAGAAAAGCCTCAAAAGCACTCCATTTCAAATTCATTTGATTCTACAACGATATAAAGTTCATTACGCAAAGGGTTTTCTTAAAAACCTGACGTAGCCCTCCGTCATTTCAGATAAGTAATAGTTAGTATTCGTGCTGCGTTTGTTGACTCAGTCAAGGCGTAGTGTGCGGTAGCTGATTACTATTTATCTGCTTATGCATATGATGCAGATTGGATTAGGGTAGTCGTGCGGCCTTGTTGACTCAGTCAAGGGTCGTGCGGGTGGGTTTAATTCAATCAGGAAATGACGGGTTGAACTTTACTTGCGGTCTATGGTTTGTTGACTCAGTCAAGGTCATAGATCGCCTGGGGCAAAATATTATCGGGAATTTCAAATGTTGAAATTTGCAATGAGATTGCATACCTTCTATGAGATAGTTGGATCCCGATACCTGCTGAGAGTAAGAGTTACTCCTGGGAGAGTTTTATACATTACAATTAGCAGATCAAGTAGGTGTCTAGAAAGGTGTTAACGGGGTTACGCCTTTGGGAAAACGAGGTTTACATTAATTAGGTTCGTGCGAAAGCACGGGGGACCTCCCTCAAAGTACCGACACTGGCCTGGCTGAAAGATTGGCGAACTTGTAGTGTGTAATTAATCCCGGCTAGTCTTTCCTTTTAGGGTTTGAAGGAAGATTTGATAAAAAGCAGTGGGAGCCATCCTGATTAGATAAAATAATAACCAATCTATTCTTGCAAGAGCTCACGCTGAGTGTTTTCTTCTCTCTCTCTCCAGGTAGCGACCATATCACGCCTTAATCAAGATAATAATACAGATTATTGACCGAACCCGCTTTTTATACTGAGCTGGGGAACGTTGGTCCCGCTCCAACTTATAATTGTTATAAGACAGAGCAGGAAATTGGGGAATACCAGATTTCCCGTGCCGCCCAAACGAAGAGAGTGCATGCTGATACATCATCTTCGGGTGTGTTCATTACAGAGAACTGTTTCTCAGTATCCTCTACGTCCTGGGTATGTGATACCAGATCAGGATCCCAGATATGTAATCTGTTACATAGGGCTACAGCTAGGTAGAAACTGAGAACGGGTGATAAGTTTCATGAGACAGAAAACGGGGCAAGTGTTGCAGCCAAGTCTGTTGGTCACTGTCACCCTGTATTACAAATACATTGATTCTGAACGAATGTTATTAGATACCGAACCTGATATACAAAATCATATCAGTCTCTTTATTAGTAAAGAAAGGATATAATTTTGTATTGATGGATAATGTTTTGAACATTTCCTATATCAAAAGTTGATCGGTTCAGGCACGTTATCTAAAAGCATTGATGTTCTAAATCAAACTACAGTTCTTAGTATATGGAACACACACAAGAGGAAGAGTTCAGAAATAAACGAATCCTTCTTGAGGTATTGTAGACTAGGTCAGATCAATGCGACCCGACTGGCTAGAGTTACATAAAGATGCATATTTAAATTAGTTTGAACTTACATCTTGTGAAAACTCGCCAGTCATGTCACAAAGATAAAATGACACTAGCTCTGTTTATTGGAAACAGAGAAAGAGTTAGTGAACTCTTGGGATGATACATGTTGATGTATGTAGGTCCCCTGTCTACACATGCCAAGACCGGTTCATTGTACTTCATTACATTCTCTGATAATCTCTCAAGATTCAGACATATGTTCCTGTTGAAACACAAGTCCGAACCTTTTGAGATATTCATAGAATATAAGTTAGAAGTAGAGAACCAATAAGGGTATAAGTATTATGTCCTTTGATGTGATCGAGGAGGAGAATACTTGAGCACGGAAATCCTGGACTTTTCTAAAGGAGAATGAGATTCTCTTTCAGCATTACTCCTCCGCATACACCATAGCACGATGGTATATCGGGGTGGAGCAATAACACCCTATATGATAAGGTGTGCTCTATGATGAGTACTACTGAGTTACCTATTTCCTTTTGGGAGTTATGCACTTGAGAAGCTGCATACCTATTGAATAGAGTTCCAATCAAATCAGTTGCCTACCATTTCATATGTGATATGGAAAGGGAAGAGCCCATGTCTTAAGCTAGTTAAGATTTGGGGTTGTCCGGCCTATGTCTAAAAGCAAAATCCGGACAAGCTCGAGGCAAGGTCTGTAATGTAGAACTGGAAATGTTCCAGCTATACAAACTACAGCATGATTTGGTACAACCAGAGGATTCAGTGGAAACCAACGAACCTCAGCCTCTCCGCCAATCTAGTAGGGTTCCTCACCCACCTGAGAGATACTTCGTTTTCTCTATGACAGTGGGAGCGAGGAATGCATCATGAGATGATGACCCAACTAGTTTCGAGCTGGCCATCAGGAGTAAGACTCTGTAAGAATGGCTGGATGCTTAGTGATCTGAGATGGAATCCTTATACACCAGCAAAGTATGGACTTTAGCTGCTATATCTGAAGGGTTAAATCCCTATCAGGAGCAAGTATATCTTGAGAAGATTACTTGGTGTACATGGAAAAGTTGAGACTTTCAAAGCTAGACTTGTTAAAGGTTTGCATCATTGACCAGGTGTGGATCATGATGAAACTTTTTCTAGAGAACTATGCTTAAGTCCATCCAGATCCTACTTGCCACGGCTACGTACCATGACTACGATCTCTGGTGGTTGAGTGTCTTGACTGCTTTTCTAAATGATGGTTTAGAAGAGGACGTCTATAAGTACACAGCCAGAGGGCTTCGTAAACAGTGGGAGCAGCGGAAACGTGTGCAAGATGCTTTATAGGATAAAGCAGGCATCGCGGAGTTGGAACATCTGTTTTGATGAAGTAGTCAAAGAGTTTGACATCATCAAAATGGTAGATGAACCTTGTATATACAAAAAGGTAGTAGGGAGTATGGTAGTGATCCTCGTAGAGTACGTGGATGTCATACTCTTGATAAGAAAGGAGTTTCCTATGCTACGCTCGGTCAATCTCCACTTATCACAATGATTCTCCAATAGGATCAAAATGATACCTACTAAATCCTGGATTTTGGATCTATGAGATAGATCTAATTGGATGTTAGGAATCTCACTAGCTGTAGTGAGATGGTATCAATCGATCCTGGGGAGAATCACTGGAAGTGTTCCAGGGTGATAAAAATGACTGAATGTCAGTCACAGGCATTGTCTTTACCCTCAATAAAGGGACGGTATGTTGGAAGAGTTCCAAGCTAGATACCGTGACATACTAGACGATAAAGGCAGGATACATCGCTACTTAAGATGCTACCAAAGAGGCTGTTTGGATGTATAATGGTTGATGAGATGAACTATGTTCCTACCATTGTGAGACAATGGAGTTGTGGCTTATGCCAAGGAACGCCGGTCCCATCAGTGATCCGGACTTATTCTAAGGCAGTATCACCTGATCATGGAGATGGTTGATCTCCAAGGTGATCGAGGCAAGGAGAGTAGACTCAGAGGACAACACAGCGGATCCACTCACAAAGGCCTGTTCCCAGAGAGAGACTTTTATGGGATGGTTGAGTATGAGATACTGCAACCACTGCTATCAGATGGCCCTAGTGCAAGTGGGAGATTGTTAGTTATATGTATGCCCTAGAGGCCATTACTATACATAGGATGTATATTGTAGTGGATGCTGGGACATATATAGGGAGGACTTTCTTGCTCGACATGATAGTATGCTATTTGGTTGCTCTTTACCTTAACGTGTACACTGATTGTCTCTCTGTTACATGTTGGTAAAGCCCTTAGGATGTGTACTTGACTACCTGGACTATGATGCGGATCATACTAGTGGGGACATGGTAGTCCATAAGTACATCCTTCAAAGTCCCTAGTCGTGGGTGTATCGAGACGGGGCATCGATATACCAGAGTAGACTAGCATGTACCTTCTCGACCCATACAGATGGGCGATGGAAGATCCCATATCCATTGGTGTTTGACATCAGAGATGATATACGGGTGCTCAGTAGAGACTGGGTACACTGGACGGAGTCGCCGAGAACTCCCAGATGGTATTATACCTCACGTCAGATGGCAGTTCTCTGGTGACACTGGTACAGAGTAGTCTGTTGACCCGAGATCGTCATAGAGTCTTGTGTGGTTCCCACTGTGCTTTGATTTCCATCTTACCACGTCCAAGAGGGCGTGCAAAACGGTGGTTTTTGGGTACAGTCCCGAGTCACATGGAGGCAATGAGCGATAGGAGGGGATTCGTCTCTCCCGGTATAGGGGGTTGATGTTGCACCGTGTTCGATTGGCTATAACAGGAAATCCCTGGCCAGGGTTGCTGAGATTTACTGGTAAGTGTTACCAGTAGTTTCTCGAACAGTTATAGACCTCATATCGACACGACTTATCGAGCTATTGGGGTCTGACGTTTACCACCCCTAGGCTAGATATGC
This sequence comes from Agapanthus africanus, assembly GCA_030015575.1. Lineage (NCBI taxonomy): Eukaryota > Viridiplantae > Streptophyta > Magnoliopsida > Asparagales > Amaryllidaceae > Agapanthus > Agapanthus africanus. The sequence continues at coordinate 894,720,229 of JASDDO010000019.1, forward strand.
GACATATCAGACGATCAGACCGGACTGTACGGTAGTGTTACTGGTCGGATTCACTGGAGTGTGAGCGGGCTTGCTCATCGATCTTCAGATCGCTCAATACCCGGGTGGCCGTTACGTTTAGCAGACCGCTTGCGGCTTGTGGATGTTTGATATGATCATCATCCGCTGCCGGCGTATTGACGAGTCTTTAGAGTCCTACACAGAGGTTTCCTGGCTCAAGCGAAACGAAATAGGAGCGCATATGAGATATGTGCGGGACCGAGAATAATACGTGTATGTGATACCGCATTCTATTCTCGCGATGAATGTATCGAATGGTTGTATGCGATATAACCTAGTTATCGATTCAAGCGTTGATTCGATAAGCAGATACATTGTATACTAGTCGGTTGTGTGCGACATGACCGGATCATTGAATCAAGTGTTGATTTAATGATTTAATGTATAATTATATATTTGATATATTACTTTGCATTAACTAGTATTGGTTCACTTTAAATGGATTTTCTCACTCGGATTGTACACATTGTATATGTGATATACTTTTGTGCACTTGATTGTATCATGTTTGATGATACATGTTATGCTAGGGTTTTTGTGTAAAGATCAAACCATGGTTACATGATTATGGTTAGGGTTTTGTTTTATTCACTTATTTATTTATCCATTTCATTTTGGAAAATAAATGAGAAGAGAAAAGAATGGTGGCTTTGTTTGTTGTTTAGTTGAAGCTTCATGAAGCTTTGACTTTGTCCACCATTCTTATCTCATCCTTAACCCTAACCATTCTTTTAACCCTTGGTTAATTCTCTACACATAACCATAGTTAGAATTATGATAAGTTTTGTTTTTCTATTCTTTTTTAATAACTTATCATAACAATTTCTATCTTCTTCTTCCTTTCTTCAAGTGAAGAAAGCAAGCTCCATCAATGGTGATTGATGGAAATGAGTGAGAAATCCAAATCTAAAGTCTACCTACTTCCTATTTCTTCATCCTCTACCTCTTGCCAAGTAGTAGAGTGTGTTTCCTTCACAAGTTTCTTGACTTGGTGAAGTCGGAGCTTGATTTAGCGATGCCTCGACGTAGATCATCTTCGGCATGGACATTGATGACCTAGCCCGTCCATTCTCCGATGAAGCCGACGCTAGAGCCCGGATTTTGATTTGGACAGCGGAGATGACTTCATCACGGAGCCGTGGAGGTGGAGCACCGGATCTACAAAGGTTGTATTTCCGTATTCTTGTAGTTAAGTGTTAGCTAGTTTACTTTTCGCCTAGAAATCTAGCCAACGGTCCGTATTAGGGTTTCTCGGCACCCATAATTTTTGAAATTGGCATGGTTGATGCCTTGTGAGACCACTTGAGAGTGCCTAGGAACCCTACAATCTTTACCTTCATCTTCGCATTCATCATCTTCTAAGGAAATGTCAGGATTCAATCCTAACAACCCTTTACCTATTTTGGGACTGGTTCCACCTCAACTGGGTGCGAATAACCCACAACACCCTCCTGTCGAAGCGCCACAGCGAATCGCGCTCCAGGATCTTTTCTATCCGACCCGCTCCGCACTTCCTACTTGTCTTTCACTTCCGCTGGCTAATGGGGATAATTTCGAAATTAAGCTCCACTTCAGCATCATGTTGCCCAAATTTCATGGGCTGGAATCCGAAGATGCCTATATCTTCATTAACAAATTCCAGAATGTTTGTGCAATGATGAAGACCACCCAACTATCCGATGATACTATAAGGCAACAAGTCATTCCCTTCACATTATGTGACCTAGCTGAAAAGTGGCTATATAGTACTGCATCGCATTCTATAAACAGTTGGGAAGAGTTTGTTAAGGCATTTCTTAAAAAGTTTTACCCACATCACAAGACCGCGAGAATTCGTAATGAAATTAATCAATTTTCCCGGCTTCCTTCCGAACCTTTTTGGAAGTGTTTCGAAAGATTCGAAGACCTTCTTGTTTAGTGCCCTCATCATGGTATCGAGAGATGGCAATTTTGCCAAACTTTATACGAAGGACTGAACCCAGCAACTAAGCAGTTGCTGGAAACCATTTGTCAATGTCACTTCCTAACCAAATCTAACGAGGAAGCTTGGCAATTTCTCGACGATCTTGCTGAACAAACACTTCAGTGGGAAAGCACTAGACAGACCACTTCGTCCACTTCATCTACTTCATCCAGTCCGTCTAGGGCAGGCGTTCATCAACTCGATATGTCAATTGCAATGAAAGCCGAAATGGCCGTAATTACACGAAAACTAGAAGCAATTGAGAGCAAATTCTCATCACGTTCTCCTGCCCCTGCTTTACCACCTCGCACTATATGCGCTTGTTGTTCGGATCCGTCCCATTTGACTGAAGAGTGTCCTTACAACCAACCTGCTCAAGGACAGGATCAAGTCAATACTGCCTTTCAGTAAAGACAAAGAAATGATCCATACTCTTCAACTTACAATCCTGGTTTGAGGAACCACCCTAATTTTGCTTGGAATCAAAATCAACAACAATTCCAAGGCAACAACAATTTCCAAAGGCCTCCTCCACAACAAAAAGCTCCTCAACAAACTCAATATCAGCAACCTTTCCAGCCCCAACCTTACCAAAATCAAATGAACAATTTTGCACCCAAAAACTCTTTTCCTCAAAACAATTTTGATCCACCAAATAACGATAAGGTTTCCTCGCTAGAACGAAGTCTTGGTGCATTTTTAAAACAATCAACTCAATCCTCAGCCAACATCCAGTCTTCCATTCAGTTTTTGGTGCAGCACACTGCATCACATGGGCAAAGCATCAAAACCATTAAAGCCCAAATTGCACAACTGAATGCTGCTTTAAGCGAGCGAGAGAAGGGGAAGCTTCCATCTCAACCACTGCCAAATCCTGGTCACCCACAAAATGCACATGTTGCTCTTGAACAACAAAACCATAATGTGAGTGCCGTGACGACATTGAGATCTGGAAGGATATTGCATAATAATGTGGGCACTGATGATGACACCCCGGTCGCCGCTTCTTCTTCATCTTCATCTTCTTCATCTTCAGAGCCTGTTCTCCATTCTTCACAAGGCTCTAATTCTTCTAATACTCCGAACGGACCCACATCTCACTTCACGAAAACACCAGCACTGAGATCCGTTCCAACTCAGCAATCTCCTCCACAAACATTGGACTCAACCAATTTTCCAAACAGGTTGAGATCCAATAAACAAACTCCACAAATGGAGAAGATTGTGGAGTTATTTAAACAGGTTAGCATTAACATTCCTCTCTTGGATGTAATCCAACAAGTCCCTTCTTATGCTAAAATCTTGAAGGACTTATGCACCAAGAAGAGGAAATCACAGGTACCTAAGAAAGTGTTCTTGGCTAGTGCAGTAAGTGATGCTCTTGTTGGTGTATATGCCCTAGAGGCCATTACTATATCATACTAGTTTGTATATTACTTGATGGAAGCTTGGGATATTCACAGTTGTATAGACAATCTTGCTCGAAATGGTAGTATGCTACTTGGTTTGTTTCTACTTTAATGTGTACATGTGTTTCTTTTAGCATATCGCCTATACACATTAGTGGAGCCCTTAGGATCTTTGCTTGATTACCAGCGTTGTGATGGCAGTCACACTAGTGGGGGCTAAGTAATCTACAAGCACATCCTTATACAGGTCCCTAGTCGTAGGACTATCGAGACAGGGCATCGATACTCCAAAGTAGACTAGCGTATGCGCTTCTCATCCCAGCAGGGGAGACGGTCTGTCCCACAGCCGTCAGTACGTCGTACTTGAGATAGTATGCGGGTGCTCGTTAGGTTACGAGTACACTGGACAGGACTCGTCGGGAACTGTTGGTTGGTACTATACCTATCGTCAGTTATCAGTTCCCAGGTGACATGAGTACAGCTTAGTCCGCTGACTTGACACCGTCACTTCGCCTCGAGTGTGTTCCCACTGTACTTTGATTACTACCCTACCACGGCTCAAAGGAGTCGTGCAAACAGGTAGTAGTTGGGTGCAGTCCCGAAGCACTTGGAGGCAGTGACGGTTAGACAGGATTTTTCTCTCCCGGTATTGGGGGTTAATATCGCGTTGTGTCTAGGAGAGCCATTACACAAAGTCCCTGGCCAGGGCAAGCGAGATATACTGGTAGGTTTCCAGTGTTATCTCAGGGTGTTCTGGGCTACACTCCGACACGACTTGTACCGCTATTAGGGGACTGACGTTTACTGCCCCCTAGGCCCGCCATGCGATATTCTCAGACGAACAGACCAGACTGTACGGAGACTGTCACATTCAGGCTCAGTACGAGTTCGGATGGGTTCACCTCATCAGTCTTCTTATCGACATCTACCTGGGGACCGTTACGTACAGCTAGTACCGCTTGCGGCCTGTGGTTAAACCCACTGCTAGTGTAGTGTCGAGTCTTTAGAGTCCCACACAGAGAGCTATTCGCCTTTGGGCAAAACAGAGTAGAGGTCGCATGGTTTTGCGACAGGGTTCGTTCACATCCGTGCACTTGTGCACGTTTGGTGTCCGGGCAGTTATTACTAGCGGGCTTTGGTTTAAGCCAGATCCTAGTATACGTTTTGGGATTGGTTTTATCTCGTTTGTATTCGTGTTCCTCGAAACGCGGATGCGGGTGTGTATGCACGGTTGACAGAGACAGAGGCAGAGGATTCTCATTAGGGTTGTTGACTGTTGACTTTTTCTAAACCCTAATGAGAATAAGAAATATGATTAATAATAATATTAATTAAGTATTATTGTGCCATGGTTGAGTTGAAAGTTTGACTTTTGTTGACTTGTTGACTTTGTTGACCGGTTTACTATTTTGGACTCATTGACTATCATCATTTCATGGCTATCATTTCATGGCTATGACTTTTGCTTGCTTGTTGTTTACAAAATGCATTAAATGCATGAAATGATAATGCCATTGACATGAACCATCACAAATACTTAATTATTATTATTATCATGATTATTTTGTTTTTTGAGAGTATGGTTGTAAAAAGTTATTCTCATTCTATCATTTCCACTCTCTCTCATCCAAGCTCTCCCTCTTCCTCTTGCTCATGGCTCTCATGTCTCATGAGTTGAGAAACATGAGCCATTGAGATAAAATCCTAAAAACACTTCTCTACTCACTCTAGAGTACAAGGTCTAGGAAGCCAAGTATTTTAGTTTCCTCTCCATTGAGGTAGGAGCCCAAGGTAGAAGCTTTCAGGTGGATCCATCTTCGGCACAAGGAGACGACGAGGTGAGGCCGATCCGACCACTACAAGGAGAAGAAGAGAAGGAGTTCAAGATTAGGTATAACCCCTAACATAGTAGCTAAACTTGTAGTTAGGTTGCCAGATGTTAGTTTAGCAAAGATCCTTAGAGTCCATGTTACCTTCACCGAAAAAATTGTTTTTCACCATTTCCGCATCCCCGAAAGAACCGAGAAGGGTAACGTGGACTTACAGTGGAATCAGAGCCTAGCTAAACACTATCTAGCATGTTAGCAAAGTATCTAGAATTTCGATCGGAGAAAAAATCACAAAACGCGCCCGAAAACCATGCTTGCTGTCGATTTTTAAAACAGCTCAAAAAATAATTTGACATATCTTAAAAATCGTCTCAGGGTTTTCTGTAAACACACAGCAAAAACGATCCAGCGAGTCGACCAACTCACCGCGGAACCGTGGCCAAAACACGCGTTTGGCCGCGGATCCGCGGCCGAGTTGACTCGGCCGTGGATCGGTTTTGCTGCAGTGTGTTCTGTGTGGTGTTTTGGGATTTTTGGAATATGTTGTTTCTGCCCAGATTTTCCAGAAAACAAATTTGTGTTTGGGGTGGTTACAAATCCGTATTTTGAGCGAACTTCTATAGACTTTAGCTAATGGGTTATATCTGTGATGTGATATATGTATTGAACGTCTGCTAATCGCTATACGTCGATTAGTGGGGGTTATACATATCTGTGATCTGTAATGTTGCTGGTATGTGTATATGAATTTGTTGGATTGTCGCGGATGAATAGCCGGGGGGGTGTGAGATGAGAGTTTTCTTTAACTTTTCATTTGATGTAATATGTAATTGATGTAATATTATTTGTATGGCCGCACATCCGGGATGAGGTTGTAGCCGCCATTATATATTATTTCTTTTACTGTTTTTGCTCCTAGGATAGACCCAAGGTGGTGTGCACAAACTACCAGGTACCTCGAAGTGCCGAGTAGCCTACTCACGTTGTTGAAGGAGGTTGCTTCACTTAGGGTATTTGGCGGGTAGTTTGCCGCACCCGTAGGGGTCTAGGGTGGGGTCTTGGCTATTCATCGCGACCGTGCAATCCGCTTTTCGTTGCAGGCTCGAACGAAACGCGGATTCCTAGTATATCCAATGTGTTCATCTGTGATCTGGAATGGCTATCATTGCATCTGACGAATATATATATCTATATATGATATCTATTTAGGCGTTGCCTATGTTTTGCATCCGCGCTAGTCCAGCCCCCGCTCTTTCGTTAGTTTAAGTAACCTAACGGGTAATGACGGGGCCCCGTGGCGAATGCTGATGGTATAAGCGTACGTCATATTTTTGTTGTTTTCTGCAATGGTAGGATTAAATGATGGGACGCATTAAATTAATGCAAGAAAATAAACCAAAGTAAAGTCGTTGGAACAATTTCAAAACCACTTGGTTTCTTTTCAAAAACAACTTTTAAACGCGGAGCTTAAGCCACTCCTTTTAAAAGCTATCACGTTCCATCGATTATATTAAGTTCACTACGTTCACGGTTTTGCCAAAACCATTCGTAGCCCTCCATCATTTCAGTTAAATATTCGGTAGTATTCAAGCTATGTATTTTGACCTACGCCAAGGCATAGTGATTGGTAGCTACCGGATATTTATCTGTTGTATAGATAGATGCGTTGGTTTGGGACAGTCGTACTGCCATTTTGGCCTACGTCAAGGGTATGTACGGGTGGGTTCAAATTAACCTGGTAAATGATGGGTAGAACTTGACATGTGACTTATGATATTTTGGCCTACGTCAAGGTCATAAGAGCATGGGGCAAAAATCCACATCGGGAGTTTCTAAAGAAACAGAAACTTGCTAGTGCTGCATACCATTTGGAGTGTGATGATTCTGGTAGGATTCCTTCAGTTTTATCACACGATGATATTTGGATCCCGATCCTACTGTGAGTATATGCTACTCCTCGGAAAATTTCTCACTTAACGATCAATGCTATAAACCAAGTAGGTGTCTAGAAAGGTGTTACCAAGGCTACGCCCCCAGGGAAAAGAAGTTCTTTAATTAAGGAACTTCACGAAAGCGTTGGAAAACCTCCCTCGAAGTACCAACACTGGCCTGGCTGAACGGTTAAGCAAGTATTGTACGGTGAGATTGATTCCGACTAATTCTTCCTTTTTGGTTTGAGGAGGAATTCGAGAAACAGTGGGAGCCATCCTGTTTAGACAAACTAAAAACCACTCTAAACTTGCAAGAGCATTATGCTAAAGTGTTTCTTCTCTCTCTCCTAATTGCAGTGACCAATCGTCATGCCCGGACTTAAGTTATTACTAGATAAAAACATACTGACAGGGCCAAACTACAAAGATTGGCTCAGGAATGTCAAAATGGCAATCACTTATGACAAGCTGGGGTATCTTCTTACCACCCAATCTCCCCATGTCCCAGGTCCCACCTCTAGCGTCGCGGATAAGGAAATCCGTAAGACCTGGGAGATCGACTGAACGAAGGCCAAGTGCCTCGTGCTTGCCTCTATGGACAATGAAAATCAGAGGAGGCACGAGAATATGGACCTTGAATCCATATTTCTCCATACAAAAGAACTGTATGGAGAGCAATCCCGTATCGCCAGATACGAAGTCTCGAAAAAGCTGTTTTCGGCGAGATTGGTCGTCGGATCATCGGTAGCGAAACACGTGTTTAAGATGATTGGCTATATTGAAGAGCTCGCGGACCTAGGGACTACGTTAGAGAACGAGCTCTTTACTGACTTGATTCTCCAGTCCCTTCCTTCCACTTACGCCCAGTTTATCCTGAACTTCAACTTGCAAGAAAAAGAAGTTGAACTTTCAGAACTCCTCAACATGCTGAGAAGTGCAGAGGGCACCCTATAGAAAGGTAGGGAAATATCCACTTTGTTTGTTGGAGGACCTTCCTCTTCTAGGTCCAAGACGAAAGCCAAGGGAAAGAAGAAGAAAGCCCCCACCAAACCAAGGGGCGGTGTTAGTAAAGTGGAAGCGAAGGGAAAAGCAAAAGCAACAAAGGTAGCGGGAAAGCTTGTGGGGAAGGAAGAGTGATTTTATTCTCACAAAAGTGGACACTGGAAAAAGGATTGCAGGGCTTGGAAGGCCAAGAACCAGGACCCGAAGCAAGTTGCGGCTTCGGCTTCAGGTGTGTATGTTATTGAAAACTGTCTATCAATAAACTCTACTTCCTGGGTATTGGATACCGGATCAGGATATCATATATGTAATTCTTTGCAGGCACTGAGAAAGCGTAGGGTTTTGAAGGCAGGTGATATGACCCTCAGAGTTGCAAACGGAGCTGGCATGGATGCCGAGTCCGTGGGGGACTATCACTTGGGATTGTCAGATGGACATGTTTTGGTTTTACGGGATTGTTATTTTGTACCCAATGCAACTTGTAATATCATATCTGTATCTTTAATGTCTAAAGAAGGTTATAAATTTGCATTTGTAAGCAATGTTGTAAACATTCACCTTAATCAAGTTCTGATTGGGTCGGGTACATTAAGCAATGGTATATACGTATTAAACGAACCATAGATTTTCAATGTCCAGAATACACACAAAAGAAAGTCTCCAGAAATAAATCATGCTTTCTTATGGCTTTGTAGACTGGGTCACATCAATAAGAGAAGGTTGACGAAGTTACATGCAGAAGGATATTTGGATCCGTTCGAATATCAATCGTATGCAACTTGTCAATACTGTCTCAAAGGAAAGATGACAAAGACTCCATTTACTGGACATGGAGTAAGAGCGAGCGAGCTCTTGGAACTCGTACACAGCGATGTATGCGGTCCAATGTCTACACATGCGCGAAGTGGTTATTCTTACTTCATTACTTTTACGGATGATTTTTCAAGGTTCGGACATGTCTTCTTAATGAAGCATAAATCTGAAGCCTTTGAAAAATTCCAAGAATACAAGAATGAAGTAGAAAAACAAACAGGCAAAAGTATCAAGACACTGAGATCTGATCGAGGTGGTGAATACTTGAGTGCCGAGTTCCTGGATTACCTAAAAGAGAATGGAATTCTCTCTCAGCTTACTCCTCCATACACTCTGTTGGATATAGTGCCCTCAGAGTCAATTATTGGATCACAGGCACGAGATTGCAATGATTGAGGGAGGACCTATGCCGGTAGGACAGTCTTACTCGAGATGATAGTATGCTATCTGGTTTATCTTTATCATCGTGTACTGCTTTAGGTGACCTTACAGGTCACTATTGCACGTTGATAGAGCCCCTAGGATTCTTGCTTGACTACCAGCAGTATGAGGGCGATCATATACGTGGGAGCTGGAGTCTATAAGCAAATCCTTAAAAGGTCCCTAGTCGTGGGAGTTTCGAGATAGGGCATCGATTCTCCAGAGTAGACTAGTGTATACAGTCGAGACCCCGACGAGGGGCGGTGGCCGGTCTCAGAAGCCACTGGTGTCAGTTGGTTCACCTAAGATGTATACAGGTGCTCATTGGGTTATGAGTACACCGGACAGGACTCGCCGGGAACCTGCTAGTTGGTCTTATACCAGACGTCAGATAGCAGTTCCATGGTGACATGTGTACAGGTTAGTTCATTGACCTGAGATCGTCATTTGTCTCGTGTGAGTTCCCACTGTACTTAGATTACTACCCTACCACGCTCAAAGGAGACGTGCAAACAGGTTTTAGTTGGGTACAGTCCCGAGCCATATGGAGGCAGTGAGCGGATCTGCAGGAGTTCGTCTCTCCCGGTATTGGGGGTGAGGTCGCGCTGTGTCTAGGAGAGCCATTACACGAAGCCCTCGGCCGAGGCAGGAGATTTACTGGTAGGTATTCCAGTAGTATCTCAGGGTGTTCTGGGCTATACTCCGACACGACTTGTACCGCTATTGGGGGTCTGACTTTTACCAACCTCCTAAGCCCGCCATGCGATGCTCATAGACGAACGGACCGGACTGTACGGATATTGTCACTGACAGGCTCAGTAGGGTGTCAGGATGAGTTCGCTCATCGACGTCCCTTTGGTCAATAGCTGGTAGCTCGTTACGTATGGCTGATACCTCTGACGTGCTAGTGGTTAAATCCACAGCCATAGTATTGACGAGTCTTTAGAGTCCCCCACACACAGTTACTCAAGTTTCGGGCGAAACGCTGTAGAGGCCGTATGGAGATATGGTAGGGTTCGATCAGATACGTGCGGTATTGCACGAATCGTGATCGGACGGATTTTACTAGCCGGTTTTGGTTTAAGTCGGATCCTAGTATTAGACTGTGTAGTTTTGTCTCTTTGCATTTATATTCAGTGGGAATACAAATGCGGGCATGTATATGCAGTCGCGGGGTTTTCCTGTAATTTATTACGGGATCAGTTTTCTGAAGTTGCCAGTTTGCATTCCGTTCCGGCCGGTTTTCCTTTGTTCCTTCACGGCCGGACTTTCTGGTGAAGGGGGTTATTTGCAAGTTTGCAAATAACTTATTGTAGAGGGGGTTTCATGCATATGAGAGCTTCATGATAGTTCCTTCATGATGAGATTCCATTTTAGTATCTTGTCTTGCATTTAATGTGATGGTGTGTGAAAGGATTGATTGGGAAATTGGAGTGACCATTTTTCTTATCTTTATCTTGCATTTTCTCCTCTTGTTTTTGATTCATTCTTTTCCCCCCATGGAGAGAGGCCGGCCACTTTTGAGGGAGAAGGAGAGAGGTTTTCATTTTGGGTGAGGAAAATTGATTCATCACATTATTCTATATTTGCCACAAAAATCCCTCACCTCTCCAAAGTTCATTCTTCACTTCCTCCACCATGGCAACTACATAAACCCCAAAGAGACATAGATTCTATACTACACCTACAGTACCCTTGGACGCGTCGGCTTGCCAACTTCGCGCCCGAGTTGCCTCGGTCCAGAGGTGGGAGCCCGTAAAAGAATTCGGCTACATGGTGCCATTTTCGACGAGGAGGCGACGACCGGAGATTCCGCGAGGAGATCGGAGTGGAGGCGAAGACCGAAGGACACGGATCGCTCGGTATATCTCTCTCCCCATCTTTTAGTTTGCTAGTAGGTAGGTTAATGGCCCAATCCGGATTGATAGTGCGCGGTGGTGCCAGTTTGCAAGTTTCACAAAGTTTTCCGTTTCCGCATTTCCGGCGTTGGATCGACGGCCGGGGCGCCGCCGTGCACTTACATTGGTATCAGAGCCATGCCATTAACCTAGTCTAGCTTGCTCTAGTATGTTTAGAACTCGATCGAACAAAAATCCCAAAAACCGTATTTTCTATTGCCTCAGTTTTCTGTCGAATTATTTTTGGCTCGAAAATTTTTTCAGTATGTTGCAGAAACATGTGCAGGGAATTGTAAGCATGCTGTAAAAATTTGGTAGGGTGTTGCTTCATTACGACCGCGGTTCCGCGGTTGGAAGAAGTCAATGCAGTACAAAATTTTCACAGTATGCTTCTGGGTTCGAAATAGGGGTTTTGGGATATTCTTTTTGGGCCCAGATTTTCTTAGAGTGCTACAGTAGTACTTGGGGCCCACTTCGGTAAATTTGTTCAATCGGATATTTTAAACATGCTAGTTTACAGTATTTACTTTATATCTGCGACCGTGAATGTCATTTGATCGGTAAATCCTGTCTAACTGCTATAGCCCTTTTAGACGGATTTGCGAACGTGACATTCACGTTGATGTTCTGTGTTGTGCTATGATGTTGCGGATTGGTCATGGGGGATAGCCTGGATGCGATGTTAGTACAGTTTTGTTTTATATGTACATTTGATATTGCGGGGAGAGCGTCCGACATGTGGACTGCCGTCACTGCTTATTTGTATATTATTCTTTTGGGGCACGACCGGGTCGAGGTCGATGTACCCGTTGTATGTATATTTTACTTTCTGTACTAGGATTACCCCGCGGAGGGGTGCACGGATAGCCGGGTTCTAGAGGGCAACGGGCCCGCATCTCATGGTGTTGAGACGGAGGGGGCTTCACTCTAGAATTGGCTGGCTATTCGCCGCACTCGTAGAGGGTATAGGTTGACCTAGGAGGGGTGCCCAAGTCACCGGATTTCGTGAAGTGCTGGGTGGTCCATTCACGTTGCTGAAGGGGTCTGTCTCGCTTCAGGTTTTGGCGGGTGACTTGCCGCGCCCGTAGGGGTCTAGGATTTTCATTGCACAGGCTATCCACACGACCAGGGGAACGTCGGGTTTCAGTAGCGGCTCTATGAAACCCGGGGATCCCAGATATCTGTATTGTTCTGTGATGCTGGTTACATTTCTGTGATGTTGCATTTTATCACGCCTTGAGCGAATATTATATATTGATATATATACTAGTAGATGTTGTATATGTTTTGCATCCGCGCTAGTCCATTCCCCGCTCTGTCGTTAGTTAAGTAACCTAACGGGTGATGACGGGACCCAGTGGCGAATGCGGATGGCATATACGTACATCATTATTTTCGTTCTTTTGTGGTGTGATCAATTGATGGGACTGCGTTGATTTGGATCAATGCAAGATAAACAAACCTATTCTGATGTTGTTGGAACATTTTTCAAAAAGCTGTTATTGCAAGAGCGTTCTCTTTTGTTTTGCACAGTGGCATTCAGTTGGAATATCCTGCTCCTCAGTCGACAAGGCAAGGGCCGAGATCCCTTCACCGGGAGTGACCCCTTGGACAGAAGTTTGTGTCAGGGCAATAACTTCACTATAGCCGATAACTTTTGCTTTGCATCGTGGTATTCAGTTGGAATATCCTGCACCCCATCCAACGAGGAAAGAGCCGAGATCCCTTCACCGGGAGTGGCCTCTTTGGCAAAGGTTTTCGTTACTATATTTTTATAAAAGCTATCCGTTCCTTCAACGATATCAAGTTCATTACGTTAAAGGTTTTTCGCCAGAAACCATTCGTAGCCCTCCGTCATTTCAGGAAGGTAGCACTTAGTATTCATGCTATGTATGTTGGCCTTCGTCAAGGCATAGTGCATGGTAGCTATTTGTTACTTTTCTGCAGTATAGATAGATGCGTTGGTTTGGGACAGTCGTACTACTATTTTGGCCTTCGTCAAGGGTATGTACGGGTAGGTTCAAATTAACCTGGACAATGACGGGTAGAACTTGACATGTGACTTATGATATGTTGGCCTTCGTCAAGGTCATAAGAGCATGGGGCAAAAATCACATCGGGAGTTTCTAAAGAAACTGAAACTTGCCAGATATGCGCATACCTTCTGGAGTGTGATAACGTGAGCGGATTCCGTCACATTATCATGCGATGATGGTTGGATCCCGATTCCCACTGATGAGTTGGTTTACTCCTCGGGTGATCCCGACTAATTCTTCTTTCAGGTTTGAAGGAGAATTTGACGGTACAGTGGGAGGTTTCCAGATTAGATAAAGTGATAACCATTCTGATCTAGGTTAGAGTGCACGCTGAGTGTTTCTTTTCTCTCTCTCTTTGGCAGCGACCATTGACCCGACCCTAGACTATGACCCAGTGACCAAGTTGACCGAACCTTCTTAAACACTGGCTTTTGGATTGTCAGAGTTGCATACCTCATTGACACTCCTACTTTTACCCTTTTCTCCAGGACACCCCGTATTACTACGAACGTCCACTTCCATTGGACAAAACCATCGTATGGTTATATACGAACTCGAAGGAATTTATTCGAGGATGGTTTCTGGTTCTGGAGAAAACGAATAGGACTATTCAGTTGTCTTTTCCTTTTACCTTCTCTCAGGTTGCGAGTGCCCCTTAGATTAGGGGATAGTACACCCATTACGCAAATTGGATAGTCTTCTTCCAAACCATAGGCAGGTGCCGACCGGTAGGGAATGAAGAAAACCAATTAGCCTAAACGGTGTACAGAAGGTATTAAGTTAAGACAAAGAAAGGGATTAGAAGGAGGGCAAAGTGAATTGCGACTGATATTCACGACCAAACCAAGTATTTCGTTACCACTCCCACTTCACCTTTGTATTTCTCCAGGACACTCCGTATCACTACGAAAATCCACAGTTTATTGGATATTCCATCGTATGGTTATATACGAACTCGAAAGGAACTTGTTCCAGTTCGGGGATGGATTCTGGTTCAGGAGAAATAGGAATAAAGTTTATTCGGTTGTCTTTTATCTTCACCTTCTCTCGCATTGCGAGTGCTCCTAGGATTAGGACAGTACACCCATTATGCTTATTGGATAGTCTTCTTCCAAACCATAGGCTGGTGCCGAACGGTAGGGAAGGAAGAAAACCATTTAGCCTAAGAGGGTGTACAGAAGGTAATGACTAAAGACATATAAAGGGATTTGGAGAGGTGGCAAAGATTTATACAGTTACAGTTGTGAATCTGGATAATGGAAGAGGCATTACTAGGAATACCAGGATACCCATCGAAACATTTCAATGTTTCAGTTTCACTGTGTATTGTTAAAAGAAAACTGATTTCCCAATTGACACTTGCTCCAGGGTATGTATTTACCAGGTATGATTCTCACATCTGTATGGTTTTATAGATGTTGAGTGGCAGTAATTTATTGGGAATTAGGTGATCATCCTCATTATATCGGGATTCGTTGTAATTGGTGATATTTGAGGAAGTCACCTGGGTTGTTTGCCGGACGGCAAATATTTGGTTTTGAATATCCGTTGTTATGCACCAATTTCAAATTGATATATTTATACGTCTATTTTCATAGAGTGAGATATAACTTTTTGAAATTATGTCTATGACATTTACCTATATCAGTGGATGGTTAGGTAAGGAGCATTGAACAGCGGTGTAATTCTTCTTAACCATAAGTACAGTTTTCAACCTACAACACACAGGGAATGAGTTATTAGACTCAGGGGACTTATACAGAGTATTGTATATTGTCCAATGTCCATTAGGACAGAGGGGTTGGTACTCGTACTGTATTCTGTTTACTTGTGACTTCTCTAGTTCTTAGACATGTGTTTCGTAGAAATGCATGTTCTGAGTTTTGAGAAGTTATAAAGGTATATGAATAAAGTAGAGAACCAGGTGTTGCAAGTATCGGAATTCTTCAAGGTGATCGAAGATGTAGATACTTGTGTGTGGTATTCAGTTGATAGTAATGATTAAGAGAACTTGCTTCTCTTTCAGGTTACTCATAATTGGAAGCATTCATAAGTTGAGTAACGCTGATCGGCCTCCTTCCATTTAGTTGACATGCACTGGAGACAGCTGCATGATTTGAATCTGGTTCAATTAAATCAGTGCCTCTGTTTCTATATTGGATATAGAACAGTTCATATCTTGACATTGTTAAGGTACGGGGAGTTGTCCGGCTTATGCTTAAAACCAGACTCTGGATAACTCAAGGCACGTTTCTGTAATGGTTGTTTGTGGGTTGACCCAGGCTATGACAAGGGTTGACTTTCTACCATATGGAAGATCAATAGTGATATTGTTCTTGACTCGCCACAATTTTAAAAGAAATGAATTTTTTCAGAAAACAGTAGTGGGAGTATGGTAGAACTGGAAGCGATTCCAGAACCGCAAACGATTACTGAAAATTTGATAAGAATCTAAAGATTCAATCTGGATTGACATTCCATTAGCCACTCCGCAGATATGGTGGGTAACCTCAGGCACCCGAGAGCTACTCCGGTAGCCTCAAGGACGGTGACAGGGAGATTCTTGTTTACCCAGACTTACCATTGCTGTTGTTCCAGACTGTGAGACCCGGCAGGAGGATGAGTATAGCGTCATTCTAAACTAGCTTTAGAAGTGTACGTGTATATGACTCTGCCAGAGGGTTGTCGTGGTCAGTGGGAGCAGCGAAAGCATTGGTGGACAAGTGGCTTATGTCTATTTATAGACTAAAGCAGATATAGCGGAGAAAGATCATCTATTTCTGATGTGACAGTCATAGGTTTGACTTCATCAGAATAGGGGATGGATCTCTTAAGAAGGTAGTAGGGTGTGATGTCCTGGTATTTGGATGACATACACAGAGTAGGAAGTGATATTCCTATACTACGATCGGTTATTCTTTGGTTGTCAGACAGTGGTTTCTCCACATAGGACATGGATATTATATCAGACATGCTGGTTACTAGATCTATGGTTTTAGATCTAGATTTGGATGGTTTCCCAATCTGGGTACTTAGACAGCATTCTATGAGTATTTAGAATGAACGACTCCTGGCACGGTAGTGTACCTGCAGGAAATGGAGTCACCCTCTCTAAAGGTGTCTTATAGACTAAAGTAGAGAGGGATGTGCATGACTGGCAGATCACTTGCTTAGGCAATTGAGTCAATCATGAGATATCAAGTACCACACCAGATGTTGTTTTTACAGGAGATGCAATAAGTTGATATTAATCCAATCCTGGAGAAACAATTGTTAGTGTTTATGCCCTAGAAGGCCATTACTGTATCATACTAGTTTGTATATTACTTAATGGAAGCTTGGGATATTCACATGTATATAACAGTCTTGCTAAACATGGTAGTATGCTACTTGGTTTTTCTATCTTAATATGTGAGTATACGTATTGATAGAGCTCTTAGGATCTTGCTTGACTACCAGCGTTGTGATGGCAGTCACACTAGTGGGGGCTGGGTAGTCTACAAGCACATCCTTATTCAGGTCCCTAGTCGTTGGATTATCGAGACAGGGCATCGATACTCCGGAGTAGACTAGTGTGTACGCTTCTCATCCCAGTTGGGGAGATGGTCTGTCCCACAGCCATCAGTACGTCGTACTGGAGATAGTATGCAGGTGCTCGTTAGGTTACGGGTATACCGGACAGGACTCACAGGGAACTGTTGGTTGGTTTTATACCAGTCGTCAGTGAGCAGTTCCCAGGTGACATGAGTACAGCATAGTCCACAGACTTGACACTGCTACTTCGCCTCGAGTGTGTTCCACTGTTCTTAGATTGCTACCCTACCACGGCTCAAAGGAGTCATGCAAACAGGTAGCAGTTGGGTGCAGTCCCGAGCACTTGGAGGCAGTGGCGGTTAGACAGGATTCGTCTCTCCCGGTATTGGGAGTTGATATCGCGCTGTGTCAGAGAGCCATTACGCAAAGTCCCTGGCCAGGGCAAGCGAGATTTGCTGGTAGGTTCCAGTAGTTTCTCAGGGTGTAATGGGCTTCCCTCCGACACGACTTATACCGCTATTAGGGGACTGACGCTTGCCGCCCCCTAGGCCCGATATGCGATAGTCTTAGACGAACGGACCGGACTGTATGGAGATTGTCACATCAGACTCAGTAGGAGTTCGGATGGGTTTCCTCATCGGCCTTCTTATCGACATCTACCTGGGGACCGTTACGTACAACTAGTGCCGCTGGCGGTCTGTGGTTAAACCCACTGCCAGCGTAGTAGTGAGTCTCTAGAGTCCCACACAGAGAGTTTCCCTACTCCAGGCGAAACGATATAGAGGTCGTATGGTTTTACGACAAGGGTTCGGACGCATACGTGTGTTTACACACGTACGACTTTCGGAAAGTTTTTACCAGTCGGCTTTGGTTTAAGCCAGTTACTGGTATCCGGTTATTGGATTTATACAGTCTAAAATTTTTCCGTATTTTTGCGGAAAGGAGGGGCGTTCTCGTAATTGCGCGAGAAGCTTCTAGAAGGTGGTGACTAAGGAGGTTTAGGTGGCATATACAATGAATGTGATTAGTGAGTCATATGGATGATTCATCCATGTCATTAATGCATCATAAATGCTTAATGACTCATGGAGATGAATCATCACTAGATATTATCAAGCATGGTTGTTAAATTGTTTTATTTTCTTTTCTTGATAAAAAGAAATGCTTGATATATATTATCATAACTCATTATTCTCACTTCATTATTATCTTCACCTTCTCTCTCCTCAAGCTCTCCCTCTTCAAACCCTAATCCTCCCCTCTCATGTGTTGAGTACAAGGATTAGTTAGACTAATTAAACCATAACCCTCACTCTATATCACCTAGCTTCTTTGATTAGCACTTGAAGAAAGTTAGTTGCCTCAAGTTTAGAGGCTAAGCTTGGAGTAAAGCTCTCGGGTGGATCGTCTACTACTTCGAGAAGGCCGAGGAGGAGGTGGAGTTCGCAAAGACGAAGGACACGATTCGTTAGGTATAATCCCTAAACATAGTAGTATAGAACTTCTATGTTTCTTGTTAGTTATCGTTTAGCTTCGATTCATGCGGTTAGTTGATGTTTAGCATATAAACAAGATCGTTTTTCAT
Organism: Agapanthus africanus; assembly: GCA_030015575.1. Classification (NCBI taxonomy): domain Eukaryota; kingdom Viridiplantae; phylum Streptophyta; class Magnoliopsida; order Asparagales; family Amaryllidaceae; genus Agapanthus; species Agapanthus africanus. The sequence goes on from JASDDO010000019.1 coordinate 894,738,709, forward strand.
ATTTCCGCCTCCCCGCAAGTCGTGGGGTGTTGTACATCGACTTACAACAATCGGAAGCAGTTTTAGAACATAAGTGAATGTTCTAAGGATGTGATAACAACAGCCTCTTTTAAGAGACGGTTATCATTCCAGGCTTCCAAGGTGACCTGGATGACAGAGTGACTGTCAGAGTTGTAGTTTTCCCTCTGACGAGGGGCAGTATTTTGGACAGGTGGTCCAGGGGGATACTGAGGGAGGCATGGCGCAAGATACTGATTAAGTTCAGTTAACAATACAGTCTAAGAATTTTGGATTTGGAGTTCATTTCTGAACTAGGTGCCATCAGATATCCAGACATTCAAAGACAGGTATTGCACATTTCGGGAGATGGCTTTCTCCGCGAACATGGGATAAAGAGAGACATAGAAAGAAACATCAAAGCAGATCCACTCACTGAGGCTATTCCTCGAACGCAATAGTTTCGCAAACGAGCTTTGTGAGACTGATTAGTAGAGGAGTTGGGTGTTCGGTATCATACGGGCTGTGAGTATGCGACATCGTAATAATTAGCCTTGAGTGCAAGTGGGAGATTGTTGGATATAGTGCCCTCAGAGTCAATTATTGGATCACAGGCACGTGATTGCAATGATTGAGGGAGGACCTATGCCGGTAGGACAGTCTTACTCGAGATGATAGTATGCTATCTGGTTTATCTTTATCATCATGTACTGCTTTAGGTGACCTTACAGGTCACTATTGCACGTTGATAGAGCCCCTAGGATTCTTGCTTGACTACCAGCAGTATGAGGGTGATCATATATGTGGGAGCTGGAGTCTATAAGCAAATCCTTAAAAGGTCCCTAGTCGTGGGAGTTTCGAGACAGGGCATCGATTCTCCAGAGTAGACTAGTGTATACAGTCGAGACCCCGACGAGGGACAGTGGCCGGTCTCACAAGCCACTGGTGTCAGTTGGTTCACCTAAGATGTATACAGGTGCTCATTGGGTTATGAGTACACCGGACAGGACTCGCCGGGAACCTGCTAGTTGGTCTTATACCAGACGTCAGATAGCAGTTCCCTGGTGAGATGTGTACAGGTTAGTTCATCGACCTGAGATTGTCATTTGTCTCGTGTGAGTTCCCACTGTACTTAGATTACTACCCTACCACACTCAAAGGAGACGTGCAAACAGGTTTTAGTTGGGTACAGTCCCGAGCCACATGGAGGCAATGAGCGGATCTGCAGGGGTTCGTCTCTCCCGGTATTGGGGGTGAGGTCGCGCTGTGTCTAGGAGAGCCATTACATGAAGCCCTCGGTCGAGGCAGGAGATTTACTGGTAGGTATTCCAGTAGTATCTCAGGGTGTTCTGGGCTACACTCCGACACGACTTGTACCGCTATTGGGGATCTGACTTTTACCAACCCCCAAGGCCCGCCATGCGATGCTCATAGAAGAACGGACCGGACTGTACGGATATTGTCACTGACAGGCTCAGTAGGGTGTCAGGATGAGTTCGCTCATCGACGTCCCTTTGGTCAATAGCTGGTAGCTTGTTACGTATGGCTGATACCTCTGACGTGCTAGTGGTTAAATCCACAGCCATAGTATTGACGAGTCTTTAGAGTCCCCCACACACAGTTACTCAAGTTTCGGGCGAAACGCTGTAGAGGCCGTATGGAGATATGGCAGGGTTCGATCAGATACGTGCGGTATTGCACGAATCGTGATCGGACGGATTTTACTAGCCGGCTTTGGTTTAAGCCGGATCCTAGTATTAGACTGTGTAGTTTTGTCTCTTTGCATTTATATTCAGTGGGAATACAAATGCGGGCATGTATATGCAGTCGCGGGGTTTTCCTGTAATTTATTACGGGATCAGTTTTCTGAAGTTGCCAGTTTGCATTCCGTTCCGGCCGGTTTTCCTTTGTTCCTTCACGGCCGGACTTTCTGGTGGAGGGGGTTATTTGCAAGTTTGCAAATAACTTATTGTGGAGGGGGTTTCTTGCATATGAGAGCTTCATGATAGTTCCTTCATGATGAGATTCCATTTTAGTCTCTTGTCTTGCATTTAATGTGATGGTGTGTGAAAGGATTGATTGGGAAATTGGAGTGACCATTTTTCTTATCTTTATCTTGCATTTTCTCCTCTTGTTTTTGATTCATTCTTTTTCCCCCCATGGAGAGAGGCCGGCCACTTTTGAGGGAGAAGGAGAGAAGTTTTCATTTTGGGTGAGGAAAATTGATTCATCACATTATTCTATGTTTGTCACAAAAATCCCTCACCTCTCCAAAGTTCATTCTTCACTTCCTCCACCATGGCAACTACATAAACCCCAAAGAGACATAGATTCTACACTACACCTACAGTACCCTTGGACGCGTCGGCTTGCCAACTTCGCGCCCGAGTTGCCTCGGTCCAGAGATGGGAGCCCGTAAAAGAATTCGGTTACGTGGTGCCCTTTTCGACGAGGAGGCGACGACCGGAGATTCCGCGAGGAGATCGGAGTGGAGGCGAAGACCGAAGGACACGGATCGCTCGGTATATCTCTCTCCCCATCTTTTAGTTTGCTAGTAGCTAGGTTAATGGCCCGATCCGGGTTGATAGTGCGCGGTGGTGCCGGTTTGCAAGTTTCGCAAAGTTTTTCGTTTCCGCATTTCCGGCGTCGGATCGACGGCCGGGGCGCCGCCGTGCACTTACACACTCCACAACATAACGGTGTATCAGAGAGACGGAACCGAACCCTATTGGATATGATACGTTCCATGATGAGCAACGCTGAGTTACCGCGATCATTCTGGGGATATGCACTAGAATCAGCTGCATATCTTTTGAAACGAGTTCCAACTAAGACTGTGCCTACCACTCCATATTAGATATGGAGTAGGAAGAAACCCTATCTTCAATATCTGAAGATTTGGGGATATCCAGCTTTTGTCAAAAAGCAGCATGCGGACAAACTCGAGGCACGCTCAGTACAGTACAAGTTTGTGGGATACCCAGAGAACTCCAAGGGGTATCTTTTCTATTACGCAGAAGAACAAAAGGTTTTTGTCTCTCATAATGCCCACTTTCTGGAACATCAGTTCTTAGAAAAGAAATAAGTGGGAGCGCAATAGAACTGGAAGAAATTCCAGAACCACAAACTATTACTGAAAGCTTAGTAGAACCAGAGGGTTCGAAAGAACAGGACATTCCTGCGCCGCTCCGCAGAAATAGTAGGCAGTCTCATCCGCCCGAGAGATACTACGGTTTTCTCATAGACGGGGATAGAGAGGATTGCATCATTGATAATGATGAGCCAACTAGCTTCCAGCAGGCCATTCAGAGCGTTGACTCGGTAAAATGGCTGGATGCAATGCGGACCGAAATGGAGTCCATGTACACCAACAAAGTATAGACTTTGGACGTTGCTCCAGATGGGGTAAAACCCGTAGGATGCAAGTGGATCTTCAAGAGGAAGATTGTTGTAGATGGACAGGTTGAAACCTATAAGGCTAGACTTGTTGAAAGGGTTTTCATCAAAGACCTGGTTTGGACTATGACGAAACCTTTTCTCCAGTGGCTATGCTCAAATCCATTCAGATCCTTCATGCCATTGTTGCCTTCCATGATTATGAGATTTGGCAGATGGACGTAAAGACCGCTTTTCTAAATGGAAATTTAGAGGAGTGTGTCTATATGGACCATCCAGAGGGTTTCATTCAGAGTGGGAGCAGCGGAAAAGTGTGCAAGTTGCTTAAGTCCATTTATGGACTAAAGCAGGCATCGCGGAGTTGGAACATCTGTTTTGATGAGACGGTCAAAGAATTTGGCTTTATCAAAAAACCAGATGATCCATGCATCTATAGTAAAATTGTAGCACGAACTGTCGTATTCCTCGTTTTATACGGGGACGACATTCTCTTGATAGGAAATGACATTCCTATGCTACAATCTGTCAAAGGGTTCTTGTCACACAGGTTCTCCATGAAAGACCTGGGTGATGCCTCTTACATTCTGGGGATCCGGATCCATCGTGATAGATCCAATAGGATATTAAGACTTTCACAGTCCAGGTACATCGACACCATACTGAAAAGATTCAGTATGGAAGATTCCAAGCGCGGTAATCTACCGTCTTGTCACGGGATCACCCTCTCTAAAGAGATGTCTCCCAAGACTGATTTGGAAAGGGATCGCATGTCTATTATACCCTACGCTTCTGCGGTAGGCTCTATAATGTATGCGATGTTGTGTACCAGACCAGATGTAGCTTATGCACTGAGTGTGGTAAGCCGGTATCAGTAAAACCCTGGGGAGAAGCACTGGATAGCGGTAAAGAACATTCTGAAGTACCTGAGAAGGACTTAGGACATGTTTTTGGTTTACGGCGGAAAAGACCTCCAGATGGAGGCCTTTGCTGACTCCAGCTTCCAGAGTGACAAGGATGACTCCAAGTCCATGTCGGGTTATGTCTTCACACTCAATGGAGGGGCGGTGTGTTGGAAGAGTTCCAAACAGGAAACCGTTGCTGACTCGACGATGGAAACGGAGTATATCGCTGCATCTGATGCCGCAAAAGAAGCCGTCTGGATGAGGAAGTTCTTGACTGAACTTCAGGTGGTTCCGTCCATTGTTGATCCAATACCTCTGTATTGTGACAACAACGGAGCTATAGATTTAGCGAAGTGTAACACCCGAACCCAATACTACTATTTTCAGTTACTGTTTGAGCATAATGTGGTACTCATTTCATTTAATTTGCTTGTTTGTTGCTTACTGTAAAATTTACCCGGCAAAGTCATTTCTACATATAACAAATTTTAGCATCTAAAATAAAATTGAAAATATTCATCTTGGCCTACTTGACACCCCTAGCCTCGTGGTAGCGTCCGTGCATTGTGTTCTCGTCCCGTTCAGTAAAACGGGCAAGTTTGGATGGCTACGTGCACGCACGTGTGTCCGTTTTGAGAGTATGCTTTTTAATCATAAAACATTTCATTTTAAAATTTGGAACCCGCTTAAAATCCTATTATTTGAATTTCGAATTTTTGGACCCAACCCGGGCGCAATTTGGAAATGTTTCATTTGGCACCAAAATCCCAAATTTTTAATATTATTAAAACCTTCGCATATATTTTTCTAACTAATCTGATATCTTACTGTTAATTACCTATCTTTTAAATCTTTAAGTTAACCATATAATATTTTTTACAATCTTTTATATCCTTCTCAATTTATTCTCTCAGCCAATCGCAACCTCCCCATTAACCCCGTGGGCCCCACTTTCTCTCTCTCTCCATCTTCTCTCTCTCTCTCCCCCTTATATATTCTCTCGTACTTCTCTTTATCATTTTTCTCTTCTTGCTTCATGTCTCGTTTCTCATTTCTTTTAACTGTTCTTTTGTTGCCGGAATTCCGTCGTGCCGGTGACGTTTCTCGACGTTCCAGCGAGATACCCCGACCCGTGTGGTTCCTTTGTTCGTCGTTTGGGTTCATTCCGTGAACCGTGCGCCGTCGCGAGTTTTCCCCGCCGACGGTTAACGTTCCGTTTTCCCGATTCGTGACCCATCGAGGCAAGTTAATCTTGCTACATGCTATATACTTTTATAATCTTCATTTTATAATGTTATACATTTGAAAATCTTATAGTTTACATATGAAATGTCGTTGAAAAATCGGATATGACAAATCTGAAATTACTGTACACCTTATCTTATAAAATTCATTATAAATCATAGAAAAATCATCAGTATACGTTCTTTAGTTCGTTACGAAGATAATTCAGAATACTATAACTTTATGACATATTTACTTGCAAAATAAATTGTTTAATTAACGTAAAATACAAATGAACACGTCTCTAAACTGCTGTCCAGGGAAATTCCAGCAGCAAACTTTCAACTTTGAATATTCATAACTTTTTGTAGGGATAACCTGAGATGCTTATACTTATAAAACTGAAACCCTTATTGAATTATCTTTGTTTTGGTATAAGATACGTCTCTTTTGGAGAACATTTGTTATTTTTAAGCTATTTTACAAATTAGGGTGACGCTAAATTTCTGAACGGAACCTTCTTGTGCATGGTTAATCAATACATCTTTTATAGTTACTAATCGCTTTGAATATGCTATCCATATTAATATTATTATATCAATATTTATATCACATATTGTTTAGTTGTACATCCCACATTACCATTTTATAGTTTTATAACTTTTCGGATACCCGTTTGCATCCATCGCATTTAAGATACATATAATTGCATCCATAGATCACATCACTACATAATAATGTGATATTAACACTCCATGTTTAATAAATTGTATCCTAATTAATATTGGAACTATAAATGTAACCCTAATTGATAACTGTGCATCCATATCCTTGAAATTATATCTATTGGCATATCATATTACATGTTCCAGTTATTGTTCTGATAGTACTCATGCTTGTTTATTTATACACATGTTTATGTTAGTTGATTATGAGCACCCACATGACATCTTGTGCTTCCTGACATGACCTGTTACACTTCCTACTTGACATGACATGGTACCGTACACTCTTGACTTGACATGACACCTTTATACATTACCTGGTTGACCTGATGTACCATGGCTTTACCTGTTACCTGATCTCATGCCTAATGCCAACAAACCTGACCATTCCTGCTGTCGATCCAGACAGACCTACTCTTACCGGATTTTGTGTTGGCATTAGTCCTTGACTACTGAATACCTGACCTGACATACATAGCTTGGGGGTATGGGGAAATCAAAGGTGAAACCGACTTGTAACTCAACAGTTCGATACATTGTTCTGATCAGTCTTACGGGCTTGGCCAGCTCCGGAGTGTTGATGCTGACATCACTCGTCCATCCTACTACCTTTTACTGCTTAGCGGCACGTCTCGGATTCAGCCCCGAGGGTTTTGACCGTGGTCCCGGGCACGCACGAGATACTATTGAGTTACATCGACGATTCATCAATTGATTTCAAAGACTATAGAGTAGAAACCTGACAGGATAGTTTAGTCACCATTGCACATTACCCTGCTCTGTTGTCTCTTAGTACTGCTTTATTCATGTTCATACTTGCATTGCTTATTACCATGTTTACATTATATACTTGATGTCATGACGCGCTGACGTCTGGGTTTTGCATGGCCCAGATTCTTTACCACTGTCGCCGACCGTGCAGGAGTACTTCAGCCAGCAGGCTGATTTGAGTTCTATAGTGGTTAGTTTGTTTATTGCATTTTATTTCCAGGTGCGATCCCGCATTATGGGACGTACCTTTCTATGATTATACTGGATCATTTGCTTCCGCACTTATTGTATTATTGATTCTTGTTATTATGGATTTGGACATGTATTAGATTAGCTTATTATCTTGTTCTTGATATCCTTACAACCGTAATGTGACTGTGGATGTCTTCCTACCCATAGGTAGCATGGTTGGCTATGTCACGTGCCCAATCTTGCGTACTCTGGGAAGCGGGGCGTGACATGGTTCTTTTGGTATCAGAGCCATAGGTTAATTGGGTTGATTCTTTGTAGTTGGGTATTGCACCCGATACACGAATCATAATACCCGTGATTAGGAAACATGTCCTGCCACCTTGACCGCTTTACCATCCTTGAATCATTCTTCCGGATCATGTCGACATGCAAACTTACTTTGCATTGTCAACTCGAAAACCTAATTTCTTGTTATCTCTAGGACTTAGGCGACTTGGGTGGAGTTAAGTAATTGCGGCTATAATACCGCGGCATAGCTACAATGCGGTACTCTATTTAAGTATCTTGGAGTTCTAGCCTTGATCCACATTCAGAATCTATCATCATGCTAATGTTGGGTGTTTTGAGTTCAGGATTACGACAGGTAAGAAGTTGAAGACTTACCAGAGGCGTGTGAACGAAGCCGCCATGCTTGGAGTGATAAGAGGAATGCTGGAAATCAAAGAGACAGACTGAGCTGATCCAGCAATAGCAGATTCGTTTCAGGAAGGTTTGCAGATCGTTCAGCAGTCTGTAAACAACGATGGAATTAGACCAGTCGAACGAGTAGGGACTGTAGCAGATTTCAGACTTTTGGGTCCGTCTACTTTCACTGGTCTGGAGGAGCCGTTGCCAGCCGAGCAGTGGCTAGTGACACGGAGAATTTGCTGATTGCGGCACAGATTCCAGAGGACAAAGGAGTTGATGTAGTGCGCATTCAACTAGTGGATTACGCCCGAGAGCAGTGGCTTGTGGAGGAGAACCGCTTGCCCCAGGCCAAGCAGTGGGCGGATTTCTCTAAGAGTTTACTGGAGAAGTCCTTCCGCGGACTGCGCGGAGGAAATGGAAGAGAAGTTCATCGGACTAAGGCAGAATGGAGCAACCGTAGACGTGCATGCAGCAGAATGGACGAGACTCAGTAGTCTTGCTGGACCTTTCGTGGCCAACAATGTAGACAGCAGTTGCGGTAAGGAAGCAGTTCTGTCGGGCCAGTCGAGTTTAGGGCTAGGCCGACAAACAGTGTTCTTGCAGCTATGGAAGTTGATAGTAATGAAGAGCCGGCAGTTGTTCGCGATTTTATGGACGTATTTGAAGATATATCGGGCTTACCGCCGAAGCGAGATGTGGAGTTCGCGATTGACCTTATTCCTGGTGCAGCGCCAGTATCAAAATCTTATTATCCGATGGCACCAGTGGAATTGGAAGAAGTTAAGAAACAAGTTGGTGAATTACTCGAGAAAGGATGGATTCGAAGCAGCAACTCACCTTGGGGAGCTCCAGTTCTTTTAGTAAAGAAGAAGGATGGCACGAGAAGGATGTGCATTGATTATCGAGAATTGAACCGGGCGACTATTAAGAACAAGTACCCGATCCCTCGCATTGGAGGACTTTTGAGCAGCTTAGTGGCGCGAGAGTATTCTCGAAACTGGATTTGCGATCCGGATATCATTAGGTCCTGCAGATGTTGAGACAGGAGAAGCTTTATGCGAAGATGAGTAGTGCGAATTCTGGCTGGAAGAAGTGAAATTTCTGGGACATGTCGTGTCGGGTGATGGAATCGCCGTCCATCCCGAAAAGATTGCAGCAGTTCGAGATTGGCCTATTCCAAGGAATGTAGCTGAGATAAGAAGTTTCCTTGGATTAGCCGGATACTACAGAAGATTTGTGGAGAACTTTGCTCGTTTGGCAGAACCGCTGACCAAGCTTATGCGTAAGGAGGTACCTTTTGTATGGACGGATAAGTGTGCGTTGGCTTTGAGACGTTGAAGCAGAAGTTGATAACCGCCCCTATCCTGACCGTACCAGACAATTCCGGAGGACTGATGATTCATAGCGACGCATCTGGGAAAGAATTGGGATGTGTTTTGATGCAGCATGGGGAGGTCGTAGCATATGCATCAAGACAACTGAAGACCCATGAGAAGAATTATCCAACTCATGACTTGGAGCTTGCGGCTGTGATTTTCGCTTTGAAGATTTGGAGACACTACCTTTTGGGCGTAAGAGTCGAGTTTTTACAGATCATAAGAGCTTGAAGTACGTGTTCACGCAGAAGGAGTTGAACATGAGGCAACGCAGATGGTTGGAGCTGACGGCCGACTACGACCTTGATCTTAAGTACCATCCGGGAAAAGTTAACGTCGTGCCAGATGCGCTAAGTCGGTTACCAGCAATTCAGGTATTGACCGCACAAAGGGAGATCATTGCGGATTTTCGGAGATTTGACTTGGAGGTTGTGCTACCACATGCTACGGGACAGTCGATGCAGTTGCAAGTACAGTCGTCCTTAGTTGAGAAGATTAAAACAGCACAATCGCAGGATCCTAGACTACAAAAGTTTCGAGAGCAGGTTGAAGCCGGACTACGAACAGATTTATTGATCCACGAAGATGGTTCGTTGAGGTATGGTAGCCGTGTGTGTGTGCCAAAAGGGGATGTGCGTGAAGAGCTTATGAAGGAGGCACACAATTCGGTTTACTCTGTACATCCAGGAGGGACAAAGATGTACCAAGATATTCGACAGCATTTCTGGTGGGAAGGCATGAAACGGGAGATTGCTCGCTTCGTGGCTAAGTGCTTGGTATGTCAGCAAGTCAAGGCTGAACACCAAATGGTTGCTGGTTTATTGCAACCATTTCCGATTCCTCAGTGGAAGTGGGAACATATAACCATGGATTTCGTGACGGCTTTACCGCGGAGTCCAAAAGGCAACAATGCAGTATGGGTGATTGTTGATCGGTTGACCAAGGCAGCTCACTTTATTCCTTTCCGGGTTGGTCAATCAACGGAGACTTTGGCAGAGCGGTACATGCAGGAGATTGTAAGATTGCATGGCGTACCGGTGAGCATCGTGTCCGATCAGGACACTCGGTTCTTATCACACTTCTGGAGGAGTTTACAGGAAAGTTTGGGGACTCGATTGAAGTTTAGCACAGCTTACCATCCTCAAACTGATGGACAATCGGAGAGAACGATCCAGACTCTTGAAGATATGTGGAGAGCATGCATGTTAGACTTCAAGGGTTCTTGGGAGGATCATCTACACCTGGTGGAGTTTTCGTACAACAATAGCTTCCAAGCAACTATTCAGATGGCTCCGTTTGAAGCACTGTATGGTCGTAAGTGCCGTTCACCTGTTTGTTGGGACGATGTCGGTGAACGAAGATTATTGGGACCAGATTTGGTTGTGCAGACAGTTGAGAAGGTTAACCCTATCAGTAATCATATGAAGGCAGCACAGGACCGACAGAAGAGTTGGGCAGATACGTCAAGAAGAACTCTGGAGTTCACCGTGGGTGATTTGGTATTCTTGAAGATATCACCGACTAGAGGGGTGATTCGCTTTGGGAGTCGGGGAAAGCTTGGTTCTCGATTCGTTGGACCCTTCGAGATATTGGAGCGTGTTGGAGAGGTAGCGTACCGTTTGGCGTTACCACAGTCCTTGGCAGGTGTGCACGATGTGGTTCGTGTATCTCAACTACGGAGGTATGTTCGAGATGAAACCCAAGTATTGGATCATTCGGAGTTGACTGTACGGGAGGACCTAACTTTTGAAGAGCGACCAGTTGAAATCAAGGATCGGAGAGAAAAGGTTCTTAAGAACAAGGTTACCCCTCTTGTGCTAGTTTCTTGGGGTAATCGATCGCATGGAAAATCCACTTGGGAACGAGAAGATGAAATCCGGCAGAAGTTTCCTCACCTTTTCTTGTAGTTATCTATCTTTGTATTCTTGGAATTTCGAGGTCGAAATTCTTTTTGTAGTTGGGTATAATGTAACACCCGAACCCAATACTACTATTTTCAGTTACTGTTTGAGCATAATGTGGTACTCATTTCATTTAATTTGCTTGTTTGTTGCTTACTGTAAAATTTACCCGGCAAAGTCATTTCTACATATAACAAATTTTAGCATCTAAAATAAAATTGAAAATATTCATCTTGGCCTACTTGACACCCCTAGCCTCGTGGTAGCGTCCGTGCATTGTGTTCTCGTCCCGTTCAGTAAAACGGGCAAGTTTGGATGGCTACGTGCACGCACGTGTGTCCGTTTTGAGAGTATGCTTTTTAATCATAAAACATTTCATTTTAAAATTTGGAACCCGCTTAAAATCCTATTATTTGAATTTCGAATTTTTGGACCCAACCCGGGCGCAATTTGGAAATGTTTCATTTGGCACCAAAATCCCAAATTTTTAATATTATTAAAACCTTCGCATATATTTTTCTAACTAATCTGATATCTTACTGTTAATTACCTATCTTTTAAATCTTTAAGTTAACCATATAATATTTTTTACAATCTTTTATATCCTTCTCAATTTATTCTCTCAGCCAATCGCAACCTCCCCATTAACCCCGTGGGCCCCACTTTCTCTCTCTCTCCATCTTCTCTCTCTCTCTCCCCCTTATATATTCTCTCGTACTTCTCTTTATCATTTTTCTCTTCTTGCTTCATGTCTCGTTTCTCATTTCTTTTAACTGTTCTTTTGTTGCCGGAATTCCGTCGTGCCGGTGACGTTTCTCGACGTTCCAGCGAGATACCCCGACCCGTGTGGTTCCTTTGTTCGTCGTTTGGGTTCATTCCGTGAACCGTGCGCCGTCGCGAGTTTTCCCCGCCGACGGTTAACGTTCCGTTTTCCCGATTCGTGACCCATCGAGGCAAGTTAATCTTGCTACATGCTATATACTTTTATAATCTTCATTTTATAATGTTATACATTTGAAAATCTTATAGTTTACATATGAAATGTCGTTGAAAAATCGGATATGACAAATCTGAAATTACTGTACACCTTATCTTATAAAATTCATTATAAATCATAGAAAAATCATCAGTATACGTTCTTTAGTTCGTTACGAAGATAATTCAGAATACTATAACTTTATGACATATTTACTTGCAAAATAAATTGTTTAATTAACGTAAAATACAAATGAACACGTCTCTAAACTGCTGTCCAGGGAAATTCCAGCAGCAAACTTTCAACTTTGAATATTCATAACTTTTTGTAGGGATAACCTGAGATGCTTATACTTATAAAACTGAAACCCTTATTGAATTATCTTTGTTTTGGTATAAGATACGTCTCTTTTGGAGAACATTTGTTATTTTTAAGCTATTTTACAAATTAGGGTGACGCTAAATTTCTGAACGGAACCTTCTTGTGCATGGTTAATCAATACATCTTTTATAGTTACTAATCGCTTTGAATATGCTATCCATATTAATATTATTATATCAATATTTATATCACATATTGTTTAGTTGTACATCCCACATTACCATTTTATAGTTTTATAACTTTTCGGATACCCGTTTGCATCCATCGCATTTAAGATACATATAATTGCATCCATAGATCACATCACTACATAATAATGTGATATTAACACTCCATGTTTAATAAATTGTATCCTAATTAATATTGGAACTATAAATGTAACCCTAATTGATAACTGTGCATCCATATCCTTGAAATTATATCTATTGGCATATCATATTACATGTTCCAGTTATTGTTCTGATAGTACTCATGCTTGTTTATTTATACACATGTTTATGTTAGTTGATTATGAGCACCCACATGACATCTTGTGCTTCCTGACATGACCTGTTACACTTCCTACTTGACATGACATGGTACCGTACACTCTTGACTTGACATGACACCTTTATACATTACCTGGTTGACCTGATGTACCATGGCTTTACCTGTTACCTGATCTCATGCCTAATGCCAACAAACCTGACCATTCCTGCTGTCGATCCAGACAGACCTACTCTTACCGGATTTTGTGTTGGCATTAGTCCTTGACTACTGAATACCTGACCTGACATACATAGCTTGGGGGTATGGGGAAATCAAAGGTGAAACCGACTTGTAACTCAACAGTTCGATACATTGTTCTGATCAGTCTTACGGGCTTGGCCAGCTCCGGAGTGTTGATGCTGACATCACTCGTCCATCCTACTACCTTTTACTGCTTAGCGGCACGTCTCGGATTCAGCCCCGAGGGTTTTGACCGTGGTCCCGGGCACGCACGGGATACTATTGAGTTACATCGATGATTCATCAATTGATTTCAAAGACTATAGAGTAGAAACCTGACAGGATAGTTTAGTCACCATTGCACATTACCCTGCTCTGTTGTCTCTTAGTACTGCTTTATTCATGTTCATACTTGCATTGCTTATTACCATGTTTACATTATATACTTGATGTCATGACGCGCTGACGTCTGGGTTTTGCATGGCCCAGATTCTTTACCACTGTCGCCGACCGTGCAGGAGTACTTCAGCCAGCAGGCTGATTTGAGTTCTATAGTGGTTAGTTTGTTTATTGCATTTTATTTCCAGGTGCGATCCCGCATTATGGGACGTACCTTTCTATGATTATACTGGATCATTTGCTTCCGCACTTATTGTATTATTGATTCTTGTTATTATGGATTTGGACATGTATTAGATTAGCTTATTATCTTGTTCTTGATATCCTTACAACCGTAATGTGACTGTGGATGTCTTCCTACCCATAGGTAGCATGGTTGGCTATGTCACGTGCCCAATCTTGCGTACTCTGGGAAGCGGGGCGTGACACGAAGAAACCCAGGTCCCATCAGAAGTCCAGACACATCTTAAGGCGGTATCACCTGATCAGGGAGATCATGGATCGTCGGGAGATCGAGATTCGGAGGGTTGCTACAGAAGAACACTGCAGATCCATTCACGAAGGCCTTACCCCAGACTCAGTTCGAGCGGTTGATCGAGATGATAGGTCTTCGATATGCCAGTACATGGCCTTAGTGCAAGTAGGAGATTGTCAGTGTATATGCCCTAGAGGCCATTACTGTATCATACTAGTTTGTATATTACTTGATGGAAGCTTGGGATATTCACAGTTGTATAGACAATCTTGCTCGAAATGGTAGTATGCTAATTGGTTAGTTTCTACTTTAATGTGTACATGTGTTTCTTTTAGCATATCGCCTATACACATTAGTGGAGCCCTTAGGATCTTTGCTTGATTACCAGCGTTATGATGGCAGTCACACTAGTGGGGGCTGGGTAATCTACAAGCACATCCTTATACAGGTCCCTAGTCGTAGGACTATCGAGACAGGGCATCGATACTCCGGAGTAGACTAGCGTATACGCTTCTCATCCCAGCAGGGGAGACGGTCTGTCCCACAGCCGTCAGTACGCCGTACTTGAGATAGTATGCGGGTGCTCGTTAAGTTACGAGTATACTGGACAGGACTCGTCGGGAACTGTTGGTTGGTACTATACCTATCATCAGTTATCAGTTCCCAGGTGACATGAGTACAGCTTAGTCCGCTGACTTGACACCGTCACTTCTCCTCGAGTGTGTTCCCACTGTACTTTGATTACTACCCAACCACGGCTCAAAGGAGTCGTGCAAACAGGTAGTAGTTGGGTGCAGTCCCGAAGCACTTGGAGGCAGTGACGGTTAGACAGGATTCGTCTCTCCCGCTATTGGGGGTTGATATCGCGCTGTGTCTAGGAGAGCCATTACACAAAATCCCTGGCCAGGGCAAACGAGCTATACTGGTAGGTTTCCAGTGTTATCTCAGGGTGTTCTGGGCTACACTCCGACACGACTTGTACCGCTATTAGGGGACTGACGTTTATCGCCCCCTAGACCCGCCATGCGATATTCTCAAACGAACAGACCGGACTGTACGGAGACTGTCACATCCAGGCTCAGTAGGAGTTTAGATGAGTTCACCTCATCAGTCTTCTTATCGACATCTACCTGGGGACCGTTACGTGCAGCTAGTACCGCTTGCGGCCTATGGTTAAACCCACTGCCAGCATAGTGTCGAGTCTTTAGAGTCCCACACAGAGAGCTATTTGCCTTTGGGCAAAACAGAGTAGAGGTCGCATGGTTTTGCGACAGGGTTTGTTCATATCCGCGCACTTGTGCACGTTTGGTGTCCGGGCAGTTATTACTAGCGGGCTTTGGTTTAAGCCAGATCCTAGTATACGTTTTGGGATTGGTTTTATCTCGTTTGTATTCGTGTTCCTCGGAACGCGGATGCGGGTGTGTATGCATGGTTGACAGAGACATAGGCAGAGGATTCTCATTAGGGTTGTTGACTGTTGACTTTTTCTAAACCCTAATGAGAATAAGAAATATGATTAATAATAATATTAATTAAGTATTATTGTGCCATGGTTGAGTTGAAAGTTTGACTTTTGTTGACTTGTTGACTTTGTTGACCGGTTGACTATTTTGGACTCATTGACCATCATCATTTCATGGCTATCATTTCATGGCTATGACTTTTGCTTGCTTGTTGTTTACAAAATGCATTAAATGCATGAAATGATAATGCCATTGACGTGAGCCATCACAAATACTTAATTATTATTATTATCATGATTATTTTGTTTTTTGAGAGCATGGTTGTAAAAAGTTATTCTCATTCTATCATTTCCACTCTCTCTCATCCAAGCTCTCCCTCTTCCTCTTACTCATGGCTCTCATGTCTAATGAGTTGAGAAACATGAGCCATTGAGATAAAACCCTAAAAACACGTCTCTACTCACTCTAGAGTACAAGGTCTAGCAAGCCAAGTATTTTAGTTTCCTCTCCATTGAGGTAGGAGCCCAAGGTAGAAGCTTTCAGGTGGATCCATCTTCGGCACAAGGAGACGACGAGGTGAGGCCGATCCGACCACTACAAGGAGAAGAAGAGAAGGAGTTCAAGATTAGGTATAACCCCTAACATAGTAGCTAAACTTGTAGTTAGGTTGCTAGATGTTAATTTAGCAAAGATCCTTTTCTAGAGTCCATGTTACCTTCACCGAAAAATTGTTTTTCACCATTTCCGCATCCCCGAAAGAACCGGGAATGGTAACGTGGACTTACAACTCTTACCCAACCTTTGCCTCAAAAACGAAAGGACCCTGGCTGTCCTACAATTTCAATAACTATTGGGGATAAGAATATCAACCGCGCACTATTAGATCTTGGTGCCAATGTTAACCTGCTTCCTTATTCAGTATATCAGCAATTAAGCGTCGGAGAGCTGAAACCCACACATTGTACTCTCCAAATGGCCGACCGATCCATCACCCATCCTATGGGTGAGTTAGAGGATGTGTTGATTAAAGTAGGGGACTTCATATTCCCCGTTGATTTCATTGTTATGGATACACAGCCTGTAGCTAACCCCCGGAGTCAAATACTGGTGATACTCGGTCGACCATTCCTTGCAACTTCTAATGCGGTGATCAATTGTCGAAATGGTTCAATGAACCTATCTTTTGGAAACATGACAATTGAACTCAACATTTTTAAGTTGGGAAATCAGCCCTCCGAACTTAATGCTAATATACTTGATGTTTGCTCGATCCAAGAGATCACCCAGGAGGACTGTGAGCTCGAAAAATTTATGTTCGATCACAGCAACTTTGACGCCGCTAGTGCGTTCCTCCTTGAATCTGATACTGCTTTCACACCCGATAATGACTACGAGTGTTTCACTTTCACGAACGATCTTGAACCATCACCACCCGAGTTTGAATCCTTTGAATTTTTGGATGAGATAACTGAACCATCCGACTCGGTTGCTTACACTCGTTTTGAATCTCTGTTGGAATCCTTCGAGTTTGAGACAATTTCACCGATTTTACCTTCAATTGTTTTGCTTCCAACACTCGAACTCAAGCTATTGCTGTCTCACCTTAAATATGCTTACTTAGGTGAGAATGAGACCCTTCCTATTATCATCTCGGCTTCTCTATCCTCCGAGCAAGAGAAAGCCCTTTTAACGGTCTTACAAAGCAATCGGCAAGCTTTTGGCTGGACTATGTTGGACATCAAGAGGATAAGTCCCCTAGTAGTTGAACATCATATTCATATGATGGATGATGCCAAGCCAGCAAGGGATCCACAGAGACGACTCAACCCAATCATAAAGGAGGCTGTTAAAAAGGAGATTGTAAAATATCTTGATTGTGGTATCATTTACCCTATCTCTGATAGCCAGTGGGTTAGCCCCATTCATGTTGTCCCAAAGAAATCGGGCATAACGGTCATAACTAATGAGGCGAATGAGTTAATACCTACTCTCACCCAAACTAGGTGGAGAGTATGCATCGATTATAGAAAACTCAACGCCGCGACATGGAAAGACCACTTTCCATTACCTTTTATTGACCAAATGCTAGAACGATTGGCTGGGCATGAATTTTATTGCTTTTTGGATGGCTACTCCGGCTATAATCAAATTCCCATCGCCGAAAAAGACCAAGACAAGACCACATTCACTTGTCCTTTCGGTACGTTTGCTTACCGTCGCATGCCCTTTGGGTTATGCAATGCGCCCACTACCTTCCAGCGGTGTATGATGGGTATTTTTTCAGACATGGTGGAAAAATTCTTGTAGATCTTCATGGATGATTTCTCCATTTTCGGCGACTCCTTTGATGAGTGTTTGCTACATCTTGACGCAGTCCTTACCCGGTGTAAGGATAAGAACCTTATTTTAAATTGGGAGAAGTGCCACTTTATGGTACGAGAAGGTATTGTCTTAGGACATGTCATCTCGCAAAATGGTATTGAGGTAGATAAAGCTAAGATTGAAGTCATTTCCAATCTCCCTCCTCCCAAATGCGTCTGAGACATTCGAGCCTTCCTTGGCCATGCCGGTTTCTATAGACGGTTCATCAAGGATTTTAGCAAGATAGCTAGACCCTTGACTCTTTTGTTGGCCAAGGACACTACTTTTGATTTCGACTCGAGTTGTATGAAGGCGTTCGAGTCATTGAAAAACTCACTTACTTCTGCTCCCATTCTTTTGTCTCCTGACTGGACGCATCCATTTGAAATTATGTGTGATGCATCTGATTTTGCCATTTGTGCTGTCCTTGGACAGCAAATCGAGAAGATGCCGCATGTAATTTATTACGCTAGCCGAACCTTGAACGAGGCCCAATTAAATTACACAACAACTGAGAAGGAATTCTTAGCTATTTTGTTTGCATTAGAAAAGTTCAGGCCCTATTTAATCGGCTCTCCAGTCATCGTTTACACTGACCATTCAGCTCTTCGCCATCTTTTTGCGAAGAAGGACGCTAAATCTCGGCTGATATGTTGGATGCTCTTACTACAAGAGTTTGACCTTGTCATCAGAGACAAAAGAGGATGCGAAAACGTAATCGCCGACCATCTTTCACGCCTTCCTTCTTCGCCGACGCTGCAATTTCCTATAAAAGACGTTTTTCCATATGAGCAGCTCTTGACTGTATCATGCGAACCTTGGTTCGCAGATATTGTGAATTATTTGGCCACCGTACTTATACCAAATGAATGGTCGAATCAGAACAGACTCCGATTCCTATCCCAGGCAAAACATTTTTACTGGGATGAACCTTACCTATTCAAATACTGTCCCGACCAAATTATTCGTCGGTGTGTCCCCGACAATGAGTTTAAGAGCATGCTGTCATTTTGCCACGTTCAAGCGTGTGCCGGACATTTTGGCCCTAAAAAGACAGCCGAAAAGATCTTGCAGTGTGGTTTCTATTGGCCACAACTTTTAAAGACGCACATGATTACTGCAAGACATGCTCCAGGTGCCAACACTTGGGCCGGATATCTAAGAGAAACGAAATGCCGCTCCAACCAATATTGGTTGTTGAAATTTTTGATGTTTGGGGGATAGATTTTATGGGACCGTTTCTAAATTCTTTTGGGAATGTGTATATTCTTCTTGTTGTTGATTATGTTTCTAAATTGGTTGAGGCTGTGCCCAGCCGGACTAATGACAACAAGGTGGTCGTTAGATTCTTGAAAGAAAACATTTTCTCTCGGTTTGGGCACCCCCGTGCAATCATCAGTGATAATAGAACTCATTTTTGTAATAGGACTTTCGAGTCCTTAATGCGGAAATATTCCATTAATCACAAGCTATCAACGCCCTATCATCCCCAAACTTGTGGGCAAACCGAGATTTCAAATTGGCACATTAAACAGATATTGGAGAAAATGGTTTCCAAAAACCGTAAGGATTGGTCGTCAAAACTTATTGATGCCCTTTGGGCATTTCGAACTGCCTATAAGACCGATCTTGGCATGTCTCCGTATAGGCTTGTTTATGGAAAGGCTTGCCACCTTCCAGTTGAAATTGAGTATCGAGCATTTTGGGCAATAAAAGAGTTGAATATATCTCTCGGAGAAGCGGGCAGCAATAAAAAGTTGCAATTAAATGAATTGAACGAGCTTCGGGATGAAGCTTACGAGAACACGGTATTCGTCAAAAACCGAACAAAGCTGTTTCACGATAAATATCTTATGTGCAAAACTTTCAAACCTGGTCAACAGGTTTTACTTTACGACACTCGGTTACATTTCCATCCCGGCAAGCTCAGATCTCAATGGAAAGAGCCATTTTTGATACGCACCGTATATCTGCACGGTGCGGTCGATTTAGAAAATCCTGAGAACGGTTCACTATTCAAAGTGAACGGACATCGACTTAAACCGTTTCTCACCATGGACCCTTCGGAGGAGCTCCTGCTGTTGCAGGAGCCGATTTACATTGACTGATCTTCCTCCATCTATCCCCAAATTTCGGTTATCCAGCCATAAACAGTGGAAACACTGTTTCAAATAAGTTTGGGGGTATGTACCACCTGTAATTATATAAAAATAAAATGAAAAAATGAAAATAAAAAAAATAAAAAAAATTCCAATTTTTGGGGGTGTTTTTGTAAAATTTCAGTTTTAATAATAAATAAAAATAATAATAATAATTTTATTTACAAATAAATTCCTCTTTTTAAGAGATCTTTTTTGCAAATAACCAAAACACCCCCTATAAATAGAACCCGACCCCTCTTCTGATTTTATCAAACCCTAAAGCATTCCTCTCTGAGAACCCTAACCGACGCAACAGCCAGAGATGGAAGATCCCATCACGCCGCCGCGCTTCCGCCGCAAAAGCTCTGTTCGGCTGCGCAACCGCCGCGCATTGGTGTCTGCTCCCTCTGAAATCTTCAGAGGAGGTTTGCTTTCTTCGATCCTCTCTGTTAAAATTTTTAGAAATATCTGTATTCTCTGTGATGGCACCCACTTTGCAATTTGAGAGGGACTTTTCCCAAATCTTTGCACACACGGTCTTTGGAAGTTACTTCGGTGAAGAGATCCGAAGGCGCGGATGGAATTTTTTACTGTTTAACCATCCGAATGCCTTCGCGCTTCCGGATCTCGTCACCCGATTTTACGAGTGCATGGAGGATCGTTGCCTCTCACAACACGGATACATTAGGCTAATTTGGGGGGATAGGGAAATAATAATCGATAGATACTTCATCCATAAAGTCACCTTAATACCTAGATTACCTATTCATGACCAACCCCTCCAATTCGAGGACTACCTACCCTTGATGGGTAATGACTGTTCGAAAGAGCCACGCAAGGGCATCCAGGCTAGAACCCTCTTTGCGAATGTATTAACTGTGTGCCGTTGGGCACAAAATAATATTTTTGGTAGTTCGCACAATAAGACATTTTTCACACCATCCCTTCATATCGTGCATACTTTGATGACTAGGAACCCCAGCTATGATATGTGCACGGTATTACTTAACTCAATTGGTGCAGGCAAAAGGGCTGCCAACTATCCATGCTCTATGTTAGTGACACAACTGTGTCGCTATTTCCTCCCTGTGGAGGAATTTGAGTTTTATATGCATGGAGGGATCCCTATTAGACCTCTTCTTGAGGGCGTATCCACGTCCTATACCCGCTTACATGATGTATGGTCACGCACCGAGCCGGCCGAGGACGTACCCGCCAAGACACCCAGCTCCAGCTCGACCGCGAGCGAGGAAGAGCTTACCTCCGCGGCACAAGCACGTTTACTTAGGAGAGCCACTAGGGGGATAGACAGATTGATAGGGATGGTGACCAACCTGGATCAACGAGTCACAGATATAGAGCACGGCATGACCACCCTGCTGGCGAGAGAGGAACGTTCCCGTTCACATTCGAGGGGACGGCGAGGGCATGAGCAGTGAGGACACTGCTTTTGATAAGTTTGGGGGTGGAGGTGGTTTGTAAATAGTTATCATTGCATTGCATATTTTAATTTTTTGTACATATTTGTTTTTTTCATTCTTTGCATGTTTAATTCTGCATTGTATCTTTATAAAAAAAATATAAAAAATAAAAATAAAAATAAAAATAAAAAAATAAAAATCAAATCAAATAAAAAATTGAAAAACTTTAAAAAATTATTGAAAAATTGAAAAATTCAATTTTGGCCATATTTGATTTAAGTTCAACATGACGGTTGAATAGTAGGGAAAAACTAGATCCTAAACTTAGTAAATTAAAAACCCTAAAAATAACCTTTCTTAAAGTTTAATTATAGAAAATATATGTCCTTGTAGTTTATTTAGAAATAGGAAAAATTTTGAGTTCAGTTCTTAGGCTAAGTCAAAATAAGGGAAGAGTGTTGAATTTTTATTTGAAGTGTAAGTTTGAAAAATAATTCTGAACCTTAAGTCTAAATTATGAAAATATATACCCTACAACTTGCACAAACACGCACCTTGAAACTTGGGATAGTAGATGATATCTTGAAATGCTCTTGTCTAAAATCCTTAGTATGAAGGAAAATAACATAAAAGTATAAGTGTGAATAAAAAGATTAAAAAAATGAATACTGGTTTTGTAATTACTTAAGGCTGCATAAATAAAAAACATAGCGAGGGTGCTTTATCACCTAGTGCCTTAGACCAACTGGTTTGGGAGCCACTGCTAAGCCTTAGGTATTGCAAGACGAGGAATTACGCCTAAATGCGCGAACACATTTTGTAATTGGTCGTTAGTACCTCAAGAAGTATTAACGGTCGCATGAAGAATGGGTGAGCAATTTCATCTAAAATTCACAAACTAAAAGTACTTTGGACGATGGACAAGAGTATGATAGCTTGAATTGAATTTCCAAGTGTAGGGGTGATAATCACACACATGTAAGGGTATATGATTAGGGTTTGGATGAGAGATGGGAATGAAAGATAGGGCTTATACCTTCAGTAGAGATAATAAAAATTCCTAAGTTGAGATGGAATCTTAGAAGGAAAAATTCAAAAGATGCTGAAATCTTAATAAATTTGCAGAACATATACGATCTTAAGTTAAATAAAAAGGAAGCGTGAAAAATATGGGTTGATAATTTCTAAGTTGAAAGATAATAGAATTTCTTACTAGAATACTGAATTGAAGAATGAAAGTCAACAGGCCAAATTGATCGGATTTTATGGGTAGTATCCGCTGAAAACCCTCAGGAGACAACACTCCTCCTACTAGGGACACCTAGAGGTTTAACGGCTTGTTGCACGAGCTCAGTGCAATCGCGATTCCCAGCAAAAGTGAGATTAGGATTTTGTTGAGAATAAAAATGGCTTTACTCGGGACGAGCAAAAGATAAGTTTGGGAGTATTTGTTCATATAAGAATTTTGCATTATTATATCGCCCATTCTTAATCATATTACAAATAAATAGGTTCTTTTGATCCATGTCTGCTAAATAGTTGCAGGTTACAGGTTCTCAGATCAATACAGTGAAATTCATGAAAAGACACTGCAAATGTGAGACTACGACCAACAATAGATGAATCCGTATGATGTCGCCTACCAGTTCAAGGAACAAATGAAAATCAGTAGACAGTTCAAATGCACAAGGCACAACGGTAGCACAAGATTCAAGACTTCAAAGCGAACCTCACGGTAAAAGTCCACATAATTCTGCACTGTTGGAAATCTGGAAGAAAGTAGAAAATATTCTGAGGAACCAAGTGAAGAATACAAAAGGAAAAAAACAACATGAAGCATCCCTGAAGAACTGAGTCTAAGAGCCCACAATACGGCCGCGGAACCGCGGCCAAACATGGCTTTCTGCCGCGGAACCGCGATCGTGCAGTGCACGTGTCGGTGCACGTGTCGGTGGGTGTTGGTGCATTGACCCGGCTTTCTTAGGGTAGTCTTGTAATTTCATGTATGGATCAGATGTAAATCTAGGGTTTCTCCTATCTATAAATAGGAAAGTTGAAAGCCTAATTAGGCATGCCTCTTTTTAATTTTTAGTTTCATAAATTTTAAATTTCCTTTGTAATCGTTGAGAGGTCATCAATAAAGGTATTTTTATTTTATCTAGCATTGTTTCATCTGCAATTTATTACCTGTTCTTTTATCATCTGCGAGTTAGTTAGTTTATTAAAAAGAAAAAAAATGAATTTTATTGTAACTTCCCTAATGAGTGAGTAATTCCTCACTTGTTAGGGTTAAGATTGGGAAGGTTTGAGAGAAGAAAATCTCTCTCACTCTTTTCTTTGCGCATATAATTTTTATAATACGGACTCTATTTAATCCAACCATATACCGTTCACTACAGCACCCTATCCTAAATGATAGCGGTGAATCCCTAGTTAAACTGGTTGTGGTTGAATTAACTGGAGGTTAGGGCTAAGAACCAAGAAAGGACGGATAAGGACCAAAAATAAGAAACTAAGTTTCTTCCTGATCGTGCTAATCCCTTTTGTTGACTATTACCCTAACACCTATATTCTTAACTAGGGCATTAAAAGCAGTGAGTAGAATTCCTTTTCCAAACTAACCTAATCCTAACCCTAGCAGGCCTTTAAATCAATTTAATCTCATTCTTAGATCTTAAAACAAAACCTACCAAAAATAGGACTTAACTCGTTAGAACTTAAAGAAAATAACACCTTTTCCCTGTGGACCGACCCGTACTCAACCGGCTAGCTACCAAGCGACACCGTCTTGATTGCGGTATTCTTGAATTTAAAACACACGTACAAAAAATCTTCCATCAATCAAAACCCTAACAAGTAAGGAATTACTCGCTCATGATTAATAGTGATTTAGAAAAAAAGTTGAAGATGAATGAAACCATATTTAAGATGAAGAAAAGTAATGCGTAAAATTAATAAGGAAAAGTAATGCGTAAAGTAAATACGGAAAAATAAATGCAAAAAGAATTAAAACAAAAACTACCTTTATTAATCAACTATTGCATTATAACTTTTCTCCTTAGAAAGTAGATTACAAGAACCCTAATTTCTCGCTAGATCTTTCTCTAGAATTCTGCGATAAATAGATAGATGTATAGATGATTTGTGAGATTATTTGGATGATTTTGAATGCACAGCTCTCGGTCCTTTATATAGTCTTTGAAACCAGAAATCCGAGATTCCATATGTGAGTAGATGCAGTTAAGATCATGCTTCCAAAATCCTACATCCAACGGCCCAGATCTGACCGCGGAACCGCCGCCCAAGCTCATTGTTGACCGCGGATCCGCCGCCTCCTGGTGGAATTGGGTTTTGAGATTTTTTTTAGCTTTTTATGTTGATATTTGGGGATTCTTTTGATATATATATTCTAAAAATATTGCTCTGAGTCTCTGCCGTTGCTAGATTTCTCGATTTGCTTCTAAAATTTGGCAGATTCAGTTTCGATGTCCCGATTTGACTTGGATTTCAGACCTGAGCTAATCTTTTATAATACCTGCACAATATCTCAAATCAAAGTATTGGTAGCATTTTATATTTTTGAGATATTATTCCAACCATTTACATGATATAATATATTAAAAATATTGATTAGGAATATTTGATATGATATGCATATTTTAATTACTAATATTTCATTTAAATATTATATGCATATATTTTCCCTAATTATATTAATTATAAATGAAGAAATATATGATAATAATCTTTTTACAAATAAACCCACATATATTTTTTATTTACAATTAACACGTTTTAGCAGTTAATAATAATAGGGAAAATGTTCATACAAATGTGCAATATTTTAGATTAATCAAATACCCCCAAACTTATGTTTGATCGTCCTGATCAAACTATTTATTAAAGAAAAAAAGGAAAACCTAACTAGCACACTTTCGTAGACAACACGATTGCACTTAGCATGTGCAACAAGCCTTTAAACCTTTGGACGTCCCTAGTAGGAGGAGTGTTGTCTCCTTAGGATTTTCAGCGGATTACACCCACAAAATCCCATAATAAAATAAAAAAGATGAAAGTTACGTACAAAGATAAGAAACATATAAAAGAAAGAACTTGAAAATAAGAGTTTCAAACAACACTAGCTTTTTAGTTGTCATGAGCCCTATCTTAATGGTCTTTAAAAAATGTCAGAAATCACATCATCCCTCAATAAAATATCGTCTTTAGTCTTCCTCCCTACCCTTCTTCCAAATATCAATCATATACCCCTACGTGTGTGTAAAAGACATCTCTACACTTAGAGAATTCAATTCAATCTATCATACTCTTGTCCATCTTGCTTAGTACATTTTAGTCGGTGAACGTTTTTAGATGGAATTGCTTACACATTCTTCATGCGCCCGTTAATACTTCTTGAGGTACTAACCAACCGATTACCAAATATGCTCGCTCATTGAGGCGTAATTAGCAATATCCTAGTCTTGCAACACCTAAGGCTTAGCAGTAACTCCCAAACCAGTTGGTCTAAGACACTAGGTGATAAGGCACACTCGCTATATTTTTTATGCTGCCTTAAGTAATTATAAAACCAGTGTTCTTTTTTCTTCACCATTTATTTTTTTATGTGTCATTTATATTTTCTTTTATATATTATTTTTTTTCCTTCATACTAAAGTTTTTAGACAAGAGCATTTCAAGGTAACCTCTACTATCCCAAGTTTTAAGATGTGTGCAGGTGCATATAGTAGGGTATTAACGTTCAGAAGTTTGGATATAAGAATAAGGACTATTTTTCAGACTTATTTATATCCGTAAATTAGTGATTCTCTTCATCTTACTAACCCTTAGAACAACAGTTCATGACTGCCTATTACTAGTTTCGTTTTAAAATATCTAATTTTCTGCATTTCTTAAATCTTTTCCTATCTTTCATATGTATTTTTCACTTTCTGACTTTTATTTTCAAATAAACTCATTTTTTATAAAAATTTAGTGCTTTTATTTAGTATGATACAAAATGATACATGAATAAGCACAAACCTCCCTCCCAAATCTGTTTGCAGCAGTGTCCTCACTAATGTCATCCTTTAAGCTCAAAACCTGTAGACATGGGAGGAAAAGTTCTCAATGATTAGTAAAGGTTACAAGAGTTAGTGATAGTGAAATACTCCCCCAAACTTATTTTTGGCTCACAATCGTGCAAAAGTTTTCTTTTCTTTCAAGAACCAAAATATTTTTCTCCCTCCCAAACTTAATTAAAACAGTGTTCTCATTACTAAGCATTTAAAATCGTAAGGGGGATAAAATTATTGGTTTATGCAAAGCTTTACGAAGAATAAAAGTTAAAACCAACCATTCAAATATTTTATCAATGTAACACCATAGTTGGTAGAAGATCGTGTTACAGATAGACGTGAAGAAGTGGGGAGGAGATAAGAGGTAAATTTGAACGGATTTACGTCTCGGTTGGTAGAGATGAAACAGTGACAGTGGATGAAAATGCGAATGTGAAAGATAAGGAATAGGTGGAATATTCGGATTCTCATACTTGATAAGAAGAAGGGGTGGTGGTTCAATTTCTTCGGGTGGAGGTTGATTCATCACAACACCCATGTCTTATAGGAATGCGAGTTCTTCGGCAAAAATGTCTTCAAAACTTTCATCGATATTACGAATGATAATCTCATCGAAAAGAAATGTATGATACTCGGACTCCATAAGAGGTTCATATTTAGCATAAGAGATTGACTCGGACAGCTCGACTAACTCATTCGAAAAGTCAAAGGATTCGGACTTGGGTGTGGACTTGTCGACAGAAGGGTCCTCATGTGTATAATAAACAGCAGGATCAAACAATAACGCACTATTGGTGTCGAGATCGGTATCGTGAAGCAAGAACTCCTCAAATTCGCAACTGTCGGAAGCTATCTTGTCGACAGAACATACATCAATTATATGAGCATAAAGTTTGGAGGGTTGACTTCCTAACTTGTAAATGTTAAGCTCAATTGCCATCTTCACAAAGGACAGGTTCATGGAACCGTTACGACAATTGATTATTGCGTTGGAAGTTGCTAGAAAAGGTCGATCTAGAATCACCAGAATTTGGTTTCATTGGTTTGCCACAGGCTGTGTATCTATAAGTATAAAGTCCACAGGGAATATAAATTCCCCAACTTTGATCAACACGTCCTCTAGCTCACCCCTAGGGTGGGTGATAGATCGATCGGCCATCTAGAGAGTGCAGTGTGCAGGTTTCAACTCTCCTGTGCCTAATTACTCATAAACAGAATACGGGAGCAAGTTAACACTATCACCTAAATCGAGTAGAGCGTGATTAATGTTTTTACCCCCAATAGCAATAGATATTGTAGGACAACTGGGGTCCTTATGTTTCTTGGGCACATATTGGGTAAGAGAATTGCTCATATTACTCACTAGGAAAACCTTTTTAGGCACTTGAGTTTTCCTTTTCCTAGTGCACAAGTCCTTTAGAATTTTCACATAGGATGGAACTTGTTAGATAGCATCTAGAAGAGGAATATTTATGTTAACTTGCTTAAAAATTTCCACAATCTTATCCATTTGTGGACTTGATCTGTTTGGCCTCAACCGGTTTGAAAAAGAAGCTTTATTAACAAGGGTTGGGTCCAACTCTTGTGGAGAAGTTTGTGGGAATGGAATGGATCCCAAAATTGGATTTGGGATGGTCATAGATAGTAATTCATTCAAGAAAGTGGGCTGAGGGTTCGAGCCTAGTGGAAAACGGAGAATAGACTCGGAAGAAGATGTTGGATCAGACGAAGTAAGAGTAGAAGTAGTAGCCAGGGTATCATCTATATCATCAACTTGTTCACCAACCTGGTTATTCAGCTCTCTTCCCGATCTCAACGTAGTAACGGCGCTCACATTATGATTTTGTTGGTGAAGGATGAGATTTGCGCTTTGTGAGTGGCCAAGATTTGGTAGAGGTTGAAATGGAAGTTTCCCTTTCTCTCTCTCACTCATTGCGGCATTTAACCGTGCAATTTGTGTTTCTATCGATTTTATTCTTTCACCGTAGAAAGCAGTTTGTTGCATCAGCGTTTGGATAGATGATATTAAATTAGACGTCGTTTGTGTAGGTTGTTTAATGAACATTTCTAAGCTTCTTTCAAGTGCAAAGATTTTATTGGTATCGGTCATTGGAATATTAGTCTGTGGTTGGAAAGAATTATTATAAGGGGCAAATTTGTTGGCCGGATTTTAAAAAGATTGCAATTGAAAGGGATGCTGAATTTGTTGTGATGGTTGTTGTTGCTGTGGGGGAAGCCTTTGATAGTTATTTTGACTTGGGAACTGATTTTGATTTTGAGATTGGTTTTGGTTCCAAGAAAAATTAGGATGATTTCTCCATCCCTGATTATAAGTGGATGAATAAGGGTCATTCTTAGGTTGTTGCTGAAAAGCAGCATTGGTTTGTTCTTGACCTTGATACGGAGGATTCAAAGGATATTCTTCCGTTAAATGTGATGGGTCAAAACAGCAACCACACACG
The DNA here is from genome assembly GCA_030015575.1 of Agapanthus africanus. NCBI lineage: Eukaryota > Viridiplantae > Streptophyta > Magnoliopsida > Asparagales > Amaryllidaceae > Agapanthus > Agapanthus africanus. The sequence goes on from JASDDO010000019.1 coordinate 894,767,742, forward strand.
GTTTTGGGGAGCATAACTTGGTTTAGGGAGGCTGAAGAGAATTTGCTTTCATAGCTTCGAGTTTCTTTTGCATCGCAGCCATTTCGACTTTCATTGCGATAGAAGTGTCGAGCTAATGGATACCTACCCTAGATGAAGACGATGTTGGTCTAGTGCTCTCCCACTGTAATGTTTGTTCGGCGAGAACTTCCAGAAATTTCCATGCTTCGCCATCGTCTTTTGATATGAAATGACATTGATAAATGGTTTCTAGCATTTGTTTTGTTGCTGGATTGGTACCCTCATACACAATGCGGCAAAGTTGCCATCTATCGATTCCGTGATGAGAGCATTGGACAAGAAGATTTTTAAACCGTTCAAAGCATTTCCAAAAGGGTTCCTTGGGAAGTTGGGAAAACTGGTTAATCTCGCTCCGAATACAGGCGGTCTTGTGATGGGGATAGAATTTCTTAAGGAATGCTTTAACGAATTCATCCCATTTAGCGATAGAATGTGCGGCAGTGCAATAAAGCCACTTTTCTGCGAGATCGCACAAGGTAAAAGGAAGAATACGTAATCGCATAGCATCCTCTGAAATTGGGTGGTACTCATCATAGCACATACGTTTTCGAATTTGGTTATAAAAACGTATGCATCTTCGGATTCAAGCCCGTGAAATTTGGGCAACAAATTGATGAAGTGGGGTTTAATTTCGAAATTATCCCCATTGGTTGGTGGAAGAGACAGACACGTAAGAAGGGGTCTGCGTACGGGGTAGTATCTTTCTTAAAGAGAGATGCGTGGTGGATTTTGCGCACCTACGGGTAGTGGTAGGGTAGTGTCGTTAAAACCTGATGGAGATCCGTCCATCTCGGGAGATGTGGTAGATAGAGGAAAAATAGAAGATGAAGAAGTATCGACTTCGGAGTCGACAGCAAAAACACGGACTAGACGAGCACTAGAATCCCGTGTCCAGCCGATCATGCACTAAGCGGGTTTAGTGCACGTAGCAGCGTGTGATATGTGTGAGAACGATTTTAAGAAGTTTTATTTTGAAAAAAGATGTCGGACGTGAAGCTTGACTTAACAAATCACAAAATGCACAATCAATCCCTGAAGATAAGGTCACCTAGGTCAAGTGACTAGACCACTCCTAGACTTCCAAAAGACAAGTCGTAGGATCAACCCTCTACCACCTCCTTATCAATCTTGCGGCCAGGTAAGTGCTAGGTAAGTAGGAAGTATCCGCTATACGAATCACCGAAATAGCGGGCCTAATTAAGTAACCACTTTTCTTAGTCACACTTGCCTAGACATCACAAGAGAATGCAGATAAGCAATAGATTATCCACGACCTTCCTCTGGCCTAATTGAGCGCGAAAGTCCTTAGAGACTTGGTCTAGATATTTTTTATTAATGTAGGATGATAGTATGCTCGTTTGTGGTTTGTGGAGCCTAGGAAAGGTGATGAAATCCCCACCTAATCTGGATTTGGGTTTATTGCCCCTTAAAGTCCGGTTTAAGTATGCAAAAACAAACCGAAATCAAAACACGCAAAAGGTTTTTTTTTGCGGCGATATTTGCAAAGAATCCTACAGATAAAAACAATTTATTGGAGCTTTAGAGGAGAGAGAAAGAATATAGGAAAATACCACAGAAGATTGGGGGACCAACTCTTCAAAATGGTCGCGGTTCCACCGCCAAAAGCAACAAAGAGCTGCGGTTCCGCTGCCTATGGGCAAGGTCTTCTGCTAAAATTTCTTCAGAGCACCCCGATGCTCCTCTGGTCCAAGTTTAAGGTCTCTGACTCTCTGTTGGATTGCTCCAATTACTCCAAATGTCCTTACAAAACTCTCACAATAATCGTTAAAAACACAATATGCGGTTTTGGTTCTCGTTTATTTTATGTTTCAGGATTTTATAAGAAATCAATTCAAATAACAAGAAAAGTAATTACGACCGTTTCCCCGGCAACGGCGCCATTTGATTGATCATGAAAAAAGTGTTTTGTAAATAACCGCAATCAAAACGGTGTCGCTAATAGCTAGCCGCGATGAGTACGGGTCGTCCGCAGGGAAACGTGGATTCTTTTTTTGCTTTAGACGAGTTGATAAAAGAGATGGTTGATTGTTGTTGTTCTATTTTGAGACGGATATAAAATTTATAATAGAAAGGCTTGTAGGGTTTATAGGACTTAGTAATTAATGGATATATGTTTAAAAATGACTCTTTTTATGTTTTAATAGTTTAAAACTAGAGAGATAGCGATGAATGTAGATTAGGGTTCTCGGAGGGATTAGAGTTTCCCTCTCTCGACCCTTGTCCTTTCATTGACCTCTATTAATCTCAAGCCCTTAACAAAACAAGTGTTTTACTAATCTCAAATCGTGGTCGTGACTATTAATAAATTGATAGCGCACCCGATTAGGAGGTTAACATTTATTTTGCTAAAGTTTATAAATATTAAAATGTCAAAAGGAGTTAAAAGATATTTCAGCTATTATTCTACCATATCCTACAAATCCTAACAATTAAGGAATTACTCGCTCATAATTAACAGTGATTTAGAAGAAAGGTTGAAAATGAATGAAACTATATTTAAGATGCAGAAAAGTAATGCGGAAAATTAACACATAAAGTAAATGCGGAAAAATAAATGGAAAAGGAATTAAAACAAAAACTATTTTTATTAATCAACTATTGCATTATAACTTTTCTCCTTAGAAAGTAGATTATAAGAACCCCAGTTGCTCGCTAGATCTTTCTCTAGAATTCTGCGATGAATAGATAGATGTATAGAGGATTTGTGAGATTATTTGGATGATTCTGAATGCATAGCACCCGGTTCTTTATATAGTCTTTGAAATCAAAAACCCTAAATTCCATATGTGAGTAGATGCAGTTAAGATCATGAATCCCACATCCAACGGCTCAGATCTGACTGCGGAACCGCCGCCCAAGCCCATTGTTGATCGCGGATCCGCCGCCTCCTGGTGGAATTGGGTTTTGAGATTTTTTCTGGCTTTTTATGTTTATATTTAAGGATCCTTTTGATATATATATTCTGAAAATATTGCTCTGAGTTTCTGCCGTTGCTAAATTCCTCGATTTGCTTTTAAAATTTAGCAGATTCGGTTTCTATATCCCGATTTGACTTGCATTTCAGATCTGAGCTAATCTTTTATAATACCTGCACAATATCTCAATCAAAGTGTTAGTAGTATTTTATATTTTTGAGATATTATTCCAATCATTTACATGAAATAATATCTTAAGAATATTGATTAGGAATATTTGATATGATATGCATATTTTAATTACTAATATTTCATTTAAATATTATATGCATATATTTTCCCTAATTATATTAATTATAATGAAGAAATATATGATAATAATTTTTTTACAAATAAATGCATGGAGAATTCCACAGTATTAATGTTATCACTAAACTTGGTGTTAAGATTGATATCGAAGAACTTGAAAACGATTTCAAAGAAGAATCTGAATATTACATATGGTATTCTAAGCTTGATGCATACTGTCAAGCAAAAATTCGACTTCAATGGATAAAAGATATTAAAAAATATCATGCTCCCTATCATTTTGAAAACTGGTTAGAATTTTATTTTACAAAAAATGAAATTTCTGAACCATTCAAAAAATCTGCTATTAATGTACAAACAAGTTTGTACAAGAAATGGCAACTTCAAGATGGCACTATTATTACTGCTATCACTCCTCCCTTACAGACCTTGAAACTCCATTCCAAAGAAGGAGAAGTCATAGCTACACCTTTCAAAAAGGGTCGTGAAAGTATTGATCCTAGAGGAAATGATCAAGTTAATTTGGATGATGTCAAGAAATTATATCAACAGAATAACTACTCCAATCAAGTTTTACACACGATTTCAACACAAATAGATTCCTTATCTACTGACATTAAGGCCATTTCAAAACCAACAAGTTCAACGTTCCCTCACAGTACTTCTTTACCACATTTTCAGCCAAGAAGTATTCCTAGAGCCTTAGAAAATAAGCTCACGTTTGAAAACGAGTCATTATTATCTAAATTAAATCAAACACTTGATTCAATTAACAAGAACCTTCCTGGCCCTTCAAAAATCAACAATACTGATTCTATAGAAGATAAAGAAGAATCAGATTCCTCATTAGAGTCCGAGTCCTCTGAAAACTCTGTAGTTCAACAAATCAATAAAGTTGAAAACGATATCTTACAAATTAATTTTGATCAAGATATTAATAAAATTGAAAGAGGAAAGAAACCAAATTTCAATAGACCTCGAAAAAATTGGAACAGTAGTAGAACTAAAGACTACTATCCACGACCTACTCCTCCTGACATTATGTATGAAGAAAGAGCAAAATTCCATACGAAAGATTATGATGGAAATTCCATTTACGAATGGAATATTGATGGAAAAAGTGAGTATGAAATACTCAACACATTACAAGAAATGGGTATGGCCAAATTGGCATACAAAATGAAAAGATGTTATGAACAGGATATTGCAAGTTTATTCATAACTGGTTTTACTGGACAGTTAAAATATTGGTGGGACAATGCTTTGACCTTACAAGACAAAACAGCAATTCTTGAGCATACTATAGACGTAAAAAATGCCCAAGGAGAAATTACTACCCAAAACGATTCAAGTGATTTCCTCATAGTTACCATAGCTATGCACTTTGTAGGAAATCCTCAGGAAGAATTAGCTTCTTCAAAGATATTCCTTACTAACATTAGGTGTCCAACACTTAGTGACTTCAGATGGTACAAAGACATGTTTTTGACTCATGTTCTTAAACGAACAGATAGTACTGCACCATTCTGGAAAGAAAAATTCATTACTGGTTTACCAACTCTGTTTTCCAAAAGAATTATGATTAATTTACAAAAGGAAATGGGAACAGAATAGATTGATTTCACTTCAATGACCTTTGGTCAACTCTTTGCTTTTGTCAAAAAAGAAGCCCTTGCAGCTTGCCAAGAACTCAAATTCCAGGCTAAATATGGCAGTAAGAGAAAAGAAATGGGATCTTTCTGTCAAGCTTTTGGAATTACTGGAATCAGTGCTCCTTCCACTGAAAGAAAGAAAAAATTCCTTCAAAAATCTTTTTCACAAAAAAGATATTCTAAGAAAAAGGAATATAAAGATGATCCCTTTTCCCCAAAGAAATTCAGGAGATTCAATAGAAAAAAGAATTCAAGTGATTTCAAGTGCTTTAAATGTGGCAAGAAAGGTCATATTGCTAGCAAATGTCGAAGCAAAGGAAAGATAAATGAAATCATTGATGGCATTTCTGATATTGAAGAAAATATCAGAAACAAATTAAAAGATAGATTGCAAATCTATTCTGAGATCAATTATATTACTGACGATGATAATGACAATTATGATTCCTCTAGTGAAAGTCAGGATGACTGTCACTGTAAACAGATTAATATGATTAAGTCTTCTACTGATAATAAGAAGATAAATTCTGATACAAAAGAATTCATCTTTGATATGATTCAACAATTACCTAATCCTATCAAACAAAAGGAACTTTTTGAAAGATTAAAATCTTTAATTCTGCAAGAAGATGAGAAGTTTAATATCATTCAACCTTTCAGTATATCAAAAGTTTTTGAAAAGTATCCTATGAATCAAACCTCTGGCATTAAGTCCATCTCTACCAGAGAATTGCAAACAGAAATTCATATTCTAAAGGAAGAAGTCAAGTCTTTAAGACAAACTACTAACAATATAGAGATGAAGAATCTCTCTTTAGAAGCTCATATTGCAATTATTCAATCTAGACTTTCCAAAGGAAAAGAAACCTATCTAGAAGAAGAAGAAAATGATGAAGCATTTATTCCTCCACAGGAAATAAATATTACTTCTACTCAACTTTCTACTTCTCAATTCATTTCTACGATTGAGAAATTCCAATTTCAAAAGTGGTTAGTTCATCTAACTATTTCTATAGGAAACTTCAAACAAACCTTTGTTGCAATGTTAGACAGTGGTGCAAATCAAAGCTGTATCAGAGATGGTCTAATACCAACAAAATATTATAGTTTTACTAATGAAGTTCTTATAGCAGCCAACAACTCTCCTCTTCGAATCAAAGGAAAGTTGACAAAGACCGAAATATGTAATCAAAACTACTGCTTTAAACATCAGTTTATTGTAGTGGAAAATCTCAACACTGATATTATCCTAGGCACTCCTTTCCTTACTCAAATCTACCCTTTTGTTGTTGATAACAAAGGCATCAGCACTAACATTATGGGTAATACTATACATTTCAGATTCTTAATTCCTGTTCGACAAAAAGAGTTAAATGCTTTGCAAAATAACTCCATTTATCAACATATCAACCTTATTCAAAGGAAGCAGAATAAGATAAATTTTCTCAAAGAAGATTTGACTTATGCTCAAATTGAAGAGCACTTACAATTACCCAGCACAAAACAAGAAATTCAACAGTTAGAAGATCTATTCAAAAGAGAAGTCTGTGCAGATCTTCCTAATACTTTTTGGGAAAGAAAGAAGCACATCGTTGAATTACCATATGAAAAGGAATTTTCGGAGAGAAATATTCCTACAAAAGCAAGACCCATTCAAATGAATCATGATCTATTAGAAGTTTGTAAAAAAGAAATTCAAACTCTTTTAGATAAAGAGCTGATACGGCCATCCAAATCACTTTGGAGCTGTGCAGCATTTTATGTCATAAATCAAGCAGAAAAGGAACGTGGTGTCCCTAGGCTTGTTATTAATTATAAACCTCTCAACAAGGTTCTTCAATGGATTCGTTACCCTATTCCAAATAAAAGAGATTTATTAAAACGTTTAAGCATTGCAAAAATCTTTTCAAAGTTTGACATGAAATCTGGCTTTTGGCAAATTCAAGTTGCTGAAAAAGACAGATACAAAACCGCCTTTACTGTACCCTTTGGCCATTACGAATGGAATGTAATGCCTTTTGGACTCAAAAACGCCCCTTCAGAATTTCAAAGAATAATGAATGACATTCTAAATCCATATTCAAAGTTTATGAGTGTTTATATTGATGATGTATTAGTTTTCTATGAAAACATTGATCAACATTTTAAACATTTGAAAACTTTCTTATATACTATAAAGAAAAATGGCTTAGTTCTTTCAGCCACAAAAATGAAATTATTTCAAAACAATATTCGTTTTCTTGGACATTTCATAAATCAAGGTACTATTATTCCTATAAATCGAAGTATTAATTTTGCTGATAAATTTCCTGATGAAATTAAAGACAAAACTCAACTCCAAAGATTTTTAGGTTGTTTAAATTATATTTCTGATTTTATTCCAAAAATGAGACAAATTTGTGCACCTTTATTTCAACGACTTCAAACAAATCCTCCACCTTGGACTTCAATTCATACAGATATTGTTAAACAAATCAAAAGAACTATTCATTCTTTACCTTGCATTAATATTCCTCATCCTGACGCTTTCATGATTGTTGAGACTGATGCTTCAAATATTGGTTACGGTGGTATTTTAAAACAACGACTACCAAACTCTTCAAAAGAAGATCTAGTCAGATATCACTCTGGTGTCTGGTTAGGACCTCAGAAAAATTACTATACTATTAAAAAGGAAATGCTTTCAATTGTTAATCGTATTTTAAAATTTCAAGATGATCTTTTTAATAAAAAATTTCTCCTTAGAATAGATTGTCAATCTGCAAAATTCATTTTAGAAAAAGATGTAAAAAATCTAGTTTCAAAGCAAATATTCGCTAGATGGCAAGCTTTACTTTCTGTTTTTGATTTTGATATTCAATATTTAAAAGGTACTGACAATTCATTACCAGACTTTTTGACTAGGGAATTTCTTACAGGAAAAAATGGGTGATCCCAATTCAAAGGTTCGCACTTCAAAAGACTATGAGATGAAAAAATTAACAACAGCAACTTCATCAACGAACAAATTCCACATTCTCCAAGATTTCCCTGCTCTGACTTACGCATCAGCAGTGGAAAGCAAGAAACCTCAAAATTCAACTCCACCAATTCGAACTTCTCCAAAAGATCAAGACAGTCCATATTTCACAAAATCTGGTGTTCAACACATCTGCTTGACCACCTTCAAAGAATCTCCCAACTACAACACACTTCAAATCTATACTCATCAATTATTCCCGCCAAACTCCTATTGGCTGGATGATCCCCTCAAAACTCAACAATTCTATGAGTTGATCTTAGTTGACTCTGGGTCCGCTGATATCACTCATACTCCTGATAGAAAAACTCCTTCACTGATTTCTTATTCAAAATGTGTCATAAAGAAGGTTATTCCACCAAATGATTGGTCCAGCATTTGGACTACAAAAGACTTCTCAATTACTTACATTCCCAAAGGTTATACATACCAAGACTATCAAATGGCTTGGTTTCGAACCTTATTCTATAGGCCATTCAATCATTCATGGTTCCTTACCTTCCACTCAAATTGTGCTGACAATATTCCTATCTGGTTCTGTGAATGGTGGCTACGTTTTGGCCCCGTTCCAGAGATTCTTCCACTTGTTGTTCTGAAGGCCTTCCAAACTTGGGTCCAAAGAACGGGAGGTGAACATTTCAAAAAAGCTCTCCTATTCCACAAGTCCTTCAAAGTCCCATGGATATTTTGTTGGACATTTACGTTATTCAAACATTACAACAGTGACTACCCTCTCAGTCTGGGTAGAGAATTCAAGGTCAAATGGTGGACCCGTTATACTCAAGATTATTGCAATGAGAAGACGGTATTACATTACATTTCAACAGGAAAGAGACTTCAACAAGAAATTCAGCAAATTCCAAAAGAACCAGCAAAGCCTGAATCAAAAACTCCTGCAAAAGAAGTAAAGACTCAAAAGAAGGCAAAAGCAGTCATAAACTTCAACTCCTCAGAATCAGAAGATGATGATATGAAGCAATTCCTGGAGTTCCAAAAATTCAGAAAAATGCAGAAACAAATGAGAAGCTCAAAATCAAACTCCAAGCATTCATCAGAAGGATCCTCTACTGATCCTATGGGAGGGCCTTGTGCTCAAGACCCTTTCGAATTGTAAAAAAATTAAAAAAAAAATAAAATAAAAAATAAAATAAAATAAAATAAAAATTTGTATATATATCTTATCTTTCTAGTGTTCTCTGTAGTGAATGGTGACTACAGCTAGTCCGGAGCAAACGGCTACCGGTAAAGACTTATCAAATCCGTTCAAAAAAGGTTTGCTCCTAACCCAAAGGAGTATGGCTCTCAAACAGCCAATTTACTGGAGAAGTAATTCTCCACAACAACGTCATATGTAGAACGGTTCAAATCTACATACTAGCCCAACCTCAAACGGTGGTTGGTAAAGGCATATTAAATCCGTTAATGGCTGCGGATTTGCCCAAAATTCGATTACTAAAGATTCCTCTCAAAACAAGGACAGCTCAAAAGAAGACAAAAGATGTCTACTCAAAGATGCCAGCTAAAAAGAGGACAAAGAACAAAAGATGCCTACTCAAAGATGACAGCTCAAAAGAAAGATTCCTCTCAAAAGCAAGGACAGCTCAAAAGAAAAAGTAAAAGACAAATGTCTGCTCAAAAATGCCAGCTCAAAATAAAAGATGCCCGCTAGAAGACGCCAGCTCAAAAGGAAAAGGACTCAAAAGTCAAAAGATGCTTTTACAAAAGAAGAAAGGACAACACAACCACTCAAATAATTGAAGACAACTAGCCACTCAGCTTTTCAAAAAGCAAGACAAGACATCCACTAAAAGATTCGTGCTGATCCAAAGAGCATTCAAGAGGAGCATTCAAGTCTATATAAACACAACTCATTCATGTAACTAGGCAGAGGTTTGACACAGAGGTTTTTTGGAGAGGTTTCAGAGAGAGAGTTCAGACTTTGTAAACTTTACTCTTTGCTTCTGTATCCAAATACTTTCAATTCAAATTCAAATAAAGATCAAAGCCAGTTCTCATTCCATCTTCTTGTTTATTTTGTTTTATGATCCTGCCCCCCTTATGGTAACGAATCCGTTGAAGAACCTTGTTGAGAGGTTTATAATTAATAACAAGCCTAGGGACACCACGTTCCTTTTCTGCTTGATTTATGACATAAAATGCTGCACAGCTCCAAGGTGATTTGGATGGCCGTATCAGCTCTTTATCTAAAAGAGTTTGAATTTCTTTTTTACAAACTTCTAATAGATCATGATTCATTTGAATGGGTCTTGCCTTTGTAGGAATATTTCTTTCTAAAAATTCCTTTTCATATGGCAATTCAACGATGTGCTTTTTTCTTTCCCAAAAAACATTAGGAGGATCTGCACAGATTTCTCTTTTGAATAGATCTTCTAACTGTTGTATTTCTTGTTTTGTGCTGGGTAATTGTAAGTGCTCTTCAATTTGAGCATAAGACAAATCTTCTTTAAGAAAATTTATCTTATTCTGCTTCCTTTGAATAAGGTTGATATGTTGATAAATGGAGTTATTTTGCAAAGCATTTAACTCCTTTTGTCGAACAGGAATCAAGAATCTGAAATGTATAGTATTACCCATAATGTTAGTGCTGATACCTTTGTTATCAACAACAAAAGGGTAAATTTGAGTAAGGAATGGAGTGCCTAAAATAATATCAGTGTTGAGATTTTCTATTACAATAAACTGATGTTTAAAGCAGTAATTACATATTTCGGTCTTTGTCAATTTTCCTTTGATTCGAAGAGGAGAGTTGTTGGCTGCTATAAGGACTTCATTAGTAAAACTATAATACTTTGTTGGTATTAGACCATCTCTGATGCAGCTTTGATCTGCACCACTGTCTAACATTGCAACAAAGGTTTGTTTGAAGTTTCCTATAGAAATAGTTAGATGAACTAACCACTTTTGGAATTGGAATTTCTCAATCGTAGAAATGAATTGAGAAGTAGAAGGTTGAGTAGAAGTAATATTTATTTCCTGTGGAGGAATAAATGTTTCTTCCTTTTCTTCTTCTTCTAGATAAGTCTCTTTTCCTTTGGAAAGTCTAGATTGAATAATTGCAATATGAGCTTCTAAAGAGAGATTCTTCATCTCTATATTGTTAGTAGTTTGTTTTAAAGACTTGACTTCTTCCTTTAGAATATGAATTTCTGTTTGCAATTCTCTGGTAGAGAAACATGTCTTTGTACCACCTGAAGTCACTAAGTGTTGGACACCTAATGTTAGTAAGGAATATCTTTGAAGAAGCTAATTCTTCCTGAGGATTTCCTACAAAGTCCATAGCTATGGTAACTATGAGGAAATCACTTGAATCATTTTGGGTAGTAATTTCTCCTTGGGCATTTTCTACGTCTATAGTATGCTCAAGAATTGTTGTTTTATCTTGCAAGGTCAAAGCATTGTCCCACCAATACTTTAACTGTCCAGTAAAACCAGTTATGAATAAACTCGCAATATCCTGTTCAGAACATCTTTTCATTTTGTATGCCAATTTGGCCATACCCATTTCTTGTAATGTGTTGAGTATTTCATACTCACTTTTTCCATCAATATTCCATTCATAAATGGAATTTCCATCATAATCTTTCGTATGGAATTTTGCTCTTTCTTCATACATAATGTCAGGAGGAGTAGGTCGTGGATAGTAGTCTTTAGTTCTACTACTGTTCCAATTTTTACGAGGTCTATTTGGTTTCCTTTCTCTTCCAATTTTATTAATATCTTGATCAGAATTAATTTGTAAGATATCGTTTTCAACTTTATTGATTTGTTGAACTACAGAGTTTTCAGAGGATTGAACTTCAGAGTTGTCAGAGGACTCGGACTCTAATGAGGAATCTGATTCTTCTTTATCTTCTATAGTATCAATATTGTTGATTTTTGAAGGGCCAGGAAGGTTCTTGTTAATTGAATCAAGTGTTTGATTTAATTTAGATAATAATGACTCGTTTTCAAACGTGAGCTTATTTTCTAAGGCTCTAGGAATACTTCTTGGCTGAAAATGTGGTAAAGAAGTACTGTGAGGGAACGTTGAACTTGTTGGTTTTGAAATGGTCTTAATGTCAGTAGATAAGGAATCTATTTGTGTTGAAATCGTGTGTAAAACTTGATTGGAGTAGTTATTCTGTTGATATAATTTCTTGACACCATAAGGGGGGCAGGATCATAAAACAAAATAAACAAGAAGATGGAATGAGAACTGGCTTTGATCTTTATTTGAATTGAAAAGTATTTGGATACAGAAGCAAAGAGTAAAGTTTACAAAGTCTGAACTCTCTCTCTGAAACCTCTCCAAAAACCTCTGCCTTGTTACATGAATGAGCTCTTGTTTAAATAGACTTGAATGCTCTTTGAGTTTGATTAGCACGAATCTTTTGAGTGGATGTCTTGTCTTGCTTTTTGAAAAGCTGAGTGGCCCATCGCCTTAGCTGTCTTCAATTATTTGAGTGGCCGTCCATTCTTCAACACGAATCTTTTGAGTGGCTGTCTTGTCTTGCTAAAAGCATCTTTTAAAAGCATCACTTTTTGAAAACGTTTGTTTTTCTTTTGAGCTGGCATCTTTTGTTTTCTTTTGAGCTGGCATCTTTTGAGTAGACATCTTTTGTTTTCTGGCATCTTTTGAGTAGACATCTTTTGTTTTCTTTTGAACTGGCATCTTTTGAGTAGACATTTTTTGTCTTCTTTTGAGCTGTCATTGCTTTTGAGTGGAATCTTTAGTAATCGAATTTTGGGCAAATCCGCAGCCATTAATGGATTTAATATGCCTTTACCAACCACCGTTTGAGATTGGGCTAGCATGTAGATTTGAACCGTTCTATATATGACGTTGTTGTGGAGAATTACTTCTCCAGTAAATTGGCTGTTTGAGAGCCATACTCCTTTGGGTTAGGAGCAAACCTTTTTAAAACGGATTTGATAAGTCTTTACCGGTAGCCGTTTGCTCCGGACTAGCTGTAGTCACCATTCACTACAGAGAACACTAGAAGGATATATATATACACATTTTTTTTTTTTTTTTACAATTCGAAAGGGTCTTGAGCACAAGGCCCTCCCATAGGATCAGTAGAGGATCCTTCTGAGGAATGCTTGGAGTTCGATTTTGAACTTCTCATTTGTTTCTGCATTTTCTTGAATTTTTGGAACTCCAGAAATTGCTTCATATCGTCATCTTCTGATTCTGAGGAGTTGAAATTTATGACTGCTTTTGCCTTCTTTTGAGTCTTTGCTTCTTTTGCAGAAGTTTTTGGTTCAGGTTTTGCTGGTTCTTTTGAAATTTGCTGAATTTCTTGTTGAAGTTTCTTTCCTGTTTGAATGTAATGCAATACTGCCTTCTCATTGCAGTAATCTTGAGTGTAACGGGTCCACCATTTGACCTTGAATTCTCTACCCAGACTGAGAGGGTAGTCACCGTTGTAGTGTCTAAATAATGTAAATGTCCAACAAAATATCCATGGGACTTTGAAGGATTTGTGGAATAGGAGAGCCTTTTTGAAATGTTCACCTCCCGTTCTTTGGACCCAAGTTTGGAAGGCCTTTAGAACAACAGGTGGAAGTATGTCTGGAACGGGGCCAAAACGTAGCCACCATTCATAGAACCAGATAGGAATATTGTCAGCACAATTTGAGTGGAAGGTAAGGAACCATGAATGATTGAATGGCCTATAGAATAAGGTTCGAAACCAAGCCATTTGATAGTCTTGGTATGTATAACCTTTGGGAACGTAAGTAATTGAGAATTCTTTTGTAGTCCAGATGCTGGACCATTCATTTGGTAGAATAACCTTCTTTATGACGCATTTGAATAAGAAATCAGTGAAGGAGTTTTGTTATCAGGAGTATGAGTGATTTCAGCTGACCCAGAGTCAACTAAGATCAACTCATAGAATTGTTGAGTTTTGAGGGGATCATCCAGCCAACAGGAGTTTGGCGGGAATAATTGATGAGTGTAGATTTGAAGTGTGTTGTAGTTGGAAGATTCTTTGAAGGTGGTCAAGCAGATGTGTTGAACACCAGATTTTGTGAAATATGGACTATCTTGATTTTTTGGAGAAGTTTGAATTTGTGGAGTTGAATTTTGAGGTTTCTTGTTTTCTACTACTGATGAGTAAGTCAGAGCAGGGAAATCTTGGAGAATATGGAATTTGTTCGTTGATGAAGTTGCTGTTGTCAATTTTTTCATCTCATAATCCTTTGAAGTGCGAACTTTTGAATTGGGATCACCCATTTTTTCCTGTAAGAAATTCCCTAGTCAAAAAGTCTGGTAATGAATTGTCGGTACCTTTTAGATATTGAATATCAAAATCAAAGACAGAAAGTAAAGCTTGCCATCTAGCGAATATTTGTTTTGAAACTAGATTTTTTACGTCTTTTTCTAAAATGAATTTTGCAGATTGACAGTCTATTCTAAGGAGAAATTTATTAAAAAGATCATCTTGAAATTTTAAAATACAATTAACAATTGAAGCATATCCTTTTTTATAGTATAGTAATTTTTTTTGAGGTCCTAACCAGACACCAGAGTGATATCTGACTAGATCTTCTTTTGAAGAGTTTGGTAGCCGTTGTTTTAAAATACCACCGTAACCAATATTTGAAGCATCAGTCTCAACAATCATGAAAGCATCAGGATGAGGAATATTAATGCAAGGTAAAGAAGGAATAGTTCTTTTGATTTGTTTAACAATATCTGTATGAATCGAAGTCCAGGGTGGAGGATTTGTTTGAAGTCGTTGAAATAAAGGTGCACAAATTTGTCTCATTTTTGGAATGAAATCAGAAATATAATTTAAACAACCTAAAAATCTTTGGAGTTGAGTTTTGTCTTTAATTTCATCAGGAAATTTATTAGCAAAATCAATACTTCGATTTATAGGAATAATAGTACCTTGATTTATGAAATGTCCAAGAAGACGAATATTGTTTTGAAATAATTTCATTTTTGTGGCTGAAAGAACTAAGCCATTTTTCTTTATAGTATATAAGAAAGTTTTCAAATGTTTAAAATGTTGATCAATGTTTTCAGAGAAAACTAATACATCATCAATATAAACAATCATAAATTTTGAATATGGATTCAGAATGTCATTCATTATTCTTTGGAATTCTGAAGGGGCGTTTTTGAGTCCAAAAGGCATTACATTCCATTCGTAATGGCCAAAGGGTACGGTAAAGGCGGTTTTGTATCTGTCTTTTTCAGCAACTTGAATTTGCCAAAAGCCAGATTTCATGTCAAATTTTGAAAAGATTTTTGCAATACTTAATCGTTTTAATAAATCTCTTTTATTTGGAATAGGGTAACGAATCCATTGAAGAACCTTGTTGAGAGGTTTATAATTAATAACAAGCCTAGGGACACCACGTTCCTTTTCTGCTTGATTCATGACATAAAATGCTGCACAGCTCCAAGGTGATTTGGATGGCCGTATTAGTTCTTTATCTAAAAGAGTTTGAATTTCTTTTTTACAAACTTCTAATAGATCATGATTCATTTGAATGGGTCTTGCCTTTGTAGGAATATTTCTTTCTGAAAAATCCTTTTCATATGGTAATTCAACGATGTGCTTTTTTCTTTCCCAAAAAGCATTAGGAAGATCTGCACAGACTTCTCTTTTGAATAGATCTTCTAACTGTTGAATTTCTTGTTTTGTATTTGGTAATTGTAAGTGCTCTTCAATTTGAGCATAAGACAAATCTTCTTTAAGAAAATTTATCTTATTCTGCTTCCTCTGAATAAGGTTGATATGTTGATAAATGGAGTTATTTTGCAAAGCATTTAACTCCTTTTGTCGAACAGGAATTAAGAATCTGAAATGTATAGTATTACCCATAATGTTAGTGCTGATGCCTTTGTTATCAACAACAAAAGGGTAGATTTGAGTAAGGAAAGGAGTGCCTAGGATAATATCAGTGTTGAGATTTTCCACTACAATAAACTGATGTTTAAAGCAGTAGTTTTGATTACATATTTCGGTCTTTGTCAACTTTCCTTTGATTCGAAGAGGAGAGTTGTTGGCTGCTATAAGAACTTCATTAGTAAAACTATAATATTTTGTTGGTATTAGACCATCTCTGATGCAGCTTTGATTTGCACCACTGTCTAACATTGCAACAAAGGTTTGTTTGAAGTTTCCTATAGAAATAGTTAGATGAACTAACCACTTTTGAAATTGGAATTTCTCAATCGTAGAAATGAATTGAGAAGTAGAAAGTTGAGTAGAAGTAATATTTATTTCCTGTGGAGGAATAAATGCTTCATCATTTTCTTCTTCTTCTAGATAGGTTTCTTTTCCTTTGGAAAGTCTAGATTGAATAATTGCAATATGAGCTTCTAAAGAGAGATTCTTCATCTCTATATTGTTAGTAGTTTGTCTTAAAGACTTGACTTCTTCCTTTAGAATATGAATTTCTGTTTGCAATTCTCTGGTAGAGATGGACTTAATGCCAGAGGTTTGATTCATAGGATACTTTTCAAAAACTTTTGATATACTGAAAGGTTGAATGATATTAAACTTCTCATCTTCTTGCAGAATTAAAGATTTTAATCTTTCAAAAAGTTCCTTTTGTTTGATAGGATTAGGTAATTGTTGAATCATATCAAAGATGAATTCTTTTGTATCAGAATTTATCTTCTTATTATCAGTAGAAGACTTAATCATATTAATCTGTTTACAGTGACAGTCATCCTGACTTTCACTAGAGGAATCATAATTGTCATTATCATCGTCAGTAATATAATTGATCTCAGAATAGATTTGCAATCTATCTTTTAATTTGTTTCTGATATTTTCTTCAATATCAGAAATGCCATCAATGATTTCATTTATCTTTCCTTTGCTTCGACATTTGCTAGCAATATGACCTTTCTTGCCACATTTAAAGCACTTGAAATCACTTGAATTCTTTTTTCTATTGAATCTCCTGAATTTCTTTGGGGAAAAGGAATCATCTTTATATTCCTTTTTCTTAGAATATCTTTTTTGTGAAAAAGATTTTTGAAGGAATTTTTTCTTTCTTTCAGTGGAAGGAGCACTGATTCCAGTAATTCCAAAAGCTTGACAGAAAGATCCCATTTCTTTTCTCTTACTGCCATAATTAGCCTGGAATTTGAGTTCTTGGCAAGCTGCAAGGGCTTCTTTTTTGACAAAAGCAAAGAGTTGACCAAAGGTCATTGAAGTGAAATCAATCTGTTCTGTTCCCATTTCCTTTTGTAAATTAATCATAATTCTTTGGGAAAACAGAGTTGGTAAACCAGTAATGAATTTTTCTTTCCAGAATGGTGCAGTACTATCTGTTCGTTTAAGAACATGAGTCAAAAACATGTCTTTGTACCATCTGAAGTCACTAAGTGTTGGACACCTAATGTTAGTAAGGAATATCTTTGAAGAAGCTAATTCTTCCTGAGGATTTCCTACAAAGTGCATAGCTATGGTAACTATGAGGAAATCACTTGAATCGTTTTGGGTAGTAATTTCTCCTTGGGCATTTTCTACGTCTATAGTATGCTCAAGAATTGCTGTTTTGTCTTGTAAGGTCAAAGCATTGTCCCACCAATACTTTAACTGTCCAGTAAAACCAGTTATGAATAAACTTGCAATATCCTGTTCAGAACATCTTTTCATTTTGTATGCCAATTTGGCCATACCCATTTCTTGTAATGTGTTGAGTATTTCATACTCACTTTTTCCATCAATATTCCATTCGTAAATGGAATTTCCATCATAATCTTTCGTATGGAATTTTGCTCTTTCTTCATACATAATGTCAGGAGGAGTAGGTCGTGGATAGTAGTCTTTAGTTCTACTACTGTTCCAATTTTTTCGAGGTCTATTGAAATTTGGTTTCTTTCCTCTTTCAATTTTATTAATATCTTGATCAGAATTAATTTGTAAGATATCGTTTTCAACTTTATTGATTTGTTGAACTACAGAGTTTTCAGAGGACTCGGACTCTAATGAGGAATCTGATTCTTCTTTATCTTCTATAGAATCAGTATTGTTGATTTTTGAAGGGCCAGGAAGGTTCTTGTTAATTGAATCAAGTGTTTGATTTAATTTAGATAATAATGACTCGTTTTCAAACGTGAGCTTATTTTCTAAGGCTCTAGGAATACTTCTTGGCTGAAAATGTGGTAAAGAAGTACTGTGAGGGAACGTTGAACTTGTTGGTTTTGAAATGGCCTTAATGTCAGTAGATAAGGAATCTATTTGTGTTGAAATCGTGTGTAAAACTTGATTGGAGTAGTTATTCTGTTGATATAATTTCTTGACATCATCCAAATTAACTTGATCATTTCCTCTAGGATCAATACTTTCACGACCCTTTTTGAAAGGTGTAGCTATGACTTCTCCTTCTTTGGAATGGAGTTTCAAGGTCTGTAAGGGAGGAGTGATAGCAGTAATAATAGTGTCATCTTGAAGTTGCCATTTCTTGTACAAACTTGTTTGTACATTAATAGCAGATTTTTTGAATGGTTCAGAAATTTCATTTTTTGTAAAATAAAATTCTAACCAGTTTTCAAAATGAAAGGGAGCATGATATTTTTGAATATCTTTTATCCATTGAAGTCGAATTTTTGCTTGACAGTATGCATCAAGCTTAGAATACCATATGTAATATTCAGATTCTTCTTTGAAATCGTTTTCAAGTTCTTCGATATCAATCTTAACACCAAGTTTAGTGATAACATTAATACCGTGGAATTCTCCATGCATCTGACTGGAATTAGGAGAATTATTAGGAGAAAAATTGAGTTCATTTGAAATGTCAGGAATAGGTGTTTGATAGTGAATCCTTATTGAAGGATCTTCTTGAGTAGAAGGAGTTTCTACTATGAAAGGTCTAGATTCTCTAAATGAATTTCTAGGAATAGAGTAGGGTCTGATGGATCTTCTATTTTCATTGAGTGAGTTGAAACGAACCAGGACTGTACCATCTTGTTCTTCAACTATCTCTTGAATTTCTGTTCTCTCGAGATTTCTTGGTCTCTGAGGAACATCTATTTGAAAGGCTTCCGGAATGGTAATTTCATTACATTTCAGACGTTTAGGAACAAAGGTCTTTGAATAGTCAGCATCAATTTGTAATAGTATTGTCTCATCAGTAAAGTTATTAATCAATTTGCATTTGGGATTAATAGCAGAACTCATTAATCGAAAGTAAATGCGATAAATAATTGCAAATTGTTCTGCAAGTTTTTCAAATTCGTCTCCTTGAAGATGAACATCAAGAATTAAGGAATTCATGATTAAAGGATCAGTTAATGAAACGGGAAAATTAGGAATACAATTGAAATAAATAGGACCATTACAAATATTAGTTTGAATCATACTTAAAATTGACGATTTGTATTTTTGTAGGCGTTTATCACGTAAAGCCATGTAAACAGGAATATCTATGCCAATATGAGCAAGTGGTTTGACTGCTACTTGAATCATACCAAAATGAATATAACGAAATCCTTTTTCTAAATATTTTCGTAAAGAAATATGAGATAAAAGAGGAATTGATTGAAATTTATTTTGAATGTTTAAGGTCTCTTCATGAATCTTTACGCTAAAAGCGCTTTTGAAATCAAAAGTACCAATTTTATAAATATTTTCAATATTTTCATTAGGAAGAGTCCAGTTTGAAAAGTCCTCATTAATCATCTCTTCTTTGCTTTGTATTATGTGTCCTGAATTACTTCCAGAACCAGAGAAAAGTTTTCTAATAAAACCAGCCATCTATCTATTGCATTATAACTTTTCTCCTTAGAAAGTAGATTATAAGAACCCCAGTTGCTCGCTAGATCTTTCTCTAGAATTCTGCGATGAATAGATAGATGTATAGAGGATTTGTGAGATTATTTGGATGATTCTGAATGCATAGCACCCGGTTCTTTATATAGTCTTTGAAATCAAAAACCCTAAATTCCATATGTGAGTAGATGCAGTTAAGATCATGAATCCCACATCCAACGGCTCAGATCTGACTGCGGAACCGCCGCCCAAGCCCATTGTTGATCGCGGATCCGCCGCCTCCTGGTGGAATTGGGTTTTGAGATTTTTTCTGGCTTTTTATGTTTATATTTAAGGATCCTTTTGATATATATATTCTGAAAATATTGCTCTGAGTTTCTGCCGTTGCTAAATTCCTCGATTTGCTTTTAAAATTTAGCAGATTCGGTTTCTATATCCCGATTTGACTTGCATTTCAGATCTGAGCTAATCTTTTATAATACCTGCACAATATCTCAATCAAAGTGTTAGTAGTATTTTATATTTTTGAGATATTATTCCAATCATTTACATGAAATAATATCTTAAGAATATTGATTAGGAATATTTGATATGATATGCATATTTTAATTACTAATATTTCATTTAAATATTATATGCATATATTTTCCCTAATTATATTAATTATAATGAAGAAATATAAGATAATAATTTTTTTACAAATAAATCCACATATGTTCTTTATTTATTGATTAGGAATATTTGAGATGATAATAATCTTTTTACAAATAAACCCATATATGTTCTTTATTTATTGATTAGGAATATTTGATATGATATACATATTTTAATTACTAATATTTCATTTAAATATTATATGCATATATTTTCCCTAATTATATTAATTATAAATGAAGAAACATATGATAATAATATGTAACGTTTGAAAATTCGTATAGGTTAATTTCGTGTTAATTAGCGAAAATACGTGTTTTTCGTAAAATCCTAGTTAATAATTATTTTTCTTATAAACCTGAATATATTTATTTTAATTATGTCATTATACATGTATAATTGTGTTTTATCAGTCAATGTTTAAATTATGGTTTACTTAAATTATTCATTTTATTTATTTGCTAATTATTTTAAAAACATGCACACATCTTGTGTAACCCTAAGTTATGCATGCCTTAACCAACCATGACAACTTAAGTTGTAAAATGTAACATGTTCTTTCTTTCCTTCTTCTCATAGATTCTAGACTTTTCCTTTAAAAGAAAATAGGAAAAAAAATGAAAAAGTTGTAGCATGGTGCATTTATAAGGCATGGGGGGAGTTTGACCTTGAGCGCGCGCACACACCCTCATCCTCTCTCCCTCTGCTTTCGGCCAGGCCAGCAGCCCTCTCCGCTTCTTCTTCTTCTTCTTCTTTCATTTCTAAAGCCTTCATTTCCATCAAAATCCACAAATTTGACACAAATTTCTAGCTAAAATCATCACTAAATTCCCTTCTTCAATCTAACATGGTTTTTGGCTTAAGTCTCCATAAGTATTAGCATGTTTGGATCTCTTTCTCAACCTTCTTGAGATATAAGCCTAACTTAATTACTTTTTTGCTAAACTTTTGGTTTAATGAACTTAATTTAGTGTTTAAGGGGGTAATTAGTGCTAACTTTGATATTTAAGTGAAGATTAGGATAAGTTAGGGTTTTTATGGCTTGAATAGGGTAATTAAGAGTAGTTAGTGTCTAATAATTCAAGTCAATCTGCAAGATGCACTAAAATACCTTAATATCACTAATTAGTGTTTTAAAACGGTTTTAAATCATGTTTTAGGATATTAAGAATCTGCTATTAGTGTGGTTGTTTTTAAAACAAACAAACATATACAGTAGACTATACATTGTGTTAGGAGTGTAGTGTAGAAACCCGGACCCATTTCGTGAAAATTGACCCGGCAAAAATCCCAAAATCCATGATGTGGCCGGCCCCATTTTCAAGTTAGAAGTTGGGATTTTTCAGGTAGTTATCTGTAGGTATTTTACAATATATGGTCTTGCTTGTTTTTCTTGTTTCTGCTCCAGATAAAATCTGGGACCAATTATCTATATTTTGGTGCTGTGTCTTGCGCGATACGTGCGATTCGAGTCATGGTCTGGTGTGTTTGTGAGAACGGACGGATTGTGTTGGTTTGAGTGATGTTATACACGTCTTGTGTACCAAGTGTAGGGTGTTTTTCGTCACCCCATTGAGATGGGAATACGCGCACGCTTGTCAGGCGTACTGCAGATTCCCCCTGCCTAGGTTAGGCTGGGGTTTATTGATTGTGGGGATCCGAATCTCCGGTAGCCGCGGACTAAGCTGCCGTTAATTACCCCTCACTTTTGAAGCGATGGAATCTCCGATTGACAGGTCAAACTGATCATGCGAACTCAATGTGCGGTGTTGTGTTTTGGAGAGAAATTGGATATATCGGGGGCCCCGCAGAGTTTTTACGGGGGTCCCGCTACCCGGATAGCGAGCTGAGGGTCAAGGTGGTTAGCAGCCCCCTTGTGGGATGCGGGGCAGCGCCCCGTTAGAAATTTTTTTCTAACGGGGGTTGGTGTTTAGTGTGGAGTGTATACAAAATGAGGGGGGAAATGGCGTCCAAAGGACGCGTGGGTGCCGGCGCCTCACGTGCCTAGCACGCGGGCGCTTTGAGTGCTAGCGCCCCACATGTCCGGCACGTGGACGCTCGGGCGCTGGCGCCCTACGTGCCCGGCACGTGGGCGCTCGGGCGCTGGCTCTAGCGCTTTGGGCGCTGGCGCCTCACGTGCCCGGCATGTGGACGCTTGGGCGCTGGCACAGCGCTTTAGGCACTGGCGTCTTACGTTCCCAGTACATGGACGCTCGGGTGCTGGCGCCCCACGTGCCCGGCACGTGGGCGCGAGCGCTTTGGGCGCGAGCGCCTCACGTGCCCGGCATGTGGGCGCTCAGGCGCTGGCGCTGGCGCTTTGGGCGCTAGCGCCTCACGTGCCCGGCATGTGAGCGCTTGGGCGCTTAGGCGCTGGGCGCTAGCGAAAGGAAGGGATTTTTACCCCCGGAAATAGGAGTTAAACTCCAAAAAAGGATCTTGAGCGGAGTTAAACTCCAAAAGGTCTGGATTAGGAGTTAAACTCCTTTGAGGATTTAGGTCTTGGAGTTGAACTCCCTAAAAATCTTCAGAGGTTCTTCTCTCTTAAGCCTTGGATACTTCCCAAATGGGATCTTTGGAGATGGGTCTCCTTCCTCCTCTTCTGTTGGCCAGCTCTTGGAGAACAAGAGGGGTGAGATTTTAAAAATCTCTCCTTTTTAAGATCTGATGGAAGATCTGAGCTCCCTTTTGTGGGTTTTGTGGTGAAAAACTATTTAGTTTTAGAAAAGGAAGAGTAAAACTCTTGATTTAATTCAAAAAAGGAAGAAGGTCTAGAACCTTGAGGAAGGAGAAGGAGGCACAGACCTTAATTTATTTTGAGAGACATCATATTTGCCTTTATAGGCTATAAACTTTACATGTAGCCCCTTAGGCTTTACAAAATGGCATTTTTCCCATCTCATGTCTCATGTGCTATTTCTTTTTGCACATAAGCCATTGGCTTTACAGAAATTTGGGTTTATGCCCATTTTCTTACATTCATGCATAACAAAATTACATCAAAATTATTTATTACATGATTTTTATTTTGGTATGGGGGGAGGCCGGCCGCTTCATGTTCGGGCTTGACTCGGGCATGAGCCCACTTGATCTGGGATTGGGCCCACCTGGCTTGGGGTTGACCTTGACTTTGACTTGGTCAACTGGGGTACAATTTTCGACCTTAACACCAAGTGCACACGTAATTTTACTCGTGATGTTAATTCCTTCGTATCATTTCAATTTCGTGTTGTATTGGATGTTTAGCTTTCTATATATTGATATTTGTGCGATTCTAGGATCGGTTGCGGAGACATCAAATGCAGCGCGGAAAGGAAAGACTGTGATCAGATCAGATTAGCCGAGGCATCCGGGTGAGTAGATGTACACATCTATGGGGGATCATCTGGATGGCGCGAGGCGCCCGATAGTCAGGATTACTAGTAGTGCTTGTATTTATATGCATAGTCTCCTAGTCATTTATCTCATTGCATTGCATCACCATAGATATATATGATATTATCTCATAGGACACTTGCACCATTACAATTGGTTCATGCCGCACGTGCACTATTCATGCGAACACACACGCCATTGGTAATTGCTATGTCAAGAACACTATAGAACTTGCTTAGAATCGGTATCTGTGCATTTGCATCATATATGATCTGTAAACGTGTACTTGTATATTCATTTCATCAGGATAGATACATAGGATCGGAATAGGAAATCGACTATCCAATAGTGAGGTGCTGGGAAAAGAAGATTACATTTAATCATATATACATACCTCATTGCATCATGATTCATGCATAGCTTCTGGCGTACTATGCATTGTATATACTATCGTATCATAAACATCCGTCATCACCGACATATTTACATATTGTGATTCTTCTCGAGAATTTCAGTATTTATGAGATTTATGGATTTTGGGGGAAAACCGCAAGGATTTTATAAACCTATTATCGTTTTAAAGTAGAAATTTGCGGTTTTCTCGTGATATGATGTGTGTGGCGTCCACCATGTGTTTTCTCGGTTCTTAAGCGGTATCATATACCCGATTCGAGGAGGGGGATTGTTCATATCATAATTTTGCATTATTATATTCCCCATTCTTATTCATTTTACAAATAAACAAGTGCTTTTGACCCATGTCTGCTACATAGTTGCAGGTTACAGGTTCTCGGAACAAAAACAGTGAAAAAGATGAAAAGACGATACAAAAGTGAGACTACGACCAACAAATGAAAGAATCTTGATCAAGCCTACAGTTGGAGAATAAACGAAGATCAATGGACAAGTTCACAAAGTACAAAGGCGGCGCAAGATTCAAGACTTCGACACGAAGCAAACGGTAAAGTCCACAACATCATTCACTGTGGAAATCTAGAAAAAAACTAGAAGACAATCTGAGAAACCAAGTAAAGAAACAAGAAGTAAAAATCAACAGGAAGCGTCCCAGGAAAAACCAACAGAGAAGCCCACTAGATGGCCATGGATCCGCGGCCAAACAGGGGTTTTGGCCGCGGTTCCGCGGCCATACAGAGCCCGTGTCGGTGGAAATTTGTGTCGGTGCGTCGCGCGTTGACTAGTCTTCTTAGGGGTATACTTATAATTGCAGATATGACTCGATTGTAACCCTAGGGTTTCTATGTTCTATAAATAGAAACCCTAAAAACTCTTTTAGGTTATGCCTCTTCTTGTGCCTCAATGTATTTATTAAAATTCAGATCCTGTAAATGTTGGAAGAGAGCATCAAATAAAAATTAGAGTAAGTTTTATATTCTTGCCCTAGTTAATTTTATTATCTGCCTTAGTATAATTTTCCTTTCTGCCCTAGTTTAGATTTTATTCTCTGCCCTAGTTAGATAGTTAGAAAATGTTTATCAATTCCCTAATGAGTGAGTAGTCTCCTCACTTGTTAAGCTTAGATTTGGGGAAGGCTTGAGAAATGAAGATCTCTCACCCCTTTCTTGCCCATGATACGTTTTTATAGGACTCCATGCATACGTGCACACACCGCTCCCTACGGCACCCTATCCCATGAGGTAGCGGTGATACCGTAGTATAAACGACCGGTTGAGCGTGTTTTCCATGGAGGTTAGGGTAAGAATTAAGAAATGAAGGACAAGAACCTAGAGGAAGAAACACCGTTTCTTCCCGATGGTACTAATCCACTTTATTAATTGTTACCATAACACCTAAAGAGATCTTAATTAGGGCATAGAAAGCGATGACGAATATTGACTTTCCAAACATAACCTAAACCTAACCCTAGCAAGATTTTAATTCTAGTCGAGATCAACCTTAGTTTTTAGATTTAATCAATCCGACAACAATCGGAATTAACTCGTTAGAACAAATCGAGAATACACAAAATCCCTATGGACCGATCCGTACTCACCGGCTAGCTACCAAGCGACGCCGTTCTTGATTGCGGTTAAATTATTCTTTGAATACAATCAAATGGCGCCGTTGCCGGGGATGGCGTAGTATTTTCTTTTTGCAATTTCGGGTTAATATAAAATTTAAAAAATCATAAAAACTGAAAAATAAAAAAAATTTATCATCTTGTTATTTTGCAAAGGGTATTTTCGTTCGAATTGTGCAGGATCGAAGAACAAACTCAGATCTGGAAAAATCCAGAGATCAAAACAGAAAACCCTAGATCTGAACAACAGAGAAAAGTCAAACCAGAGGAGCAGAAGAATTTTGGGGACCCGAACCGACTGTAGGTATCCCACCTCGCGCCGCGGATCCGCCGCGGGTTGCTGACGTCAGCAACCCGAAATCCCACTGTAAGTCTCATCTCCTTCTCTGCAACCCCAATATCTCCTCTGTAAAATTTCCTGCAGGATTCTTTGCGCCAAAAATCTTTCCCCTTCCAATAATTGATCTTGTGCAGGATTCTTTACGCCGCGCTTAAAAAAAAATTGTTTGCAAGTGATTGTGTTTACTGCTTTGCATATTTTAAAACTGACTTTAAGGGGCTTTTACACCAATCCAGATTGGGTGGGGATTTCATCACCCTTCCCAGGACCCTAAAAATCACATAAGGTATATTGCATTGACCATAAATTAATTAAAAAAAGATTAGACCCAGCCCTAAGGACTTCGCGCTCAATAGGACAAAAGAATAGTTGTAGGCATCGACCATTGATCCTAACCTGACTTTGTGGTGCCTAGGCTAGACAGGTGGTGAAAGGTAACTTTAAAAGGCCTGTCTCATAGTGATTCGTGAGCGGATCCCTTCTTTCTCTACTTGTGCTTACCTGGCCACAATTGGCGGTGAAGAGGCGATTTGAGGTCCTACTTCTTGCCCTTTGGAACAGTTAGGAGCTGTCTAGCTGACCCTAGATCTAGGCCTGATTGTGCATTTATGGTTGATTGAACGTGTGTCTAAGCCTTTTATCGAAAATCTTTTTGCAAAAAGCTCCACATAAAAAAAACACAAAAAGAAAAAAAAAGAAAAATTTTTGCAAAAACTTGCAATTTGTCGCTAAGAAATCCGTGCACCTCACTTCCACCCACATTCTTTTTCTTCTCCTTTCGTACATCATGGGTACCCCACCTCTCAAAACTCTTGCCGAACTTTGGTACCCTCAACCAAACATTGCTTCTTACGCGAATTGTTTTGGTCGAATTTCGGACGACCCCTCCATGCCCAAAATTTCTTTGAAAGATCGAATAGAATCGTCTAGAAGAAACAATTGGACTCCGCAATCAACTTTGTATCAACCATTTCAACCTTCACAACCTTCTTACGTTGATACCCCTTTTGACAGTCCTGTTGTAACTCCGAAACCCATGTCTATAGCTGAACATATTGAACAATCTCGTAACCGATCTTTCACTCCTTTCAACACTTCTAGTTCTTGGGATCAACAAGTCCACTCACCTTTTTATCCAAATGTTGATCCTGCTCTTGTCCAACCATTCAATTCCTACCAGTCCTACCCAACTTTTACACCTTCCCTAGACATTACTTATACACAGCCATTTGGGAGTTTCCAGAATCCAAGCAACTTTGAATCTTTTATTGAAACCCCTTCACAACCCATGTCTAGTCTGGAACAGTCGTTAGAAGCCTATATGGTAGCGACAAACCAAATGATTAGGAATGTGGATGCGTCCATGGCCACCCTTATGCAACCTAGTGACCCGGTAGCTAGTTTCCAACTAGCTCCAAAAATTCCAATGTATGATGAGGTGGTTGGATAGATCGATAATTTGAGTGGAGAAAGTGAGTTAAACGCCCTTCCAAATCAAACCTACCCATCACCAATTGAATCCCACAACTCCGGTTTTGAATATCCATCAAGTGTTCCAAATGATAAAACGTTTAATGAGTTGTGCGACTTTGTAGTGCTTGATTTGCCAGATTGTGAAGGGTCCCTTTCGAGTGAAACCGTCACCAATCCTTTTGATCTCTACACCTCCAATCTAGAACCTGAATTGATAAATATCCATGCTTTTGATGAGGTATCAGAAAAAATTGATTTTCACTTGATTGGGGATATTGACGCCGGTAATATTTTGGATGATGAACCTGTAAATTTGACTGAAATTTTATCTCCAATTCATCATCCCGAGTCATTAAATGTTTCTCCCGAACTTCATATGCGTCTTGATTTTGATGATAATTGCATGGATGAGATAACTTTTGAGGAGAATTATGAGGATAGTATTGAGGAGAGTATTGAGGATGGTATTGAGGATGAACCATTTTTGTTTGATGAGTCGGATTTTCCAATTCATTCTCCTGAACCTTTAACTGTTATACTTCCTAAATCACCCTCCCTCCTTTCCATTGTTCCGACCACACCAAAGATCACACAGGAGGACTGTGAGCTTGAAAGATTTCTCTTCGATCACATCAGTTTGGACGCCACTAGTGCGTACCTCTTTGGATCTGACACAGTTCTCACAGACGATAACGATTACGAGTGTTTCACTTTTTCGAACGATTTTGAAGACTCACCGCCCGAGTTTGAGTCCTTTGAATTTTCAGATGAGTTAGTTGAACTATCAGACTCGGTTGCTTACAGTCATTTCGAACCATTGATGGAATCATTCGAGTTCGAGACAGATTACTTAGGTGAGAATAAGACTATCCCTAAATCACTCCCTTTTGTCCTTCCTATCGTTTCGACCACGCAAGAACCCGTCGCGTTTCCATTTTCAATGGATGGTTTACCAAGTTCAACGTACCCATGTTTTCTTGCGAATCTTGGGGGATTTGACCCCATTTCTCGATGGGTTGATAGATTGGCACTGTTCCCCTCCGAAAGACGGCCGAGACATGACGTCTCGCCTGAGATTCGGGGCAGATGCTAATTGGTGCTATCCGTCCACCTCTCCGAAGATGCCAAGTTGATTTATGGCACCATATATCGAAGGTTTAGACGGATGCGTCCGATGTAGCAGATTTCGTCAGATTCCCCCTCGTTTGAGGGGTTTTTGATTGTGGGGACGCTCTTCCCTGCAGGCGCAAGCCCCTACAGTTAATTACGCTACCGCATTGCGGTAACAACTTTCTCCTTCTCCAGATGGTCACTTCGTGTCGTGGGTGTTTGTTTTGTATTTTGTTGCCCGTGGATTGTTTACGGAGACTGAGTTATGTCGTCGCCCGTAGGGCGTGGACTAGTCCAAATCCGTATTATCTTAGATTTGGGTTTGGGGGTTTGGTTTGAGGATACGTCAGCCGTACTCGAGGCTGAGATCGACTCAAACGTTTGTTAAGGATACGTTAGTCTAACTTTGTGACTAAGATCAACTTAACGGGATCGTTTAGATCCGACAAAAGAGCAATTGGCTCTAATGTTCCAGTTTAGGGACCTAGTGGTCCATTAAATGTATAGCCGTCGGGACCCGTCACCTCTCTGACGACGTTGAAGGATTACAACGACAGATGTCAGAGGAGTTCAGAGATGTACCCTCGAGCCAGAGTTAATTAGGGGGATTCATAGTCCAGTCTGTTTGAACGTTTAAGGATACGTTAGCCATCTTTGAGGCTAAGATCAACTTAAACGGGACCGTTTAGATCCGACAAAAGAGCATACGGGGCTCCATTGTTCCAGTTTAAGGACATTGCGGTCCATGGGTAGTTTAAGAACGTTGCGGTCCATTGTTAGTTTCAAGACATCTCGGTCAAGGTTAAGGACGTCGTAGTCCATGGGTTTAAGGACCCCACAGTCCATTGTTAGTTTTAAGACATCTCGGTCAAGGTTAAGGACGTCGTAGTCAATGGGTTTAAGGACCCCACAGTCCATTGTTAGTTTTAAGACATCTCGGTCAAGGTTAAGGACGTCGTAGTCCGTGGATTTTAAGGACTCCACAGTCCGGTATGTGCTCTGGATGCTTCACACGGGTTCACTGCCGTGCTCTGCGAGGACCAGGCTCCGCTCTGGACGTTTTCCACGGGGTCAAAGAGTGACATTATCCGCGTTCTACGTAACCAGGAATTTTGCATTAAACACGGGTTTAAGGACCCCACAGTCCGTGTTGATGTGTGGTCGTCGGGACCCGTCACCTCTTTGAAGACATTGAGGAATTACAATGCCAAGTATCAAAGGAGTGAAGAGATGTACCCTAGAACCGGAGTGGATTAAATAGTCCTTGGCCCAATTTGGGATCAAGACCGATTAATTATGTTATGAGCCCATTGGCTCAGTTAATCACAAATTGAGGACTTATGGCCATCTTGGGCTAAGTCCAATCAGGAGAGGCTTTGCCTCTATCCATTTAGGCCAATTGGGCCAAAGCCTAGTGTTAAACACTACAGAGCAGTCAGTGTTGAACACTGGGAATGAGGTTAACAAGTTAGTGTTTAACACTAAGAGATAATTGGTGTTTAACACCGGCAACAAGGCTTTTCAAATTAGTGTTAAACACTAAAACAGATCAGTGTTGAACACTGCAAATAAAGCTTTTTAATTAGTGTTGAACACTAAGGCCCAACAGTGTTTTAACACTGGGTTCAAGGGTTTTAATTTAGTGTTAAACACTAAGGTAAGAGGGGTCACGTGGCAGCACGTGAGAGCGCCCTCCCTTCATTTATTCTGCTGAGATTATCGCATCTTTCAGAGCATCACGTGCCATCACGTGATGGGCATTCAAATGCCTGTGTATTAAAGCTTCTGTCAAGGGTCACGTGGGTCACGTGGGGTGCTGCCTCAAAGGGGTTTTCTGTAGATCTCCTGGGGGGGTCACGTGGTGACACGTGACCCTGTATATTGTTTAGAGGATATGTTAATCTTTTCCAGGAATTAAATTCCTCGTAGGGTTAAACCCTGACAGTAATTTCAGAGGAATTAAATTCCTACTTCCTTTTGAAGGTTTTATATTCTGAATAGAGTTGAACTCTGAATTTTCCGTAGGAATTAAATTCCTCATACATGTGAAGAACCAAATAGGGTTAAACCCTAACAAAAGCTTTTTAGGGAATTTGAACTTCCATCCTCTGTTAAATTATGATTAAAGGAATTAAATTCCCGCTGTTTCAACAGAATTAGGGTTAAACCCTGTTTCTTTTTGTTCTGAAGGAATTAAATTCCTATGATACAGGGTCAAGCCCTAGTTTTATTTTAAAGGAATTAAATTCCTATAGTTCTGTGAGAATTAAATTCTCGTGCTTGCATTCCCTCTCTATGTTTTGGATCTGCATGGCAGGATCTCAACCCATTGAGAATTAAATTCTCAACCTCAAGGGGAGATGTGCACTTTGCAGATCCTCTATCAAAGAGAGAAGAAATATGTTCTTCTGTTTTATATATCAGAGTTAAACTCTGTCGAGAATTAAATTCTCTTTTTCTTTCAAGGAGCTTTTCCCTTTCTTACCTAGGGTTTTTGCAGAAGATCCAAGTTTCTCCAAATATCGAAGCTCTCTTCTTTCTCTTTTCCTCTCCCTGTCTCTGTATATATCTTCTCTGTGTCTCTTGGCTCCTATTTATAGGAGAAGCAGCCGAATCAATCAGTTTTTGACGAATCTTCATGAGAGATTTGATTTGCATCCATCATTCGTTTTGGACCTTTGGATTATTAGGTGAATTTTATTCACCATTGGATTTCAAATCCAGGGATTTTTCCTTTGTTGTTTCGGTTAGATTTAAAGGGGAAATCTTTCCAAACCCGAGATTTTCCCATAGATAGATGATATTTCACCACCTCTGAATCTTTAATTCGATTGGTTCCAGATAGCCGCTTTCCTTTGGAAAGATTTGAATTTCTTTCAGAATTTAATTCTGTTAACACAATGGGCTTTGAAAGCCGGTCACGTGTGACCACGTGATCCCTGGTCACGTGTGGGCACGTGACCCCCTTGGAACGATCCTTCCTCTTTCTTTTGCGCTCTGTCTTCTGATTGCTGCTTAACCGTCACGTGCCACCACGTGACCCCTGGTCACGTGTGAGCACGTGACCCTTGTCTGGAGCCTCTTTCCTTGGTTCAACTGGAGAACAAGTCTGCTGCTTTGAACGTCACGTGCCAACACGTGACCCTGGTCACGTGGGAGCACGTGACCCTGGTCACGTGGGAGCTCGTGACCTCTTCTGAAGCCTTTTCCTTGACTTGATCAGGGAACCGGTGTGCCTTTGACGCTTGCATTTAAATGTCACGTGCCGACACGTGACCCTTTCTGAAGCCCTTTCTTTGATGTAGTTGGAAAACTGAACCTGACCTGATGATGTGCTTAGGTGTCACGTGCCAACACGTGACCGCTAGTCACGTGTAAGCACGTAACCCTCTTCTGAAGCTTTTCCCAGAAGCTTTCCTGATTTTAAATCAGGAAACAAATGCCCCCACAGCGTTGTTCTCACGTGTCTGCACGTGAGTGCAACGCTGTCACCTCTTGTGACCGTTGGATCCCTCTAGGGATCTGGGGAGACGAAACGTTTCCATTGCCTTCTATAAATACCTCTGTCTCTTCATAGGAGCCTTCGCTTTGCTCATCTTCTTCTTCTGAGAACTTTTTCTTTGAGAATTTAATTCTCGCTTTCAGAGCTTAGTTCTCTGTCCTGAAACAATCTTCAGAGTTTAACTCTGTTCGAAAAGAATCCTTTTTTCTCAGGTAATGTTCTTGGACAAACGATGGACCTTCACATTCCTCTGGATTTTAAATCCAAGGGTTTTTACCCTTTTTTCTTCATATTTTCCATAAGAACATGAAACCGCTTAACCTTCAAACTGTAGATCTTTTAGGGTTTAGATGATCCTTGGGGAGACGATGATGGCGTCTCAACTCCATGGAATTTAATTCCATCAAAAATGTTTCTGGGAATTTAATTCCCTTTTCCTTAATAAGGAATTTAATTCCAACGAGGAACTCGATTTCTTCACACAGGGGCTTCCTGGGGTCTCTTGGCCCGAGGTTGTTCTTCTGCAGTTAATGAAACAGGAGTTTTCTAATGAATCTCATGACCTTTATTTCAGGTATCATGGATGCCCATCTGTATGGTCTTGACGAGATCATTTCCTATGGGAATATTCGTGCACTGGGCCGGAGTCAGAACCAGGAGTTCACCGATGCTCAATGTGCCGAGATCATGAGCCGCTTTGATGAGTACAACCATCGGCTACTCCCCCGTCGCTCTTCTCTTCTGAGGCTGATCGTGCTGGCGATCAGGGAGGCTCTCCCTCTATTCTGTGCTGGTGTGCCCCTTGGGGCATTGGACGCCGCCGAGGATAAAGTACACTCGGTGTATCTGATGCACTTGATCTCAAAGAGAAGGCGGGATAATCTCATTGATCTCCTGCATCAGATGTTCCAGCAGTCGGCCATACTTGCCGCCTATCGGAGGGTGGAGGACATTCGTGAGGACCCCGATGCTTGTGATCGTGAGAGGAAGCATACTCGGGAGGTTCAAAATGCTTGGAAAATCTTGGATAAAGTTAATTTTGAGTTTCTCAACCCATGTCCCGCATCTGAAGTTTTACCGTTGTAAATGTGTCCTCTGTGTTCTGTATGAACCTCTTGAAGTATGAGTGACAATTGTTATTATGTCTTTCTATGTTTGCATGTCTTTTCTCTGGGATTTTATCATTTTGCTACTGTTGTTGTTGGTGCTTTCAATATGCAGGGTGCTACTCCATTTTTTTTTTTTAGTGTACATCAGGTTTAGTCCTCACGTAGCCTGCACGTGGGGTCCCTTGATGTGGCTGTTCACAAAATCTTCTCATGCCCTATTTTCAGCGCACAATATTGGACGCAGAAAAAAGGGCCTTGGAAATAGTTCCATCTCCTTGATTTTCGATGCCTTTCCTTTTTTGGGCCTTGGAAATAGTTTCACCATGCAAGATTTTCCGCGCACAGCACTTAATGCATTTCCTTATATATGAGGCTATAGCTTCCCTTTTCCTCTCACCAAGAGATTTATATTATTATTATTGTTTTTTTTTATCTTGGAGTAACTTGTCTTGAGAAACAAACGAGCGCCATGGCCTGCAATCGCCCTCATGCTCGTCGACAGCCATGGGAAGTTCCTATTGAGGAAATGGTCCCCCGCTTTGCTGCTCGGTTGGTGGATCCCCTCCTTACCGACAACGAATGCGACTCAGCCATGCATGAACTCTCGATCCGTAGGGGGTCCCCCCTCCCGATGGGTTCTCTCTGGCTCCGGATGATTCTCAAGGCCGTGCTTGCCGACATCCCTCCTCACCCGGCGGAGATGACCCTGGCGATGCTCGACGCGGCAGAAGAAAAGCTCGAGGGTTTTCATGAAGCGTGCTTGATTACTCAGGCTTTGAAGGATTGCTCAATTTACCTGCTGAGCCAGATCAAGGCCCGGCGAGCTATTATGTCTGCTTTCGCGGACGAACACGGCGCCAATCGATGGGGAGCGACTCCTCGTGAGAACCGTCGCTTTGACGTGTTGGAGAAAGCAGAGAGAGAGATGGAGAATTTTGTCCTCTGTTTCATTAACCCTTGTGCCGTTGATCCCATATTTGGTGACCTTTTCCGTTAGCGTAAAACATTTTTAAATTAGTCCCTCCTTTTTTAAGCTTTATGCCGAGATTCCGTGTAGGCTTGGTGCTAGTATGTATGTTTCCGCTTGCATAAATAAACTTTGTATTCTTCTCATGAGAACTTTCTTTAATTGCAAATGCTACCATCGCTTTCCTGCGCATCAGACCATTTTGGGTATTATGAACGTTCATGCGATTGCAAATGCTATTATTATTATTATTCCCTTTTTGAATACTCATATGATTGCGAACGCATGCTTGAAATATGTCGGAAACTTTTCTTGTTGCCTTTCACATCAGGCGATGTGAGCGCGTTTTAGATCGATTATTCCCGTCAACTGGAAGCCCATTTATATGGTCTTGTCAATGTCTTGTTTCCAAGGCTGTGGTTACGAAAGCGAGCTTACGTGGCCTGATAGAGCGATACGTAGTGAACATAAGGTTGTGGCTCTCGATAAAGCTGCCACGTTCACTCGTGAGAGGGTCGAGGCTCATAAGGCCACTGAGAAAGAGCTTGAAGCCCGGCTCGCTTCGTATCAGGCTCAACAAGCTCAAGCGGAGGCTCGTCTTTTGGAGATCTTGCGTCATGAAGCCGTGGTCCAACAAAAGCAGGATGAGCTGACCAAGTTGCTGAATCGCCCGCCGGCCTGAAACATTTGTATCTTTTCCTTCCTTTTTGTACATACTCATGGATGAGAGTATTTTCTTTTTGTTTCTTTCATGAATTGTACTTTGTACCCATTTTGGTTTATGAATAAAAGATACATTTTTTTCTCTCAACGATGTGTCTCCTTTTCATTGAATGTATTCTGCGGATATTCTATCTTGATCTCCTTGCAGGACAGCAATGGCTTAGGATTCAGGGTTAAGATCTGCTTCCTAAGACTTTCGCATTTTACGAGCCACGAGGGTCTCATAAATAGTTTTTCTCCCTACAGGTCGAGAGGATCCCATAGGTGTAAGTTCTTCTTAGAGATCGTGAGGATCCTTAAGCGAGTTTTCCCTTGAGAGTCGTAAGGATCTCACAAGAGAGTTTTTCTTCTTTACAGGTCGTGAGGGACTGCAGGTGCCGGATGTGATCACCCTTATCCGTGTTTCACGGAGTCAGGGGTCTATTAAGGTATCGTAGTTTAAAGACGTCACGGTCAAGGTTAAGGACCTCATAGTCCGTGGATTTAAGGACTCCACAGTCCGCTGTTAGTTTTAAGACATCACGGTCAAGGTTAAGGACCTCATAGTCCGTGGATTTAGGGACTCCACAGTCCGATGTGTGGTTGCAGGGACCCGTCACCTCTTTGAAGACGTTGAGGAATTACAACGCCAGGCATCAAAGGAGTGAAGAGATATACCCTTAAACCAAGGCAAAATCTGTAAAGAATCGGGGTGGTTGATTGTTAGTTTTAAGACATCACGGTCGAGGTTAAGGACGTCATAGTCCGTGGATTTTAAGGACTCCACAGTCCGGTATTTGCTCTGGATGCTTCACACGGGTTCACTGCCGTGCTTGGCGAGGACCAGGCTCCGCTCTGGATGCTTCACATGGGTTCACTGCCGTGCTCTGCGAGGACCAGGATCCGCTCTGGACGTTTTCCACGGGGTCAAAGAGTGACATTATCCGCGTTCCACGTGACCAGGAATTTTGCACTAGATGCTTCACACGGGTTCACTGCCGTGCTCGGCGAGGACTAGGCTCCGCTCTGGATGCTTCGCACGGGTTCACTGCCATGCTCTGCGAGGACCAGGATCCGCTCTGGACGTTTTCCACGGGGTCAAAGAGTGACATTATCCGCGTTCCACGTGATCAGGAATTTTGCACTAGATGCTTCACACGGGTTCACTGCCGCGTTAGGCGAGGACTAGGCTCCGCTCTGGATGCTTCGCACGGGTTCACTGCCATGCTTTGCGAGGACCAGGATCCGCTCTGGACGTTTTCCACGGCGTCAAAGAGTGACATTATCCGCGTTCCACGTAACCAGGAATTTTGCACTAGAGGCTTCACACGGGTTCACTGCCGCGTTAGGCGAGGACTAGGCTCCGCTCTGGATGCTTCGCACGGGTTCACTGCCATGCTCTGCGAGGACCAGGATCCGCTCTGGACGTTTTCCACGGGGTCAAAGAGTGACATTATCCGCGTTCCACGTAACCAGGAATTTTGCACTAGATGCTTCACACGGGTTCACTGCCGCGTTAGGCGAGGACTAGGCTCCGCTCTGGATGCTTCGCACGGGTTCACTGCCATGCTCTGCGAGGACCAGGATCCGCTCTGGGAATTTTCCACGGGGTCAAAGAGTGACATTATCCGCGTTCCACGTGACCAGGAATTTTGCTGAATATATCCGCATTTCACGGGATGAAGGTTTGACTGTTGGCGATATGTATACCACCGAGCCATGGAACTGGGCGTTGCCGCTGTTCCGCTTAGCTCGAAGTTGTGTCCGTTGTTATGAGACGAGTGTTGGGATGATCTCTAGGTCGCTTGTGGCCCGTCGAGATTTAGCTTCGTTCTTTGGTGAAACCTGGGGGAGGGAGGTACGTTCCCTTTTTGTTTATGCCATTGGATTGTATACAGGGCGTGATGGCACATCACCTGTAAGGCATACATTTTATTTTTATTTTATTTCTTTTTCCGCGATGCTCTATCATTTCAGCTTTTTATATCGCGAAAATCGCGATTGCCCAATCATTTCGGCTATTTTTCGCGGTGCCCAATCATTTCGGCTATTTTTTTTTCTTTTTACTCGCTGCTTTTTATTGCGAGTTGCCCCATCATTTCGGCTATTTTTTATGCCTTCATTCTTACTTGCTGCTTTTTATTGCAAGTTGCCCCATCATTTCGGCTATTTTGTAGGCATGTGTGGCTTGCTAGCTTTTTCGCCGCAAGCTCGGATTTTGGACACCGATTTCGGCATCAGCATCGCTGCAACTGGGATGTTGCCAGGAGCGAATCATCATTTGCCTTGAAAGAACTTGGGATTTGATACCAGTTCAGGCATCAGCATCGCTGCAACTGGAATATTGCCAGGAGCGAATCATCATTTGCCTCTGTCGATGTTGAACAAAGGTGGCTTAGCAAACAGGGTTAAGGTCCTGTCGACTAAGGCTTTTGACTTCATGAGCCGTAAGGGTCTCACAAAGGTATTTCTCCCTACAAGTCGTGAGGATCTTGCAGGTGTATTTTCTCCTTAGGGATCGTGAGGATTCCTAAGTGTATGTTCCTCTGTAAGTCGTAAGGATCCTACAAGAGGGTTTTCTCCTTATGGGTCGAGAGGACCTACGAGGGTTGGACTTTGCTGGGGAAATGTTTATTCGCGCCCGTGGATTGTATACAAGGGTCAGTATTGAGCCTCTTGTAGGGCAATATCGAAGGTTGTGGAGGATTTGCTTAAGAACAGGTTCAGGCTTCTGTAGCTTAAGACTTTCAAATCTCATGAGCCGTGAGGGTCCCATAAGAGAATTCTCCTTACGGGTCGTGAGGATCTCGTAAGTGTATTTTCTCCTTAGGAATCGTGAGGATCCCTAAGTGTGCTGCTCCTTTGTGAGTCGTAAGGATCTCACACAGGTGGTTTCTCCTTACAAGGTCGAGAGGACTATGTAAGTGTCCTTTAACGAGGTTGCGCCCTTTCGGGTTTTCACAAACACTCGCCGGTAGTCCTGCTGTTTTTACTCACGGAGCCCTTTCGGGTTTTCATCCGTGCCCATTTTGCTTATAGGCATACCGTTTTTTTTTTATTCTTTTTCACCCCTTTTTTTTACAAGGTCGCGCCCTTTCGGGTTTTCACGAACACTTGCCGGCAGCCCTGCTGTTTTTACTCACGGAGCCCTTTCGGGTTTTCATCCGTGCCCACTTTGCTTATGGACATACCGTTTTTTTTTGTTTTTTTTTTTTTTATCCATCTCGTCAGCCTAAGGATGTTACGGTAGTAGTTTAGGGACGTTTCGGTCCGTCGTTAGTTTAAGGACGTTTCGGTCCGCCGTTAGTTTAAGGACGTTTCGGTCCGTCGATAGTTTAAGGACGTTTCGGTCTGCCGTTAGTTTAAGGACGTTTCGGTCCGCCGTTAGTTTAAGGACGTTTCGGACCGTCGATATGGGAAGCCTGGCTGCTGCTTGTAAAGTCTGAGCCTAGGAAGATAGTGAGTGGACATAGTCGTCGTCATCTATCATTGACCCAGGCTGTGGCTTATTAAGCATAGTATTTCTTTAAGAAGCGGCCGTTTATCGGCCTGAAAGGCCTTTCACCGTGCATGTCCATGAGTAGGTAGGCTCCACCCTGGTAGACCTTGTCTATGATGTACGGGCCTTCATAGTTTGGCTTAAATTTTCCTCGCTTGGCACGATTGGGGATCATAGGTCTTTTGACCACTAGTACGAGTTCGCCTTGGCGGAATGTCCTCGGCCTGGTCAATCTTTCGTACGAGCGTGTCATCTTTGCTTTGTAGGCCTCTAGATGTTGTTGCGCTATGAGCCGGGTTTCATCGAGGGCATCAAGCTCCTCAAGCCGAAGGTGAGCATTTTCTTCGTTCGTCAGCTCGTGGTGGACTGCTACTCGTCGAGAGGGTAACTCTATCTCGAGGGGGAGCACTGCTTCCGTCCCAAATACCAACGCGTACGGCGTTGTGTTCATGGCCGTCTTGAATGTAGTTCGGTAAGCCCAAAGGGCTTCTTGCAGCCTTTCGTGCCAGTCTCTCTTATTCCTGGAAACGGTCTTTTTTATGATCTTCGTCAAGGTCTTATTGAAGGCCTCGGCCAGACCGTTAGCTCGTGGATTGTAAACCGAAGAATATCTCCAGTCTATATTGTGCTGCTGTGCGAAGCGGCTAATCTTATGGCTTCGGTAGGCCGGCCCATTATCGGAGATAATCCGCCGTGGAGTTCCGAACCGATAGATGACGTGCTTCTTGAAGAAATGGAGGATATTCTCCGTCTTCACTTCCTTCAGTAGTACTGTTTCTGCCCATTTGGAGAAGTAATCAGTTGTCGCCAGGATAAAACGGTGTCCCCGGGATGATGCTGGCTCAATGGGGCCGACTATGTCAGTCCCCCACATTTCGAATGGCCAACTAGCCAGCGTTGGGTGCAGTGGATTCGGATGTTGGTGGATGAAGTCTCCATGAATCTGGCATGAGTGGCATTGCTTCGCATACTCGAGGCAGTCCTGGATCATCGTGGGCCAGTAATAACCCATCCGTTTAATTTTTAACTTCATCTTTGGGCCTGCTTGGTGAGAACCGCAAAGTCCGCCATGAACTTCCTGAATGACTCTTTCTGCTTCGCCAGGTCCTAAGCATCTCAGCCATAGAGAATCAAATGATCTCTTGTATAGAATATCGTTGACGAAAGCGAAGGATAAAGCTCGTTTCATGAGCTGATGTCTTGAGGACGCTTCTTCGGGCATTCGGTGGGACTTAAAGTAGTCTATGAAGACTTCCCTCCAGTCTTCGGCCTTCTCATGGTCTTTTATTTGTAGGGTCGTCTGCTCAGTCGTTCCCTTTTCTTCGCATGATTCCGGAGATATTTCTGCCGGGGCGAGCACTCGACGGCTTTGTACCACGATTCTAACGTCATCGAGGTTCTCGTCAGCCAGTTCTTTAGCAAGTTTAGCCAACGTGTCTGCTTTGCTGTTTTCCGCGCGCGGTATGTTTTCCAAAGTATAGGAGGGAATTTGGGTCAATAGTTGTTGCACCTTTTCGCCGTACTTCACCAACTCCGGTTTGCACGTTTGGTAGTCACCTTTTACTTGACTAACGACCAGTTGAGAATCCCCGTATATAAGAAGGTCTTCAATTCCCAGGTCGATGGCGATTTCGAGGCCTGCTATCAGAGCTTCGTATTCAGCTTCATTGTTCGTCCTCGGCTCTGTTAAGGAGAAGGCGAAGCGCATTATCCCTCCTTGTGGAGTTGCAAAGACGAGGCCTATCCCCGATTTGGTCATTGGGATACCTTGTTTCTGTTTCTTTACGGAGGACGCTCCATCGAAATAGAGTTCCCATCGGGTGCTTCCGCCGCTAATCGCATCAAATGCATGCTCGTCCGGCAAATCACAGTTCAGAGGAGAATCGGCCGGTATCGGGTGCTCAGCGAGGAAATCGGCAATGGCCTGGCCTTTCACTGCCTTGAGAGGTTGATACGTTATCGAGAACTCCATCAAGAGCAGGGCCCATTTAGCGAGTCGTCCCGTCAATATGGCTTTTGACATCAAGTACTTAAGGGGATCCACTTTTGAAATGAGACGGACTTCATGCGCCAGCGCATAGTGCCTGAGCTTTGTTATCGCGAAGATTAACGCCAAGCAATGTTTTTCAATGGGAGAGTAGTTGCTTTCTGCCCCCAGTAGAACTCGACTTAAGTAGTAGAGTGCTCTCTCTTTCCCCTGATCGTTCTCTTGTGCCCATAATGCGTCCAAGGAACCTTCGAGGGCGGTTGTATAAAGAATGAGGGGTTTTCCCTTGACCGGCGCAGCCAACACCGGAGGGTTCTGCAGGTACTGCTTGATCTCGTCTAGTGCACCTTGGCATTTGTGATCCCAAACGAATGGAGTTCCCTTTTTCATCAGGTGGCTGTAAGGACGGCATTTGCCCGAAAGATTAGCGATAAACCGCCGGATGTATGCGAGCTTCCCTTGGAGAGACCGCAACTGCTTGAGGGTTCTTGGCGGAGGCATTTCCATGATCGCCTTAATCTTTGACGGATCTATTTCAATACCTCGGTGTCGAACGATGAATCCCAGGAATTTGCCCGAGGAGACTCCAAACGCGCATTTGAGGGGATTCATTTTCAAATTATATTGCCGAAGGCGTCGAAATACAGTCTCCAGATGCTTTAAATGATCCTCGTATGACATGCTCTTTACTACGAGGTCATCGATATAGCACTCGACGACGTCGTGTATGAGGTCATCAAAGATCTTTGTCATGGCCCTTTGATAGGTAGCGCCAGCGTTCTTTAGACCAAAGGGCATAACCCTGTAGCAGAATATACCCAAAGGGGTGCGGAAAGCGGTGTGCTTCTGGTCTTCGGGATGCATCTTTATCTGATTGTATCCTGACGAACCATCCATAAAGGAGAAAACCTCGTGAGTGGACGTGTTATCTATCATTAGCTCGGTTACTGGTACTGGGAAATCATCCTTTGGACAGGCTTTATTGAGATCCCTGAAATCCACGCATATACGTACCGTCCCGTTCTTCTTCATTACCGGGACGATATTGGCGATCCAGTCGGGATATTGGACTTCTTGGATAAATCCAGAATCGATCAGCTTCTTGACTTCGGCGTTGATGCTCATCTCAAGCTCGAGTCGCATCCTCCTTAGCGCCTGCTTGACTAGCTTGATATCTGGGGATATTGCTAATCTATGCACAGCAATCTCCGGATCTAATCCTGGCATCTCGGAGTAGTTCCACGCGAAGCAATCTTTATGCCGTAGAAGCACGTTCTTTAACGCAGCCACCCTCTCTTCGGATAACAGCTCGCTGACAAATGTCGGTCGCGGGTCGTCTGCCGATCCCAACTCAATCTTCTTGAGGTTATCTGCAGTAGTATGTATACCATCTTCCAGTTCTTTCGGAGCAGGCGGAAATTCCGAGATCACCTCATCATCGCTGTTCTCAAAGCACCGGGGAAGGTCATCTACATTCTCGGGCTCTTCTCCTAATATCGTAATCGTATAACAAGTGCGAACCCGCTCCCTGGACTGGGGTGGACCCGGTTCTGCTCTCGCGGCCTTGGGCTCATGCTTTCGCGGCGGCGTTACCTTCCAGCTGTCGGATAAAGCGAATCTGCCCCGTCGGTACCGGTCCTCGACCCAGTTCTTGAAGGTGAAGCAGTCTTCGGTAGGATGTCCTATGGCTTGGTGATAAGAGCAATAACTCGGATGAGAGGCCTTGCTAGCTTGCTCAGGATGTCTAGACTCTGGAAGCGTGATCATTTGATGTTTTATAGCGAGGTTGAGTAACCTCTCCGTCTTGTCTCGGGGGAAGGAGTACGCTTGACTCATCTTCTTCATGAGGGACAAACCCGAGCCGCTTCTTGATTTATTTCCGTCTCTGCGTCGGGCCTTTTGTACAACGGATTGACGAGGATAAGCGTCTTTGTCTTTTGCAGCACGTTGAGATAGACGTTGCGTCCTGGCCTTCTCGTAGATGGCCATTTCGCGGTTGTGGTCTTCCCGAGCTTCCTGACCCATTTTCCTGATAGGCTTGCCCATTCGTTCTTCAAACGACGGACTCGGCGCTTTAATCGCGGGGTCTAGTTTTGATGGGGGGTTGGCATCTCCTGACAGGGCGTCCTCCTCTTCGTAAAAGGTATATATAGCGTAGCTGCTGTGAGCCCTTTCCCGTTTTCCGGTTCTTGCGTATCCAAGCCCGAGTGTTTCCATCTTCCCGTTGGGCAATTTGCGTTGAGTCCCGGGGACATCCCAAATCC
This sequence comes from Agapanthus africanus, assembly GCA_030015575.1. Lineage (NCBI taxonomy): Eukaryota > Viridiplantae > Streptophyta > Magnoliopsida > Asparagales > Amaryllidaceae > Agapanthus > Agapanthus africanus. Next base: position 894,810,488 of record JASDDO010000019.1, read on the forward strand.
TGTTGTAGAACCGCGCATGCCGAACGGTCTGTTCTAAAGGTACTCCTAGGCGCTTCAACAGCTTCTTTAACCCATTTGTATAGTATCTGGGCAGACGGATGGGTTGTAGCCTGTCAAGTGTAGCATCCGCGCCATGCCAGATCTCTTTCTCTATTTTCGACTCTGAGGATCGGTAGAATAGGATCACCTTCTCACCCCTTCGCCTGGGAGGGACGTAAAATGTTTGCAGGTCCTGCACATTGTGAGCCTGCAGCGCGTCGAGATCCTTGTAGTGTTCTCGCGGTACCATGGTGATTTGCAAACTATGGTCATCGCCAGGGAGTGTTTGTATTGACAGCCGATTGGAGAACACAGCATTAACTTCATCTTCTGAATCACTTCCGAAGACCAACACGGGGGCGGGCGTCCCCAGGTTGTTGCGTTGAGATGGCCCTGCGTAAACTATCTCTTCCTCTTCTTCGGTATCGCTCCCGAAAACAGGGATGGTGGCGGCGGTTTTGTTCTCCGGATTGCGACATCTTTCTGTATCCTCGAAATCTGGCAAAAAGTACTTCGCATCTTCGTATTTGCGGACTTCGTTCACGGAAAATGGGTTTAACTCACCTGTTACGGTATACTCGAAACCATCCTTAAAGTACTTCATACACTGATGTTGTGTAGAAGGGATGATATTGTACTCGTGTAGCCAAGGACGACCGAGCAAGGCGTTGTAGCAGGTCTTGGCGTCAATGACATGGAATTTGATGTCTGTGACGAGAAGTCCAAAGCGTAATGTTAGTATCACAGATCCGAGAGTCCGTGACGATTGTGAATCGAAACCGGAGATAGTAATCTTGTCACGAGCGAGGTGTTGCACGCTCATGCAGATTTCCTTCAACACCCGAACATTAAGGAGATTGACGGAGGATCCATTATCCACCAGAATCTTTCCTATCTTGATATCATGGCAGTATCCGGAGACATATAGGGGACGGTTGTGGTCGCACGTCCCGAGAAGGAGGTCTTCATCACCGAAAGTGATGTCGGCTGTATGCACTTCCTCCAGTTCATCCTTCATCTTTTCAGTGGCGAGGAAGGCTTGGAATTGCTCAGGTTCTTGTAACGCCTTAATTAGTGAGTCTCGCGCTTCTTTTGATAACAGGAGGGCATCGAGAATGCTAAGCTGAGAAGGTAGCTTCCTTAGGTGCGCGAGGATGTTATAGTCCACTTTACTCTTTCTAGGAGGGTCTTTGACAGCCAGCTCTCTCATGAATTGGTCATCTAAAGTGATATCTTCAGTGACCTTTTCCTTTCCCTTATCCTTTCTATTCCCGGGCCCGAGATTCTTTTCTGGGAGTGTGCGATTGCGCAGCTGAATGTTCTCGCAGATCTCCGATTCCTCCTCCTTCCCCAACACGGATTCTTTGAAGAGAGGGCCCAGAGCGATTTCTTCATCAGAGTCGCTCCCAAAGGTGAGAACTTGTGACCCCCTGGCGTTTACCATGTAACAGTTGCCATTAGCTCTGTCGTGCCCATCGATAGTACTTCTTCGCTCCCGACGGATCTTGCGTTTCATGCGCTTAACATGTTGCCGACGGGCGACATATCCTTGCCACCATATCTTAACGGCGTCGCACTCCTCCGTGGGGTGTGAGATTTTTCGGTGATATGCGCAATAGTGAGGGTGCCTCTCCATCCCGTCGTGTGTGTTTCCTTCCGAGGGTGGTAGCTTCATTCCCATTGACATGGCTTTGGCAAACCTTTTCCTCGTCTTGAATATCTTCTTGTCTACTTCGGATGCCTTTCGCTCTGGTAGGGGTAGTTCAACTCTTTCGTTCAGTTGCCCGCATTTGGCTCCTTCCGACGTGGTCATCTCACGCTCCTGGTCCGCTTTACATTTTAGACGAATCTCGTCTAGAAAAGCGTCGATCATTTCGTCTGTTGGCCATGCACGCTCTGGTACAGGCTCTGCCTCCAACTTCTTAGTGCCAGGAGTTTTCCCATCATTGGTAAACGAGTGGGAGATTACGTTACAACTCGCCTGATATCCTTCGGATTCATCTGACGAGCTCTCTCCATCATCTTCCTCTTGAAAGATGTGGTTGAGGAACTCTTGCAGTGTGACAGGAGTTCGCGCCTTTTGATTGTATTCTTCCAGCGCGTCGATTTGCTTCTGCAAGTTCGTATGCTCGTTTCCAAGCTTCACGGGCTTCTTGGATTTCTTCTTCTTTTTCTTCGAAGATTTTGACGATTGGGCGTGAGTATTTGGGCCATTATCGCGAATTTTCGTAATTGGGCGGGGCTTCAACATTCCTTCGATAATTTGAGGTTCAAGAGGGTCCTTCCATTCGATCGCAGGACACGCATGAAGGTCTCTCAGCATTCTTTTGGTTTTAGTTGATAGCACGACCTCCCATGGAGCTTCTTCAATAAAAGAACATGTTGCCCCCGGTGTATCCGCCTTCCTAGGAGCATGCGGCTGTGGTGGGTTCACCTTCCACTTTTCGAACAGTACAAACTTCCCCTGGAGGTACTGGTCTTCAATCCATCCTTTGAAGACGAAGCAATCTTCAATCGGATGGCCTACCGTTTGATGGTAAGGGCAATAGTTAGGGTTATTCACCTCGGTGGGTTGCGGCGGTCGCCTTGGATTTGGCAGGTTTATAAGTCTGTTGCGTACTGCCAGCTCGAATAGCCGTTTCGTCTTGTCCCGTGGGAACGAGTAGGGACGCTTCATCTTCTCATTATAATACCGACGCCTTTCCTCCAGTTGATCTGCCGGTTTCGGGGCGTTAGGTTGCTGTTGGGCATTCGCAACAAAGGTTGCTCTTCCTTTACCCTTGTCATTCCGAGGTTCCGACTTCGGGGGAGGTGGTCTATGACCCATCTGGTCCATCTGAGCCAACTTATCGATCAAAGCCTGGAATGTGGTTGGCTTAAAGAACATCATAAACTGGGAGATAGTTGCGTGGGGGTCTAGGGTTCCCACGAACATGCCCACTGCGGGTGCCTCCTCAATGCGTTGTTCACATCTCGACCACAAGTTCCGCCAGCGTATAGCATACTGGACCCAGGTTTCGCCTGGTTTTACCCTGGCGTTAATAAGTGCAGTTATTGGAGTGCGTTCGCTGGCACTTGCGAATCGCTGAGTGAATAACAACTCCATTTCAGCGAACGTTTTGATAGAATCGTTCGGGAGTTCTGAATACCATTTGAACGCAGTTTCCGATAGGCTGCCCACGAACTGGCGGAGCAACAGTTTATCATCACCGCCGGTGTTACCGCAGAGGGCCCGGAACTGGGCGACGTGTTGATGGGGATTGCCGGTCCCCTTGTACACGTGGAATTTTGGTATCGTATAGCCTTACGGGTATTTGATTTGGTCGTACCAGCTCGGATACGGCCGCCCCGTTTTCACGACCTGACCAGCTGCCTCAGTCGCGTGATGAACCCGGATTTGCTGGGCTATGTAGTCAGCCAAGTCAGCCTTAGAGATTGCCTCCTCCTTGGCCGTTGAGAGGGCTGGTGGTGGATTTGACGTTTCTCCTCGATCGTCTTCAAGAACGATTGGGGAATCCTCGGCGGGTAAGTCCTGCTGGATCATCATTCCTATCATATCTTGGAAGAAAAGGCCCATCCGTTGTATGTTGGCCGCTTGTTCAGCAGCCTCTTTGTCCTTTTTCTCCAGGGTCCGGCGAAGGAATTCAGCGTCGGTTTCTTCCTCCCGGCGTGCGTCTGAGGACGTTTCTGAGTTTTCTTTTGGCCCGGTGAGCGCGGCCATAGCATTCATCATTTCTTGAAGCTTTTGTTGCTGCTCCTGGGCCTTCGTCACGGATCGGGTTAGCGGTCGGTGGCCCGTAGAAGTGCGGCTTTCCTCCTTTCCAGAGGCCATGTAAACAGTGTGCACCACCATGCCCCCAGACATGGGGTGTCTGGGCTCAGTGCTTTTAGCCGTCGTTGCATGCTGGGGGGTCTTCTCTGGCCTCCTCCTTTTATGAGCCAGTTGATCAACAGCCTTTTGGGGTTTAGCCTGGTGACCGGCTTCCGGTTGGATTTTCAGCTTCTTGTGCTGGCGGGAGAAGTTTGGATCGATGATCGAGTCTCGGGCCTGCCGCCAAACTTTATAGATTTTGGAAGACAGCCGTTGAGGAGATCGGGGCTGTTCGGGTTTTATTTCCACAACCTTTTTTAACGGGGGAGGAGACCTCTTCAGCACCGCAGTAGCAGAATTCCTTCGCACCTTATTTAGCATTTCGAAGCTGTTCCCAGTTGGAACAGCAGCATTAACTTCTGCCACCGGGGCCGATGGAGTCAACCCGGAGGGGGAATTGCCCCCAGCCTTCCTTACTCGGCGCCAATGGCGACGTCGAGCGTGTCGAGCGGACGGTGTAGGGTCAGCGGTAAGAATGGTTTCGTCTTGCCCCCTGTCTGGGTGGGGGGTCGCTGTTGGTGTTAGCCTGTCAAAGACCGACGTCCTTTGGGCAGCAGGAGCGGGAGCGGGAGCCGTCAATCTTGTAAAGACCGACCTTTTGGCCGGAGAAGCCGCCTTGACGATTTCGGGCGCAGGAGCAGCCACTTTCTTAGAAGCAGCCTTCTCTGAGATTGTAGGCCCCATGATGGGTTTGCAGGATTTCTGGCCCAATCTAGAGAAGACCGAGGCGTTGACGTTGGGTGACTCGTTGAGAGGAGCCGCGGCAGGGGTAAGACGATCAAAGACCGACTTCTTGAGAGCTTCCGTTGTCAGCACTGGAGCGGTGAAGTTTGTCGGCGGGAGCATGGTCCCAAAGAACAATCCTGTGGTGGCGCGAGTGACCTGTTCCACGGGCATTGTGAATAGCGAAGCAGCTTGGGGTCCGTAGGCTATACCTCCTGGCGAGGCAGAGCGTTGGTTGCAATTGCAGTCTGAGCAGTTGGAGAATTTCACGGAAGTAGAAGCCATCGATCCTTTGCTTTCTGCAATAAGCGAGACGCCAATTCTTAGTATCTTGAAACCCAAGGGCAACCATTAGCGAACCGCGATTGGTTCGCGAGTCACGACACACGAAGTGTGGAGTGGAAAGAGAAAAAGGTCCCACCGGACATGCCAGAATCTGTTCCCCTCCGAAAGACGGCCGAGACATGACGTCTCGCCTGAGATTCGGGGCAGATGCTAATTGGTGCTATCCGTCCACCTCTCCGAAGATGCCAAGTTGATTTATGGCACCATATATCGAAGGTTTAGACGGATGCGTCCGATGTAGCAGACTTCGTCAGATTCCCCCTCGTTTGAGGGGTTTTTGATTGTGGGGACGCTCTTCCCTGCAGGCGCAAGCCCCTGCAGTTAATTACGCTACCGCATTGCGGTAACAACTTTCTCCTTCTCCAGATGGTCACTTCGTGTCGTGGGTGTTTGTTTTGTATTTTGTTGCCCGTGGATTGTTTACGGAGACTGAGTTATGTCGTCGCCCGTAGGGCGTGGACTAGTCCAAATCCGTATTATCTTAGATTTGGGTTTGGGGGTTTGGTTTGAGGATACGTCAGCCGTACTCGAGGCTGAGATCGACTCAAACGTTTGTTAAGGATACGTTAGTCTAACTTTGTGACTAAGATCAACTTAACGGGATCGTTTAGATCCGACAAAAGAGCAATTGGCTCTAATGTTCCAGTTTAGGGACCTAGTGGTCCATTAAATGTATAGCCGTCGGGACCCGTCACCTCTCTGACGACGTTGAAGGATTACAACGACAGATGTCAGAGGAGTTCAGAGATGTACCCTCGAGCCAGAGTTAATTAGGGGGATTCATAGTCCAGTCTGTTTGAACGTTTAAGGATACGTTAGCCATCTTTGAGGCTAAGATCAACTTAAACGGGACCGTTTAGATCCGACAAAATAGCATACGGGGCTCCATTGTTCCAGTTTAAGGACATTGCGGTCCATGGGTAGTTTAAGGACGTTGCGGTCCATTGTTAGTTTCAAGACATCTCGGTCAAGGTTAAGGACGTCGTAGTCCATGGGTTTAAGGACCCCACAGTCCATTGTTAGTTTTAAGACATCTCGGTCAAGGTTAAGGACGTCGTAGTCCATGGGTTTAAGGACCCCACAGTCCATTGTTAGTTTTAAGATATCTCGGTCAAGGTTAAGGACGTCGTAGTCCGTGGATTTTAAGGACTCCACAGTCCGGTATGTGCTCTGGATGCTTCACACGGGTTCACTGCCGTGCTCTGCGAGGACCAGGCTCCGCTCTGGACGTTTTCCACGGGGTCAAAGAGTGACATTATCCGCGTTCCACGTAACCAGGAATTTTGCATTAAACACGGGTTTAAGGACCCCACAGTCCGTGTTGATGTGTGGTCGTCGGGACCCGTCACCTCTTTGAAGACATTGAGGAATTACAATGCCAAGTATCAAAGGAGTGAAGAGATGTACCCTAGAACCGGAGTGGATTAAATAGTCCTTGGCCCAATTTGGGATCAAGACCGATTAATTATGTTATGAGCCCATTGGCCCAGTTAATCACAAATTGAGGACTTATGGCCATCTTGGGCTAAGTCCAATCAGGAGAGGCTTTGCCTCTATCCATTTAGGCCAATTAGGCCAAAGCCTAGTGTTAAACACTACAGAGCAGTCAGTGTTGAACACTGGGAATGAGGTTAACAAGTTAGTGTTTAACACTAAGAGATAATTTGTGTTTAACACCGGCAACAAGGCTTTTCAAATTAGTGTTAAACACTAAAACAGATCAGTGTTGAACACTGCAAATAAAGCTTTTTAATTAGTGTTGAACACTAAGGCCCAACAGTGTTTTAACACTGGGTTCAAGGGTTTTAATTTAGTGTTAAACACTAAGGCAAGAGGGGTCACGTGGCAGCACGTGAGAGCGCCCTCCCTTCATTTATTCTGCTGAGATTATCGCATCTTTCAGAGCATCACGTGCCATCACGTGATGGGCATTCAAATGCCTGTGTATTAAAGCTTCTGTCAAGGGTCACGTGGGTCACGTGGGGTGCTGCCTCAAAGGGGTTTTCTGTAGATCTCCTGGGGGGGTCACGTGGTGACACGTGACCCTGTATATTGTTTAGAGGATATGTTAATCTTTTCCAGGAATTAAATTCCTCGTAGGGTTAAACCCTGACAGTAATTTCAGAGGAATTAAATTCCTACTTCCTTTTGAAGGTTTTATATTCTGAATAGAGTTGAACTCTGAATTTTCCGTAGGAATTAAATTCCTCATACATGTGAAGAACCAAATAGGGTTAAACCCTAACAAAAGCTTTTTAGGGAATTTGAACTTCCATCCTCTGTTAAATTATGATTAAAGGAATTAAATTCCCGCTGTTTCAACAGAATTAGGGTTAAACCCTGTTTCTTTTTGTTCTGAAGGAATTAAATTCCTATGATACAGGGTCAAGCCCTAGTTTTATTTTAAAGGAATTAAATTCCTATAGTTCTGTGAGAATTAAATTCTCGTGCTTGCATTCCCTCTCTATGTTTTGGATCTGCATGGCAGGATCTCAACCCATTGAGAATTAAATTCTCAACCTCAAGGGGAGATGTGCACTTTGCAGATCCTCTATCAAAGAGAGAAGAAATATGTTCTTCTGTTTTATATATCAGAGTTAAACTCTGTCGAGAATTAAATTCTCTTTTTCTTTCAAGGAGCTTTTCCCTTTCTTACCTAGGGTTTTTGCAGAAGATCCAAGTTTCTCCAAATATCGAAGCTCTCTTCTTTCTCTTTTCCTCTCCCTGTCTCTGTATATATCTTCTCTGTGTCTCTTGGCTCCTATTTATAGGAGAAGCAGCCGAATCAATCAGTTTTTGACGAATCTTCATGAGAGATTTGATTTGCATCCATCATTCGTTTTGGACCTTTGGATTATTAGGTGAATTTTATTCACCATTGGATTTCAGATCCAGGGATTTTTCCTTTGTTGTTTCGGTTAGATTTAAAGGGGAAATCTTTCCAAACCCGAGATTTTCCCATAGATAGATGATATTTCACCACCTCTGAATCTTTAATTCGATTGGTTCCAGATAGCCGCTTTCCTTTGGAAAGATTTGAATTTCTTTCAGAATTTAATTCTGTTAACACAATGGGCTTTGAAAGCCGGTCACGTGTGACCACGTGACCCCTGGTCACGTGTGGGCACGTGACCCCCTTGGAACGATCCTTCCTCTTTCTTTTGCGCTCTGTCTTCTGATTGCTGCTTAACCGTCACGTGCCACCACGTGACCCCTGGTCACGTGTGAGCACGTGACCCTTGTCTGGAGCCTCTTTCCTTGGTTCAACTGGAGAACGAGTCTGCTGCTTTGAACGTCACGTGCCAACACGTGACCCTGGTCACGTGGGAGCACGTGACCTCTTCTGAAGCCTTTTCCTTGACTTGATCAGGGAACCGGTGTGCCTTTGACGCTTGCATTTAAATGTCACGTGCCGACACGTGACCCTTTCTGAAGCCCTTTCTTTGATGTAGTTGGAAAACTGAACCTGACCTGATGATGTGCTTAGGTGTCACGTGCCAACACGTGACCGCTAGTCACGTGTAAGCACGTGACCCTCTTCTGAAGCTTTTCCCAGAAGCTTTCCTGATTTTAAATCAGGAAACAGGCACGATCGCTTTTAACACATCGGTCATCATAAATTGTGCAAATTTATTCACTCAATTTACACCCTCAAGTTCGTGCTACACTTTCTTTTTTCCGCCCTTCTCCTCCTCCACCGAGACCGTATACCACTTCTATCTCCACACGGTCTCGTGTGCTTCTCATTTCTTTTCTCTACACTCCATTCTTTCACCAACCCTACCATTATCACGATAGAATTTTTGAATGGTTGGTGTTAACCTTTGGTCTGTGTAAGGCCTTGTATAGTTTGATTTTTCTCCTCCCTAACTCTGAACTTTAACGCTTAAAAACAGTGGAAATACTGTTTCACTTAAGTTTGGGGGGAACCTTATTGTATATATATTTTGTTTTTCTTTTAACAATAAAAAAAATTTGTAAATAAATAAACAGGGGAGTGCCGACATTTTGACCCTCTTGGTGTAGCCTGACAGTGAGGACACTGTCAAGTTTAAGTTTGAGGGTATGCTCGGTAAGCCTTCTTCCTTCGCATTCATGTGTATATTTTTGCATTTGCATACTTATTTTTAAATCCATAAAAATTGAAAAATTATAAAAATTAAAATATTCAATTTTGGCCATAATTGACTTGAGTTTGACAAAAAGGTTAACTAGTTAGGAACAACTAGATCTTATACTTAGTAAATTAAAAACCCTAAAAATAACCTTTCTTAAAATTTAACGGTAGAAAGTATATGTTTTTGTAGTTTATTTAGAAATAGGCAAATTTCGAGTTCACTTCTTGGGCTAAGTTAAAACAAGAGAAAAGTATTTATATTTTTATTAAAGTAAAAGTCTGAAAAATAATTCCTAAGCTTAAATCTAAATTCTGAAAATATATACCCTACAAATTGCACAAACATGAATCTTGAAACTTGGATTAGTAGAAGAGACCTTGAAATGCTCTTGTCTAAAGCCCTTAGTACGAAGAAAAATAAAATAAAAATACAAGCGTGAATAAAGAGATAATAAAAAAATGAACACCGGTTATTGTAATTACTTAAGGCTGCATTAATAGAAAAAAAATTAGCGAGGGTGCATCATCACCTAGTGCCTTAGACCAACTGGTTTGGGAGTCACTGCTATAAGCCTTAGGTGTTACAAGACTAATAATTACGCCTTAATGTGCAAACACATTTTGTAATCGGTCGTTGGTATCTCAAGAAGTATTAACGGTCGCATGAAGAATGTGTGAGCAATTTCATCTAAAAATTCACCAATTGAAAAGTACTTTGGACGATGGACAAGAGTATAATAGCTTGATTTGAATTTCCAAGTGTAGGGGTGATATATACACATACGTAGGTGTATGTGATTGGGGTTTAGATAAAAGATAGGAATGAAGAATAAGACTTATATCTTTAATAGAGATGATAAAAATTCCTAAGTTGAGATAGAACCCTAGAAGGAAAACTTAAAAGATGCTAAAAGCTAAGTAAGTCTACAGAACATATATAATCTTAAGTTAAATAATAAGGAACTGTGAAGAATACGGGTGAATAATTTCTGAGTCGAAAATAATATAATTCTTGTTAGAAAACCTAATTGGAGAATAAAAGTCAATGGGCCTAATTGATAGGATTTTGTGGGTAGTATCCGCTGAAAACCCTCAGGAGACAACACTCCTCCTACTAGGGACACCTAGAGGTTTAACGGTTTGTTGCACGAGCTCAGTGCAATCGCGTTTCCCTGCGAAAGTGAGGCTAGGTCTTTTTCGAGAATAAAACTAGGTTTGCTCGAGGACGAGCAAAAGATAAGTTTGGGGGTATTTGTTCATATCATAATTTTGCATTATTATATTCCCCATTCTTATTCATCTTACAAATAAATAGGTGCTTTTGACTCATGTCTGCTACATAGTTGCAGATTACAGGTTCTCGGAACAAAAACAGTGAAAAAGATGAAAAGACGATACAAAAGTGAGACTACGACCAACAAATGAAAGAATCTTGATCAAGCCTACAGTTGGAGAATAAACGAAGATCAATGGACAAGTTCACAAAGTACAAAGGCAGTGCAAGATTCAAGACTTCAACACGAAGCAAACGGTAAAGTCCACAACATCATTCACTGTGGAAATCTGGAAGAAAACTAGAAGACAATTTAAGAAACCAAGTAAATAAACAAGAAGTAAAAATCAACAGGAAGCAGCCCAGGAAAAACCAATAGAGAAGCCCACTAGATAGCCGCGGATCCACGGCCAAACAGGGGTTTTGGCCGCAGTTCCGCGGCCATACAGAGCCCGTGTCGGTGGAAATTTGTGTCGGTGCGTCACGCGTTGACTAGTCTTCTTAGGGGTATACTTGTAATTGCAGATATGACTCGATTGTAACCCTAGGGTTTCTATGTTCTATAAATAGAAACCCTAAAAACTCTTTTAGGTTATGCCTCTTCTTGTGCCTCAATGTATTTATTAAAATTCAGATCCTGTAAATATTGGAAGAGAGCATCAAATAAAAATTAGAGTAAGTTTTCTATTCTTGCCCTAGTTAATTTTATTATCTGGCCTAGTATAATTTTCCTTTCTGCCCTAGTTTAGATTTTATTCTCTACCCTAGTTAGATAGTTAGAAAATGTTTATCAATTCCCTAATGAGTGAGTAGTCTCCTCATTTGTTAGGGTTAGATTTGGGGAAGGCTTGAGAGATGAAGATCTCTCACCCCTTTCTTGCCCATCATACGTTTTTATAGGACTCCATGCATACATGCACACACCGCTCCCTACGGCACCCTATCCCACGAGGTAGCGGTGATACCGTAGTATAAACGACCGGTTGAGCGTGTTTTCCATGGAGGTTAGGGTAAGAATTAAGAAAGGAAGGACAAGAACCTAGAGGAAGAAAGGGTTAGATTTGGGGAAGGCTTGAGAGATGAAGATCTCTTACCCCTTTCTTGCCCATCATACGTTTTTGTAGGACTCCATGCATACATGCATACACCGCTCCCTACGGCACCCTATCCCATGAGGTAGCAGTGATACCGTAGTATAAACGACCGGTTGAGCGTGTTTTCCATGGAGATTAGGGTAAGAATTAAGAAAGGAAGGACAAGAACCTAAAGAAAAAAACACCGTTTCTTTCCGATGGTACTAATCCACTTTATTAATTGTTACCATAACACCTAAAGAAATCTTAATTAGGGCATAGAAAGCGGTGAGGAATATTGACTTTCCAAACCTAACCTAAACCTAACCCTAGCAAGATTTTAATTCTAATCTAGATCAACCTTAGTTTTTAGATTTAATCAATCCGACAACAATCGGAATTAACTCGTTAGAACAAATCGAGAATACACAAAATCCCTGTGGACCGACCCGTACTCACCGGCTAGCTACCAAGCGACGCCGTTCTTGATTGCGGTTAACAAATTCTTTGACAAATCAAATGATACTATGGTATCACCGCTACCTCGTGGGATAGGGTGCCGTAGGGAGCGGTGTGTGCATATATGCATGGAGTCCTATAAAAACGTATGATGGGCAAGAAAGGGGTGAGAGATCTTCATCTCTCAAGCCTTCCCCGAATCTAACTAGGGCAGAGAATAAAATCTAAAGTAGGGCAGAAAGGAAAATTATACTAGGACAGATAATGAAATTAACTAGGGCAAGAATAGAAAACTTATTCTAATTTTTATTTGATACTCTCTTCCAACATTTACAGGATCTGAATTTTAATAAATACATTGAGGCACAAGAAAAGGCATAACCTAAAAGAGTTTTTACGGTTTCTATTTATAGAATATAGAAACCCTAGGGTTACAATCGAGTCATATCTGCAATTACAAGTATACCTCTAAGAAGACTAGTCAACGTGCGACGCACCGACACAAATTTCCACCGACACGGGCTCAGTATGGCCGCGGAACCGCGGCCAAAACCCCTGTTTGGCCACGGATCCGCGGCCATCTAGTGGGATTCTCTGTTGGTTTTTCCTGGGCTGCTTCCTGTTGATTTTTACTTATTGTTTCTTTACTTGGTTTCTCAGATTGTCTTCTAGTTTTCTTCCAGATTTCCACAGTGAATGATGTTGTGGACTTTACCGTTTGCTTCGTGTCGAAGTCTTGAATCTTGCGCTACTTTTGTACTTTGTGAACTTGTCCATTGATCTCCGTTTATTCTCCAACTGTAGGCTTGATCAAGATTCTTTCATTTGTTGGTCGTAGTCTCACTTTTGTATCGTCTTTTCATTTTTTCACTGTTTTTGTTCCGAGAACCCGTAACCTGCAATTATGTAGCAGACATGTGTCAAAAGCACCTGTTTATTTGTAAAATGAATAAGAATGGGGAATATAATAATGCAAAATTATGATATGAACAAATACCCCAAACTTATCTTTTGCTCGTCCTCGAGCAAACTTAGTTTTATTCTCGAAAAAAGACCTAGCCTCACTTTCGCAAGGAAACGCGATTGCACTGAGCTCCTGCAACAAGCCGTTAAACCTCTAGGTGTTCCTAGTAGAAGGAGTGTTGTCTCCTGAGGGTTTTCTGCGGATACTACCCACAAAATCCTATCAATTAGGCCCATTGACTTTTATTCTCCAATTAGGATTTCTAACAAGAATTCTATTATCTTCGACTCAGAAATTATCCACCCGTATTCTTTACGCTTTCTTATTATTTAACTTAAGATTATATATGTTCTGTACACTTACTTAGCTTTTAGCATTTTTTAAGTTTTCCTTCTAGGGTTCTATCTCAACTTAGGAATTTTTATCATCTCTATTAAAAATATAAGTCTTATTCTTCATTCCTATCTCTTATCTAAACTCCAATCACATACCCCTACGTGTGTGTATATATCACCCCTACACTTGGAAATTCAAATCAAGCTATTATACTCTTGTCCATCGTCCAAAGTACTTTTCAATTGGTGAATTTTTAGATAAAATTGCTCACACATTCTTCATGCGACCGTTAATACTTCTTGAGATACGAACGACCGATTACAAAATGTATTTGCACATTAAAACGTAATTCCTAGTCTTGTAACACCTAAGGCTTATAGCAGTGACTCCCAAACCAGTTGGTCTAAGGCACTAGGTGATGAAGCACCCTCGCTAAATTTTTTTTTCTATTAATGCACCCTTAAGTAATTACAATAACCGGTGTTCATTTTTTTATTATCTCTTTATTCACGTTTGTATTTTTATTTTATTTTTCTTCGTACTAAGGGCTTTAGACAAGAGCATTTCAAGGTCTCTTCTACTAATCCAAGTTTCAAGGTTCGTGTTTGTGCAATTTGTAGGGTATATATTTTCAGAATTTAGACTTAAGCTTAGTAATTATTTTTCAGACTTTTATTTTAATAAAAATATCAATAATTTTCCCTTGTTTTAAGTTAGCCCAAGAAGTGAACTCGAAATTTGCCTATTTCTAAATAAACTATAAAGACATATACTTTTTACCGTTAAATTTTAAGAAAGGTTATTTTTAGGGTTTTTAATTTACTAAGTATAAAATCTAGTTGTTCCTAACTAGTTAACCTTTTTGTCAAACTCAAGTCAATTATGGCCAAAATTGAATATTTTAATTTTTATAATTTTTAAAAAATTTCAATTTTTATGGATTTTAAAATAAGTATGCAAATGCAAAAATATACACATGAATGCGAAGGAAGAAAGCTTACCGAGTAGGGATGCACCGTCTGCGGGTACACGGTGGACCCGGTGCGGTACCTCGGGACAAGAAGATCATATAGACGGCGTTGAGCCCGGCAGGGGAGCACTACCGACCGGTTATTTTTTACGCGGCGGATATCTGGAGTATACCGACATAGTCGTGAGATTTGATGATATGGGTCGATCCGGACTGACGGAGCCTGAGATATTGGGATATTGGGATATATATATATATATATATATATATATATATATATATATATATTGTGTCGATACTTGACACGGATTTTCTGTTGATTTCATTAATGATACTTCAGTTTTTTGCACAGAAGTTTTTCTAAGATAAGAACAAAGATTTTTTCAGACCAGACTTGTTCAGGTTTCGTGTTTGATTATACATTCATGTTGCATTCATGTTAGTACATCGTATCATATCGATATGCATAGGTTGAGACGCATTTGCGTTCATATTTACGATAGCCTTATTAGACGTTACTTACTACTCACGAGTTGGCAACTCACCCCCGTTGTGCCACAGTATCTTGCAGGTTCGAACCGTCAGCGCAGTACCGGCGGGCGTACTTCCTCTTTTTGCTTGATTGCATCGATTTGCAGCTTTGCTCATAGGTGGGTTGCGAGAATACTTTTGTTCCATCTTGTATTATTATTTGTATCTAGTATACTCCATCTATCCTTGTATATTGGACTAGACGGTGAGACTCGTGAGACTTATAATTGTGGTATTTTGGTGTCGATACTCACTTGAGCCGACATGGTGTTTCTCATTTCTTGCTTTCAAATGTTCTTTTTTGCACTTTTGATATACATATTGCATGTGGTTGTGATTCCGCCATTGGCGAAGAGCTAGCTCCCGCTTGGGGATGCTTTTATTCATCATTTATATGTATTTTCATGTGTTGTACCCGTTTGGGGGCCGGTATTTACAAAGGAGACTCTGTCGAAATTTTCGGAAAATTTGATGCGTTAAATTGTTTTAATGTGACTTTATTTTTACAAAAATCATTTTTTTAAGTTATGTTTTCCTTCACTCTATTTCTTTAAATAGTTTAGATTTCTGAGCTTTGGTTTACTTAGATTACGCACGTCTTAAGACGTTTCGTAATTTAAATGCCAGTCACGTTCCGTACTTTCGAGTCGTGACATAATATTTTTACAAATAAATCCATATATGTTCTTTATTTACAATCAATACATTTTAGCAGTTAATAATAGTAGAAAAAATGTTCATACAAATGTGGAATATTTTAGACTAATCAATTATCTACCTGAGGAGCTTACAGGATCGGACGAGACCATCATCGAAGGAGAAGGAACCACAACCAGCGCCGACGAGCAGTGAGTAAGATTTGTAATAGTAGAAAAAGAACTAAATAGACCTGATTCTCTCTCATTAAGATCCATATTTAGGAGGGATACGTAGGCAGCCCGAGTGGGTTCGGTCTTTAATATAAAATAAAACAACAAATTGTATTATTAAAATGTAATTTAATTAAGATTTTTTTAATATAAAATCTTGTTTAAATTTCAAATTTTTAAACCTAATTTTAATTTTTAAAATTTTTTAAATAAAAAATAGCAACCGAGCCAGGCAAAAAATGCGCCTAGCTCGGCGAATTTGCCTCGCCTCGCCTCGTTTCGTGAACCGACGATGCGAAGCGAGCGGGTTCTGCCTTCGTTACTGTTGCCCTTGTCTCACCTCGTCTAGTCTACGAAACGAGAAAATCTCGCTTCGCCGGCTAGACGAAGCAAACGAATTCCGAAACCAATTGCTTCAGCTCGCTTTATTAGCCACGCCTACATACAACCATTATTAAATACAGGTAAAATAACATTTATACTTTTTTCTTGTATTAGGAAGAAGGAAACATCATAATATCCACATCTCAAACCGGCCTAATTGTTGAACCATCGACAGGTTAACCTACGAATGTATAGTATATTATCCACCGTCCATGTGTTTCTTTCGCATGTGGTTTCAATTCATTGAACAAAGGACCGTCTTGATCATGACATGACATTCATCTACGTGCCAATAGAGTTACAATCCATCAGTGATATAATATACTTGAAAATAATATAATCACGATCCAACAACAATCTCAACCGTATTTATTACCACATGTGGATAAAAAAACAGTGCTTTATATGATGGCTTGGTCTTCTTTTTTCACAAATGAAAAAGGCGGATTGGGTTTATCACTTTAACAACTAACAAATAAAACTAATTAACCCAACTCATTGCAAAACATAAAACACACGTGGATGCTTATTTTGGGTGGGTGACAAACTGGCCAAGCTAAATTTTCCCTAATTTTTCAGATTAGTATTCATTAGTTTTGCTAATTTGGATATTACATGTAGGGTCTGAATATGTCCTTCTTCGTTCTTTCCTACTAAAAACTTTTTTTTATTTTCTTACTTTTGTTTTAACTTTACCTTTTTTCGATTTTTGATAGGATGAAAATGTGTTCAATGGAAAAGCAAGAGAGGCGAAATGGATGGACACAAAATTTAGGAAACAGTAAAATAATTATGTTTCCTAATTATTAAATTAAGGGTAAATTATTGAAAAGCCCTCGGTCCAAAAAAAACCTGTCAAAAAGTCCCCGGACTTTTTCAACATTTTAAAAAAACCTTGACCCACCATTTATTCCATCACATATTATCAACCATACCTTAGGTATTTTAGTATATACTAAAAACACTCTTCTCCTTCTCACAGTCCACTCTCTCCAAAAAAACCTCTTTCTCTCTGTCTCTCTCTCACCTTTTCCGTTTCCTCTCTCGTCACCGCCATCGTCAAGGACAATTCTCGCCGCCTTCTCATCGACGCCTTCTCTCCGTCTCGATCCCCGTCTACGAGATCGATCCATCGACATTTTCGTCTCTCCACTCTTCAATCACTCTGTCTTTGTCACCGACGCAGCCAAAATTTTAAACGAACTATCCTCATTCTTATCGGTTACTTTCTATTTTCTAAATCCAATTGCTTAAGTGTATTTTGACGATCAAGATTTTTCTACATTGCAAAAGTAATTTTTGTATTTTCTATCAATTTTTGGGTTAATAATTTCGATCTAAGCATAATTTTATATTGTGGGTTTTTCTTAATTTTCAGTTACAGTATTGTTTTTATTGTTGCACGGTAATTGTCTGATGAATTGCTCCATTAAGCATGTTGATTGAAGCAGCCAAGAAAAATGTAAGTTTTATTGAATTTTTGAATGAAGATACAATTTTAGTGTCGTTTTTGTTGTTACATTATTTTTTGTATTGTTATGAGTTTTAATAAGTTGATTTTATAATAGACAAAGTGTTATTAAAGACTGAAAAATGATACTTTGAAGGCCAACTCCAAGTAGATTGCAGAAAGTTAGAAGCTTATGGGTATTAAAATTAGATTAAGTAATAAGCTTAAATGTGTTATGTATGTATTTTGTGTGCCTGCAACTTGTAAGACCTTTTCTGTAATTTCTAAGCAGTTGTCTGTAAACTCTAATAAATTGACTGTAATTTCTAAGCAGTTGTCTATAATTTTTAATAAGTTGTCTGTAATCTCTAATAACTTGATTATAACGTATAATGGTCTTCATTGGTGCAGATTCTGGAAAAACGATTTGTTGATAAGCCGAATGAGAAGGATGGTGTGAAAGGCGTGTCTTTTGAAGTACAAACGACGCATTGGAAGAATATTTGTGCGACAAAGAATGTGCACAAATTCTATTGGCGAACGACAAAAAATGGCTTGATATTGTTTCAGTTTTTATTTGTCTGAAATTTGAACTCTTTGTTATTCGTACATGTATTCATCAGTTTTTGTTTGGCTGAAATTTGAACTCTTTGTTATTCGTATATCTATTCATCTATTTGTATTTGGCCGATATTCGCCGATATTAATATTTATTTTGAGCGAGAATAACAAATTGCTTATATGTTACTGGTTTGTCTAACGAATGTAAAAAAATGTTGACGTATTTATTTTAATATCGCCGATATTGGCCGATTTTATGATACAAATGATATTTTTATTGATATTATCTGTTTTATATAACCGATGTTGACGGATGCTGTGATATGAATAATATTTTTGTTGATTTATCAGTTTTATATAGCTGATACTGGAGGTAGGGAGGCCTAGGTACCCCGAGGAGCTAAGCTCCAATTTTTTTCTTAGAGATTACATGCAACTAATTAGAAATTATATGCAAGTGCTTAAAAGTTATGTGCGATAAATTAGAAGTTACAGACAACTAAATAGAAGTTATATGAATGTTGTTAGAAATTACAGGAAAGTGCTTACAAATTATAGGCAAATTATTAAAAGTTACAGACAACTAATTAGAAGTTACAGGCAAATGGTTAGAAATTATAGACAAGTGCATAGAAATCATATGCAACTAATTAAAAGTTACAGGCAACTGCTAATAAGTTACAGGTAATTTACCAGAAGTTATAGGAAAGTGCTTACAAGTTACAGATAATTTATCAGAAATTACAGGCAATTGCTTATAAATTACAGGCAAGTGGTTAGAAATTAAAAGTAAGTGCATATAAGTCACATGCAACTAATTAAAAATTACATGTAAATTATCAGAAGCTACATGCAATTTATCAGAAATTATATGCAAGTGCTTACAAGTTACATACAATTTATTAGGCAATTAATTAAAAATTACAGGTAAGCGCTTATAAGTTAAAAATAAGTGCATAGAAGTCACATGCAATTAATTAGGAGTTACAGACAAGTGTTTATAAGTTACAAACAGCTTATCAGAAGTTATATGCAACTAATTAGAAGTTACAGACAACTGCTTAGAAGTTAAAGGCAAGTGTATAGAAGTCACATGTAACCAATTAGAACCTACATGCAGGTGGTTAGAAATTAAAGACAAGTGCATAGAAACTAATTAGAAGTTACATGTAAGTGCTTACAAGTTACTGACAAGTGTTTATAAGTTACATACAATTTATTAGAAATTACAGGTAAGTGGTTAGAAATTAAAAGCAAGTGCATAAAAGTCATATGCAATTAATTAGAAATTACAGGCAAGTGGTTAGAAATTAAAGACAAGTATATAGAAGTCGCATGCAACTAATTAGAAGTTACAAGCAACTGCTTATAAGTTACATGCAACTTATCAAAAATTACAGGCAAATTCTTATAAATTACATGCAACTAATCAGAAGTTACGGGTAAGTGGTAAGAAGTTAAAACCAAGTGCATAGAAGTCTCATGCAACTAATTAGAAATTACAGGTAACTGTGTTGTATGTATTTTGTGTGTGCTTGCAACTTGTAAGCATTTACCTGTAATTTATGATAAGTTGATTGTAACTTGTAAGCAGTTATCTGTAATTTCTAATTAGTTGTGTAACAACTCTAAAATCTTTGTACGGAAAGTTTTTTGTTAATATACAAGAAATGAGTTTTACAGCCTAAATTTGAGTTATAAGTCCCTTTTGTGAAATAATAGTAAGAAACAATTTGTAGCTTATTGGTAAAACCTTTGCACTGCTATGACGTAACTTGTGTGTTCGATTCCCATCAGACACAATTATTTTTTTCTGATTTTTCCTTTTAACTTTTTGGAAGCCTAAAAAATTGCACCTGCAATACACGGAGAAATGAAAAGTTCAGAAAAATAAAACATGTGGAAAATGGAGTAAACAGAGGGCTGATCAAGTGGCACGAATCTCGAGACATTTGCCTTGAGATCGACCGGCGGAAAGGGGGTTTGGACCGGCACTGACGGCTTAGATGAGGCCAATGAACCCCGTGCTTTGCACACACACCTCTTCAGCTACCCCTAACCCCTCTGCACTGTTTGATTTCCCTGCAATCAAACAGAGACCTTTTATTTCACAATTAAACACAATTTTAATGTTTTTAATCCATATTTTTAATTCCCAAATCCTAATTCTCCACTATAAATACCACCCCTATTTTGGCTCGGCACCATTCTGAAAATTCTAGCCAAAACTTTCTAAAAAGTTCCTAAGTGAAAGTGGAGTAAAGCTTTCTCAGATCCTACCCTCGAAACAAAGTGGAGTTAGCGAGCAAGTTAGTACCAGCGAAGATCGAAGCCAATTCCGGAGCTCCCGCGACGCCACGAAGAGCCTTTTCCTTTTCCTCACCATCTTCCCAAGTTTTCTAAACCGTAAGGCCCTCCTAAACTCTCTTTCTCTTCATTGAATTTCTTTTTTAAACAAAATAGGTAAAAGTGGAGTTATTACCGATATCATCTTTTCTAAAACCTATAACTCCATTTTTTTTTATCATTTGGTCAAACCAATTTTACCATTTCACTTGTAATCTTAAAACCAATGTTTAGAATAAATTTTAACCAAGAATCTCACGTACAACAATCATAATTGAACTTTTACATTAAAATAGCTTGAACTTTGTTATCACATCTTTTCGAAAAAATTGCTTAACAATACTTTTAGAAAAACTTCATGGGGTAACGACCTACCCCACAGGCACACTTGGTTTCATAGCACGGTACTCATTGTATGCATTTTCGTTTCGAAGAATAATATTATAATAAAATACCATATAATTTAAAAACCGGGTTTCTTTTAGCACGGTATTCCACTTCCTTTACGATTATGCATCACAACCCTCTTTAGGAGACCTACTGATGGATGGTGCGGATTATCGCATATCCTTGGGCTATTAGAGCGAGATGCAGGCCTCCTCAAGGAGCATTCGATCTCGAAAAGATTTAAATGCGTTTTTAAGAAATACGAATTTTTCTAAATAAAATAAATTAATTTTTAGAAAAATTGTATAAAATTATAAATCCATATTTTCAAAATATAATAAACCTATGATTTTCTAAAAATGAAAGATTAACAAATGACAATAAAATACCATCAAAATACCAAAAAGGACAAGTTTTTCAATAAAATACAATGAACTTTCCAAGCTAAGTAATAATCACTAAAATACCCCAAATATTTAAAATCCATGCTCATGAAAACTCTAAGTAATACTAATCACCCTCGAGATTTACTTTTTAACTATATTAAAATATTTTTTCATAAAACCATTCGAGTCATATAAAAACAATATTTTAAGGATTTTAGTAAATATAGGTTTAAGCGGGATCAATTCTCTTGAGCCCCAGGAAGCCGGAGAAAATGAGTGCTTGCCTATTTAAGGTAGACAACTTAACGGGGTTATCAAAGGTAATTGTCTTGAAAAAAGTCATAAATCATGTCGTCCATGTGCAGCAGTTACCGATAACTCCCGAACCTAAGAATTCCAGTGTTAAATCAGTACAAGTATCTGACTCAGTCTGAGTCCAAACTCAAACCTGAATCCAAAATCAAACATGAATACTTGATCATGAACATGAATACTCAAATCCAAACATCAATATCAAACATGTATACTTGACTTGACCGAACGATGGTTATGATTTGACTACTTGAATACTTGATTATATCCTGAACACGAATACTTGAACATTTTGTATCTATGGTATCGGCAAGACTTTTAAATATAATCTATATAATACATTACGCGGGGATAAAGGGGTAGATTGGTACGGAACGTATATCGTGGCACAAGAGGTCACTTAAAAGACACCTATATGAATTCTCATGCCGTTGTCCCGTGGGTTATGACGGGGCCTTGTACTACATGTTATCATAGTCCACAAGGTAAGATGGACTCCTCTAGTATACATGAATGCCTTCTTTACCAAACTACAAACAACCACGTTATAATAATTATCATATGTCAGTAATCAGTCATATACACTTTATTGTTCATTTCACTTTATATACTATCTTCTCTTTCTTCTTTTGGGACTTACCGAGCGCTAGTTCGCTGACGACATTCCTTTCTATTTCTTTTTTTAGAATGTTCGTCAGGAGGACCGGACTCTCAGAAGATCGAGCCTAGCCAGGAGGACTTGGACCAGCTCACCACTCAGCCTGACTACTAGTTCACCCGCACTTTCATTTTGTATGCCATTGTTTAGGCACTGCTTTATTCATTGTATCTTTTCTTTTCAAACAATTGTATGCAAAGTTGAATGTAAATAAAGTTGTTGTTTTATTTTAATACTCTTGTCATTCTTGTTCATTTTCACATATTGCCTAATTACGCTTAACTTATTTATTTCTTAGTAAATACGTTGCGACCTGCCACGTCACCATTACCGTCTATTGGGATGCGGGGCATGACAGGTTTTGTTGGCGGCCCATGCAGGTCAGTTCCGCATGAAATCTTAAGCAATATATCACAAGAATTATAAAAATAAGCAACTATACATTTCTTACATTTCTAATTTTTTGAATCTATCCTAACCATTTATTTTTCTATCAAGGTCATGGATTCTCCTAACAACACCAGTATCAATGTCAATGGCAACACCCCACCGCCTACTCTACCACCACCACCTACCATTGAAGCTCCTATCAATGAGAAAACGGTATTGCTTGAGGCTATCAAGAGCCTGTTGTAGGGTCAGCCGTAGTAGATTGCTATCCTCATGCACCGTCCCGAAGCCACATGCCAAGTCATCACTGGTAATTCCCAATCCTTTCAAACCTTTTCAATCCTTGTATATCTCTATAACTTATCCTATATCTAAACCCAAGCCCACACAACTTAGGTACTATACTAGTAGCCACCCTTCATGCACTCGCACTTTTCGACACTGGAGCGTCACACTGCTTCATGTCGCAACGATTCGTGAGAACACATGCGATTCCCGTGAAGCCGCTCATTTCAAGATAGAATGTTAGTTCCGGGAATGGAGTTCTGAAAGCAACTATGGGGTTTGATCAGTATCCAGTTGTAGTTTGGGGACGAGAATTCTACGCGAATTTCAAAGTACTGGACATCCCAAATTTCAATGTTGTGTTGGGAATGGATTGGCTGGGAGTATTCTATACTACTATTGACTGCCATCAAAGGAGGGTAGTATTTGAGATACCAGATCACCCAGTCTTCTATTTCAAGAGTGGAGATAGAACTTTAGAGCCAGGAGATACCGTGCTAAACCGAAGGTTGCAGAAGTGTTTTCTCTCCCGGCAGAAGAAGAAAAGCCTGAACTACTTCGCGAGTTCGAGGATGTATTCCCTGAAGATATATCAGTTTTGCCTCCCGATTGAACTCTTGAGTTTAATATTGATTTACTACCTGGTGCGCAACCTGTAATCAAAGTTCCATACCAGTTAAGTCCAGAAGAATTGAAGGAGATCCGTATTCAGTTGGACGAACTGCTGAAGAAAGGTTGGATTCATCCCAGTACTTCAAGTTGGGGATCTCCAGTGTTACTCGTGAAGAAAAAAGAAGGTTTATACAGGATGTGTGTGGATTATCGAGTTTTGAACGAAGTGACGATCAAGAACAAGTATCCACTACCACGCATCGATGATCTTTTCGATCAGTTAAGTGGGTCTTGTGTATTTTTGAAGCTAGATCTTTGTTCGGGTTATCATCAGGTGAAGGTCAAAGAGTCCGACATTCCGAAGACGACGTTTAGGACTTGATATGGTCATTATGGATATCTCGTAATGCCATTTGGAGTGACCAATCCACCTGCCATATTTATGAACCTGATGAACCAAGTTTTCCGAGAGTATTTAGACATGTTTGTTGTCACCTTCATCGACGACATCCTGGTGTATTCAAAGAATCGGAAAGAACATGCTGAACACTTATGGATTGTCCTGAAGATATTACGACAACATCAGCTCTATGCCAAGTACAGTAAGTGTGAATTTTGGCTAGATCAAGTCGGATTTCTCGAACATATCGTTTCAGGCGAAGGAATCTCAGTAGATCCAGCTAAGATGTCAGCAGTCAGCGAGTGGCCGACACTAAATACGGTGAAAGATATATGAAGTTTTTTGGGATTAGTAGGATACTATCAACAATTCATTGAAGGCTTCTCAAAGATTGCAGTACTCCTGACCAAGCTCACACATAAAGATGAAGCATTTGTGTGGTCAGAAGCATGTGAAAAAGCTTTTGTAGAACTCAAATCAAGATTAACCTCTGCTCCTATTCTTGTAATACCGGATTAATCTGGAGGTTTCGTTGTGCATTGTGATGCGTCCGGTAAAGGATTATGATGTGTCCTACACCAGCATGGAAAAGTTGTGGCTTTTGCATCAAGACAACTGAAGGTACATGAGCGCAACTATCCAACACATGATCTGGATTTGGCAGCCGTTATCTTTGCACTTAAAATTTGGCGCCACTATCTTCTGAGAGAACGAGTGGATATATACACTGACCACAAGAGTCTGAAGTATGTATTTACTCAGAAGGAACTAAACATGCGGTAGAGAAGATGGCTAGAACTTATGGCAGACTTCGACATCAAGCTACAGTATCATCCTGGGAAGGTGAATGTAGTTCCTGACGCACTTAGCCGCCAGCCATTAGCAATGAACCTCACCGTTCAGTGGAAGCTACAGCAGGAATTGCATGGATTAGTGATCGAAGTAGTTATGCCATGTAACGCTTCATATTTGATGAACTTACAAGTCCAATCCACTATTGTCAATCAGATCAAGGCAGCTCAAGCAAATGATGCCAAGCTGCAAAAGATCTGAGAACAGGGAGAAAGTGGACTTCGAACTGACTTCATCATTCATGAAGATGGATTCTTGCGATATGGAAGTCGATTATGTGTACCAAACGGCCCTATTTAAGAAGAGTTGATGAAAGAAGCTCACAGATCTCCTTATTCTATACACCCCGGTGGTACAAAAATATACAAGGATCTACGGCAACACTACTAGTGGTATGGAATGAAGTGCGAAATAGTAAGGAGCGTAGCCAAGTGATTGGTGTGTCAGCAAGTGAAGGCTGAACATCACAGAACTGCTGGTCTACTTCAGCCATTACTAATCCCAGAATGGAAATGGCGGCATATTACCATGGCTTTTGTAATTGCCCTTCCTCGCAGCATGAAGGGTAACAACGCAATATGGGTTATTATGGATCGGCTCACCAAGTCGGCTCACTTTATTCCATTTCGAGTTGGCCAATCAACCGAGATGTTAGCAACGAAGTACATGGAGGTAAGCATAAATCTAAAGTAAATATTTAAACCTTCAAGATGTACCATATTTGATACCCATGAACTCATGCAAGAGATCGTGAGATTACATGGAGTACCTGTTTGCATCATCTCCGATCGTGATATAAGATTCCGATCATAATTTTGGCAGAGTCTGCAAGCTAGCCTGGGAACAAATATGAATTTCAGCACGGCTTATCATCCACAAACGGATGGACAGTCTGAGCGAACAATTCAGATTCTGGAAGACATGCTAAGAGCTTGTATGTTAGACTTCGGAGGTTCGTGGGAAGATCACCTATACCTTGTAGAGTTTTCATACAACAACAGCTATCAGGCAAGTATTGGAATGGCACCATTCGCAGCACTCTACAGACAAAAGTGTCGTTCACCACTAAGTTAGGACGACATCAAAGATCGTGAACTCCTTAGACCAGAGATGATCGTGGCAACTGTGGATGTAGTTCGCAAGATCAGGGAAAGAATGTGCATAGTCCAAGACCGACAGAAGTATTGGGCAGATACAAAGCGTCGACATCTGGAGTCCCAACCTGGAGACCATGTTTTCCTAAAGATCTCTCCAAACATAGGAGTGATCCGTTTTAGCAAAAGGGGTAAGCTAAGTCCAAGATATATAGGACCGTTCGACATTCTCGAACGAGTTGGAGAAGTGGCATACCGTTTAACACTACTACCCTCATTGGAAGGAGTACACAACGTGTTCCACATATCCCAGCTACGACGATATGTGAGCGACCCCAGTCACATACTTGATCACTCAAAGCTCACAGTACAGACTGATCTAACCTGCGAGCAACAATCCGTTGAGATCCTGGACCGAAAGGTAGAGACATTATGAAACAAGTATGTAAACTTGGTCCAAGTGATGTGGAGAAAAGATTCGCCAGGAGAATCAACATAGGAACGAGAAGAAGACATGCGTGCAAGATACCTTTATCTATTTGAAAATTAGTCCCTATGTAAATATAAATTTCGAGGACGAAATTTTTATAAAGAGGGTAGAATGTAACGACTCTAAAATCTTTGTACGGAAAGTTTTCTGTTAATATACAAGAAATGGGTTTTATAGCCTGGGTTTGAGTTATAAGTCGCTTTTATGAAATAACAGCAAGAAACAACTTATAGCTCACTGGTAAAGCCTTTGCACTGCTGTGACGTAACCTGTGTGTTCGATTCCCATCAGACACAATTATTTTTTCTGATTTTTCTTTTTAAATTTTTGGAACTCCAAAAGATTACACGTGCAATACACGGGGAAATGAAAAGTTCAGAAAAATCAAACATGTGGAAAATGGAGTAAACAGAGGGTTGATCAAGTGGCACGAATTTTGAGGCATTTGCCTTGAGATCGACCGTCGGAAAGGGGGTTTGGACAGGCATCGACGGCTCAGATGAGCCCAATGATGCCCGTGCTTTGCACACACACCTTTTCAGCTATCCCTAACCCCTCTGCACTGTTTGATTTCTCTGTAATCAAACAGAGACATTTCACAATTAAACACAATTTTAATGCTTTTAATCCACATTTTTAATTCCCAAACCCTAATTCTCCATTATAAATATCATCCCTTATTTTGGCTCAGCACCATTCTGAAAATTCGAGCCAAAACTCTCTAAAAAGTTTCTAAGTGCAAGTGGAGTTAGCGAGGAAGTTAGTTCCGGCGAAAATCGAAACCAATTCCGGAGCTCCCGCGACGCCACGAAGAGCCTTTTCCTTTTCCTCACCCTCTTCCCAAGTTTTCTAAACCGTAAGTCCCTCCCAAACTTGATTTCTCTTCATTGAATTTCTTTTTTAAACAAAATCGGTAAAAGTGAAGTTATTACCGATATCATCTTTTCTAAAACCTATAATTTCATTTTCTTTTATCATTTGGTCAAACCAATTTTACCACTTCACTTATAATCTTAATACCAATGTTTAGAATAAAGTTTAACCAAGAATCTCATGTACAACAATCATAATTGAACTTTTACATTAAAATAGCTAATCATAATTGAACTTTTACATTAAAATAGCTTGAATTTTGTTATCACATCTTTTCGACAAAATTGCTTAACAATACCTTTAGGAAAACTTCACGAGGTAATGACCTACCCCACACGCACACTTGGTTTCATAATATGATACTTATTGTATGTATTTTCTTTTCGAAGAATAATATTACAATAAAATACCATATAATTTAAAAACCGGGTTTCTTTTAACACGGTATTTCATTTTCTTTGCGATTATATATCTACAACCCTCTTTAAGGGACCTGCTAACGGATGGTGCGGATTATCGCACATCCTTGGACTAGTGGAGCAAAATGCAGACCTCCTCACGGAGTATTCGATCTCGAAATGATTTAAATGCGTTTTTAAGAAATACGAGTTTTTTAAAATAAAATAAACTTAATTTTTAGAAAAATTAATTTAAAATTACAAATCCATATTTTCAAAATATAATAAACCTATGTTTTTCTAAAAATGAAAGATTAATAAATGACAATAAAATACTATCAAGATATCAAAAAGGACAAGTTTTTCAATAAAATATAATGAACTTTCCAAGCTAAGTAATTATCACTAAGATACCCCAAATACTTAAAATCCATGCTCATGAAAACCCTAAGTAATACTAATCACCCTCGAGGCTTACTTTTTAACTATATTAAAATATTTTTCATAAAACCCCCTCAAGTTATATAAAAACAATATTTTAAGGATTTTAGTAAATATAGGTTAAAGCGGGATCAATTCTCTTGAGCCCTAGAGAGCCGGAGAAATGGAGTGCTTGCCTATTTAAGGTAGATAACTTAACGGAGTTATTAATGGTAATTGTCTTGGAGAAAGACACAAATCCTGCTGTCCATATGCAGCAGTTACCGATAACTCCCGAATCTAGGAATTAATTAAATCAGTACAAGTGTCTAACTCAGTCTGAGTCCAAACTCAAATCTGAATCCAAAATCAAACATGAATACTTGATCATGAATATGAATACCCAAATCCAAACATCAATATCAAACATGTATACTTGATTTGACCGAACCATGGTTATAACTTGACTTGATTACTTGAATACTTGATTACATCCTGAACATGAATACTTGAACATTTTGTATCCATGGTTTCGACAAGACTTGTAAATATAATCTATACAATACATTACGCGGGGATAAAGGGGTAGATTGGTACGGAACGTATATCGTGGCACGAGAGGTCACTTAAAAGACACCTACATGAATTCTCATGCCGTTGTCCCATGGGTTATGACAGGGTCTTGTACTACATGTTACCATAGTCCATGGGGCAAGATGGACTCATCTCGTATACATGAATACCTTCTTTATCAAACTACAAACAACCACGTTATAATAATTATCATATGGCAGTAATCAGTCATATACACTTTACTGTTCATTTCATTTTATATACTATCTTCTTTTTTTCCTTTTGGGACTTACCGAGCGCTAGTTTGCTGACGACATTCTTTTCTATTTATTTCTTTGGAATGTTCGTTAGGAGGACCGGACTCTCAGGAGATTGAGCTTAATCAGGAGGACTTGGACCAGCTCACCACTCAGCCGACTACTAATTCACCTGCACTTTCATTTTGTATGCCATTGTTTAGGCACTGCTTTACTCATTGTATCTTTTCTTTTCAAACAATTGTATATAAAGTTGAATGTAAATGAACTTGCTGTTTTATTTTAATACTTTTGTCATTCTTATTCATTTTTACATGTTGCTTAATTACGCTTAATGTATTTATTTCTTAGTAAATACATCGCGGCCTGCCACGTTACCGTTTCCGTCTATTGGGAATCGGGGCGTGACAAGTTGCATGTGATTCCTATGCATTTGCCTTTAACTTTCAACCGCTTGCCTATAACTTATATGCACTTACATGTAACTTGTAAGCAGTTGCATGTAAGTTCTATTTAGTTGCATGTGACTTCTATGTACCTGTCTTTAACTTCTACCCCACCACGCAAATGCTGATCAAGGACGAGATTGAGAAATGGAAGCACAACGGGGTGCAGATCGTGTATAGGCATAGGGTTATCAGAGATGGGTACAAAGCAGGGAATCTCAAGTCGGCGATGAATTGTAGCTATGTGAAGAATTATGAGTTTGTCGCCATCTTTGACACCGATTTTCAACCTACGCCCGATTTCTTGAAGAGGACAGTGCCCCATTTCAAGGTATAGTTTGATCTTAAGATCTTGTTGTTTGTTTGTTTGTTTATTGCAAAGATTTATTGATGGATTTGGGTTCTAGGACAATGAGGAGTTGGCTCTAGTTCAAGCTAGGTGGTCTTTTGTGAATAAAGACGAGAACTTGCTCACTAGGCTTCAGAACATTAACCTTTGCTTCCACTTTGAGGTAGAGCAACAAGTGAATGGGGTTTTCATAAACTTTTTTGGATTCAATGGGACCGCTGGCGTTTGGAGAATCAAGGCGTTGGAGGATTCGGGTGGTTGGTTAGAGAGGACTACGGTCGAGGATATGGACATTGCGGTTCGAGCTCATCTCAATGGCTGGAAATTTATCTTCCTCAATGATGTCGAGGTACTATTACAGTTTTCTATAATTGATATCGTTTAGTGTACTTGAAATCGCGAATGTATTTGAAGCTAAATGTTTTGAATTGCAATTCAGTGTCAATGTGAAGTGCCGGAGTCGTATGAGGCTTATAGGAAGCAGCAGCATCGGTGGCATTCGGGGCCCATGCAGCTGTTTCGGCTTTGCTTGCCTGACATTATCAAATCCAAGGTAACACTTTACATACTCATGTTTCCATATTTGATTTCTTCATATTCCAAAATTCTGTGTATAATTAGTTACTTACCAGTCAGAGTAGCTTCCTGATGTCATCGATATCGTATCACGGTAGGATCTTTCTGCTTTAATAGAATTATCAGTCTTTCTTGGGTTTAATGTTTCGTGCTATATTTGTGTGGGGCTTCTGAAGTTGCTTTCTTATAATGGTGCAACTCTTTGCATGCATGGTGACACAATTTTGTTTACAAGTACGTATTTGCGAAAAGCGGTGGCCAACTAGGGTCTTGGCAAATGTATGTAGTTTAGGCAGCCGGCCATTTTATTTAATTATGTCTAGAACATAAACTAAATTCCCAACTGTTGAATCTTTATTTTACTATTTCTTATTTGATTGCTAGCAATGACTTGCATGTAAAAACATCACGACAATTCAACTTGGAAGTCCTCTAGGTCGATCACAGTTGGTTTAATGATGTCAAAGAAAGGCATATACGACAATTTTTATTTTGTTTGTGTGGTAGAGGGGCTCGTTTAAAACATTATTTGGATTCTCCGTCCCTATTATACTCATTTAAAAACTTCAAGATTGACTTGAAAGAGAATGCATTTTGGCCCTTTTTGTTGTTTCATTGCTAGCAAAGACTTATTTTAAAAATTACTTGGTAATTCAACTTGGATTTTTGCTATGTTAATTCAACTTGGATTTTTGCTATGTTAAGAGCCACTCAAAATTTTGAAAGGCATTTTGTAGTCTGTACACTTGTTTGATTGCTACAAAAGACTTCTGATCTAAATAGATTTTTATCATGTGTTATAATCTGTTTAATTACGTCGAGCCTGACTCATAACCTTTTTTTTGTAATTGTTTGCTTGTGTGTGATAGTGACCATATTTGTGTATGATGTTGCACATTTAAATTTTACTAACCCAAAGAACATTATTATCCTCCTGCAGATTGGATTCTGGAAAAAATGCAACCTAATATTCCTCTTCTTCCTCCTCCGGAAACTAATCCTCCCGTTCTACTCCTTCACCCTCTTCTGCATCATCCTCCCGTTAACCATGTTTGTTCCCGAAGCCGAGCTCCCTGCTTGGGTCGTCTGCTACATCCCTGCCACAATGTCCTTCCTCAACATTCTCCCGGCCCCACGCTCCTTCCCCTTCATCGTCCCATACCTACTATTCGAAAACACAATGTCTGTCACCAAATTCAACGCCATGATATCTGTCCTTTTCCAACTCGGTAGTGCTTACGAATGGGTCGTAACCAAAAAGTCCGGAAGATCTTCTGAAGACGATTTGGTTTCTTTGATCGAAAAGGAACCGAGTAAGCAACATCGGGAAAACTCTCTGCCTAACCTCGACGCTATTTTGAAAGAGAAACAGGAGTTGAAAGCGAAGAAGAAGCATAATAAGATTTATAGGAAGGAATTGGCCTTTGCTTTTCTTCTTTTGACCGCTTCGGCGAGAAGTTTGCTCTTGGCGCAAGGGATTCATTTCTACTTTTTGTTGTTTCAAGGGGTTTCGTTCTTGTTAGTGGGTCTTGATTTGATTGGCGAGCAAATCGAGTGAAGGAAAGAGATTGGAATTGTTCTATAGTTTGAAAAGGTTGCTCTCTTTTATGGGGAGGTGTAGATATAGGAGATGTTATAAGCCTGCTAGAGGTTGTTCCATTCTTTCAGGTCTTTGATTCTTTTGTAAGAAAATTTTTATGTTTCAGTTGGGGAATTTAGTTGAAAACTTCACAAAAACACAATGCAATCTTTTTCATAAAGGAAAGTTGGTTCTTGTAGTAGAAAACATGTTGTTTGGATTTGTGAATTTACGAACAGATTCTTGAATCTCATATATCAATTATAATCTGTTGCAATATGTTGATTATTCATGGAAAAGGTGAAATTTCTGCTCCTGTTATTTTGTTCTTCTACTTGTTATGTTCAGCAATGATATGAGGAAGAATGATGCAAGATGCTGTACTTGAGTGGTTATTGAAAATGATTCATAAATAATTTTTGTATGTGAAAGGAGATTCTAGGAGATGTGACATTTCTGTCCTCTATGTTTATGTCCATAATCAACATTGAATTTTGGAAGCAGTTAAAAATCTAAATTTAAAATCTTGGGCTAGATTGAAGGAAACACTCCTTGCTTTTGTCCGATAAGCAAGAAAACATCTTGGATGAAAAAACCACCGCTCTGTCTTTTATTTTAACTACACTTAACCGTTTGATTGTAAATACAAGTTAGCAGAAGAGATAGAAGTTTCAGGATATTTTGGAAACAATTAAGGAAAATAGTAACATTGTTAGGGTTAGTGGGAGTAAGTGCAGGTATTTTGGATAAAGTAAAGGGAAAGCATAGATTTTGTAAAACTAAGGATGATTGTCTACGGATCGGGCAAAAGTGGTGGGTGTTTCCTGCAATCTAAGCCAAAGTCTTGATCACACTAGAGTAATGAGAGAAACAAATTCGGTATTTACAAGATTATGAAATCTAATTTGAGATTGCTCATGTTTGTGGGAATAACATTTTAGAAGCCACCTATGCATCCCTCATGGTTTTGTAAGTTTAGATAGTTGTTTTAAGGGTAAATTGTCAAAAAAAACCAAACAGTTTTTCCCGCTGTCAAAAACCCCCGGCCTCGAAGCGGTAGTCAAAAACCTCCGGAAAAAATTTCATGCATCATCTATAGTTTTCTACTATATTTAAATAGGTCATAAATATCGCAGACAACTTTATGGATATCGCAGGAAACTATACAGATATCGCAGACAGATATTTTTTTTTTTTACAACAAAAAAATTTCCTAAAAGGTTTTTTACTGCCTTTTCGAGATCAGGGGCTTTTGGCAGCGGGACAAACAGCCTGGAGGGTTTTGATAATTTACCCTTTGTTTTAAAGAGAACTTGACAAGATGGGAGTCATAGTCTATGGTCATGCTTATCATGCAAGATTGACACATGCAAAGGAACAGATCAAGCTGTCTATTTCTTACATGGTGTGGCATTCAGGTGATACTCTAATGTATATACTCACAATGTTAGAGATCACTTTCATCCATTTGAGAGCAAAGAGTCCTCGGCTTTCTTCCATTGATTATGTTTGAAAGCAAAACTTGTCTTTGGAGCTTTTCCCTGGTTATATTCTCTATCTTAGGCAGAGTCCAAGATAGAGAACAAGGTTATGTCAGAATTTAAAAATGTGTCTCAAGGGGCCTCAACTCTCTTTGTACCTGTGTAGACTTTCGCATATAAATTGCTAATTCAGGTTTAAATCGTATTAAACATGTATTTAAAATCGGATACTGAAAAATAGCGCAAAGGCTACGCGGTTGGCCACAGAC
Organism: Agapanthus africanus; assembly: GCA_030015575.1. Taxonomy (NCBI): domain Eukaryota; kingdom Viridiplantae; phylum Streptophyta; class Magnoliopsida; order Asparagales; family Amaryllidaceae; genus Agapanthus; species Agapanthus africanus. The sequence goes on from JASDDO010000019.1 coordinate 894,843,886, forward strand.
AAGTTCGCGCGTGGCCAATACACAAAAAAGGAGAAATTGGAGGATAGGGCCCACGTGCATACCCTTCGCCGACCCACACAAATAGATTAATAAAATAGAAAAAGAAAAAGATTTCAATCAGTTTTTTGTGTTGTTGCCTGACATTTTAGATGTTAAAAGAATACTGCTGTGTAAAAAAACCAGGGTATATTTCTTTACTGGGCACTTAGCCTGCATGGCTTGAAAGAATATAAAATATAGGGCAAATTGTTGAAAGCCCCCCGGCCAATCAAAAACTTGTTAAATAACCCCCGGTATTTTCATAATAGAAAGTAAGGGTCTACTACTTGAAATGTTTGTGGAAAACCCCCTGACCCATCACTCTTTTGGCCGGTTAGAAATTGATGTGGGGAAATGACCAAGCCAAAATACCCTTTCCTTTTTCTTTCTCTTCTTCCCCCCCTCTCTCTCCTGACCACCGTTCCCTAGCCCTTGCAAGCCCTAACCCTACTCTCGTCGTCTCTACCTTCCTCGCCGCCGGACCTCCACCGCCTTCTCAACCACCTCGATCCCCATCCCAACTTGCTGCCCTATGTCATCGTCTCAAATTCATACCCTAATTCCTTGCTCCCATCTCGCTGTCCCAAATTCGCCGCCCCATCTCGTTGTTCATTCGTCTCAACATCTCCACCATCGCCGTCGTTCATGACGACCTCTCCTCAAACCTCGCCCTCACCATCGGCAATCTCGCCGCCGCCGCCGATGATGACGACCTTGTCCCCGCCATCTGCAATCTCTGTTCAAAATTGTTGAGATTGAGAAGAAATGAGAAGTAGAAGAAGAAAATGAGTTTGGGGTTGAACGGGGCTTTGAGAAAGTAAAAGATGAAAAGGGGATCGGGGTTGCATTGGGAAAAGTTTGTGGTTGTGTTAAGATTTGGTGGCTGATGGCTATCGTTGTGGAAGTACATGTTTGCTTTTTTTTTTTTAAAGAATAAAAGTTTTGATTTTGAGCTTTTAAACTATTTCATATATGGTTTGATGCTTATTGCATATTATTGTTACATACATCATCTACAACAAGTATCAAACCATAATTAGAATCAAATCAACCGGTGGATTTGCATATATCATGGTCTTTAATAAAATTTAGTTTAAGTTCAATTGATTAGAACAAAAAGTGATTGCCATGGAAATCAATAACACAATTTTAAAACATTTTTTGAGTTTGTTCGGAGATGTATTAACATAGCGGAGCATGGCGTCTGATTGAAGGCCAAGACGTAGCGGATGCGCTGGAAGAAAAACTTTTTGGAGCAATGGAGACCAATATTAAATGGACAAATTCTATTGTCGCCACCGAAAGCTCAACAAAAGTCTTGATAATGTTTGTTCTAAGTTTAAACATTTTGTGAGTTTGTTCGGAAATATATTGATATATTTTTATTTCACCGATATTGGCCGATAGTGTGAATTGTGTTATTCATGATTATTATTATAGATCTTTGCCTGCAACATCCAACCACTTGCTTGTAACATCTAAACAGCTGCCCGTAATATCTAAATGGTTACCTGTAAGATTTAAGTAGTTGCTTGCAATATCTAAATAGTTGCCTGTAATATCTAACCATTTGCATATAATATCTACAGAATTGCCTATAACATCTAAGCAATTGTCTACAATATCTAAACAGTTGCCTGTAATATCTAACCACTTACTTATAATTTCTAAAAAAGTTGCATGTAATATCTAACCTCTTACCTGTAATATCTAAACAGTTGACTGCAACATCTAAACAATTGCCTGTAACATTAACCACTTGTCTATAATATCTAAAAAAATTCATGTAATATCTAACCACTTACCTGTAATATCTAGAGAGTTGCCTATAACATCTAAAAACTTGCCTGTTATTTTAAAAGTTGTATTTAATATATAACCACTTGCATGTAACATCTAAGCGGTTGCTTGCAACATCTAAACACTTACATGTAACATCTAAAAACTTGCATGAATATCTAACCACTTGCTTATACATCTAGACAGTTGTCTGTAACATCTAAAAAGTTGAATGTAATATCTAACCACTTTGAAGGGTGTTTTTTGTCACCCCATTAAGATGGGAATACGCGCGCGTTTATCAGGCGCATTACAGATTCCCCCTGCATAGGGTAGGCTGGGGTTTATTAATTATGGGGATCCGAATCTCCGGCAGCCACGGACTAAGCTGCCGTTAATTACCCCTCTCCTTTAGAGCAAGAGAACCTCCGATTAATGGGTTAAACTGGTCATGCGAACTCAATGTGCAATGTTGTGTTTTGAAGGGGTTTTAGATATATCGGGGGCTCCGCAGAGATTTTACGGGGGTCCCGCTACCCGGATAGCGGGCTGGGGGTCAAGGGGGCTAGCAGCCCCCTTGTAGGGTGTGGTGCAGCGCCCCGTTAGAAATTTTTTCTAGGGTACAGTGTTGTAGAGTGTGTGTGTGTATGAAAAGGGGAAAAGCGCCGAAAGGACGCGTGGGGCCAGCGCCTCACGTGCCTAGCACGCGAGCGTTGGGCGCTGTGTGTTTAGACGCTAGCGCATCACGTGTCCGGCACGTGAGCACTGGGCTCTTGAGCGCTAGGCATTCGAGCGTGAGCGCTTTACGTGCCTGGCACATGAGCGCTGGGCGCTTAAGCGCAAGGCGCTCGAGCGCTAGCGCCTCACGTGCCCGGCACGTGGACGCTGGACGCTTGAGCGCTGGGCGTTCGGGCGCTTGAGCGCACGGCACTCGAGCGCTAGCGCATCACGTGCCCGGCACGTGGGCACTGGGCGCTTGAGCGCAAGCGCTTCACGTGCCCGGCACGTGGGCGCTGAACGCTTGAGCTCTAGGCGCTTGGGCGCCGGCGAGAAAAATGGGCTTTTAGCCTCAGAAATAGGATTTAAACTCCAGAAAGAGAATTTAGAGTGGAGTTAAACTCCTAAGATATGTTTGGAGATGATGAAAGGGGCTTCTCCCTTGAGCTGCTTCTCCCTTGAGCTCTGGATCTCCCCAAAGTGGGATTTTTTGGGAGATGGGTCTCCTTCTTCTTCCCCTCGGTTGGCCGGATCTTGGATGAAAAGAGGGTGATTTTAAAAATCTCTCCTTTTTAAGATTTGATGGAAGATCCAAGCTCCCCTTTGTGGGTTTTGTAGTGAAAAACTATTTAGTTTTGGAAAATAAAGAGTAAAACTCTTGATTTAATTCAAAAGAAAGAAGAAGGTTTTAGAACATTGAGGAAGGAGAAGATCACAGATCTTGATTTTTTTTTCGGAGAGAGAAAAAGTTGTTGAGATATTTTCATTATTTTTGCCTTTATAGGCTATACACTTTACATATAGCCCCTTGGGCTTTACAAAAATGGCATTTTACCCATCTCATACCTCATGTGCTATTTCTTTTTGCACATAAGCCATAGGCTTTACAAAAATTTGGCTTTATGCCCATTTTTCTTACGTTTATTCAAAAAAATAAAAAAAAAGAAATATACCAAAATTATTTATTACAAAATTTTTATTTTGGCATGGGGGGAAGGTCGGTCGCTTCATGTTCGGGCTCGACCCGGGTATTGGCCCACTTGACCTGGGCTTGGGCCCACTTGGCTTGGGGTTGACTTTGATTTTGACTTGGTCAACCAGGGTGTAAATTTTTACCCCAACAAATTGCCCCCATCAATAAATGCACACCATACATGTGGGTCGTGTGCATGAAATTGATGGATCTTCTTTTACGTGGAGGCGACTTGATTTGGTTCCCACTTTTTAGGAAGCTGGCACTGCCCTTTTTACGACATGGACGGTCGATGCTGCCCTTTAAGCGACTTGGATGGTCGATGCTGCCCTTTTCGTGACGTGGACGGTCGATATTGCCATTTTAGCGACGTGGACGGTCGGTGCTGCCCTTTTAGCGACTTGGACGGTCGATACCGCCCTTTTAGCGACTTGGACGGTCGATGCTTCCCTTTTTGCGACTTGGACGGTCGGTTCTGCTATTTTAGCGACTTGGACGGTCGGAGCTACCCTTTTTGCGACGTGGACGGTCGATACTGCCCTTTTTGCGACGTGGACGGTCGATACTGCCCTTTTAGCGACTTGGACGGTCGATGCTGCCCTTTTTGCGACGTGGACGGTCGGTGCTGCCATTTTAGCGACTTGGACGGTCGGTTCTGCCATTTTAGCGACTTGGACGGTCGGTGCTGCCCTTTTAGCGACTTGGACGGTCGGTGCTGCCCTTTTAGCGACTTGGACGGTCCATGCTTCCCTTTTTGCGATTTGGACGGTCGGTTTTTCCATTTTAGCGACTTGGATGGTCGGTGCTACCCTTTTTGCGACGTGGACGGTCGATACTGCCCTTTTTGCGACGTGGACGGTCGATACTGCCCTTTTAGCGACTTGGACGGTCGATGCTGCCCTTTTTGTGACGTGGACGGTCGGTGCTGCCATTTTAGCGACGTGGACGGTCGGTTCTGCCCTTTTTGCGACTTGGACGGTCAGTGCTGCCATTTTAGCAACGTGGACGGTCGGTGCTGCCATTTTAGCGACGTGGACGGTCGGTGTTGCCCTTTTAGCGACTTGGACGGTCGGTGCTGCCCTTTTTGCGACATGGACAGTCGGTTTTGCCATTTTAGCGACTTGGACGGTCGGTGCTACCCTTTTTGCGACGTGGACAGTCGATGCTGCCCTTTTTGCGACGTGGACGGTCGATGCTGCCCTTTTTACGATTTGGACGGTCGATGCTGCCCTTTTTCCGACGTGGACGGTCGGTGCTGCCATTTTAGCGACGTGGACGGTCGGTTTTGCCCTTTTTGTGACTTGGACGTGTTAGTTGTATGTATGCCCTAGAGGCCACTATTGTACAGATGATGTATATTATATTGGATGCTTGGACATATATAGAGAGGACTTTCTTGCTCGACATGATAGTATGCTATTTGGTTGCTCTTTATCTTAACATGTGTACTTGTCTCTTTATACTGTCTTATAGTTACATGTTGGTAAAGCCCTTAGGATGTGTAGTTGACTACCTGGACTATGATGCGGATCATACTAGTGGGGACATGGTAGTCCATAAGTACATCCTTCAAGGTCCCTAGTCGTGGGTGTATCGAGACGGGGCATCGATATACCAGTGTAGACTAGCGTATACGCTTCTCGACCCATGAGATGGGCGATGGATGATCCCATATCCATTGGTGTTTGACATCAGAGATGGTATACGGATGCTCAGTGGAGACTGGGTACACTAGACGGACTCGCCGAGAACTCCCAGATGGTATTATACCTCACGTCAGATGGCAGTTCTCTGGTGACACTTGTGCAGGTTAGTATGTAGACCCGAGATCGTCATAGAGTCTTGTGTGATTCCCACTGTGCTTTGATTTCCACCTTACCACATCCATGAGGGCGTGCAAAATGGTGATTTTTGGGTACAGTCCCGAGTCACATGGAGGCAATGAGCGATAAGAGGGGTTTCGTCTCTCCCGGTATTGGGGGTTGATGTTGCGCTATGCTCGATTGGCCGTAACAGGGAAGTCCCTAGCCAGGGCTGATTTAGAGATTTACCGGTAAGTGTTACCAGTAGTTTCTCGACCCGTTATGAGCCTCACATCGGCACGACTTATCGGTTATTGGGGTCTGACGTTTACCACCCCTAGACTTGATATGCGACATATCAGACGAGGAGACCGGACTGTACGGGAAGTGTTACCGGCAGGCTTTTACAGGAGTTGGAGCGGGCTTGCTTGCTGATCTTCTGATCGCTCAATATCCGGGTAGCCGTTACGTCCAGCTAGTACCGCTGACGGCTTGTGGGTGCTTGATGTGATCATCACCTACTGCCGGCGTATTGACGAGTGTTTAGAGTCCTACATAGAGGTTTTACTGGCTCAGGCAAAACGAAATAGGAGCACGTATGTGATATGTGCGGGACCGAGAATAATGCATGTATGTGATACCGTATTCTATTCTCGCGACTTTTTGTATCGGTCGGTTATATATGATATAGCCGGGTTATCGAATCAAGTGTTGATTCGATAAGTCGATACAATGAATGTTAGTCGGTTATATGAGATATGACCGGATTATTAAGTCAAGTGTTGATTTAATAATTAAGTGTATAATTGTATATTAGATATACTAGTTTACATTTACTAACACTTGTTCACTTTAGGGTTTTTCTCACATGAGCACAATTTTAATGTATATATGATATATATTAAAATGTGTTTTTCTTATTGTATCATGGTTGATGATACACATGACATGGGTGTACAAGACATACACCATTCTATTTTTATGGTGGGTTATAATTATTTAAGGTAATTACAAAATTGGTGGAATTTTGGAAAGAGCATGAAGCTTGTAGAAGCTTGCTTTGCTTTGACAAAGTCCACTACCTTTGTCTTCACCTTAGATTTTTTATTAACCTAATCATTTTGATTAGCTATGGTTATGGCTCTACAAGAGTTAGTATATGATACTCACTCACCATGGTTAACCTACTCACTTGATCATTATCCTCATCTCTTTCTTTTCTTCTTCTTATTCATTGCTAAAAAGAAAAAGGTTGCTAGGGTTTGATCCAAAGTGAGAAAGATTGTGAGAAATAAAATTCTAAAGAGAACCCACTTCCTATTTCTCCATCCTCTACTAGACTAGCACTTTAGTTTAGGGTGTTTGCTTCAATAATTCTCAAGTTAGTGAAGTAGAAGCTTGAGTTGGCATCCCCTCGATGTAGATCATCTTCGGCCTCGAAGACTTCAAGCAAGGACGCGTCTTTCGCCTCGTGAAACCATACAAGGGTCCGGGAGAACCACGATCGCAGCGAAGGGACTTCAACAAGGAGCTAAAGAAGTGAATGACCGATCTACAAAGGTTGTATTTCGTATTCACTTAGTTGTAAACATAGTTTACTAGCATATGAAACCCTAATCTCTAGTATACGATCTTGCTTAGGGTTATTCGGCATATAAAAATTTAATTTTGGCATGGTCGATACCTTGTAGAGCCTTGTTAGTGTGCCTAGTAACCCTACAGTGGTATCAGAGCTACTAGGCATTGGATGTCGACCTATGGGGGGTTCTCACTGTGTGACAGTGTGGCGAAGCATAGGCTCTTACCCCCACGGTGTCCCGAGACCGGAAGGTGTTCCGGCGGGTTGTAGTCCTCGCGAGAGGGCATGCGTAAAAAGTAGCCGCTGAGGGACCCGTTAGTGCCACGGCGACCCTATTGGATGGGGTTGCTGCCTGACCTACAGTGGTATCAGAGCCTAGCTAGAGCATTAGGCGATGTGTTAACGAAGTTAAAACTCCGAACGAACCCGAATACGTCAAAATGAACCCCTCTCTGTACATTTTTTAAAATCTGTGTTTTTTCAGAATTAAAATGCTCAAAAAAATCAGCAAGGAATTCTAAGGGTTACCATGAAAAACAAGCTCCCAAATCGCCCACGTGGCCGCGGAACCGCGGCACTAAGCCACATGTTGCGGCGGTTCCACGGTAGGAAAATGGTTTTGGGAACGGTTCTTTATGTTGTAACATCCGTAGCTATTCCTTATATTTTCTGGGTATTTTGTTTTCTGACTCAAGTGTTGAGTATTTTGGGGTTTATTTTGTAATCGTCGATTCGATCGGAGAATTTAATTTTGTTATGTTATTCCGGATAATTTAGAAAGTACTAAAATATTCGAACGGATATCATTAACTCAATTTTTCCCGGCACGAAAAACTTTCAAGTGTTGAATTTTTCTCGGGTTTAAATCTTTCGGAAATACGTGCATGTGATGCGATGGACCCTCTAGAAGACAACAAACCTTAACTCGATTATGTGACCGTTTTGAACTGCATTTTGAACCTTAGGGTTTGAGGCAGTACGGCGTGCCACATGTGAGGCGTTGGCTTGACCCTTCTACGGCTGGACCGTTGCTACTGTGACGTATTCTGGAATCTTTGAACTCCGCTCAAGTGTTGAGCTATTATAGAAATCTTGGGTATTTGATTATTCGATCGGAAAGTTTAATACTGTCTATTTATCTGGAATGTGATACAATATGTGGAATTCATACAGTTAGACATGAAATGCGAAGTATGTGATATTTCGGATTTACGATGTCTAAAGAGATTGTGGATTCCAAATGTTGTAGTTTTACATTTTCTTTTCTGTGATCGTAAGTGTAATATGTGATTTCGCCGGTTTCGTTGCTATATGTCAACGACAATTGGGATGCGCATATTTACTTACGTTGATGACATGTGATGTTATGTGTTGCTGGATATGTTATATTGGATCGTCGCGTTTTGAATAGCCGGGTTTTTTTTATGTGAGATGAGAGTTTTTATTTTCATTCATGTAAAATTAAATGTATGTAATATTCTTTTATTGAGGCACTTCCGGGATGAGGTCGATGTCACCATTTGTATATTATTTACTTTTCTACACTAGGATAGACCCAAGGAGGAGAGCACAAGTAACCGGGTTCTAGAGTCCAGTAGGAGACCAACTCGAGGAGTCGAGTCCGGGTCTCCTAACTCTAGAATTGGTAGGGTTGCTTGCCGCTCTCGTAGGGGTCTAGGGGTGTGGGTTTGGTTATTCGTCGCGACCGTGGAATCCGTGTTTTATAGAGGCTCAAAATAAAACACGGACGTTCTAGTATATCCAATGTTTCATATGTTTCTTCTGCTGCGATATCTGTGATGTGATCATTTGATGTTCTGTGATAAATACTGTATATAGTATATATGATATATTATATAGGCGTTACTTATGTTTTACACCCGCGTTAGCCCTGCCCCGCTCTGCCGTTAGTTACCTAACCTAACGGTGCACGAGTGGACATCGAGGCGAATGCGGATGGCATAAGTGTACGTCGTATTTATCTGTGATGTTTAGGTGACTTAAATGATGGGACATCATTAATGTGATTAATGAAAGAAAAGAAACCTAAAAGATGTTGTAGAATCAAATTTTCAAATAAAAGGGTAGCTACAGTTTTGCTTTGCATAGCGGTATATATGATATACCCTGCACCTTATTCGATGGGGAAAGAGCCGGGATCCCTTCACCGGGAGTGACCTCTTTAGCAAAACTGGCAGATGCTACAAAACTCGGTTTGGTTTTTAAATGCTTTTGGAGTTTTGCTTTGCATAGTGATATATATGATATGTCATGCACCTTATTCGATGAGGAAAGAGCCGAGATCCCTTCACCGGGAGTGACCTCTTTAGCAAAACTAATGAAAGCCTCAAAATCACTCCATTTCAAAATTTCACTCGATTCTACAACGATATCAAGTTCATTACGCAATAGGTTTTCAGAAAAACCTGTCGTAGCCCTCCGTCATTTCAGATAAGTCCTGCTTAGTATTCGTGCTGTGTTTGTTGACCTTGTCAAGACGCAGTGTGCGGTAGCTGACCAGTATTTATCTGCTTATGCATATGATGCAGATTGGATTAGGGTAGTCGTACGGCCTTGTTGACCTTGTCAAGGGTCGTGCGGGTGGGTTTATTTCAATCAAGAAATGACGGGTTAAACTTGACTTACGGTCTATGGTTTGTTGACCTTGTCAAGGTCATAGATCGTTTGGGGCAAAATATTATCGGGAATTTCAAGTGTTGAAATTTGCAATGAGATTGCATACCTTCTATGAGATAGTTGGATCCCGATACCCACTGCGAGTAATTGTTACTCCTGGGAGAGTTTTACACAGGACAATTAGCCGATCAAGTAGGTGTCTAGAAAGGTGTCAATGGGGTTACGCCTCTGGGAAAATGAGGTTTACTTTAATTAGGTCCGTGCGAAAGCACGGGGAACCTCCCTAAAAGTACCGACACTGGCCTGGCTGAAAGATTGGCGAAGTTGTAGGGTGTAATTAATCCCGGCTAGTCTTTCCTTTTAGGGTTTGAAGGAAGATTTGATAAAAACAGTGGGAGCCATCCTGATTAGATAAAATAATAACCAATCTGATCTTGCAAGAGCATACGCTAAAGTGTTTTCTTCTCTCTCTCTCCAGGTAGCTACCATATCATGCCTTAATAAAAATAATAATATGGATGTATTGACCGAACCCGCATGTTATACTGTGCTGGGGAACGTTGGTTCCGTTCTTTCTTATAAGAGTTATAGGACTGAACAGGATATAGGGGAATACCAGGATTCCCATGTCACCCGAATGAAGAAAGTATATGTTGATGCATTTTCTTCGGGTGTGTTCGTTACAGAGAACTGTTTCTCCATTTGCTCTACGTCCTGGGTATGAGATACCGGGTCAGGATCCCATATATGTAATCAGTTACATGGGCTTAGGAAAGGTAGAGAACTTGGAGAAGGTGATAAAGACATAAGGGTTGGAAATTGTGCAATTGTTGCAGCTAAAACCGTCGGGGAATATCACCTTGTATTGCCAACTGGTAATACATTGATTCTGAACGAATGCTATTACATGCCGAACCTGATATGCAACATTATATCGGTTTCTTTGTTGAGTAAAAAAGGATATAATTTTGTATTACAGGATAATGTTATGAACATTTTCCTTAACCAAAAGTTGGTTGGATCAGGCACGTTGTGCAATGGCATTTATGTTCTAAATCAATCAACAGTTCTGAGCATAACAAACACACACAAGAGGAAGAGTTCAGAAATGAACGAATCCTTCTTGTGGTATTGTAGACTGGGTCACATCAATGCGACACGACTAGCTAAGTTGCATAAGGATGGATATTTGAATCAGTTTGAATTTTCATCTTATGACACTTGCCAGTCATGTCTCAAAGGCAAGATGACCAAAACTCTGTTTATGGGACACGGAGAAAGAGTTACCGAACTCTTGGGACTGGTACATAGTGATGTATGCGGTCCCATGTCTACACATGCCAGCGATAGTTCTTCGTACTTCATTACATTCACTGACGATCTCTCTAGATTCGGATATGTGTTCCTGATGAAACACATATCAGAAGCTTTTGAGAAATTTAGAGAATATAAACAAGAAGTCGAGAACCGAAAAAGTATTAAAATCCTTCGATCTGATCGAGGAGGTGAATACTTGAGCAATGAATTCCTGGACTTCCTAAAAGAGAATGGGATTCTCTCTCAGCTGACTCCTCCATATACACCACAGCACAACGGTGTATCGGAACGGAGGAACCGCACCCTATTAGATATGGTGCGCTCTATGATGAGCACAGCTGAGTTACCTATTTCCTTCTGGGGGTATGTACTGGAGACAGCAGCATACCTATTGAATCAAGTTCCATCTAAATCTGTACCTACCACACCATATGAGATATGGAGTGGGAAGAGACCATATCTTAAACGAGTTAAGATATGGGGTTGTCCGGCCTATGTCAAAAGACAAAATCCGGACAAACTCGAGGCACGGTCAGTTCTTTGTAAGTTTGTGGGATATCCAAAGAATTCATATGGGTATTTTTTCTACCACAGTGAGGAACAAAAGGTGTTTGTTGCTCAACATGCCACCTTTTTGGAAAAGGAATTTCTTGTAAAAGAAATTAGTGGCAAAGTAGTAGAGCTGGAAGAGGTTCCAGATACACAAACTGCAACTGAAGATTTAGTGGAACCGGAGGATTTGGTAGTTCCCAATGAACCCCAGCCACTCCGTCGATCTAGTAGGGTTCCTCACCCACCTGAGAGATACTACGGTTTTCTCATGGATGGTGGGAGCGAGGATTGCATCATGGTTGATGATGACCCAACTAGCTTCGAGCAGGCCATCACGAGTGGAGACTCAGTGAAATAGCTGGATGAAATGCGGTCCGAGATGGAATCCATGTACACCAACAAAGTATGGACTTTGGAAGATGCTCCTGAAGGGGTAAAACCCATTGGGAGCAAGTGGATCTTCAAGAAAAAACTTGGTGTAGATGGAAAAGTAGAGACTTTCAAAGCTAGACTTGTTGCAAAGGGTTTTCGTCAAAGACCAGGTGTGGACTATGACGAAACCTTTTCTCCAGTGGCTATGCTTAAATCCATCCGGATCATGCTTGCCATCGCTGCATATCATGACTACGAAATCTGGCAAATGGATGTTTAGACCGCCTTTCTAAACGGTGATTTAGAAGAGTGCGTGTACATGACTCAGCCAGAGGGCTTCGTAGATAGTGGGAGCAGCGGGAAGGTGTGCAAGCTGCTTAAATCCATTTATGGATTAAAGCAAGCATCGCGGAGTTAGAACATCTGCTTTGACGTCGTTATCAAAGAGTTTGATTTCGTCAAAAACGTAGATGAACCTTGTATCTACAAGAAGGTAGCAGAGAGTAAGGTTGTCTTTCTCGTATTGTACGTGGACGACATACTCTTGATAGGAAATGACATTCCTATGCTGCAATCAGTTAAGCTCTTCTTATCACAAAGATTCTCAATGAAAGATCTTGGTGATGCCTCCTGTATATTGGGAATTATGATCTATAGAGATAGATCTAAAAGGATATTGGGATTGTCCCAATTCAGGTACATTGACACCATATTAAAGAGGTTTAGTATGGAAGAGTCCAAACGTGGGTTTTTACCCACGATCTCAGGGCTCACTCTCTCCAAAGAGATGTCTCCCAAGACTAATTTGGAGAGAGCTCGCATGCAAGAGATACCCTATGCTTCAGCTGTAGGCTCTATCATGTACGCGATGCTATGTACCAGACCCGATGTAGCATACTCACTAAGTGTAGTGAGTAGGTATCAAGCTGATCCTGGAGAGAGTCACTGGACAGCTGTGAAGAGTATTCTCAAGTACTTGCGAAGAACTAAAGAGATGCTCTTGGTGTATGGTAACGGAGAACTCCAAGTGGAGTCCTTTACCGATTCGAGCTTCCAGAATAATAAGGACGACTCTAAGTCGCAGTCGGGATTTGTCTTTACCCTTTACGGAGGGGCGGTTAGCTGGAAGAGTTCCAAGCAGGAAACCGTGGCAGACTCGACGATGGAGGCTGAATACATCGCTGCCAACGATGCTGCCAAAGAGGCTGTCTGGATCAAGAAGTTCATTACTGAACTTAGCGTGGTTCCATCCATTGAGCATCCAATACCTTTGTATTGCGATAACAATGGAGCGGTGGCTTTGGCCAAGGAACCCAGGTCCCATCAGCGATCCAGACATATTCTGAGGCGGTATCACCTGATCCGGGAGATAGTTGATCGCCGGGAGATCGAGGTCAGGAGGGTTGACACGAAGAACAACACAGCGGATCCACTCACGAAGGCCATTCCCCAGATACAGTTTGAGAGACTCTTCGGGATGCTCGGTATGCGATACTACAGCAGCTGGCCCTAGTGCAAGTGGGAGATTGTTAGTTGTATGTATGCCTTAGAGGCCAGTATTGTACAGATGATGTATATTATATTGGATGCTTGGACATATATAGAGAGGACTTTCTTGCTCGACATGATAGTATGCTATCTGGTTGCTCTTTATCTTAACATGTGTACTTGTCTCTTTATACTGTCTTATAGTTACATGTTGGTAAAACCCTTAGGATGTGTACTTGACTACCTGGACTATGATGCGGATCATACTAGTGGGGACATGGTAGTCCATAAGTACATCCTTCAAGGTCCCTAGTCGTGGGTGTATCGAGACGGGGCATCGATATACCAGTGTAGACTAGCGTATACGCTTCTCGACCCATGAGATGGGCGATGGATGATCCCATATCCATTGGTGTTTGACATCAGAGATGGTATACGGATGCTCAGTGGAGACTGGGTACACTAGACGGACTCGCCGAGAACTCCCAGATGGTATTATACCTCACGTCAGATGGCAGTTATCTGGTGACACTTGTGCAGGTTAGTCTGTAGACCCGGGATCGTCATAGAGTCTTGTGTGATTCCCACTGTGCTTTGATTTCCACCTTACCACGTCCATGAGGGCGTGCAAAACGGTGGTTTTTGGGTACAGTCCCGAGTCACATGGAGGCAATGAGCGATAGGAGGGGTTTCGTCTCTCCCGGTATTGGGGTTGATGTTGCGCTGTGCTCGATTGGCCGTAACAGGGAAGTCCCTGGCCAGGGCTGATTTAGAGATTTACTGGTAAGTGTTACCAGTAGTTTCTCGACCCGTTATGAGCCTCACATCGGCACGACTTATCGGTTATTGGGGTCTGACGTTTACCACCCCTAGACTTGATATGCGACATATCAGACGAGGAGACCGGACTGTACGGGAAGTGTTACCGGCAGACTTTTACGGGAGTTAGAGCGGGCTTGCTTGCTGATCTTCTGATCGCTCAATACCCGGGTAGCCGTTACGTCCAGCTAGTACCGCTGACGGCTTGTGGGTGCTTGATGTGATCATCACCTACTGCCGGCGTATTGACGAGTGTTTAGAGTCCTACATAGAGGTTTTACTGGCTCAGGCAAAACGAAATAGGAGCACGTATGTGATATGTGCGGGACCGAGAATAATGCGTGTATGTGATACCGTATTCTATTCTCATGACTTTTTGTATCGGTCGGTTATATATGATATAGCCGAGTTATCGAATCAAGTGTTGATTCGATAAGTCGATACAATGGATGTTAGTCGGTTATATGAGATATGACCGGATTATTAAGTCAAGTGTTGATTTAATAATTAATTGTATAATTGTATATTAGATATACTAGTTTACATTTACTAACACTTGTTCACTTTAGGGTTTTTCTCACATGAGCACAATTTTAATGTATATATGATATATATTAAAATGTGTTTTTCTTATTGTATCATGGTTGATGATACACATGACATGGGTGTACAAGACATACACCATTCTATTTTTATGGTGGGTTATAATTATTTAAGGTAATTACAAAATTGGTGGAATTTTGGAAAGAGCATGAAGCTTGTAGAAGCTTGCTTTGCTTTGACAAAGTCCACTACCTTTGTCTTCACCTTAGATTTTTTATTAACCTAACCATTTTGATTAGCTACACTCACCATGGTTAGCCTACTCACTTGATCATTATCCTCATCTCTTTCTTTTCTTCTTCTTATTCATTGCTAAAAAAAAAGGTTGCTAGGGTTTGATCCAAAGTGAGAAAGATTGTGAGAAATAAAATTCTAAAGAGAACCCACTTCCTATTTCTCCATCCTCTACTAGACTAGCACTTTAGTTTAGGGTGTTTGTTTCAATAATTCTCAAGTTAGTGAAGTAAAAGCTTGAGTTGGCATCCTCTCGACGTAGATCATCTTCGGCCTCGAAGACTTCAAGCAAGGACGCGTCTTTCGCCTCGTGAAGCCACGCAAGGGTCCGGGAGAACCACGATCGCAGCGAAACGACTTCAACAAGGAGCTAAAGAAGTGAAGGACCGATCTACAAAGGTTGTATTTCGTATTCACTTAGTTGTAAACATAGTTTACTAGCATATGAAACCCTAATCTCTAGTATACGATCTTGCTTAGGGTTATTCGGCATATAAAAATTTAATTTTGGCATGGTCGATACCTTGTAGAGCCTTGTTAGTGTGCCTAGTAACCCTGCAGGACGGTCGGTGTTGCCATTTTAGCTACGTGGACGGTCGGTTCTGCCCTTTTTGCGATTTGGACGGCCGGTTCTGCCTTTTTTGCGACTTGGACGGTCGGTGCTGCTCTTTTAGCGACTTGAACGGTCGGTGATGCCCTTTTAGCGACTTAGTTGGTCGGTGCTTCCCTTTTAGCGACTTGGACGGTCGGCTCTGCCCTTTTAGCGACTTGGACGGTCGGTGCTGCCCTTTTGGCAACTTGGACGGTCGGGATTTGATTTGACTTGCTCCGCTTTCTGCGGTGTCGAGATTGATGTTGACTTGCTGATTGTGATTTGGGTTGACATCAGCATTACTACGCTGGAATATGGCACCAGGAGTGAATCATCATTTGCCGTGAGTGAATTTCCTTTGTTCCCAGTTTAACGACTTAGGGGTCATCTGTTCCCAGTTTAAAAGACTTAGGGGTCTATCGGATTGGAGTTTGGTATTTTGGGGTTAGGGTAGGCATCAGCGTTGCTAACACTGAAGCACATGTGCCAGGAGCAATTCATCATTTGCCCTTTCCTGTTGGGGAGCGATGGCTTAGGAGACAGGTTTAGGTCCCTATCACCTAAGGCTTTTCAATTTTATGAGCTGTAAGGGTCCCATAAAAGCATTTTCTCCCTACGAGTCGAAAGGATCTCGTAGGTGTACTTTCTCCTTAGGAGTCGTGAGGACTCCTAAGTGTGTTTTTCCTTTGTGAGTCGTAAGGATCCCACGAAGGTGTTTTCTTACGAGTCGTGAGGATCCCGTAAGGTTTGTTCTCCTCATGCATCGTGAGGACGCATGAGTGGGTCTTCCTAAATGGAAGATAATTCCAAGGGCGGAGACCGACCGCTGGTCGGGTGATTGCAATGGGGCATGGGTATGATACGAATTATTTGAGCCTGTAGATTGTATACGATAGCCAGTTTGGGGACCAACCGTAGGGCTGGGAGAATTTTGAGAAATTGGATTTTGGTTGGTATCTGCATCGCTGCACTGGAATATGGTACCAGGAGCGACTCATCATTCGCCGTTTGGAGATTTAGAATTTGGATCTTGTTTGGCATCAGCATTGCTGCACTTGAATAATGCCAGGAGCAACTCATCACTTGCACCGGGAGGACATGGGATTTGGTTTTTGGGTCGGCATTAGCACCGCTAACACTGAAGCGAAATGCCAGGAGCGACTCATCATTTGCCGTTGCCCGTTGGGAAACGATGGCTTAGGAGACAGGTTTAGATCCCTATCACCTAAGGATTTTCAATTTTATGAGCCGTAAGGGTCTCATAAAAGCATTTTCTCCCTACGAGTCGAGAGGATCTCGCAGGTGTATATTCTCCTTAGGAATCGTAAGGATTCCTAAGTGTGTTGCTCCTTTGTGAGTCGTAAAGATCTCACGCAGGGATTTTCTCCTCACAAGGTCGAGAGGACTTTGCGAGTGTATTTTATCTCTTTTCACGAGTCTGCGCCCTTTCGGGTTTTCACAAACTCGCCGGCAGTCCTGCTTTTTCTTACTCACGGAGCCCTTTCGGGTTTTCATCCGTGCCCGTTTTGCTTGTGGACATACCGTTTTTTCGCGCTGGTGGGACTTTAAAAGAACTCTCACCGGCAGGACTTGGGAGAGATATGGGTCGTTTACGCCCATGGATTGTATACGGTTTTGCAGGATGTATGATCCAGACCGTAGGGCTGATGTGCTCAATTCACCTGCGACTTGGAGCATTCACGCGTAGTATTTCTTGAGATATCGGCCATTGATGAGTGGCATGGGCCTTTCTCCCTCAGCACTTATTAGCTGGTAGGATCCTCCGTCGAACAGTTTCTCGATGACGTATGGTCCTTCCCAGTTTGGCTCGAATTTTCCCTTGGCATGTCGATTGGGGATGATCGGTCTTCTGAGGAACAACACCAATTCACCTTTCTTGAAAGTGTGGAGACGGGTCATCTTGTTATAGGCCCGTGACATTTGGGCTTGGTATAGCTCCAGATTTTGCTGCACCGTGAGCCTCTTTTCTTCGAGGGCATCAAGCACTTCCAGCCGAAGGAGCACGTTTTCCTCCTCCGTCAATTCGTGCTGAATGACCATTCTTAAGCTTGGAACTTCAACTTCGAGGGGGAGGACCGCCTCTACTCCGAAGAGCAATGAGTATGGAGTGGACTGAGTTGGAGTACGGTGCGTGGTATGATATGCCCATAATGCCTCGTGAAGCTTGAGATTCCAGTCTCTCTTGTTGGCTGAAGCATTTTTCCTCAGGAGCTTGCATAGAGTCTTATTGAAAGTTTTGGCTAGCCCATTGGCTCTTGGATTATAGATGGAGGAATATCTCCAGTCTATCTTGTGTTGAGTAGCGAATCTTGAGACTTTGAAGCTCTTGAAAGAAGGCCCGTTGTCAGAAATGATTCTTCTTGGTGTACCGAAGCGGTATAAAATATTGTGCTGGAAGAACGTAAGAATATTTTCTGTCTTGACTTCTTTTAGCGGGACAGCTTCAGCCCATGTGGAGAAATAGCCAGTTGCGTCCAATATGAACCGGTGGCCTCTGGATGACGGAGGATCAATTGGGCCAACTGTGTCGGTGCCCCAGACTTCGAAGGGCCACGACGCCACCGTAGGATGCAATGGATTGGGATGCTTGTGAATGAAATCACCATGAATTTGGCAGATATGCCATTTCTTTGCATGCTCTCCGCAATCCCATATCATGGTGGGCCAGTAATACCCAAGCCGTTTAATTTGAAGTCGCATCTTGGGGCCAGATTGGTGAGCACTGCAAACGCCCGAGTGAAATTCTTTCATGACTTTCTGGGCTTCGGCCGATGACAGACATCTGAGCCAGAGTTGGTCATATGACCTGCGGTATAGCGTGTCATTTACAAACACGTATCGGAGAGATCTCTTCTTCAACTGAATTCTTGCAGATTTTCCATCGGGTAGCTTGTCGTATCGGAGGTACGCTATGAAGGGTTCTCTCCAATCGGGCTCGTCTTGAATGATCGAAGTTTCTTCGGCAGGACTGCCCTTCTGTTCTGCGCTTTCCTCTTCTCGTAGAGAGACTGGGGGTAGAATTTGCCGGCTCCTGACTGTGATCAGAATTTCGTCCATGTCAGGATCAGCCAGCTCCTTGGCTAAGCGAGTGAGTACGTCAGCCTTTCCATTCAACGCTCTAGGGACTCTCATTAGTTCAATGTGAGTGAACCGTTTCATGAGTTCCACCACTCGGCCTCTGTACCGAACTAACTCGGGTTGTATATCTTATAGTCGCCGCTTACTTGGTTGACGATAAGCTGGGAGTCACCGTAAACCCGTAGCCGAAGGATTTCCATTTCTATGGCGAGCTCCAGACCAGCTATCAGTGCTTCATACTCAGTCTTGTTGTTTGTGCGAGGCTCGGTGAGAGCAAAAGAACGCCGTAAGGTTCCTATCGATGGCGTGATATACACCAATCCTATCCCTGCTTTTATCTCTGGGACACTTGATTTACTGGAGGTCCTTATCGATGATGCCCCATCGAAGTAGGGCTCCCAACATGGCTTGTCATTCTCGAGGTGCAGCATTTGTTCGTTGGGTAACTCGCAATTGAGCGATGACCCTTCTGGTATGGGATGAGCAGTAAGAAAGTCCGCAAGAGCTTGTCCTTTTACTGCTTTCTGAGGAGTATAAACTATGTCAAACTCAAGTAGCATGACAGCCCATCTTGCCATTCTGCCAGCTAGGCTTGCTTTAGTCATCAAGTGTTTGAGCGGGTCGACCTTGGAGATCAGCATAACCCAATGAGCGAGCAAATAGTGCATCATCTTCTTTACAGCAAATATCAGAGCCAGGCATTGCTTTTCGATTGGGGAATAGTTGTGTTCCGGCCCGACTAGAGTTCGACTGAGGTAGTAGAGGGCATTTTCTTTTCCCTCCTCGTTGTTCTGGGCAAGGAGCGCACCGAGTGACTCATCTAGCGCAGCAGTGTAGAGAATCAGCGGTTTATTTGAAACGGGAATGGCCGGCACTGGAGGGTGCAACAAGTACTATTTGATGCTTTCGAACGCTTCTTGACATTCGGTATCCCAGACAAAAGATCTCCTTTCTTCATGAGCTTTGAGAAGGGCCTACATCTCCCCGATAAATTTGAGATAAACCTCCGTATATAAGCAAGCTTGCCTTGAAAAGATCTTAGCTGCGTCAGACTTTTTAGAGGGGGCATCTCCATGATGGCCTTTATCTTTGATGGGTCAACTTCGATCCCTCGATGTCGGACTATGAAGCCTAGGAATTTTCCCGATGACAAGCCAAAAGCACACTTTGAAGGATTCATCTTCCGATTGTATTCCTTCAGTCTAGTGAGAACGGTCCTAAGATCTTGGATGCGGTCGGCCTTAGCTTTAGTTTTGACGACCAGATCATCAACATAGCATTCGACGACTTTATGGATTAGGTCATCAAAGATATTGTTCATTGCCCTTTGATATATAGCACCTGCGTTCTTCAGTCCGAACGGCATCACTTTGTAGCAGTATATTCCGATCGGGGTTCTAAATGCTGTGTGTTTCTCATCCTCAGGCGACATTTTGATCTGATTATATCCAGACGAACCATCCATGAAGGTGAACAACTGGTAATTTGAGGTGTCATCGACCATCATTTCCATGACCGGTAGCGGGAAGTCGTCTTTAGGACATGCCTTGTTGAGGTCCCTGAAATCGACACAAACTCAGATCTGCCCATTTTTCTTCTTCACTGGGACTATGCATGCGATCCAGTCCACATATTTCTCTTCCCTGATGAAGCCGGTATCGATGAGCTTCTTGGTTTCCTCAATGACCTTTTCTTCTGGTTCCCTTCTCATTCTTTGAGGAGCTTGTTTGACTAGCTTAGCATCAGGAGATATAGCCAGTTTATGTACGGCCACTTCAGGGGAAAGGCCAGGCATTTCTTTGTATGTCTACGCGAAGCAGTCGACGAACTCATGCAGCAGGGCAATTAGCTGCTCTTTCATTTTCTCTGACAAGAGTGAGGTGATATAGGTCGGCCTTAGATTATTGGGCGTTCCTAAGTCAATCTCAGTTAGCTCGCCAAAGGTTGCTTGTTCGCCATCTTCAAGCTCTTGAGGAGCTTCTTCTGGCTCGGCTATCTCGTCATCATCATTTGATCTTTCGCTGGCTTCACCAACATGGATCATGTAGCATGCTTTGGAATCAGGTTGAATGAAGCCTATGCCCCGTCTATCTAGAATTCGTCCATCGATGAGTGCTCGGACCTGAGGCGGATGCCATAGCCCTTCATAAAACTTTTTTTCGGACTCCGTTTGATATAACTGACATCCGCACCTTTTGAAATATTCCTGCATCTCGGGTGCATAGTATCTGGGATTGAGGACGGCTCTTATGCCTCTCACATAGGGAAGGCACACGACAGACAAATCGTCCGGGTGCACAACGGGGTTTGACCCATAAAATAGGATTCCCTTCTGTCCAATTTTCCTCCCCAGAACGTAGAAAGTTTTCAGCCGGTCCATGGTAGAGACTGACAATGCATCGAGCTCTTTGCACATCTGCTCCGGCACTCTTGTGACAACTAGGGACCCTTCTGCAATTTCGAAGGTCTTTCATTGTTTCGCTTGCTGCATAGGAGTCCAATCTGCACAGCTGTTGCACGGCATGTCCTCTTCCTCCGACCCTTCAGTGTCGCTGCCAAGATGAGGGCTGTTTACCGCCGAAAAGACGTGATCGGGACGTTGGGACGTCTGGCCTGAATTTTAGGGGCAGATGCTATTTGGTTTTATCCGTCCACCTCTCCGAAGATACCAAGTTAATTTATGGTACCGTGTATCGGAGGTTTAGACGGATGCGGCCGATATACTAGACTTCGTCGGATTCCCCTTTATTTGAGGGGTTATTGATTGTAGGGACGCTCTTCCCTACAGGCGTAAGCCCCTGCAGTTAATTACGCTACCGTATCGCGGTAACAACTTTCTCCTTCTCCAGATGGTCACTTCGTGTCGTGTATGTTTATTTTATTTTTGGTTGCCCGTGGATTGTATACGGAGACTAATTTATATTGTCGCCCGTAGGGCGTGAATTAGTCCAAATCCGTATCTTCTTAAATTTGGGTTTGGGTTGGGTTTAAGGATCGTTAATCTCATTTGAGACTAAGATCAACTTAAACGTTTGTTAAGGATACGTTAGTCTAGTTTTTTGACTAAGATCAACTTAACGTTTGTTAAGGACACGTTAGTCTAATTTTAGACTAAGATCAACTTAACAGGATCATTTAGATCTAACAAGAGAGCATTTGGACTCTATTGTTTTAGTTTAGGGACATTGCGGTCTATAATTAGTTTAAGGACATCACGGTCCAGTTTAAAGACATCATAATCTGTAAAGTTTAAAGACATCATAGTCTATGAGTTTAGGGACCTCACAGTCCATAAAGGTTAAGGACATCATAGTCCATGAGTTTAAGGATCTCACGGTCCATAGAGATTAAGGACATCATAGTCCATGAGTTTAAGGACCTCACAGTCCATAGAGTTTAGTTTAGGGACATTACGGTCCAGTTTAAAGACATTATAGTCTGTAAAGTTTAAAGACATCATAGTTTATGAGTTTAGGGACCTCACAGTCCATAAAGGTTAAGGACATCATAGTCCATGAGTTTAAGGACCTCACAGTCCATAGAGTTTAGTTTAGGGACATTACGGTCCAGTTTAAAGACATCTTAATCTGTTTGGTTTTGGTTCAAACCGTTTGGGGATGCACCAAAAGTTATCGGTTATCGAGACCCTCCACCTCTCTGAAGACGTTGAAGGATTACAACGACATATATCAGAGGTATGAAGAGATGTACCCTTGAACCAATATCCCGATTTGGGGAATGGGATGAATATCAGTTTAGATGTCATCTGTTAGGAGAACACTAGTCATCTTTGGGACTAAGATTAGTTTGGGGAGACCTGAACATGAGGGCTCAGTTTATTGGTGACAAAAAAGGTCTTGGCTTCGGAAGACTTGGCTAATTTGAGCTAAGGTTGATTTCCCTTAGTCACCCCATAGTGCTAAGCACTGAATCAGTATTAAATATTGGACTTTGGAGGAGCTTACGTGTGAACACGTAAGGGGCCCTGAAGTGGGCATTGTTTCTTGAGTTTATTCCCTCATATATATATATAAAAGAGCTGAACACTTGGCTCACGTGTGAGCATGTGAGGCACTCGAGGTAAGAACTGTTCTCTGGATTTTATTTCTCTTTCATTTATAAGTGCTAAGCACTTGGTTCATCAAACAGTCACGTGCAGACACGTGAGGTGCCTTCAAAATGCGAGCGCTGTCTTTGGATTTTTCTCCTTCTTTTAAACACAACTGTTTGGGGGTCACATGGGAACATATGAGGCACCCCAAACTGGGATCTATCTTGGGTTTATTCCCTTTTTTCCTTTTCTGAGTGCTAAGCAATATTAGGTCACGTGAGATCACGTGAAGCACCCTGAAGAATGACGATTGCCTTTGTTTTATTCTCCTTTTCTTTTTCTGAGTGCTAAGCACTATCAAGGGATCATGTGAGGCCACGTGAGGCGCCCCCAAATTGAGATGTGTTTTAGATTTACTCCCCTTTTTTGAAAAGCTTGTTCGGTGGTGAGCCAAGAGTTATTGGTTATTGGGACCCTTCACCTCTCTGAAGACGTTGAAGAAATACAACGACATGTATCGGAGGTGTGGAGAGATGTACCCTTGAACCAAATTCCAGATCGAGGGGAGAGATCATGGTGGGATGAACATCATCTTAGATGCCAGGAGTTCATTAGCTATCTTTGGGAATAAGATCGGTTTGGGAGGCCCTGAGCATGGGGGGCTCGATTGATTGCCCTCGGGAGATTTGATCGTTCGGCTAATATTGGCCTCTCATAGTGTTAAACACTAATATATGATCAGCGCTCACGTGCTCCCACGTGAGGCCTTAAAGTAGTGTTAAACACTAGTGTATGATCAGCACTCACGTGCTCCCACGTGAGGCGCTTGAAATAGTGTTAAACACTAGTGTATGATCAGCACTCACGTACTCCCACGTGAGGCGCTTGAAATAGTGTTAAACACTAAGAATTTGATGCGCTCACGTGGGGTCACGTGAGACGCTTGAAGTTGGTGCTGCTCCTTTGGATTTATTCCCTTGTTTCTTTTCTAAGTGCTATTGGGTCATGTGGGATCACGTGAGGCGCCCCAAGAATGGAAACTGCCCTTTGATTTATTCTCTTTCTGCTTTATAAAAGTTAAGCATTGCTTGGAGGTCACGTGGGGTCACGTGAGGCACTCCAAAAACAGGGTTTATTCCCTTTTCTATTTTATAAGTGTTGAGCACTTCTCAAGGGTCACGTGGGGTCACGTGAGGCGCTCCTAAAATAGGGTTTATTCCCCTTTTTCTTTTATAAGTGCTGAGCACTTCTCAAGGGTCACGTGGGGTCACGTGAAGCTCTCCAAAAATAGGGTTTATTCCCTTTTTTCTTTTATAAGTGTTGAGCACTTCTCAAGGGTCACGTGGGGTCACGTGAGGCGCTCCAAAAATAAGGTTTATTCCTTTTTTTTCTTTTATAAGTGCTGCGCACTTCTCAGGGGTCACGTGGGGTCACGTAAGGTGTCCCAAAAATAGGGTTTATTCCCTTTTCTCTTTTATAAGTGCTGAGCACTTCTCAGGGGTCACGTGAGGTCACGTGACTAGATCTCATTCTTTCCCTCTTTGTTCCTCAAAGGTGCTCATGTGGAAACACGTGAGTTTTTATGTAGCGTTTGAATGCTAACGAATCATCATGCCGTTCTTCTATGGTTCTAAGGGATCAAGTTCTCCTTTTGTTCTTTGTAGGGATTAAATTCTTTTTAAATGGTTAAACCCCAGTTCTAGAGGAACTAAATTCCTAGATGTTTTGTAAGAGTTAAACTCTTTTGGATTCAGTTCTTTCCTCTAGGCTTTAAATCTGCATGACAGAATCTCCCCGATGAGAATTAAATTCTCAACTTATGGGGAGATCTGCTTCTGCAGATCTTAACCAGAGGAAGAACTAAGTTCTTTGAGAAGAGTTAAACTCTTGATTTGAGAATTAAATTTTCTTTTTCTGGGAGCTTTTGGGAGGGGTTCCCTTCTTTAGAGAATTAAATTCTCTCTTTATTTTTCTTCCCCTCTCCCCCTATGTCTCTTTTCTCCTTCTTGGCTCCTATTTATAGGAGAAAGAAAAGAATCAGTTTGTTCAGCAAATCTCTCATTGAGAGATTTTGATTAATTTTATAACCAACATGATCTTTTAGATAACTCGGTGAATTTTATTCACCGTTTGATCTTTAATCCAAAGGCCCTCTATTTAACAGAGAAGATTTTTTGTTTGTTTAACAAGATTATGAATATCTTGTTAGTTTTAACAAGATTAGAATTTTATTCTATCATATCTTTTTAGTTTAATAAGATCAGAAATATATCTTCTTAATATGAATATCTTGTTAACATAGAATTTTATTCTTGTTATAAAATTAGGAAAATATTTTCCTAAGATAGAATTTTATTCTATCAAATGATCACCGCTGGATCTTTGATCCAAGGGTCCTCTGTTTAACAGAGAAGATCTTTCTAGTTTAAGGAAGATTAAGAAAATATTTCCTAAATAGAATTTAATTCTAGAATTTGATAGGAACATTTTAAATTAGGGTGCTCACATGCTTTGCATGTAATTGGCAAAAGCACTCACGTGTTTAACACATGACCCCTAGTGTGGGTTTTAGCTTGTTTATGTTCAGCGCTTATATGCCTTGCATATAAGCGCTCACGTGTTTTACACGTGAGGCCTGTTTGGCCATTGGTGATGCGCTCATATGCTTTGCATATGAGCGCCCACGTGTTTTACACGTGATGCCTATTTGGCCATTGTTGATTTATGTTCAGCGCTCATATGCTTTGCATACGTGCATCCACGTGTTTTACACGTGATGCCTGTTTTTTGAGGATTCTCACCCTTTTTTGTAAGGGAACAAGTAGCTCTTGGCCGAAAATTTTGGCGGGAACAGCGATGACTCCAACAAATGCCCAATCAGACGTCTTCTCTGGCCTCTCTGTCGATCGGTCTACGGCGTCTTCCCGAAGAGCCGAAATCTGCCGAGTGCTTAAAATAGAAAAGTTAAGGCAGAAGCGGCTCAGGTATCGAGCCAACAAAAGGGCCAGATCTCCGGCCGGGTGGAATCGTATGAGATTCCAAGAGCAGAGTCATCCTACAACGACGACTGAATCGGCCGTAAAAATCAACAATTCCTTCGAACCTCTGAAGTGGGTTCAGAAAAATGCCATGATCGCTAGGATTAAGAAGACAGTGGTCCGAATGTTGCTACAAAGAGACGTGTCTTGGCCCCAACAGAAAAAATGTGATACTGTCTCTTCAAGAGTCTATCAGATGCTTTGTGCCGCACGAAAACAGCGGGGCAAAACCAAAAAAGAAGCGTCAGAACCATTCAAGAATCCGGCCAGGCCAGCCGCCTTCAGTCGACTGCCCGTTACCAAAACAGGAGGGTCAAGACAGCGATCCGAGAAATCAGTCGCCGATAATAAAAAGACGGCTGGATATGTTATCTATACGGTCTATATGGTAGGCGGCGCCCCAGCGACAACTTTCGCAGCAAAAGCAAGGATGGGCCACCACATCCCAAGCCCAATCTGACTTGAATGTGGTTGCCGCTTCCCAGGAACAGCCGCCTCCGCTGGATGATGAAAACCCTCTCGATGAGGACGATAGGCAGAAGGACCCTTCGGTTCAGGCAGAGTCAAGCTCAGACAGCGAGGAAGAGCCGACTTTCTGCCCCAGGACCACGGAGCAAGAGCTGCTTCAAGAGCTTCGAAAACAGCTCAAGAGCAAAGATAAAGAGATGGTCAGGCTCTATTCTAAAATTGGCAACCTAACGAACGTTGTGATGCAGCTTACGGCTCAAATTGCTCGAGCGCCTCTCAATTAAGCACAAGTCGCTACTCATGAGCCGGATGATGGCAATCCGAAGCGGCCGATGCCTGTCCCTTTGGGTCCAAGATTCGTCGAGCCACACGAAAGCCGGCCACATTCCACTTCTGGGGACGCCTTGGCCCCAGATAACACCATCCCGCTAACACAAGATCGGATAATGGATTTGGTCACCAGCAAGGTTAAAACATTGGTGGCCGAAGCTGAAGCTCAGAAAGAAATTGGCAGTAGTGGGCGGCCATATCCCGCATAGTACGATCTGATCGAGTTCCCGAGCGGCTACGTCATTCTTAAGTTCGGAAGATTTGACGGAACGGGAAATGCAAATCAGCACATCGCCCACTTCAAAGCATCGTGCGGAAATACATGGGGCAATGATGCGTTCCTTCTTTGTCAGTTTGTCAACAGCCTGACCGGTGTCGATTTTGACTGGTACGCGAGTATACCAGAAGGGTCCGTTATTACCTTTGCCCAAATGAAGTCTCTGTTTCGGCAAAGGTTCATGAGTGTCACTGATAAAATCTCCATTGCCGACCTTGTGAGCACCAAGCCAGGGAAGAATGAAAGTAATACCGACTTTATCGCCTGATGGCGTAATCTCACAGTCAAGTGCGAACCGCCGCTGGAGCAGGACCAGTCTGTCAGCCTTCTCATTGAGAACCTCAGCAATTGGATGGTCCCATTCTTATGTACAGCAGGCCTCAAGACGTTTCAAGAGCTAACCAAGAGAGTACAAATGCTAGAACGCTCGAAGCAAGAGTCTTGTAACACCCTAGTTCATTTATACCAGTTCTAATTCGAGTGTTTCTTTATTTATGGTATTTTCCTGATTTATTGTGTTTTGGGTGCGAATAGTGTATTTGACTTCCGTATTTTGCATCCGACCCGACCCGCTTGCTGGAAATCTGTCTTGATTCTTGTTTATGATTTATCCTGGCTTGTTGTGTGGATCCGTGCACTTGTCATTATTATATACTGCATACTGGTATTAAAATATGGCATCTACATTTTTAGTATAACATTTAAAGTCACATAAAATATTTTAAAATATATAGCATGGCCTGCATGATACCCCTAACCCCGTCGTAGCATCCGCGCATCTTGTTCTAGTCCCGTTCAGTGAAACGGACACGTTTGGATGGCTACGTGCATGTGCGTGCATCCGTTCTTGGGGGTATGCATTTTTGTTACCCGGATATCTAATTTTGGTTTTGGTTGACATGTATATTTTCCTTATTTTAAAACCATAATTTTAGACCCGACCCGGGCGTGCTTTGGACTATTTTTGTATTAGCCAAAATATCAAATATTTTAACTAATATTATATTTAATATTTCTAAGTGAATACTACGTTAAAAAATTTGTTTAAACTAAAAAAATATTTTAAAGATTTTTTTAATCAAAACTTTTTTAAAACAGACTCTCTCTCTCTCTCTCTCTCTTTCTCTCTCTCCCTCTTTCTCACTCCTCTCGCATACACTGTTCCTCGCGATCCCCTCACCTTCCTTCACACACTAGCGTCACCTCCCTCCTCTTTTCTTTCCTCTTCGTTTCTTTAAAACCCATGCACCGCGATGAGATCCCCACGAGAACCCTAATCCTAACCCTAGCCGCCTCCTCTTCCTCGACGTCGTTCATCTCACCTCTCCCGTCTCGCCTCCATATTCTTCTCATCACCCTTTCCTTTCGTCCTCGCCCCGAGAACCTAAGAACCCACTCCCGACGACCCCTCTCCGCATCTGCAACCCCAAAAACCCGACCCGTCTTCACCGCCGATCTCCCACCATCATCACCTCGACCTCCTCCTTCTCTTCATCACCACCATCATCTCTCTCTCCCCTGCACACCCCAACACCAAGAACCCCGAACCCGAGCACCCATCCCTGCACACACCCTCATCGCCTGAGCCTCGCTGCACACCCTCACACCGGTGACCCTTGTCGTCTTCCCCTTCTCCTCCTTTGTCCCCAGAAACCCCAGAAGCAACCCAGCCTTCTCTTCTTCTTCTTCTTCTTCTTCTTCTCTCTTCTTCTTTCTTTCTTGATTTCACATTTTCCGGTGATCACCGCCGGAGCCGTGCCGCTGTCGACGATCCGAGAGATCCAGTGAATGTCCCTTGCCTGCGTGAGTACCTTCTTGCCTTGCCTAGACCCGTCCCGCGTGCCGCGTGTGGTTTTGTGACGTTTACCCGATGTCGGACGCTACGTTTACACCCCGTCGTGTGATCCGTTCAGGCAAGTTTATCTTGCTATATGCTATAATACTTATCTTGCATCCATATGAGTAAAAATATTACATGTTGATTGAATTGTACATCCATATTATGTTTTACTGTTTTTCAGATACCCGTATGCATCCATATCATTTAAAATACATGTAGCCGTATCTACAGATCATATTAATTCATGTTATTATTGTAGTAACAACCCATGCTTAATAATGTGTATTCCACTTAGTCTTCAAGCTGTAAATGTAACCCCTGATCGATATTTGTGTATCTATTCCATTAATTATATATCTAGTTGCATGCCATGTCACGTTATTTCATATTACAGCTATATTAACACCCCATACTTGATAATATGCATCCTATATAGTCATGGAACTGTAGTTGTAACCCCTGATAGTTAATTGAGCATATATGTTTATTTGTGTATACATACCATTAATTCTGCATACCTAGTTGCATGCCATATTACATTAACTCATATTATTATTACATTAGTACCCCATACTTGATATTGTACATCCTATATAGTGATGACGTAACCCCTGATAGATATTCGTGCACCCATGCTTTTACTATACATCCGTACTTTTATCCTGATTCAATACTTGCTACATTTTACTGTTGGGCACCCATATGACACACCATGCACTACTTGACATGACCTGATACACTACTACTTGACATGTTACCTGATCCTGTTTCTAATGCTGACAATCCTGACTTATTGTCCTGATGGACATATCCTGTTGTCTGTATAGACAAACCTATTCCTGCTTGATCCTGTGTTGGCATTAGCTTCAGATTTATCAATACCTGACTTGAACACATAACTTGGGGGTATGGAGAAATCAATGATGAAACCTGACTTGTAACTCGACAGTTCAATACTTATACTGATCAGTTTTAGGGGTAGGCCAGTCCCGGGATGATATTGCTGACATCATTCGTCTATACATGTTTCCTGTTTGTGCTTAGCGGCACGTCTCGGATTCAGCCCCGAGAGTCTGGACCGTGGTCCTGGATACGCACGAGATACTATTGAGTTACATCGATGATTCATTAAATTGATTTCACAAACTTGAGAGTAATTAACCCAGTTGTTAGTTCAGATTACTCATGTCACGACCCAAATGTGGCACGTGACCGGCACTTAAATCACATGACATCTACAAACATCGACGCGATCCAAGTAAGCCGAAAACCCGGAATCTAAACACTTTTTGAAAAATATTGGAGGTGAGTTTTAAAATAGTCATCAAATGGAATCAGTTTAAATAACATTTAAACTTTTTAACTAAGTATGTTTAAGAAGTATCTATGACATTTTGAAATTTGACAGCACCTCCTTTGAAATTTCTACATAAAAACCCGATACAACTACAACAATAAAATAGCCTTCCAACGGAAGGTAGCTTTCACGTCCAAACGACGGAACAGCTAAACAAACCATATCAGAAGTCGTCTCTAAAGAGTACGGCCTCAGAATTTCTAAGTCTCGTTTCTAAGTCCACAATATACCATTTCTAAGTTGATGGAGTTTCCACTAGATACAAGAATATATGAATAATCAAGAGTGGGTACGATACAATAATAACTCATTTACCAATCAATCATCGAAAAGAATGTGTGCCCAAGCCACTGATAATCCAAGCGGTGAAACCTACAAGAAACTGTGGCACAATGGGGATGAGTTGCCAACTCAGTGAATAAAAGTACATTTAAATGTAAAAATCGAAATGCATGACGATACCCAGGTCATAAGTATAGTACTACCGTAATCTGTACTAATATAATATGATATACCTGTGTATGATAATGCAACACTATCTGTCATGCAACCCCAAGTAGAACACACACACACACACATATAGGTATTGTCCCCTGGATCAGTCCTGGTCGACTATAATAACTGAAATCTAAACGTGTACCTCATGATAGAAATCATATCAATATAAATGGATGTCTAGTATCGACATCCGAAAATCCAAAATCTCTCGTGTCCAGTATCGACACGTAAATGCAGATACATCGACACCATCTCAACAGATAATCGCCACCCGATATCCCTGGCCCGGTCGGTATCCCCTGGATATCCGCCGTGCCCATCGAACCCCGGTCAGTATTTCCTGAATATCTTTCATGCTCATCTCTATCTCCGGAATCGAGTATCTTCGTTAGGCTCCTCGCCTAAAATGCGGCTATCCTGCCCCTGGGTCTCGACCGGGTCCACCATGTATCCAACTGTAAGCCCACCGACTCAGTCTGGTTAACTTGTAAATCCGCATCCGTATGACCCCCAACTCGGTCCGGAATAAAATCAGAAAAACACAAAACTCATGGTGGACGTTTAATTCATCATATCAAAAATATCAAGTAAGGAATAAGAATACTTGCATAAATTATATTGATGATATATTATATATATACATATATAAAAGTGTCCCATACCACCGATATATATCATCAAGAGTAAAATATCCAGAAAATCCATAAGAATCAAATACAACATCTATAATACTAATATTCGTAATTTACAACGGGAATAAAGAAAGACTACGTAACTATATCACATAGACATAATGATCTCAATTCTACTGTATCATGGCAATACTAATGAGGTGTAGTGTAGCATATGCGTCTGTGCTCGTGCAACATGGAAATCATTAGTATTTGTGCAAGTGTTCTACGGTGTAACAACCTATTTATATTTAACACATATATAACAAAATGGCTCTACAGTGACATGGCAGTACCAAGGAGGTATAGTGTAACGTATATTTACGTGCTTATGCAGTATAGTACTCATTGGTATTTGTGCAGTGTTCTATCAGAGTGTTCGTGTCGCAGAAACGGATAACATCGATAATATAATGCAAACATGTAAAGTAATCTAAGCGTAACTATTGTAATTACTTACTATGAACTATACTATTATCTTTAGAATTGAAACGAAACATTGAGTTTGAAATAAGCAAGCTGCCCTAGATTAAAATAGATATTCATTTTGGAAATTGGCACCGCATCTTTGTATTTTATTAAAAGACAAACGAATCACATATTTTAAAAGAATATAGCTCACATAAGTATTACACCCTAAAACGGAATATAATCTAACAGTGTGAGTCAAAGGATAAATTGGCCATTATTCGGCATACGAATTTCAGCATTTCCAATGCGTATAATTTCTTATATAATATCTCATCATATCACTGTATCTGTATCATTTCAAGTATGGCATGATCCCTCGTACAAATCCATCAAACCATATCCATATCGTATCACTGTATCTGTATCATCTTAAGTATGGCATGATCCCTCATACAAATCCACCAAATCATGTTCACATCGTATTACTGTATCTCATCTAAAACCATGCATGAAATTATATGCAATTGAAGGACATACTAGATGCGATACTATATAATTATCTTGAATAAATACTAAGCTAACTAGATATTATAATACTATTTATAAGGTTGCGGGGGTGCTATACGCCATCCACCCGACTTCCCCGGTAAATGTAAATCTACTCACCAACTTAAGGAATTTGCTGAATTCCACGCTGTTAAGTCGTCAACTCCGTCTCGAGATCCTTCGCGATCGCACCTATAATCGTATTTACGAAATATCGGCGTAAACATTATATCAAAACTCCAAACAATGAGATAGGTATCCATAGGTTAAAACCTACAGTATACTTAAACCAAAAACGACAATATAAATCTATCGTTAATGTATAAACGTTAACGGTTCAGCTGCAGTACGAAAATATGAAAACCAATATCGTAATATCGGAACTTTGATAAAACTTTTACTAATCATTCCCAGATCTTTTTGTAAGAATACTGGAACAAATCAAACAATACCATAGCTTATAAAATACCAAAACAAAGCTACAGGAGAAAAACCAACACCAAAAGCCAAGGAATGGCCGGCGAGCTCGGAAATTGGGTGTATGTCGCCGGATGGAATAGGGAGTTTGAAGCTTGGGTTTTAAGTGGTGACTCTTAGTGGTCTCATTATACTTTTGGTATTGCTAGTTTTTCTAGTGATTATATCTATTAGTCCCAGATTCAATTACAGTAGCTAAATTATCACAAAATCCTAGTTTATGATACTGCACAATTAAACATGCTACGTGTTGTATATAGAACTTTACTCCAAAAACTGATACTAGCTTATAGATTCAACCTACTGCTAAAATAACTTAATTAAACAATACCAAACATACCTATACACCTACAAAGAGATACCCTAAAAATTACAATATCCAACTCCACCAGAAATCCGGCGAGCTCGGATTTTGCCTTCATGTCGCCGGCCAAAATCCGAGGTAAAGGGCTCGTCTTCCTATGGGTTATTCTAGGTCCAATTTACAAGATTAATGCACTGTTTGGGTTTTCTAATTTACATCTAACCTATAACAGATTCATAAACAGAGCCTAATCTATCAAAATACGATATATACCGATATCATACAAAAACAGTATTGAACTAAGAACTGTAGGGTTGAACTTATACCTATTGAATGATTCACAAGAGAACACCAGCTCAAGGATGGTATGTGGGAACATCTATGTTTTATAGTATCACAAGTTTGAAGAAGTGCATACTTGAAGAAGGAATTCATTGCTCTCTTTCCTTTGATAGGAACACTTAGAAATATTTTTGGTTTTGGGCTGAAGAGTATTGTGTTCAGGTTGAGAAGGCTAAAAAGATTACTGAGGAATTTCCTAAGTGTTGTTTGGTGTATAGAAAGCATGAGGTGCATGATAAGAGGTAGAGGTGGCATGTGAAGAAGGTGGATGTGTCCTATGGTGAAGCATGATGCATTCATGTAAGGAGGTGGTGTAAAGAGAAGAAGGAGGAGGTGGAGGGATATGAATAAGGGTGAGGTGTATTGAGGGTGAGGGTTTAGACTTAGGTTAAGATATAACCAACCATACAACAATTAACAATATTTTTTATATAAATATCTAAATTCAAATGCAAAAGAATGAAATACTTAATTTTACACTTAAATACCATTATCATATAATAACATCTACATCCATACTTAAAATGAAATACTTGTTATGACATTTAAATATTCTTATCTTAATATGAAATCTTATATCATGTTACAATTTAAATCCATGTGACACAAAAGATATGAAATGATTTAATCTATCGCTTAAATGTCATTAGCTTAAATGTAAGATTCAATATCATGTTAAAATAATTAAAATATAATTTTTATGACATCACACCTTTATTCACAATCTACCAAAATAATCACATTTTTACGGATATAATCCCGATACCAAAAGTCATATATGATTTTACTTGCAAACTTTATTTAAAAATTCATATTTAAAAATATTAATATTTAACATTTTCCAAAATGTTACAACTCACCGCATGCACATCTTCATTGTTCCATATTCGCGTTACTGTTATACACTCTTATTACTGTTCATACTCATGCCTGCCTATCTTGTTACTTCCTGATTATATTTTATTGTTTGATTTAATTACGCACTGACGTCTGGGTTTTGCATGGCCCAGATCCTCTATCTTTGTTGCAGGCCGTTCAGGAGTATTTCAGCCGACAGCTGAGCAACGATGACCCTGTTAGTATTCCAGTTTAGTTTCCTTTCAGCATTTTTATTTCCTGATGTGAGCCCGTATTTGGGACGTACTTTCCAGATTGTTATTATTACTTGGATCTATTGCTTCCGCATATTATTTCTGGACTCGTTTATTCTGGCTTATGGACATGTACTAGATAGTTTATTTTATTTTCCTGTTCTTGATATCTTCTAGACAGCCGTAATATGACTGTGGAGGGATGTTTCCTACCTACAGGTAGCATGGTTGGCTCTGTCACGTGCCGATCTTAGCGCACTCTAGGAAGCGGGGTGTGATAGGGTTTGTTTGGTATCAGAGACATAGGATTTAGGTTAATCGGGTTTGATTCTTTTGTAGTTAGGTATTGGACCCAATACACGAATCGGAAAATCCGTGATTAGGAACATGTCTTGCCACTTGGTTATCGTGATTCTTTAATCATATCTTTCTCTTGACCCCTGTCCTGACGATATGCAAACCACTTTGCATCTCGACTTGAAACTTTTGGTTCCCTATTGTTTTCACTAGGATTTGGGCGACTTGAACAGAATTATGTGATTGTAATTATGAACTGCAGCATGGTTACAATGCGGTACTCTATTTAAGTAACTTGGAGTCCTAGTCTTGATTCATATCCTTAATTTACGGTCATTATTCATCGCAAGTTTTGAATCTTGTTTATCATACTAATCCTTTTTGGTGTCTTGGTTTCAGGAACATGGCGGATAGAAATCTGTGATCGTACCAGAGGCGTGTCGATGACGCCGCTTTGTTTGGAGTAATCCGTGGGATGCTGGAGAACCAAAAGCGGCAAACCGAGCAGAACCAGCGGTAAGCCGAAGCTTTTCAGGAAGGTTTGTGGACCGTCCAGCAGTCCGTAAACAATGTTGCGGCCAAACCAGTTGAGCGTGTGGGTACCGTGGCAGATTTTAGAAGACTTGGTCCATCTATTTTCACTGGTTTGGAGGAGCCGTTGTCAGCAGAGCAGTGGCTGGTTGGTACGGAGAATCTGCTCGTTGCGGCATAGATTCCGGAGGACAAGAGAGTGGATGTAGTACGCATCCAACTGGTGGACTATGCCCGTGAGTGGTGGCTCGTGGAAGAGACCCGCTTGCCCAAGCCGATCAGTTGGGAAACTTTCTCGAAGAGTTTCTTGGAGAAGTTCTTTACGCAGACTGCACGGGAAGAAATGGAAGAAAAATTCATCAGCTTGAAGCAGAATGGCAGATCTATGGATGCACATGCGGCTGAGTGGACACGACTCAGTAGATTCGCTGGACCTTTGGTTGCCAACGATGCTGATAGGGCATGGAGGTTCATGCGCAGTTTGGACGTGGACATCCAGAGGCACATTATATCTCTGGGTTTGACCACTTCTCGCAAGTTCTAAAAGCAGCCAGAGAGCAGCAAAGCTTATTATTGAAGACAGAGGGTGAGAGCTGCAGACAGTTGTGGTACGGAAGCCGCCGGTTACGCCGAATCGAGCGCCTATACGTCGAGGTATCCCGGTGGACATGCTTGGCATTATACCAATGAAGAAGCCAGTCGTGCCCGAGAAAAAGGGAAGGACGATTTATGGGTACTGCCTGTAGGGTTCCTAGGCACACAGTAGAGGTCTCACAAGGCATCAACCATGCCATTTTACAAAATTATGGTGCCGAGAAACCCTAGACTACGGATCGTTGCTAGAAATCTAGGCGAAAAGTAAACTAGTTAACACTTAACTACAAGGATATGGAAATTACAACCTTTGTAGATCCGGATATCCACCTCCACGGCTCCGCAACGAAGTCTCCTCGCTGTCCATGTCGAACCCCGGGCTCTAGCGTCGGCTTCATCGGAGAATGAACGGGCTTGGTCATCGACGACGATGCCGAAGATGATCTACGTCGAGGCATCGCTAGATCAAGCTCCCAACTTCACAAAGTGATGAAACTTGTGAAGGAAACACACTCTACTACTTGGCAAGAGGTAGAGGATGAAGAAATAGGAGGTGGGTTCTCTTTAGAATTGGATTTCTCACTCTCAAGCTCAAGTTGCCATTGATGGCCTCAAGGTTTCAAACTTGAAGATGAAGAAGAAGATGAGCTAGAAATATGATAAGTCTTTTTAAAATAAAAAGAAAAAGAAATACTTATCATAATTCTTACTAGGGTTAAGTGTAGAGAATAGACCATGGTTAATGGATGGGTTAGGGTTAAGCATGATGACAAGAATGGTTAAGAAATCAAAGCTTCATGAAGCTTCAACTAAAAGACAAAGAAAGCCACCATTCTTTTTCAAATCATTTCCAAATAAATAAATGAACAAATAAATAAATGAATATGCAAAACCCTAATCAACACTTAACCATGGTTTTAATTCTTTACACTTAACTAAATAATCAAGTATCATCAAACATGATACAAGTATGTGCACGAAAATATATCACATATACAACTTGCACATCAAGTGAGAAAATCCATATAAAGTGAACCAATGCTAGTTAATGCAAAGTAATATATCAAATATATATGATTATACATTAAATTATTAAATCAACACTTGATTCAATGATCCGGTCATGTCGCACATAACCGACTAGTATACAATGTATCGATTTATCGAATGAATGATTCGATAACTAGGTCATATCGAATATAACCAATCGAAACATTTATCGCGAGAATGTAATGCGGTATCACATACACGCATTATTCTCGGTCCCGCACATATCTCATATGGGCTCCTATTTCATTTCGCTTGAACCAGGAAACCTCTGTGTAGGACTCTAAAGACTCGTCAATACGCCGGTAGCAGATGATGATCATATCAAGCACCCACAAGCCGCAAGCGGTCTGCTAAACGTAACGGCCATCCGGGTATTGAGTGATCAGAAGATCGACGAGCTAGCCCGCTCACACTCCTGTGAATCCAACCAGTAACACTTACCGTACAGTCCGGTCTCTTCGTCTGATATGTCGCATATCAAGTCTAGGGGTGGTAAACGTCAGACCCCAATAACCCGATAAGTCGTGCCGATGTGAGGCTCATAACGGGTCGAGAAACTACTGGTAACACTTACCAGCAAATCTCTAATCAGCCCTGGCCAGGGACTTCCCTGCTACGGCCAATCGAGCACTGCGCAACATCAACCCCCAATACCGGGAGAGACGAAACCCCTCCTATCGCTCATTGCCTCCATGTGACTCGGGACTGTGCCCAAAGACCACCGTTTTGCACGCCCTCATGGACGTGGTAAGGTGGAGATCAAAGCACAGTGGGAATCACACAAGACTCTATGACGATCTCGGGTCTACAGACTAACCTGTACAAGTGTCACCTGAGAACTGCCATCTGACGTGAGGTATAATACCATCTAGGAGTTCTCGGCGAGTCCGTCCAGTGTACCCAGTCTCCACTGAGCACCCGTATACCATCTCTGATGTCAAACACCAATAGATATGGGATCATCCATCGCCCATCACATGGGTCGAGAAGCGTATACGCTAGTCTACACTGGTATATCGATGCCCCGTCTCGATACACCCACGACTAGGGACCTTGAAGGATGTACTTATGGACTACCATGTCCCCACTAGTATGATCTGCATCATAGTCCAGGTAGTCAAGTACAAATCCTAAGGGCTTTACCAACATGTAACTATAATACAGTATAAAGAGACTAGTGTACATGTTAAGATAAAGAGCAACCAGATAGCATACTATCATGTCGAGCAAGAAAGTCATCTCTATATATGTCCAAGCATCCAATATAATATACATCATCTGTACAATACTGGCCTCTAGGGCATACATACAACTAACAATCTCCCACTTGCACTAGGGCCAGCTGCTGTAGTATCGCATACCGAGCATCCCGAAGAGTCTCTCAAACTGTATCTGGGGAATGGCCTTCGTGAGTGGATCCGCAGTGTTGTCCTTCGTGTCAACCCTCCTGACCTCGATCTCCCGGCGATCAACTATCTCCCGGATCAGGTGATACCGCCTCAGAATATGCCTGGATCGCTGATGGGACCTGGGTTCCTTGGCCAAAACCACTGCTCCATTGTTATCGCAATACAAAGGTATTGGATGCTCAATGGATGGAACCACACCAAGTTCAGTAATGAACTTCTTGATCCAGACAGCCTCTTTAGCAGCATCGTTGGCAGCGATGTATTCAGCCTCCATCGTCGAGTCTGCCACGGTTTCCTGCTTGGAACTCTTCCAGCTAACCGCCCCTCCGTAAAGGGTAAAGACAAATCCCGACTGCGACTTAGAGTCGTCCTTATCACTCTGGAAGCTCGAATCGGTAAAGGACTCCACTTGGAGTTCTCCGTTACCATACACCAAGAACATATCTCTAGTCCTTCGTAAGTACTTGAGAATGCTCTTCACAGCTGTCCAGTGACTCTCTCCAGGATCAGCTTGATACCTGCTCACTACACTTAGTGAGTATGCTACATCGGGTCTGGTACATAGCATCGCATACATGATAGAGCCTACTGCCGAAGCATAGGGTATCCCTTGCATGCGAGCTCTCTCCAAATCAGTCTTGGGAGACATCTCTTTGGAGAGAGTGACTCCAGAGATCGTGGGCAAGTTCCCACGCTTGGACTCTTCCATACTAAACCTCTTTAGTATGGTGTCAATGTACCTGGATTGGGACAATCCCAGTATCCGTTTGGATCTATCTCTATATATCCTTATCCCCAATATGCAGGAGGCATCACCAAGATCTTTCATCGAGAATCTTTGTGATAAGAAGAGTTTGACCGATTGCATCATAGGAATATCATTTCCTATCAAGAGTATGTCGTCCACGTACAATACGAGGAAGACAACCTTACTTCCTGCCACCTTCTTGTAGATACAAGGTTCATCTGGGTTTTTGACGAAATCAAACTCTTTGATAACGACGTCAAAGCAGATGTTCCAACTCCGCGACGCTTGCTTTAATCCATAAATGGATTTAAGCAGCTTGCACACCTTCCCGCTGCTCCCACTGTCTATGAAGCCCTCTGGCTGAGTCATGTACACGCACTGTTCTAAATCACCATTTAGAAAGGCGGTCTTAACATCCATTTGCCAGATTTCGTAATCATGATATGCAGCGATGGCAAGCATGATCCGGATGGATTTAAGCATAGCCATTGGAGAAAAGGTCTCGTCATAGTCCACACCTGGTCTTTGACGAAAACCCTTTGCTACAAGTCTAGCTTTGAAAGTCTCCACTTTCCCATCTACACCAAGTTTTTTCTTGAAGATCCACTTGCTCCCAATGGGTTTTACCCCTTCAGGAGAAACATCCAAAGTCCATACTTTGTTGGTGTACATGGATTCCATCTCGGACCGCATAGCATCCAGCCATTTCACCGAGTCCCTACTCGTGATGGCCTGCTCGAAGCTAGTTGGGTCATCATCCTCCATGATGCAATCCTCGCTCCCACCATCCATGAGAAAACCGTAGTATCTCTCAGGTTGGCGAGGAACCCTACTAGATCGGCGGAGTGGCTGGGGTTCATCGGGAACTACGGAATCCTCTGGTTCAACCAAATCTTCTGTTGTAGTCTGTGTCACTGGAACCTCTTCCAGTTCTACCTCAATGCCACTTATCTGTTTCATAAGAAAACCTTTTTCTAAGAAAGTGGCATGTCGAGAAACAAACACCTTTTGTTCCTCGGGGTGGTAGAAGATATACCCTTGTGAATTTTTGGGATATCCTACAAACTTACATAAGACAGATCTTGCCTCGAGTTTGTCCGGATTTTGTCTTTTGACATAGGCTGGACAACCCCATATCTTAATATAATTAAGATGTGGTCTCTTCCCTTTCCATATCTCATATGGAGTGGTAGGCACTGATTTGGTAGGAACTCTATTCAATAGGTCCATGGCTGTCTCAAGCGCATATCCCCAGAAGGAAATAGGTAACTCAGCTGTACTCATCATTGAGCGCACCATATCTAATAGGGTGCGGTTTCTCCGTTCAGATACACCGTTGTGCTGTGGTGTATATGGAGGAGTCAGCTGAGAGAGAATCCCATTCTCTTTTAGGAAGTCCAGGAATTCATTGCTCAAGTATTCCCCTCCTCGATCAGATCGTAGGATTTTAATACTTTTTCCGGTTTGGTTCTCGACTTCTTGTTTATATTCTCTAAATTTCTCAAAAGCTTCTGATTTGTGTTTCATCAGGAACACATATCCGAATCTAGAGAGATCGTCAGTGAATGTAATGAAGTACGAAGAACCATCCCTGGCATGTGTAGACATGGGACCGCATACATCACTATGTATCAGTCCCAAGAGTTCGGTAACTCTTTCTCCGTGTCCCGTAAACGGAGCTTTGGTCATCTTGCCTTTGAGACATGACTGGCAAGTGTCATAGGATGAAAATTCAAACGGATTTAAATATCCATCCTTATGCAACTTAGCCAGTCGTGTCGCATTGATGTGACCCAGTCTACAATGCCACAAGAAGGATTCGTTCATTTCAGAACTCTTCCTCTTGTGTGTGTTTGTTATGCTCAGAACTGTTGATTGGTTTAGAACATAAATGCCATTGCATAACGTGCCTGATCCAACCAACTTTTGGTTACGGAAAATGTTCATAACATTGTCCTGTAATACAAAATTATATCCCTCTTTACTTAATAAAGAAACCGATATAATGTTGCATATAAGGTTCGGCATGTAATAGCATTCGTTCAGAACCAATGTATTACCAGTTGGTAATACAAGGTGATATTCCCCGACAGTCTTGGCTGCAACAATTGCACCATTTCCTACTCTTATGTCTTTATCACCTTCTCCAAGTTCTCTAACTTTCCTAAGCCCATGTAACTGATTACATATATGGGATCCTGACCCGGTATCCAATACCCAGGACGTAGAGCAAATGGAGAAACAGTTCTCAGTAACGAACACACCCGAAGAAAATGCATCAACATGTACTTTCTTCAATCGGGTGGCATGGGAATCCTGGTATTCCCCTATATCCTGTTCATTCATATAACTCTTATAGGAAAGAACGGAACCAACGTTCCCCAGCACAGTATAACATGCGGGTTCGGTCAATACATCCATATTATTATCTTGTTTAAGGCATGAAATGGTCGCTACCTGGAGAGAGAGAGAAGAAAACACTTTAGCGTAAGCTCGTGCAAGATTAGATTGGTTATTATCTTATCTAATCAGGATGGCTCCCACTGCTTTTTATCAAATCTTCCTTCAAACCCTAAAAGGAAAGACTAACCGGGATTAATTACACACTACAAGTTCGCCAATCTTTCAGCCAGGCCAGTGTCGGTACTTTGAGGGAGGTCCCCCGTGCTTTCGCACGAACTTAATTAATGTAAACCTCGTTTTCCCAGAGGCTTAACCTCGTTAACACCTTTCTAGACACCTACTTGATCGGCTAATTGTAATGTGTAAAACTCTCCCAGGAGTAACTCTTACTCGCAGTGGGTATCGGGATCCAACTATCTCATAGAAGGTATGCAATCTCATTGCAAATTTCAACACTTGAAATTCCCGATAATCTTTTGCCCCTAGCGTGCTATGACCTTGACGCATGCCAAACAACCCATAGTCCGCTAGTCAAGTTCAACCCGTCATTTCCTGATTGAATTAAACCCACCCGCACGACCGTTGACGCATACCAAACAACGCCGTGCGAATACCCTAATCCAATCTGCATCATATGCATAAGCAGATAAATACTAGTTAGCTACCGTACACTACGCCTTGACGCATGCCAAACAACCGCAGCACGAATACTAAATATTACTTATCTTAAATGACGGAGGGCTACGCAGGTTTTTCTGAAAACTTATTGCGTAATGAACTTGATATCGTTGTAGAATCAAATGAAGTTTTGAAATGGAGTGATTTTGAGGCTTTTCTAGTTTTGCTAAAGGAGTCACTCCCGGTGAAGGGATCTCGGTCCTTTCCTCGTCGAATGAGGTGCGGGATATATCATATATATCGCTGTGCAAAGCAAAAACCCAAAAGCAGTCAAAAGCAAACCGAATGTGTAGCATCTGCCAGTTACTGCTAAAGGAGTCACTCCCGGTGAAGGGATCTCGGTCCTTTCCTCATCGAATAAGGTGCGGGGTATATCATATATACCGCTATGCAAAGCAAGAACTGTAGCTACCTGTTTTATTTAAAATCTGATTCTACAACATCTTAGGTTTCTTTCCTTTCATTAATCACATTAATGAAGTCCCATCATTAAAATACCTAAACATCACAGATAGATATGACGTACACTTATGCCATCCGCATTCGCCTCGATGTTCCCTCGTGCACCGTTAGGTTAGGTAACTAACGACAGAGCAGGGCAGGGGTAGCGCGGGTGTAAAACATAAGTAACGTCTATATAATATATCATATATATCATATACTATATCCATCACAGAGTCACAACACAGATATCGCAGCAGAATGAACATATGAAATATTGGATATACTAGGACGTCCGTGTTTTCAATACGAGCCAGTATAAAACACGGATTCCACGGTCGTGATGAATAGCCAATCCCACACCCCTAGACCCCTACGAGAGCGGCAAGCAACCCTGCCAATTCTAGGGTTAGGAGACCCGGACTCGACTCCTCGAGTTGGTCTCCCACTGGACCCCAGAACCCGGTTACTTGTGCTCCCCTCCTTGGGTCTATCCTAATGCGGAAAAGTAAATAATATACAAAGGGTGGCAACTTCCGCTACCTGGAAGTGCCCCAAATAAAAGAATATTACATACAAGTTTTTACATGAATGAAAATGAAAAACACTCATCTCACATAAAAAAACCCCGGCTATTCGAACACGACGATCCAATATAACATATCCAGCAACACATA
Source organism: Agapanthus africanus (assembly GCA_030015575.1). Lineage (NCBI taxonomy): Eukaryota > Viridiplantae > Streptophyta > Magnoliopsida > Asparagales > Amaryllidaceae > Agapanthus > Agapanthus africanus. The sequence goes on from JASDDO010000019.1 coordinate 894,887,017, forward strand.
ACATCACATGTCATCAACGTAAGTAAGTATGCATATCCCAATTGTCGTTGACGTATAGCAACGAAACCGGCGATATGAACATACTACACTTACGGTCACAGAAAAGAAAGTGTAAAACTACAACAGTTGGAATCCGCAACTTCTTTAGACATCACATGCCTAATCAAATGAAATACTTAGACATCACATGCCTAATTATTATAAATCCCGCATTTTAGTCTCATTATCGAAAACTCTTTTCAATATCAAATGAAACTAAACCGCTAGATTTATATCATTCATTCAGTTATCACATAACTGTTTGTGAATTCCAATTATTGTATCCCATTCCAGATAAATAGAATATATTAAACTTTCCGATCGAACATTCGAACACCCAAGTTTTCCCGAAACCATCCAACACATGAAATAGGTTCAAAGACATTCGTTTCATGCCTCAGTACCAACGGTCCAGCCGTAGAAGGGTCAAGCCAACGCCTCACATGTGGCACGCCGTAGCCCCAAACCCGAAGGTTCAAAGGGCAGTTCAAGACGGTCACATAATCGAGTTAGGGTTTGTTGTCTTCTAGAGGGACCATCGCGTTACTTGCACTACTCAGAACGTCCTTAAACCACACAATAATCCAACACTTGGATATTTTTGGCAGGGGAAAGATTGGGTATTTATATCCGGTCGAACTTTTTAACATATTCAAAAAATTATCCGGAAAACACATAGACAAAGTTCGATAATCCGATCGAATCGTTGATTCCCTACACAACCCCAGAATACTCAAACCTGGAGTCAAATTAAAATTCCCAGAAAACTCAGAACAATTAATCAGGAATTACTGTGCAAAAACCAAGGGCTGATGTCACTATTTAGCCGCGGAACCGCCGCAGAAGCCTAGCTTCTGCCGCGGTTCCGCCGCTCTTTGTACTGTTCACAGGAAACGTTTTGCACAGTAATTCTTAGATTTTATTGCTGAATTTTTTAAGCAATTTTAATTGACAAAAAACCACAAATTCGAAAAATTTCCAGAGAGCTATTTTGGGGTTGGGTTTTCGGTTCGTCCGGGTTTCAAACTCCATCTAGACTTCGCCTAAGGCTCTAGCTAGGCTCTGATACCACTGTAGGGTTTCTAGGCACACAGTAGAGGTCTCACAAGGCATCAACCATTCCATTTTACAAAATTATGGTGCCGAGAAACCCTAGACTACGGATCGTTGCTAGAAATCTAGGCGAAAAGTAAACTAGTTAACACTTAACTACAAGGATATGGAAATTACAACCTTTGTAGATCCGGATATCCACCTCCACGGCTCCGCAACGAAGTCTCCTCGCTGTCCATGTCGAACCCCGGGCTCTAGCGTCGGCTTCATCGGAGAATGAACGGGCTTGGTCATCGACGACGATGCCGAAGATGATCTACGTCGAGGCATCGCTAGATCAAGCTCCCTACTTCACAAAGTGATGAAACTTGTGAAGGAAACACACTCTACTACTTGGCAAGAGGTAGAGGATGAAGAAATAGGAGGTGGGTTCTCTTTAGAATTGGATTTCTCACTCTCAAGCTCAAGTTGCCATTGATGGCCTCAAGGTTTCAAACTTGAAGATGAAGAAGAAGATGAGCTAGAAATATGATAAGTCTTTTTAAAATAAAAAGAAAAAGAAATACTTATCATAATTCTTACTAGGGTTAAGTGTAGAGAATAGACCATGGTTAATGGATGGGTTAGGGTTAAGCATGATGACAAGAATGGTTAAGAAATCAAAGCTTCATGAAGCTTCAACTAAAAGACAAAGAAAGCCACCATTCTTTTTCAAATCATTTCCAAATAAATAAATGAACAAATAAATAAATGAATATGCAAAACCCTAATCAACACTTAACCATGGTTTTAATTCTTTACACTTAACTAAATAATCAAGTATCATCAAACATGATACAAGTATGTGCACAAAAATATATCACATATACAACTTGCACATCAAGTGAGAAAATCCATATAAAGTGAACCAATGCTAGTTAATGCAAAGTAATATATCAAATATATATGATTATACATTAAATTATTAAATCAACACTTGATTCAATGATCCGGTCATGTCGCACATAACCGACTAGTATACAATGTATCGATTTATCGAATGAATGATTCGATAACTAGGTCATATCGAATATAACCAATCGAAACATTTATCGCGAGAATGTAATGCGGTATCACATACACGCATTATTCTCGGTCCCGCACATATCTCATATGCGCTCCTATTTCGTTTCGCTTGAACCAGGAAACCTCTGTGTAGGACTCTAAAGATTCGTCAATACGCCGGTAGCAGATGATGATCATATCAAGCACCCACAAGCCGCAAGCGGTCTGCTAAACGTAACGGCCATCCGGGTATTGAGTGATCAGAAGATCGACGAGCTAGCCCGCTCACACTCCTGTGAATCCAACCAGTAACACTTACCGTACAGTCCGGTCTCTTCGTCTGATATGTCGCATATCAAGTCTAGGGGTGGTAAACGTCAGACCCCAATAACCCGATAAGTCGTGCTGATGTGAGGCTCATAACGGGTCGAGAAACTACTGGTAACACTTACCAGCAAATCTCTAATCAGCCCTGGCCAGGGACTTCCCTGCTACGGCCAATCGAGCACTGCGCAACATCAACCCCCAATACCGGGAGAGACGAAACCCCTCCTATCGCTCATTGCCTCCATGTGACTCGGGACTGTGCCCAAAGACCACCGTTTTGCACGCCCTCATGGACGTGGTAAGGTGGAGATCAAAGCACAGTGGGAATCACACAAGACTCTATGACGATCTCGGGTCTACAGACTAACCTGTACAAGTGTCACCTGAGAACTGCCATCTGACGTGAGGTATAATACCATCTGGGAGTTCTCGGCGAGTCCGTCCAGTGTACCCAGTCTCCACTGAGCACCCGTATACCATCTCTGATGTCAAACACCAATGGATATGGGATCATCCATCGCCCATCACATGGGTCGAGAAGCGTATATGCTAGTCTACACTGGTATATCGATGCCCCGTCTCGATACACCCACGACTAGGGACCTTGAAGGATGTACTTATGGACTACCATGTCCCCACTAGTATGATCTGCATCATAGTCCAGGTAGTCAAGTACAAATCCTAAGGGCTTTACCAACATGTAACTATAATACAGTATAAAGAGACTAGTGTACATGTTAAGATAAAGAGCAACCAGATAGCATACTATCATGTCGAGCAAGAAAGTCATCTCTATATATGTCCAAGCATCCAATATAATATACATCATCTGTACAATACTGGCCTCTAGGGCATACATACAACTAACACTGCCATCTACCCGGACACGTGCAGAGGGAGTGTCGAAGGATACTTGGACTTTGTTTGGTTTGCGGATCAGCTGATCATACTGTCAGTGTTTACCCGTCGAAGATTCGTTTGAAGGATGATGTTCATTGGCCACCGCAGAGGTAGTTTCATAGGCAGAAGCAGATAACTCAGGGACCTAATCAAGCTCGAGCCTTTACTCTGATGGCTGAAGAGGCCAAGTCGTCAGATGAAGTTGTTTCAGGTATCCTACTTGTTCATGATTTTACCGCATTAGCATTATTCAATTCTGGTGCATACCATTGTTTTATGTCGTCCAAGTTTATTGCTGCACATTCGATTTATTGCACAACCCTGCCTAATTATTGGGACATACACACTGGGAACGGGAAGATTATATCTAGTAGTGAGTGTAAGGATTGTTCAGTTGTTATCTGCGGACGAGAGTTATTTGCAGATTGATTGTTCAGTTCTTGGTGATCGATACCGACAGTTATGATGTTGTCTTGGGAATGGATTTTCTCGGCACTTTCCACGCTCACATTGATTGCAGGGAAAAGAAGGTGATTTTCCAGATTTCCGGACATCCGGAGTTTGTTTTTGCTGGAGCTAGCAGTTCTGTCGGGCCAGTCGAGTTTAGGGTTAGGCCGACAAACAATGTTCTTTCGTCGATGGAATTTGATAAGGAGGAAGCGCCAGCTGTAGTTCGAGAGTTCATGGACGTGTTTGAGGACATCTTGGGTTTACCACCAAAATGAGATGTGGAGTTCACGATCGATCTTGTTCCTGGTGCAGCGCCAATCTCAAAGGCGTACTATCCAATGGCACCAGTGGAGTTGGAAAAAGTCAAGAAGCAGGTTACCGAATTGCTTGAGAAGGGTTGGATTCGCAGCAGCAATTCACCTTGGGGAGCTCCAGTTCTTCTAGTAAAGAAGAAAGATGGCACATGGAGAATGTGCATCGATTATCGAGAATTAAACCGGGTGACTATTAAGAACAAGTACCCGATCCCTCGTATTGGCGAATTATTTGAGCAACTTAGTGGTGCGAGGGTATTCTCGAAGCCGGATTTGCGGTCCGGAAATCATCAGGTCCGAGTTAAATCAGAAGATACTTGCAAGACTGCATTCCGAACTCGGTATGGACATTACGAGTATTTAGTGATGCCATTCGGAGTCACGAATGCACCGGCGATATTTATGGACTTGATGAACCGAATCTTTTCATCGTTCTTGGACCGGTTTATAGTGGTCTTCATCGATGATATTCTGGTCTACTCGAGGAGTCTTGAAGAGCATGCTGAACTCTTGAAGACATGTTGAGAGCTTGCATGTTAGACTTCAAGGGTTCATGGGAGGATCATCTACACTTGGTGGAGTTTTCGTACAATAACAGGTTTCAGGAGACTATTCAAGTGGCTCCACTCGAAGTCTTGTATGGTCGCACGTGTTGTTCACCTGTTGGTTGGGACGATATTGAAGAACGAAGATTGTTGGGAATGGATTTGATCGTGCAAACCGTGGAGAAAGTTAATACTATCCGGAAGCATATGAAGGCAGCGCAGGATTGGAAGAAGAGTTAGGCCGACACATCGAGAAGACCTCTAGAGTTCGCTGTTGGTGATCTGGTATTCTTTCACCGACTAGAGGAGTGATTCATTTAGAGAGTCGAGGCAAGCTTAGCACTCGATTCGTGGGGCCTTTCGAGATTATGGAGCGTGTTGGAGAAGTGGCTTATCGATTGGCGTTACCACCATCTTTGGCGAATGTTCAAGACGTGTTTCATGTATCTCAACTTCGTAAGTATGTTTGAGATGAAATACATGTGCTAGATCATTCGGAGCTGACTGTAAGGGAGGATTTGACATATGAGGAACGACCGATGTCGATTGTTGATCGGAGAGAAAAGGTCCTCAAGAACAAGATTATCCCTCTCGTACTTGTTTCTTGGGGGAATCGCTCACACGGAGAATCGACTTGGGAACGAGAAGACGAGATTCGACAGAAGTTTCCACACCTATTCTTGTAGATTCTTGATTGTTTATTTTTTCTTGTTCCTGAAATTTCGAGGACGAAATTCTTTTTGTAGTTGGGTATAATGTAACACCCTAGTTCATTTATACCAGTTCTAATTCGAGTATTTCTTTATTTATGGTATTTTCCTGATTTATTGTGTTTTGGGTTCGAATAGTGTATTTGACATCTGTATTTTGCATCCGACCCGACCCGCATGCTGGAAACCCGTCTTGATTCCTGTTTATGATTTATCCTGGCTTGTTGTGTGGATCCGTGCGCTTTCATTATTTTATACTGCATAATGGTATTAAAATCTTGCATCTGCATAGTTAGTATAACATTTAAAATCACATAAAATATTTTAAAATATCTAGCATGGCCTGCATGATACCCCTAACCCCGTCGTAGCATCTGCGCATCTTGTTCTCGTCCCGTTCAGTGAAACAGACTCGTTTGGATGGCTACATGCATGTGCGTGCATCCATTCTCGGGGGTATGCATTTTCGTTACCCGGATATCCAATTTTGGTTTTGGTTGACATGCATATTTTCCGTATTTTAAAACCATAATTTTAGACCCGACCCGGACGTGCTTTGGACTATTTTTGTATTAGCCAAAATATCAAATATTTTAACTAATATTATATTTAATATTTCTAAGTGAATACTGCGTTTAAAAATTTGTTTAAACTAAAAATATATTTTAAAGATTTTTTTTATCAAACTTTTTTAAAACAGATTCTCTCTCTCTCTCTCTTTCTTTCTTTCTCTCTCTCCCCCCCTCTTTCTCACTCCTCTCGCATACATTGTTCCTCGCGATCCCCTTACCTTCCTTCACACACTAACGTCACCTTCCTCCTTTTGTCTTTCCTCTTCGTTTCTTTAAAACCCATGCACCGCGACGAGATCCCTACGAGAACCCTAATCCTAACCCTAGCCGCCTCCTCTTCCTCGACGTCGTTCATCTTACCTCTCCCGTCTCGCCTCCATCTTCTCTTCATCACCCTTTCTTTTCGTCCTCGCCCCGAGAACCCAAGAACTCACTCTCGACGACCCCTCTCCGCATCTGCAACCCCAGAAACCCGACCCGTCTTCACCGCCGATCTCCCACCATCATCACCTCAACCTCCCCCTTCTCTTCATCACCACCATCACCTCTCTCTCCCCTGCACACCCCAACACCAAGAACCCTGAACCCGAGCACCCATCCTTGCACACACCCTCATCGCCTGAGCCTCACCTGCACACCCTCACACCGGTGACCCTTGTCGTCGTCCCCTTCTCCTCCTTTGTCCCCAGAAACCCTAGAAGCAACCCAGCATTCTCTTCTTCTTCTTCTTCATATCTCTTCTTCTTTCTTTCTTGATTTCACAATTTCCGGTGATCATCGCCGGAGCCGTGCCACTGCCGACGATCCGAGAGATCCAGTGAACGCCCCTTGCCTGTGTGAGTACCCCCTTGCCTAGACCCGTCCCGCGTGCCGCGTGTGGTTTTGCGACGTTTACCTGATGTCGGACGCTACGTATACACCCCGTCGTGTGATCCGTTTAGGCAAGTTTATCTTGCTACATGCTATAATACTTATCTTGCATCCATATGAATAAAAATATTACATGTTAATTGAATTGTACATCCATATTATTTTTTACTGTTTTTCGGCTACCCGTATGCATTCATATCATTTAAAATACATGTAGCTGCATCTACAGATCATATTAATTCATGTTATTATTATAGTAACACCCCATGCTTAATAATGTGTATCCTACTTAGTCTTGGAGCTGTAAATATAATCCCTGATCGATATTTGTGTATCCATTCCATTAATTATATATCTAGTTGCATGCCATGTCACGTTATTTCATATTACTGCTATATTAACACCCCATACTTGATAATGTGCATTCTACATAGTCGTGGAACTGTAATTGTAACCCCTGATAGTTAATTGAGAATCTATGTTTATTTGTGTATACATACCATTAATTCTGCATACCTAGTTGCACGCCATATTATATTAACTCATATTATTATTACATTAGTACCCCATGCTTGATATTGTGCATCCTATATAGTCATGATATAACCCCTGATAGATATTCATGCACCCATGCTTTTATTATACATCCGTACTTTTACCCTGATTCAATACTTGCTACATTTTACTGTTGGGCACCCAAGTGACACACCGTGCACTACTTGACATGACCTGATACAGCACTACTTGACATGTTATCTGATCCTGTTTCTAATGCCAACAATCCTGACTTGTTGTCCCGATGGATATATCCTGTTGTCTGTATAGACAAATCTGTTCTTGCTTGATCCTGTGTTGGCATTAGCTTAAGATTTATCAATACCTGACATGAACACATAAGTTGGGGGTATGGGGAAATCAATGATGAAACCTGACTTGTAACTCGACAGTTCGATGCTTATACTGATCAGTTTTGGGGGGTAGGCCAGTCCTGGGATGATGTTGCTGACATCATTCATCTGTACATATTTCCTGTTTGTGCTTAGCGGCACGTCTCGGATTCAGCCCCGAGAGTCTGGACCGTGGTCCCGGGTACGCACGGGATACTATTGAGTTACATCGACGATTCATTAAATTGATTTCACAAACTTGAGAGTAATTAACCCAGCAGTTAGTTCAGATTACTCACCGCATTCATATACACTTCACTGTTCCATATTCGCGTTATTGTTATACACTCTTATTACTGTTCATACTCATGCCTGCCTATCTTGTTACCTCCTGATTATATTTTATTGTTTGATATTATGATGCACTGACATTTGGGTTTTGCATGGCCCAGATCCTCTATCTTTGTCGTAGGCCGTTCAGGAGTATTTCAGCCAACATGCCGAGCAGTGAGGACCCTGTTAGTATTCTAGTTTAGTTTCCTTTCAGCATTTTTATTTCCTGATGTGAGCCCATATTTGGGACGTACTTTCTAGATTGTTATTGTTACTTGGATCTATTACTTCCGTATATTATTTCTTGACTCGTTTATTCTGACTTATGGACATGTACTAGATAGTTTATTTTATTTTCCTGTTCTTGATATCTTCTAGACAGCCGTAATGTGACTGCGGGGGGATGTTTCCTAGCCACAGGTAGCATGGTTGGCTCTGTCATGTGCCGATCATAGCGCACTCTGGGAAGCAGGGTGTGACAAATCTACCCCAGACTCTCAGAGAGACAAGATTTGGAAAAGCAAGCGGGACGACAACCGTAGAAGCGGGAGTTCCAGCAGTACCAATGTCTTTAATGCGTCTGACAATGAAGACAAGCGAAGGGCGGGTGAATCCAAAACCAACCGGTCTCGAAAGCTAGTGTTGGGAGGAGAAATGCCTTCCCTAGAAGAGAAAAAGAACAAGGTTTACTCTTTCAGAAGGGACAAGGTCCGGAAGATATTTAAAGATGTCTTGAACAACGGTCTACAATTGCCAGAGTTGAAAAGACCTCAAGAAGCAAAAATGACCGACAATCCCCTGTATTGCCCGTACCATCGAGTAGTGAGCCATGCGATCGAGGATTGCTATATCTTCAAAGACTGGGTCGAGAAGCAGTACAAGGCTGGAGAGATCGAGCTGTCCAAAAGTGTGTTGGTAAACAATCAAGTTGCAACCACCAACTTTATACACACAGAAGCTGAAGCCTTCTGGGAGCAGATAGCAGAACCCGCTGCCCTGAGAAATGAAACCGACTCACCGCAGCCTCCTTGGAGTAAGCACGTATCTAACAAGACGAAGAAAATGCTAAAGCTACTTCGGAAAGAGTTCAGAACGGAATGGGAAGGGCAGAAGAAGCCTACCGTACCAGCTGTCATTTCGGCTCTATCAGGCTCAAAATCTAAAAAGCTCAAGAAGAAGAGAAGTGCAGCTCGACGCGAAAAAGAGTCTGCAGGGAGATCGACCATTCAAAAATTTATTGATTCTCTCGAAGACTATGAACAGAAGGAAAGAACTCTAATTCAATTGAAAGAGTTCTTCCCTGTAGAAGCGGCTGAGATTCTGGAGGAGTTAGAAGAAAACTCCAATGAAGAGATCCCTATAGTAACCTGCTATACCATCCACCTAGGCAGCGACTCTGAGGAGGAGCTCTGTTTTCCCGAAGAGGACGATGAGCTCGCCACTAAGGTCAACCAAATCCAGCTCAAAAGCGGTAGGGCTCTACCGCCAAATCAGGACAACACCCCAAAAGAGAAGGAAAAAGAAATCTCTAATGAAGAAGATAGTAGAGAACTTGCTCATGAAGATTCGAGTTCTTCCTCAGTAGACTATAATGTTTTGGCTCATCTCCGAAAGCTTCTATCTCTCCTTAGCATCTACGATACCTTGGTTCTATCTAAAGAGCTTAGAGATGTTCTCATTCATGCTCTACAAAACGCTGAGCGGTATCAGGCTCACTTTGCAGAAATTAATATGAAAGAAGCCCAGTAAGCTCTACATGCCGCCGCAGTCACGTTTAAGGAAGAAGACTTGCTACTGGGAACGGCTGAGCATAATCGGCCGCTTTACGTGACCGGGTACAGCGACGGAGATCGGATTAATCACATATTGATTGACCCGGGGTCCTCAGTGAATATCATGAACTTGCGGACTCTAAAGAGTTTGTCAATGGACGCCCGACACCTGTCAAGGGAAAGGATTGTTATTCAAGGCTTCAATCAAAACTGCCAGCAAGTTCTGGGGTTTATGACTTTGCCAATCAAGTTTGGCGATTTGCAAACTGAAGCTAAGATATACGTTATCGACGCTGACACGTCTTATAAAATTCTCTTGGGATGACCGTGGCTTCACGATTACGGCATCATTCCCTCAACTCTCTATCAATGCATGAAGTATACTAGAAATGGCGAAGAAAGACGTATTGACGGAGACATCCAGCCGTTCGGTGTGCATGAAGTCCTATATGAAGATTATCGGTACTTTATGAACCACCAAAATGCTAAGCCGCAACTGACTGAGGATAGAGCGGCCCTAAGACTCAAAAGAAAATCTGAGCCGTCTGTCACTTTCAAAAGCATAAACGCCCAAGCACGCCCGTGTTTCGGTAGCGACACTGATAAGTCCGACGCTGGAAGTCCGTCCTTCCGTAAAACTCGCCCTCGTTTTGGTAGCGATACGGACGAATCCGATACTGAAAGCCCATCTACCAGCAAAGTCCGCCATGGCACGCCCGGTAGGACCTTTTCCTCTTTCCACTCCACACTTCGTGTGTCGTATTTTTCAGCGATCAAATAATCACGGTATGTATATTTGTGGTTGCCCTTGGCTGATGGGATACTGAAGACGTTGTTTCGTCTCTATGAAGAATGGCGTTTGCTTCTACCCTAACAACTCAGGCTCTGTCATATCTGGTGGGGTCAACTGGGGGCCACTTGCAGGCTCAAATCTCTGCAATCCGGCTTTACAAGAAATCAACGGGCTTCTATTTGGGTTGATGCTCCCACCTCCCACTCTCGGTGCCTCAACGCCGATGGAGGAAGCCCAGAGAAAGTCTGTCTTCCACAGGCGGGCTCCCCAAGCAGCAGCTTTGCCGACGGAATCAGTCCTCCAACAACTGGCACCTGCCAAGGACCAAGGTCGACACAGGGGGCAGAATATTTAGGCTCTCAAAGGAAACAGGGGACAGGCTTGGAAAAATCATGGAGCTAATCAAATCCCGGCTGTAAGAAACGGTCAACGTCAATATCGGCATCATACAAAATGAGCTGGGGGCAGTTCTCCGCATGGTCCAGTTTCAACCCCAGTGGTGAATGTTGTTGTTCCAACTGGGAACAGTTTCAAACTGTTGCGAAGGGTCAGACAAAATCTCCTACCGCAATATTGAAGAAGTCTCCACAGCTCATGGAGATCCCACGAGAGCAGAAACAAGTTCACTCCCTGAGACAACTTTCCTCATCTATATGTAAGGTGTGGAAGCAGGTGAATGGGACTCACCCCAAGACGGATCCTAATACAGCGGCTCCTCCCAAAACCAAAGCGGCTTTTCATAAAAAAGGAAGCCCAATAAAACTCAAGTGCCCGAAGAAAACTCCGAAGGCCAAAAACTCTAAACACCCCAAGCCTGGGGGCATGGTAGTTCACATAGTCTATGTGGTGAATTCCAAAGACGTAGATCGAGCTTCTACTAGTCACCGATCTCAAACTCGGTCCATAACAAAAGTTCAACTGCAACATGAAAAGCTGCAGGAGATGCTTTCTCAGGCGGCACCATTCGCTAATCCATCGTCTAAGGCAAATCCTGAAGACGCACCTGGAGAAAGAATAGAGTAGGAGTCGGATATTGATTTCCTAAAGCGCGCTCTGAAAAAAGGAGATGCAGAAGCGGCAGAAATGTCCACTAAAATGAACCAGATGGCCATTCTGATTCAGAATATGGCTGGAATGATGGTTTAATCGGAACCATTGGCAGATGAACCGCCGGTAGTCGGTCTTAAAGATAAGGACGACATTTCAAATCCTCTACAAAGCTCATTAATGGCCGAGGAGGAAGTGATTCCTAAAAGCAAAGTTGAACGAATATATCGCTCAGCAAATCGAAACTCACTACGCCAGTAAAGCCGTAAATAGATCAATCAAGATTGGTCGACCGTATCCGACATGGCGCAATCAATTACAGTACCCGACAGAGTACACACTTCCAACGTGCCACATGTATAAAGAAACTGAGAATTCTCGCCGGCACATTGCACGATTTGAACCTATGTGCGGCAGTATTGATATACTTCTCCTCTGACAGTTCATCGGCTTCTGGCAGGCATTGCCTTCGAATAATATGCGGAACTCCCGAATGACTCCATGAATACCTTCGATGAAATGGAGATGCCCTCCTGTCAGAAATTCGGAAGTGTGAATAAACGCACTATCGTGACGGCACTAGTCAACGAAAAGGTTAGACTGAATGAGACTTGGGTTCAATGTTTTACCCGATGGCAAAATCTCTGGTCAAATACAATCAACGCATCGATGAAGGTGCAGCCATGGGAATGCTCATAGCCACGTTTGACCCAAATTCAAAGGCATCCTCGTATATGACCCTCTTCAAGCCGACAGCCTTCCAAGAGCTCATGGATAAACTGACTCGATTGGATCAGCTGAGTCAAAACCCTTCAACATCTGATGAAGATGAATGAAAAGCGGAGGTAAGGTGGTATTTGTCGCTGACGCTCAACAAAAAAATGAGCGACTTTGAAACAACCTGTCACCAAAATAGCGACGGCGTGGGTACTCGCTCCCCCCGAGGTATACACAGGGGGCATATTTCTCACTGGAGGAAGAATCTCTACGCAAGATGGTCCTTTCTTCTCACAGAATAGAATGGATATCAAGGGACTTACAAACGAGTCCTACAGTCAAGTGGAATATCCCACTTGAAACAAAAAAAAAAACGGTATATCCACAAGCGAAATGGGCACGGATGAAAACTCGAAAGGGCTCTGTGAGTAAAAACAGCAGGGCTACCGGGGAGTCTGTAAAAACTCGAAAGGGCACAGTCTCATAAAAAAAATTCATGCACATTGGCAAGGTCCTCTCGACCCTGTAAGGAGAAAATACCTACGTGAGATCCATACGACTCACAAGGGAGCAACACACTTAGGGATCCCCACGATTCCTGAGGAGAAACGCACTTACGAGATCCTCATGACTCGTAAGGAGAAACATCTTTATGAGACTCTTACGGCTCATGAAGTTAAAAGCCTTAGTCGACAGGATTCTAACCCTGTTTGATAAGCAACCTTTGTTCGTACCGACGAAGGCAAATGATGATTCGCTCCTGGCAATATTCCAGTCGTAGCGATACTGATGCCGAGATTGGCATCAGATTCTGAGTTTCATACTCGCGATAAAAAAATCAGTGAGCAATACATGCATATGAAATAGTCGAAATGATTGGGCAACTCGCAATAAAAATCAACGAGTAAAAAAAAAACGGTATGTCCATAAGCGAGACGGACACGGATGAAAACCCGAAAGGGCTCCGTGAGTAAAAACAGCAGGGCTATCGGCGAGTTTGTGAAAACCCGAAAGGGCGCAATCTTGTTAAAACACACTTGCAAGGTCCTCTCGACCCTGTATGGAGAAAATACCCGCATGAGATCCTTACAACTCATTAGGGAACAACGCACTTAGGAATCTCCACGATTCCTAAGGAGAATATACACTTACGATATCCTCACGACTCGTAAGGAGAATTCCCCTTTGAGACTCTCACGGCTCATAAGATTCAAAAGCCTTAAGCTACAGGGATCTGAACCTGTTCTTAAGCCATCACGTTTCCCAGACTGCCTTACAAGCATTTCAATATCGACCCTTGTATACAATCCATGGGCACGAATAAACATTTCCCTAACAAAGTCCCACCAGCGACTAGGGATATGCTCACACGGTGAACGACCCTTGTAAGCCCTCTCGACTTATAAGGAGAAAACACTCTTGTAAGATCCTTACGACTTATAAGAGAACATACACTTAAGAATCCTCACGATTTTTAAGGAGAAAACGCACTTACGAGATCCTCACGACTCGTAGGGAGAAACACCGACCCTTACAGCTAATGAAGTTAAAAGCCTTAGTCGACATGATCTTAACCCTGTTTGCTAAGCCACCTTTATTCGACATCGACAGAGGCAAATGATGATTCGCTCTTGGCAATATCCCAGTGGTAGCGATACTGATGCCTAAATCGGTATCAAATCTCAAGTCCTTTCACGGCAAATGATGATTCCTTCCCGGCAATATTCCAGTCGCAGCGATGCTGATGCTAAGATTGGTACCAGATTCCAAGTTCCATACACGTGGCAAAAAGTCAGCGAGCCAAAAATGCATATGAAATAGCCGAAATGATGGGGCAACTTGCAACAAAATCAGCAAGTAAAAATATATGCATACAAAATAGCCGAAATGGTTGGGCAACTCGGAATAAAAAACAGCGAGCAAAAAGAAAAATAGCCGAAATAATTGGGCACCGCGAAAAATAGTCGAAATGATTGGGCAATCGCGACTTTCGCGATATAAAAAGCAGAAATGATGGAGCATCGCGGAAATAAAAAAATGAAACCTTTTCCCTACAGGCAGTCCATACTGACTCATGTATACAATCTATGGGCATAAACGAAAAGGGAACCACATGCCCCCCACCAGATCCCGTCAAAAGGAAAAGTCAGATCTCAACAGTAACATCTACATCTCAGAAGATCAACAACGATGTTCCTTCTTATGCCAGCAGGGCACGGAAGCGACACAACAAAACGGAGTCATGGCAAAGTCCCTAGTTCCAAGACTCTACGGTCCACAGACAACCTAAAATCAACCAATGATCTCCCCGCCGGATCAATGCTCCATCTCGGAAATGAGTCAACCAACCCCAGGGAAATCAGTGTCCTTGGCAAAATATCTCGATTCAGGAAAATCAGCATCCTTGACGAGAGCATCTCGATTTGCGTCGACCCGCAAGGAAATCAGTGTCTTTGCAGGAATACCTTGATTTGACTCAACTCCGAGGAAATCAGTGTCCTTGGCAAATACCTCGATTCAGGAAAATCAGCGTCCTTGATGAGAGCATATCGATTCGCGCCGACCCGCAAGGAAATCAGTGTCTTTGCAGGAATCTCTCGATTCGTCTCAACTCCGAAGAAATTAGTGTCCTTGGCAAAAACCTCGATTCAGGGAAATCAGCGTTCTTGACGAAAGCATCTCAATTCACGTCGACCCACAGAGAAATTAGTGTCTCTGCAGGAATATACGACGTCAGCAAAACGGAGCCATGGCAGAGTCCCTAGTTCTAAGTCTCGACGGCCACATCTACAGCCTGGAGACCCACAACAGCGTTCCTCCTCATTCCAGCAGGATTCGGATGTGACAATCAATCTCGGAGCCACGGCAGAGTCCCTAGTTCCAAGTCTCGATAGCCACATCTACAGCCTGGAGACCCACATCAGCGTTCCTCCTCATTCCAGCAGAATTCGGACGCGAAAATCAATCTCGGAGCCACGGCAGAGTCTCTAGTTCCAAGTCTCGATGGCCACATCTATAGCCTGGAGACCCACAACAGCGTTCCTCCTCATTCCAGCAGGATTCGGACGCGACAATCAATTTCGGAGCCACAGCAGAGTCCCTAGTTCCAAGTTTCGACGGCCACATCTACAGCCTGGAGACCCACAACATCATTCCTCCTCATTCCAGCAGGATTTGGACGCGATAATCAATCTCGGAGCCACGGCAGAGTTCCTAGTTCCAAGTCTCGATGGCCACATCTATAACCTGGAGACCCACAACAGCGTTCCTCCTCATTCCAGCAGAATTCGGACGCGACAATCAATCTCGGAGCCATGACAGAGCCCCTAGTTCTAAGTCTCGACGGCCACATCTACAGCCTGGAGACCCACAACAGCGTTCTTCCTCATTCCAGTAGGATTCGGACGCGACAATCAATTTCGGAGCCATGGCAGAGTCCCTAGTTCCAAGTCTCGACGGCCACATCTACAGCCTGGAGACCCACAACAGCGTTCCTCCTCATTCCAGCAAAATTCGGACGCGACAATCAATCTCGGAGCCATGGCAGAGTCCTTAGTTCTAAGTCTCGACGGCAAAATCTACAGACTGAAGACCCACAACAGCGTTCCTCTTCATTCCAGCAGGATTCAGATGCGACAATCAACCTCGGAGCCATGGCAAAGTCCCTAGTTCCAAACCTCGACGATTCAAAGACAACCTAGAGACCACCTCGACATTCGTCTCATTACAGTAGACGTAACGTCAGCAAAACGGAGCTATGGTAAAGTCCCTAGTTCCAAATCTCGACGGTTCACAGACAACCTAGAGACCACCTCGACATTCGTCTCGTTACAGTAGACGCAACGTCAGCAAAGCGGAGCCGCGACAAAGTTCCCAGTTTCAGGACTCGGCGGTGCACAGACAACCGAGAGTCAACCCCTGACCCCATATGGCTAAAGTCATTCCTGACCCCGTATGGCTAAAGTCAACCCTTGACCTCGTGGAACACGGCTAAAGTCAATCCTGACCCCGTGGAAAACGGCCAAAGTCAACCCTTGACCTCCCTGTCAAAGCAATGCTTTGATTTGGGAGCAGGTCAACTCATCAACCACTTACGATTCCACTCGACTTGTAAGGAAGAAAATTCTCTTGTGAGATCCTTACGACTCTCAAGAGAAAACGCAATTAGGAATCCTCACGATTACTAAGGAGAAAATACACCTACGAGATCCTCACGACTCGTAAGGAGAAAAATCTTTATGAGACCCTCACGGCTCATAAAGTTGGAAAGTCTTAGGCGGCAGATCCGAACCTGTTTCCTAAGCCATTGCTACTCTACAAGGAGGTCAAGATGGACCATCCGCGGGCCACATTTGCCAAAACCACATTCGCCAATGAAATAAAGAAGCTATTTACGGGCCCTTACGATTCGTAACGAAAAATACCCGAGTGAGATCCTTATGACTCACGGAGGCGATGAACACTTAGAGATCCTCACGATTTCTAGGGAGAATTTACATCTATGAGATCCTCTCGACTTGTAGGGAGAAAAAACCTTTTTGAGACCCTTACGGCTTATGAAGATGAAAAAAGTCTTAGGCTACAAGGACTCTAAACTTGTCCCCTAAGCCATCAATTCTATTGCCATGCATAACTCTGCACTACTTCACCCATATACATGCTTACGTGGGCAAAGTAGTGGGGGCATTTGTTCCCGCCAAAAATTTCGGCCAAGTGCTACTTGTTCCCTTACAAAAAAGGGGGAGAATCCTCAAAAAACAGGCATCACGTGTAAAACACGTGGGCGCACGTATGCAAAGCATATGAGCGCTGAACATAAATCAATAATGGCCAAACAGGCATCACGTGTAAAACACGTGGGCGCTCATATGCAAAGCATATGAGCGCTGAACATAAATCACCAATGGACAAACATGCCTCACGTGTAAAACACGTGAGCGCTCATATGCAAAGCATATAAACGCTGAACATAAACAGGCTAAAACCCATACTAGGGGTCACGTGTTAAACATGTGAGTGCTTTTACCAATCACACGCAAAGCATGTGAGCACCCTAATTTAAAATGTTCCTATCAAATTCTAGAATTAAATTCTATTTGGAAAATATTTTCTTAATCTTCCTTAAACTAGAAAGATCTTCTCTGTTAAACAAAGGACCCTTAGATCAAAGATCCAGCGGTGATCATTTGATAGAATAAAATTCTATCATAGGAAAATATTTTCCTAATTTTATAACAAGAATAAAATTCTATGTTAACAAGATATTCATATTAAGAAAATATATTTCTAATCTTGTTAAACTAAGAAGATATGATGAATAAAATTCTAATCTTGTTAAAACTAACAAGATATTCATAATCTTGTTAAACAAACAAAAAATCTTCTCTGTTAAATAGAGGGCCTTTGGATTAAAAATCCAACGGTGAATAAAATTCACCGAGTTATCTAAAAGATCATGTTGGTTATAAAATCAATCAAAATCTCTCAATAAGAGATTTGCTGAACAAACTGATTCTTTTCTTTCTCCTATAAATAGGAGCCAAGAAGGAGAAAAGAGAGACAGAGGGGGAGAGGGGAACAAAAAAAGAGAGAGAATTTAATTCTCTAAAGAAGGGGAACCCCTCCCAAAAGCTCCCATAAAAAGAGAATTTAATTCTCAAATCAAGAGTTTAACTTTTATCAAAGAACTTAGTTCTTCCTCTGGTTAAGATTTGCAGAAGCAGATCTTCCCACAAGTTGAGAGTTTAATTCTCATCGGGAAGATTCTGTCATGCAGATTCAAAACCTAGAGAAAAGAACAGAATCCAAAAGAGTTTAACTCTTACAAAACATATACGAATTTAATTCCTCTGGAACTGGGGTTTAACCCTTTAAAAAGAATTTAATCCCTACAAAGAACAAAAGGAGAACTTGATCCCTCAGAACCATAGAAGAACAGCCTGATGATTCATTAGCATTCAAACGCTACATAAAAACTCACGTGTTCCCACGTGAGCACCTTTGAGGAAAAAAGAGGGAAAGAATGAGATCTAGTCACGTGACCTCACGTAACCCCTGAGAAATGCTCAACACTTATAAAAGAGAAAAGAAAATAAATCCTATTTTTAGGACACCTCACGTGACCCCACGTGACCCCTGAGAAGTGCTCAGCACTTATAAAAGAAAAAAAGAATAAACCCTATTTTTAAAGCGCCTCACGTGACCTCACGTGACCCTTGAGAAGTGCTCAGCACTTATAAAAGAAAAAAGGGAATAAACCCTATTTTTGGAGTGCCTCACGTGACCCCACGTGACCCTTCAAAAGTGCTCAACACTTATAAAAAAAAAAGGGAATAAACCCTATTTTTGGAGCGCCTCACGTGACCCCACGTGACCCTTGAGAAGTGCTCAACACTTATAAAATAGAAAAGGGAATAAACCCTATTTTTGGAGAGCCTCACGTGACTCCCAAGCAATGCTTAACTTTTATAAAGCGGAAAGGGAATAAATCAAAGGGCAGTTTCCATTCTTGGGGCGCCTCACGTGATCCCACGTGACCCAATAGCACTTAGAAAAGAAACAAGGGAATAAACCCAAAGGAACATCGCCAACTTCAAGCGTCTCATGTGACCCCACGTGAGCGCATCAAATTCTTAGTGTTTAACACTATTTCAAGTACCTCACATGGGAGCACGTGAGCGCTGATCATACACTAGTGTTTAACACTACTTTAAGGCCTCACATGGGAGCACGTGAGCGCCGATCATATATTAGTGTTTAACACTATGAGAGGCCAATATTAGCCAAACTTAGATCAAATCTCCCGAGGGCAATCAATCGAGCCCCCCATGCTCAGGGCCCTCAAACCGATCTTATTCCCAGAGATAGCTAATGAACTCCTGGCATCTAAGATGAGATCCCACCATGATCTCTCCCCTCGATCTGAAATTTGGTTCAAGAGTACATCTCTCCACACCTCTGATACATGTCATTGTAATTCTTCAACGTCTTCAGAGAGGTGGAGGGTCCCAATAACCAATAACTCTTGGCTCACCACCGAACAAGCTTTTCAAAAAAGGGGAGTAAATCTAAAACACATCTCAATTTGGGGGCGCCTCACGTGGCCTCACGTGATCCCTTGATAGTGCTTAGCACTCAGAAAAAGAAAAGGAGAATAAAATAAAGGCAATCTTCATTCTTCAGAGTGCCTCACGTGATCTCACGTGACCCAATAATGCTTATGTCACAATCCAAAGTTCGGTCCGTGACCGGCACTTAACCACGTAACGTCTATAGGCGTAACGCGATTAAGTAAGCCGAAACCCAGAAATCAAAACCGTTAAAAATAGTAAGTGATGAAAACATTAGTTTAAAACATTTAGAAAACCTTTAGTAAAAATCTTTAAAGCTTAAGTTATTTTCTTAAAAATTTCGGCAGCACCTCCTTTGTAAAAACTAGCTCCGAAACGGGTACAACACATGATATAAGTAAAATGACTGATAATAAAAATAAAGCATCCCCAAACGGGAGCAATCACGCCCAACGGTGGAAACAACCACCACAAGAATAATATACGACGCCGTAGCGAAGAAATGAGCAATATAAGTGAAGACGGCATAAAAGATAAAACTGCATAAATAAAGCCGGCTCACACGAGCTCGACATCCAAAGTACAAAATAATATAAATCGTCCTCACACTGGTTTCTAAGTCAATACATGAAATGGTAGATGGAGAGTATTAGATACAACAGAGAGTACAATGGAAATAAACGGATACCGCAAAACCCACCTATAAGCAAACGGCTCACACGCCCACTGCAGTGGTATCCGTAGCAAAAAGATACAAGGAGGTATCCCTGCCGCAACTACTCTGAGGGTCGACCTGCAAACACTGTGGCACAACAGGGGTGGGTTCCCAACTCGTGAATAGTAAATAACATATAAAGGTAATCGCGAGTATGCACGTATTGCGATACTCTAACATGTGCAATCTAATAACATCTATATGATGAACTGGGTACGCAGTAATCATGCAAAGTACTCTATCAGGTACTACGACTACATGTTGCAATGCATAACAATGAATGCCGAGCATAGGATAAAATATCATTTACACGAATTCTCATTGTGGAAAACCCCGGTGTCTACCAAAAACACCCCAAAATCCCGATAACTCAGGCGCCGTCACTCCATCCGGCCCTCCATCCTGTAAATCTCATAAAAACAGGGTGCCCAACATCGGCAACCGAAAACATCATGAAATACTCGTGTCCAGCATCGACACGAAAATCCACATATATCGAGCTCCGTCAGCCCAGATCGGCCCACGAGCTCCGTCTGCGGAATCGACCCTCGGCCCTGGCAGTACGGGTCGGCCCGTATCCATCTCTCGACTCTGGTTAGTATTCTCTGGATAACCGCCAGGTCCAACCAATCACCGGTAGGTATGTAGTCCCTCTGCCAGGCCCACCGTCTACTGCACAGCAAATCTGTTCTCGCCCCGGGGTACCATACCGGGTCCACCATGTACCCGCAATCGGCCTCATCCAGCTCCTCGACTCGGGTTTCACATGTCAAACGTCTCAGAACCATGAAAACGCATGGTGAACGTACTGAAATATCATATCAAGAGAAACCGGGTTTTTAAAACAGTACATACTTTCTTTTGAAATAGCCACGGTTCTCAAATCCAGAAATCTCATGAAAACAGCATATCTCAATGCGTAAAATCATAAAGCATGATGTATACTGCATATGATAAAAATGTAAGCATATCCGAATATCATGCAACATGGAACAGTGATATGACATATTAAGGGAAAACCCGCTCTTTTAAATGGATCCAGTTTTGAAGTATCTCGTGCAGTCCTCAATTCTCCAAAACCAAAACCAGCATCATCTATGTATGTGCAATAAGTATGTATGTAGGTATGGATGCACAAGTGGTATATACGCATGTATGAGTGTACAATATGTATGTGTAGCAATATGGATGTACAAGTGGTATATACGCAAGCATGTATGCACACCAAGGGACAGAATCATGTCTAATCATCAATGATGAGATAATCTAAATGAGGTATGGCTCGTAGCAATTCTATAGTGCGAGTGTCATGGCAATTATTAACGGTGTGTGTGTCACATATAATTAGTGCTCGTGCAACATGAACCGTTAGTAACAGTGCGGTGTTTCATAAATATTATATCTATATGCAACAAAAGAGGGGTACGCTACAATGGTACATATGCACAACCAATGTATATATGAATATAACACGCGACTACAATATCCTATCAAGCCCTGACACTTAACGCCATACGGGCGATTTTCCCGTAGATGTTAAATCTACTCACCGTGATTTCGTGCTAAGTGTAACCGACTATCTGCTTCCTCTTCTTTGCGGCGTTCGAAGTACCCTCCTGCGAACCTAGAATTTACACAAGCAACATTCATAAGGCTAAAATCCTGCAAAAACGCGATAACAAGATCACACGAGAAATTAGCGTCGCAAGCTAAACGCGTGTGCATCCAAAACACCAAAACACGCGTGCATTGCCTGAGACTACCCCGACACGCTGTGATACGCAACAAACACTAAACCCACTCACATAACGTACGTGTCGCGCAAGTTTAAAAGCATTAAAACAAGGAATTAGGTTCTAGATTTTGATACGAACAGAATTAAGAAAAGTTGCATATACCAAACATCTTAGATATGTAGCAGACTCCCCCAGCCCAAACCTCGACACCCAACTCACCCCTCTGGCCGCAATTTATGGCCAGAATGAATTTTTCTGCGGCCTGGGGTGGGAATTAGGGTCTCGTGCTCCGTGTGTGTGGTCTAGGTCTAGTGAACATGCTCCAGCAAACTCAACTTTTCCCTAAAGTATCGCGAGTTACAGCAGATCCCAAAACGGCAATAAATCTTAACCAATCACTAATTAAACACTAAAATTAATACATTAGGGGGTTTTAGTGTAACCAGGTGCAAAAACTTGGATTTAACAGCACTAATAACCCAAAGTTAAGCTAATAAGGCCATAAAAACCATTACTTGACCTAATATACACATAAATCACCTAACTAGCACTAATACACCACTTAAACCCTAAATTAAGTTAAATAATTAAAAGTTTAGCAAAGAAAAGGATTAGGGTAAGCTTTATACTCAAAGGGGTTTGGTGATGGCTCAACTTGCTAACCTTGCCTTCAAAGACAAAGATTTGCCTCAAGAACCCACAAAAAGTGTTAAACAAGGGTTTTAGTGAAGTGAGGTGGGAGTTTTAATGGAGATTGGGGGCTAGAATGAAAGGAAGAAGAAGAAGAAGAATGAGGGAGAGGGGGGGCTGCTGCCGTGCAGAACAAGAGAGGGAGTGAGGAGTGTGTGAGGTGAGGAAAATGAGAGTTTTGGAAAAAGAGTAGAGAGAGTGAGAGGGGGGGTTAGGGGACAAAGCATGGCATTTTCTCTCCCCTCATTTAATGCCAAGCATGCTTTGTCTCCCATGCCCTCTCTCCTCTCCTCCTCCAAGTCAACCCAAAAGGAAGTTCAAACTTCTTTTTTGAAACTAAAATACTTAATTTAAATATATATTTTATCTAATGAAATGGTTAAAGCACCACGGCTACTAAGCATGGTTTAACCCCAAATTAGCCCTAAGTCAACATGCACATGTGTGTGCAAGCCCAATTAAATTCTAATAAAATATTCATTAATTTTTATAAAATATTTAATAACCATTTTGGTAAACCTTTTTACTAAAAACCATATTTTCGCTTAATTAACCACTAAACATATTCTAAGGTGTTACAATCTTCCCCCTTAAAGAAATTCGTCCCCGAATTAAAAAATTTTACCAGGCGTACCTTCAAAGAGATGAGGGAATTTCTTCCGCATCTCGCCCTCGGCCTCCCAAGTGATCTCCTTACCATTTGGGCTGCGCTAAAGAACCTTTACAGATGGCAAGACCTTTGATCGAAGTTTCTTCACCTGCCGGTCCAATATCACTACTGGCTGCTCGGTGAACGAAAAATCGTGCTCAAGCTGAACGGTCTGGTACTGAATCATGTGAGAAGGGTCATGAAGGTATCTGCGAAGCATCGACACATGGAATACGGGGTGAACATCCGGAAAGTCGGGTGGAAGAGCCAAACGATATGCAACTGCGCCCACATGCTCGAGGATCTCGAAGGGACCTATAAATCTGGGCCTAAGCTTCCCTTTCCGCCCAAATCTCATCACGCCCTTCATCGGAGAGACCCTCTGAAAAACATGATCGCCAACGGCGAACTAGAGTCTGCGACGACGCCTGTCATCATACGATTTCTGCTTACTCTGAGCTATCCTCATCCTGTCTCGAATCAACTGTATCTTCTCGGTCATCTTTTGTATGATCTGCGGCCCCAAAATTCTGCTCTCGCTGAGCTCTGTCCAACAGACGGGCGATCGACATCTCCTCCCATATAAAGTCTCGAAAGGCGCCATCTGAATCGTATCTTGGAAGCTATTATTGTAAGAGAACTCCACTAAGGGAAAATGACGATCCCAGCTGCCACCAAAATCTAGAATACAAGCTCGAAGCATGTCCTCAAGAGTCTGAATAGTCTGCTCTGACTGGCCGTCGGTCTGCGGATGGAATGCTGTGCTGAAACTCAAGCGCATGCCCAAAGCCTCCTGAAGTCTCTGCCATAGTCGGCTGGTGAACTGGGTGCCTCGGTCGGACACGATACAAGTCGGGACGCCATGCAATCGTACAATCTCGTCGAGGTAAATCTGGGCATACTGAGCGAATCCAAAAGCAGTCTTCACCGGCAGAAAGTGAACCGCTTTCGTCAATCGATCCACGATAACCCAAATGGAGTCGTACCCTCGACTGGTCTTGGGTAGACCCACAATGAAGTCCATAGAAATCTGCTCCCATTTCCACTCCGGAATGGGCAAAGGCTGCAACTCTCCCGCTGGCCTCTGGTGTTCGGCCTTGACTTGCTGACAAGTCAGGCATCTCGACACGAAGTCTGTGACGTCCCTCTTCATTCCGTCCCACCAGTAAACATCTCTCAGATCGTGGTACATGTTGGTGGAACCTGGATGAACACTGAATATCGATCTATGCGCCTCCTCAAGAATCTCATGTCGCAGTCCCTCAGAATCTGGTACGCATAGTCGAGTCCCAAACCGCAGTATCCCCTGATCATCGATCATGAACTCGGAGTCTCTGCCCTATCTAATCTGCTCCCTGATCTCTGAAAGACGGTCATCACTGGGCTGCGCCTCACAGATACGGTCAAGCAACTGTGGACGTGCACGGATATGCGCAAGCTGTCTTCCGGTCGGAGTGAACTCGAACTGCACTCGGCTGTCGCATAGAATCTGCCAATCTGCTGACGACTGCCTCTGCACGGCGCTCAAGCAAGATAAACTACCTCCGGGCCTCCAACTCAAAGCATCTGCTACTACGTTCGCCTTGCCCGGATGATAAAGGATCTCGCAATTATAGTCCTTCACTAGTTCCATCCAACGACGCTGTCTCAGATTTAGGTCTCGCTGCTGAAATATGTACTTCAAGCTCTTGTAGTCCATGAATATCTGGCACAACTTGCCGTATAGGTAATGTCTCCAGATCTTGAGTGCAAACACCACTGCAGCCATCTCTAAATCGTGAGTAGGGTAGTTCTGTTCATGTTTCTTCAGCTGCCGAGAAGCATACGTGATAACCCTGTCGTGCTGCATCAACACGCAACCTAATCCCACTCGAGAAGCGTCGCAATAGACCACAAATCCGCCCGATCCCAAAGGCAAAGATAACACCGGCGCCGTAATCAAACGAGTCTGCAACCGCTGAAAGCTATGCTCGCACGCCTCCGTCCAATCAAAAGAGACTCCCTTCCGGGTCAATCCGGATACGGGAGAAGTCTTGAACAAATCGTCGGTAGTAGCCGGCCAGTCCTAGGAAGCTGCGGACCTCCGTAACTGATGCTGGTCTGGGCCAATACTGAACGACCTCGATCTTATTCGGGTCTACACATATGCCATCTCTCGTCACCACGTGACCCAAGAAGTTTACACTGTCGAGCCAAAATGCGCACTTGGAGAATTTAGCGAACAGCTGATGCTCCCTCAAGATCTGCAACGTAATATGCAAGTGCTACTCGTGCTCCTCTCGGCTCCGGGAGTACACTAAGATATCGTCGATGAATACGATGATGAACTGATCAAGATATAGCCTGAAGATGCGGTTCATCAAGTCCATAAATACTGCTGGGGCGTTGGTGAGTCCGAACGACATCACCAAAAACTCATAGTGGCCGTAACGCGTGCGAAAAGCCGTCCTCGGAATATCCTCCTGCCGGACTCGCAACTGATGGTAGCCAGATCGCAAGTCAATCCTCGAAAAGTATCCCGCACCCTGAAGCTGGTCGAACAAGTCATCAATATGTGGTAAGGGATATCTGTTCCATACGGTAACCCTGTTCAGCTGACGGTAATCAATACACAAGCGCAAACTTCCGTCCTTCTTCTTGACAAACAGGACCGGAGCACCGCAAGGAGACACACTAGGTCGAATAAGCCCTATATCCAGCAATTCTTGCAACTGGTCTTTCAACTCTCTAAGCTCCGCCGGGGCCATCCGATAAGGCGGTATGGAAATAGGCCCCGTGCCAGAATCAAGTCAATGCAGAAAACAATATCGCGCTCAGGCGGCAGCCCAGGCAGCTCGTCAGAGAAAACATCAGCGAACTGATTAGAGTGATTTAGCGTGCTTGCGCTTTCTAAAAGATAGATCAAAAATATTTGTAACCGCAATCAAGAACGGCGTCGCTTTGCAGCTAGCCGGTGAGTACGGGTCGGTCCACAGGGATGTTGTGAATTTCCGATTCGTTCTTAGAGTTAATTACGAAGGGTGTTCGGTTGATTATTAAATCTAAAAATCTAATTAACCTAGGGCAATTATCTAGATCTACTCTTGCTAGGGCTAGGTTTAGGAATGGTTTGGAAATGTAATTAAATCTCACCGCTTTCAATACCCGAATGAAGATCTATGAGGAGTTATGGTAATTATCAATAAAGTAGATTAGATCCGTTCGGAAAGGTGTTCCTTCCTCTAGGTTCTTGTCCTTCCTTTAGAGATCCTTACCCTAACCTCCATGGAAAACATCACACCCGGGCCTTTATACTACGGTATCACCGCTACCTCGAGGGATAGAGTGCCGTAGGGAGCGGTATGTGCATGTATGCATGGAGTCCTATTGTAAATATTTGGTGGGTAAGAAAAGGATGAGAGATCTCATCTCTCAAAATCCTTCCCAAAAGCTAAACCCTAAACAAGTTCCTAAGGCAAGAAATTAAATCACTTACAGATACAACCCTCCAATCATCCATGCAGGGTTGTCAGATCTGAATTTCTGAATGGAGAAGAAACACCGATGCTCTCCAAAAGATTTCTAAATTTTATTCATTAAAGGGAGGCATGAGGAATTACAATGATTAGAGTTCCTATTTATAAAGAATAGGAAACCCTAGGGTTACATTTGTTTCGCATGTCTGAAATTACAAAAATACCCTTAAGAAAAGACCTAGTCAAAGCCGCCTCACAATTTGGTAAAAATTAATTCACTGTTCCCTTAAGCCCGCCGCGGAACCGCGTCCCAAGGCCTGGTTTGGCCGCGGTTCCGCGGCCAAAATGTAGAATTGGGCTTTGCATTTTCTTGGGCTTATTTCTAGTGGCTTGGGCTTCTTATTTCTATATATCTTTTCTCAGTTTAGGTTCTGGTTCTCTTCCAGATTTCCAGTGAACATTGTAGTGGACTCCT
The DNA here is from genome assembly GCA_030015575.1 of Agapanthus africanus. NCBI lineage: Eukaryota > Viridiplantae > Streptophyta > Magnoliopsida > Asparagales > Amaryllidaceae > Agapanthus > Agapanthus africanus. Next base: position 894,914,180 of record JASDDO010000019.1, read on the forward strand.
ACCCGTTCGCTTTGTAATCTTGGACCTTGTGCCGCCCTTTGTTCTTTGTAAACTGATATTTTTGTAGGCTTTATCAAGAGTCTTCTGTCTGTTGGTCAAAATCCACTTTTGCATTGTCTTTTCATTGTTTTCACTGTTTTCTGTTCAAGAACCTGTAACCTGTAACATGTAGCAGACATGCGTCAAAAGCACCCGTTTATTTGTAAAATATATAAGAATGGGGAATATAATAATGCAATAGTATGGTGTGAACAAATACCCCCAAACTTATCTTTTGCTCGTCCTCGAGCAAACTTATTTTTATTCACTAAAAACCTAACTGCACTTTCGCAGGGAAACGCGATTGCACTGAGCACGTGCAACAAGCCGTTAAACCTCTAGGTGTCCCTAGTAGGAGGAGTGTTGTCTCCTGAGGGTTTTCAGCGGATATTACCCACAAAATCCTATCAATTCGGCCCATTAACTTTTGTTCTCCAATTAGGTTTTCTAACAAGGAATTCTATTATCTTTTGACTCGCAAATTATCCACCCACATTCTTCACACTTCCTCATTATTTAACTTAAGATTATATATGTTATGTAGACCTACTTAGCTTTCGGCATTTCCTAAGTTTTCCTTCTAGAGTTCCATCTCCACTTAGGAATTTCTATCAACCCTTACTAAAGATACAAGTTCTATTCTTCACTCCTTTCTCTTATCTAAATCCCAATCACATACCCCTACGCGTGTGTATAAATCATCCCCACACTTGGAAATTCAAATCAAGCAATCATACCCTTGTCCGTTGTCCAAAGTACTAATTAGTTGGTGAATTTTTAATTGAATTTTGCTTATACATCCTTCATGCGACCGTTAATACTTCTTGAGGTACCAACAACCGATTACAAGATGCTTTAGCACTTTAAAGCGTACTTCCTAGTTTTGTAACACCCAAGGCTTTAGCAGTGACTCCCAAATCAGTTGGTCTAAGGCACTAGGTGATGAAGCACCCTCGCTAAATATTTTTTTATTTTTACAACCTTAAGTAATCACAAGAACCAGTGTCCATTTTTTTTATTCTTTATTCACACTGATATATATTTTTTTATTTTCATTGCACTAAGCACTTTAGACAAGAGCATTTCAAGGTCTCCTCTACTATTCCAAGTTTCAAGGTGCGTGATTGTGCAAGTTGTAGGGTATACATTTTCAGAATCTAGACTTAAGCTAGGAACTATTTTTCAAACTTATACTCTAAATAAAAGCTTCAATATCTTTCCTTCGTTTCGACTTAGCCCAAGAAGTGAACCCAAAATTTGCCTATTTCTAAATAAACTACAAGGCATATACTTTCTACCATTAAACTTTTAAAGAAGGTTATCTTTAGGGTTTTTAATTCACTAAGTCTAAGATCTAGTTGTTCCAAGCCAGTTAACCTATTTGTCAAACTTAAGTCAAATATGGCCAAAATTGAATACAATTATTTTTGTATTTTTGAAATTTTTCAAATTTTTATGGGTTTTCAAATAAATATGCACATGAAAAAATATGTACAAATGAATGCGAAGGAAGAAGACGTACCGAGCATACCCCCAAACTTGAACTTTACAGTGTCCTCACTGTCATGCTAAACTAAGAGGGTCAAAATACCGGCACTCCCCTGTTTATTTATTTACAATTTTTTTTATTTTTTTTTATTGTTTTGAATTTTTTTTATTTTTTATAGAAAAAGAAAACAAAAATATATATACATATATACAATAAGATTCCCCCCAAACTTAAGCTTGGCCTTACACAAGCCAAAGGTTAGCACCAACCATTCAAAAATCTTATCATGGTAGTGGTATAGTTGGTGCAAGAATGGGGTGTGGAGGAAAGAAATGAGAAACACGCGAGACCGTGTGGAAAGAAGAATGGTAGAATATGGTCTCGGTGGGGGAGAAGAAAGACGGAAAGAAGAAAGAAGTGGAGTGCGATCTTGAGGGTGTAAATTGAGTGAATAAATTAGCGCAATTTGTGATGACCGATATGTTAAAAGCGATTGCGCTAGCCTATCAACTCGTCTTGCAATGGGGTCAAATCCCTCAAGATTCGCAAGAAAACATGGGTACGCCGAACTTGGTATAGGAGATGAAGGCGTAATAGTCATTTGTTCGGTCGGAACAATGGGAAAGACGAAAGGGAGTGACTTAGGAATAGTATCTCTCTCACCGTAGTAAACTGTTTCGAACTTGAAAGATTCCATTAATGGTTCGAAACTACTATAACTAACCGAGTCTGATGGCTCATCTGAAAATGTAAAGGACTCAAACTTGGGCGGTGAGTCATCAACATCGTCCGAAAAAGTGAAACACTCGTAGGTGTTATCGTCTGTGAGAATTATGTCAGATTCAAAGGAAAAGGTTTCAAGCTCACAGTCTTCAAGCGGGGTCGGAACGATGGGAAGGAGGGAGGGTGATATAACAGTCAAAGGTTCAGGAGGCTGAATTGGAAAATCCGACACATTAAACAAAAATGGTTCAACCTCAATATGATCCTCAAAACCCTCCTCAATACTATCCTCATAATTCTCCTCAACATTTTTCTCATCCATGCCATTATCATCAACATCAAGACGCATATGAAGTTCGGGAGAAATATCTAATGACTCGGGATGATAAGTTGAACATAAAATCTCAATTAAATCGACAGGTTCATCATCCGAAATATTCCCGGCGTCTATATCCTCAATCAAGTGAAAATCAATTTCTTTAGACACCTCATCAAAAGCATGGATATTTATCGATTCAGGTTCTAGAGTGGAGGTGTAAAGATCGAAAGGATTAGGTGCGGTTTCACTCGAAAGGGGTTCCTCACAATCTGGCAAATCAAACACTACAGAATCGCACCACTCATTTTTATTTTCAATAGGTGAACTATTTAGGGCAATCGATAGCAAACAGGAGTTGTGGGCTTCAATTGGGTAAGGGTAGGTTTGATTTGAAAATCCTCTCTCATTCTCACTCTGCCCAACTGCCTCCTTATACATTAAAAAATTTTGAGCTAGTGGGAAACTACCTACCGCTTCAGTAGGTTGCATAAGGGCGGCCACGGACGCTTCCACATTCCTAGTCATTTTATTTGTTGCTGCGATATACGCCTCCAACGACTCTTCCAAACTAGACTTAGGTGGTGAGGGTGTTTCGGTAAAAGATTTGAAATGGTGTGGATATGCAAAACTCCCAACTGGCGGTGTAGAAACAGTGTCTAGTGAAGGTGGGAAAGTCGGGTAGGACTGGTAGGAAGTGGGTGGCTGGACAGGGGTAGGGTCAACATGTGGATAAAAAGGTGAATAGTCTTGTGGATCCCTTGAACTAGATGTGTGGAGAAGGGTGAAAGATCGGCTATGAGATTGAGCAATATGCTCAGCAATGGACATTGGTTTAGGAGTGACAGCAGGACTTGAAAAAGTGGTGTCAACATACGAAGGTGGTAAAGGTTGACTTGGTTGACACAAAGTGGGTTGCAAAGTCGAACTGTTTCTCCTAGACGTTTCTATTTGATCTTTCAGCGAAATTTTGGGTATGGAAGGATCGTCTTCAAATCGACCGAAACAATTGACGAACGACGCAAAGTTAGGTTCGGGATACCAAAATTCGGCAAGAGATTTATGATGTGGGGTACCCATGATAGAAGAATGAGAAAAGAAAGAAGGTAGGTGGTGCAAGTGGGGTGCAAGGATTTCTTAGCGACAAAATTTTTGCAAGTTTTTATAAAAATTTTCGTTTTTTTCTTTTTCTCTTTCTTTGAGACTGTTTGCAGAAAAAAATATCGATAAAGGGCTTAAACACAAATGTAATCAACCAGAAATGCACAATCAGACCTAGATCTAGGGTCACCTAGGTCTGCTAGACAGCTCCTAACTAGGGCTAGAAATAGGACCTCAAACCGCCTCTTCACTGACAAGTACGGCCAGATAAGTGGGAAGGAACCACCACAACAGTGGGCCTAATTAATAACCACTAGCCTAGACACCGCAAAGTCAGTTAGGATAAACGGTCGATGCCTATACTAGTCCTTTTCCTATTGAGCTCGAAGTTCTTAGGGCTGAGTCTAGTATTTTTTAATTAAAGATTGGTCAATGCAAATGCCTTATGTGATTTTTGGGGTCCTGGAAAGGGTGATGAAATCCCCACCCAATCTGAATTGATCAAAAAGCCCCTTAAAGTCCAATTAAAGATATGCAAAACAGTAAATCACTTGCAATCAAATATTTTTATTTTATGCGCGGCGCAAAGAATCCTGCACAAGATTGTTATTTAAAAGGGAAAAGATTTTTGAGAGCAAAGAAATCCTGCAGGCAAATTTACAGAAGATATATCAAGATTTGCAGAGGAGGAGAGAGAGAAAACTCACAGAAATTTTCAGTGGCGGAACAGTTTTTTTTTTCGCGCTTCTGCCCCCTTTTTTTTAAGCCCTGATTCGACCAGACCGCGGCGGTTCCGCGGCCAAAAGGGGGCTGGCGCGGCGGTTCCGCCACGCTTTGGTCGGTTCGGCTCTTTTTTTTTTGGGACCAGATCACCATGGTTAACTTGTAGACTCGGTCCTCCAAATTTCTTCTGTTCCTCGGTTGTTGTGATCTTCTGTTGTTCCGATCTGTTTTTTCCTGTTTTGATCTCTGTAGATTTCCAGATCCAATTTTCGTATATCTTGCAAAATTCAAAAAAACAAAGTATCCCTTCCAAAAATAACAAATGATATATATTTTTATATTTTATGATTTTTTTCAGATTTTTATGATTTTTTTTATTTTATGATTAACCCGAAATTGCAAAAAGGAAAGTTCTACGCCATCCCCGGCAACGGCGCCATTTGATTAGAGTGATTTAGCGTGCTTGCGCTTTCTAAAAGATAGATCAAAAATATTTGTAACCGCAATCAAGAACGGCGTCGCTTTGCAGCTAGCCGGTGAGTACGGGTCGGTCCACAGGGATGTTGTGAATTTCCGATTCGTTCTTACGAGTTAATTCCGAAGGGTGTTCGGTTGATTATTAAATCTAAAAATCTAATTAACCTAGGGCAATTATCTAGATCTACTCTTGCTAGGGCTAGGTTTAGGGATGGTTTGGAAATGTAATTAAATCTCACCGCTTTCAATACCCGAATGAAGATCTATGAGGAGTTATGGTAATTATCAATAAAGTAGATTAAATCCGTTCGGGAAGGTGTTCCTTCCTCTAGGTTCTTGTCCTTCCTTTAGAGATCCTTACCCTAACCTCCATGGAAAACATCACACCCGGGCCTTTATACTACGGTATCACCGCTACCTCGAGGGATAGAGTGCCGTAGGGAGCGGTATGTGCATGTATGCATGGAGTCCTATTGTAAATATTTGGTGGGTAAGAAAAGGATGAGAGATCTCATCTCTCAAAATCCTTCCCGAAAGCTAAACCCTAAACAAGTTCCTAAGGCAAGAAATTAAATCACTTACAGATGCATCCCTCCAATCATCCATGCAGGGTTGTCAGATCTGAATTTCTGAATGGAGAAGAAACACCGATGCTCTCCAAAAGATTTCTAAATTTTATTCATTAAAGGGAGGCATGAGGAATTACAATGATTAGAGTTCCTATTTATAAAGAATAGGAAACCCTAGGGTTACATTTGTTTCGCATGTCTGAAATTACAAAAATACCCTTAAGAAAAGACCTAGTCAAAGCCGCCTCACAATTTGGTAAAAATTAATTCACTGTTCCCTTAAGCCCGCCGCGGAACCGCGGCCCAAGGCCTGGTTTGGCCGCGGTTCCGCAGCCAAAAAGTAGAATTGGGCTTTGCATTTTCTTGGGCTTATTTCTAGTGGCTTGGGCTTCTTATTTCTATATATCTTTTCTCAATTTAGGTTCTGGTTCTCTTCCAGATTTCCAGTGAACATTGTAGTGGACTCCTACCCGTTCGCTTTGTAATCTTGGACCTTGCGCTGCCCTTTGTTCTTTGTAAACTGATATTTTTGTAGGCTTTATCAAGAGTCTTCTGTTTGTTGGTCAAAATCCACTTTTGCATTGTCTTTTCATTGTTTTCACTGTTTTCTGTCCAAGAACCTGTAACCTGTAACATGTAGCAGACATGCGTCAAAAGCACCCGTTTATTTGTAAAATATATAAGAATGGGGAATATAATAATGCAATAATATGGTGTGAACAGGAACTCACTAACAATCGGGATCTGGTCCAAAGCAACCTCTGCAGCTCTAGTATCGCAAACGTAGGCTAGAAATCCTTGACATCCCTTCCTCAAAAGCTGTCCAGCGGGAAGAGACGAAATCAAACTGTGAGGGGCGGCACCATGGTCCCCCCTGCACAAAAAAAACCGACTCTCCGGGAAAAAAAAACTTAACTGTCTTCTCGCGGTAGTCCACAGACACGAAGCACGTGGCTAACCGGTCCATACTCAAGAGAACGTTGAAGTCCAACATCTCAAGAAGGATCAAGTCGACAGGCAACTCTCTCTCACCAAAACGGACAACACATGATCGGAACACGTGCCTCGCAAAAAATGACTCGCCAATGGGAGTGGTCACAACAAGCGGTTGGTCAAGCAAACCCGACTCTCTGCCTAATGTCGGTGCGAAGTGTGAAGAGACATACGAGTATGTATACACCGGATCAAACAACACGTATGCATCAAAAGAACATACTGATAGGGTACCTGAAACCACTGTATTAGACGCCTGCGCGTCCTGATGCGTCAAAGCGAATACCCGTGCCTGTCCTCTACCTGTGGCTGGCGGTCCCCTACCGGCAACTGGCTATCCTCTGCTGGAAACTGGCTATCCTCTGACTCGGCCACCTCGTCCTCCCTGGACAAACCCTCTGCGACCACGACCTCCCTGTGCATAAGTCTGACGCGGAGTAATAGCAGGTGCAAGAGGCAATGCTCTCTGAGGTGGTGAAGGTGGTAAACTGACATGTGGTATGACTGTCTTATCCTCACGTGGCTCAGGACAATCTCGCACACGATGATAAGTACTCCCGCATCAAAAACATCCCGGCAATGACCGCTGACCCTCCCGGGGATAAGAGCTGAACAATCGGCCTCACCCCACGTCCCTGCCACCTGCAAGACGTCTGTCACGGTGTCTAAACGGCTGTCTCAGTGCTGATGTATCAGTACGAACTCTCTTCGGCTCCGGAACTACCGATGTCTCAGCAAGGCGCTCCTCGACTAATAGGGCTACATCTACAGTTGCTGCATAGGTCTTGCAATGCTGTGCGCTGATTGCAAGAAATAGCAGGGTAAGCAGGCCTCGAACAAACCTCTTGACCCGCATCTCCTCAGTAGCCACTAAATACGAGGTATAAACAGATAGCTCGGTGAACTACACATCATACTCCGCCACCGTCATATCCGGCGTCTGGCGTAATGACTTGAACCTGCACGCTCGAGCATCCCTGACACTCTGTGGAAGGAAACGGGCTAGAAACACCATCACGGACTCAGTCCAGGTCATAGGTGGAAGACCCGCTGCTCTGCCCTTCTCTACCAACTCGCACCATTTCTGCGCAAGACCCTCCAGACGAAAGCTCGCGAACTCTACCCATCTTGCGTCGGAGCATCTCAGTAAACGGTATATCCTGGCCATCCGATCGATAAAAGACTGTGGATCATCGGCTGCATCGGTGCCTGTGAAGACCGGAGGTTTCAGCCTCATAAACTTAGATAACGATATTGTGATCACCTCTGTAGCTGTAGGTGCAACTTCCTGAACTGTAGGTACCATCGCGGTCCCTGTAACGAGTGGAACTACCTCTGGTCGCAGAGCTCGAAGGGCCTCAACTAACGACCCCATCATCTGGCGCATCTCCTGCATACCGGCCTCTAACATAGCAGCATGGTCCGTCGAAGGGGGATCAATCTGCTCCGGTTCAACTGGCGGAACGCCCGGGTCAGTCCTCGTCTCAGACGAGCCAACTCTGCCCTCGGCTCTCGCGGCCGCTCTCTGTGCCCTCATAGTCTTTGGCGACATAATGGCTGGAAACGAAACAAGATTCGATAAGAATACAGAAATCGAATCATAAGAATGTATATAATCATGATGGAATTTCAACCAATAAGTTCTAAGGTCACTTAGGCGAAGTACCGTGTCGTGAGTATGCCGCAGAACATACACACGCTACGCCACTCTGCTTCAGCTACCTACTCCATCATACCAAGGTCATCCTACACTCCGAAAGGTAAAACCTACGCTTTGATACCAACTTTGTCACGATCCAAAGTTCGGCCCGTGACCGGCACTTAACCACATAACGTCTATAGGCGTAACACGATTAAGTAAGCCGAAACCCAGAAATCAAAACCATTAAAAATAGTGAGTGATGAAAACATTAGTTTAAAACATTTAGAAAACCTTGAGTAAAATTTTTTAAAGTTTAAGTTATTTTCTTAAAAATTTTGGCAGCACCTCCTTTGTAAAAATGAGCCCCGAAACGGGTACAATACATGATATAAGTAAAATGACTGATAATAATAATAAAACATCCCCAAACGGGAGCAATCACGCCCAACGGCGGAAACAACCACCACAAGAATAATATACGACGCCGTAGCGAAGAAATGAGCAATATAAGTGAAGACAGCATAAAAGATAAAACTGTATAAATAAAGCCGGCTCACACGAGCTCGACATCCAGAGTACAAAATAATATACATCATCCTCACACTAGTCTCTAAGTCAATACATGAAATGGTAGATCGAGAGTACTAGATACAACACAGAGTACAATGGAAATAAACGGATACCATAAAACCCACCTATTAGCAAACGGCTCACACGCCTACTACAGTGGTATCCGTAGCAAAAAGATACAAGGAGGTAGCCCTGCTGCAACTACTCTGAGGGTCGACCTGCAAACACTGTGGCATAACGGGAGTAAGTTGCCAACTCGTGAATAGTAAATAACATATAAAGGTAATCGCGAGTATGCACGTACTACGATACTCTAACATGTGTAATCTAATAACATCTATATGATGAACTGGGTACGCAGTAATCATGCAAAGTACTCTATCAGGTACTACGACTACATGATGCAATGCATAACAATGAATGCTGAGCATGGGATAAAATATCATCTACACGATTCATCATCGTGGAAAACCCCAGTGTCTACCAAAAACACCCCAAAATCCCGATAACTCAGGCGCCGTCACTCTATCCGGCCATCCATCCTGTAAATCTCATAGAAACGGGGTACCCAATATCGGCACCCGAAAACATCATGAAATTCTCGTGTCCAGCATCGACACGCAAATCCTCATATATCGGGCTCCGTCAGTCCGGATCGGCCTACGGGCCCCGTCTGCGGAATCGGCCCTTGACCCCGGCAGTACGGGTCGGCCCGTATCCATCTCTCGACTCTGGTCAGTATCCTCCGGATAACCGCCAGGTCCAATCAATCACCGGTAGGTATGTAGTCCCTCTGCCAGGCTCACCGTCTACTGCATAGCAAATCCATTCTCGCCCGGGGGCACCATATCGGGTCCACCATGTTCCCGCAATCGGCCCCATCCAGCTCCTCGACTCGGGTTTCACATGTCACACGTCTCAGAACCGAGAAAACGTATGGTGGACATACTGAAATATTATATCAAGAGAAAACGGGTTTTTAAAACAGTACATGCTTTCTTTTGAAATAGCCACGGTTCTCAAATCCAGAAATCTCATGAAAACAGCATATCTCAATGCTTAAAATCATAAAGCATGATGTATACTGCATATGATAAAAATGTAAGCATATCCGAATATCATGGAACATGGAATAGTGATATGACATATTAAGGGAAAAACCACTCTTTTAAATGGATCCAATTTTGAAAGTATCTCATGCGGTCCCTAATTCTCCAAAACCAAAGCCAGCATCATCTATGTATGTAGGTATGGATGTACAAGTGGTATATACGCTTGTATGAGTCTACAATATGTATGTGTGCCAATATGGATGTACAAGTGGTATATACGCAAGCATGTATGCACACCAAGGGACAGAATCATGTCTAATCATCAATGATGAGATAATCTAAACGAGGTATGGTTCGTAGCAATTCTATAGTGCGAGTGTCATGGCAATTACTAACGGTGTGTGTGTAACATACAATTAGTGCTCGTGCAGCATGAACCGTTAGTAACAGTGCGGTGTTTCATAAATACTATGTCTATATACAACAAAAGAGGGGTACGTTACAATGGTATATATGCACAACCAATGTATATATGAATATAACACGTGACTACAATGTCCTATCAAGCCCTGACGCTTAACGCCATACGGGCGATTTCCCCGTAGATGTTAATCTACTCACCGTGATCTCGTGCTAAGTGTAGCCGATTACCTGCTTCCCCTTCTTTGCGGCATCCGAAGTACTCGCCTGCGAACCTAGAATTTACACAAGCATCATTCATAAGGCTAAAATCCTGCAAAAACGCGATAACAAGAGCACACGAGAAACCAGCGTCGCAAGCTAAACGCGTGTGCATCCAAAACACCAAAACGTGTGTGCATCGCCTGAGACCACCCCGACATGCTGTGATACGCGGTAAACACTAAACCCACTCACATAACGTATGTGTTGTGCAACTTTAAAAGCATTAAAACAAGGAATTAGGTTCTAGATTTTGATACGACCAGAATTAAGAAAAGTTGCATATACCAAACATCTTAGATATGTAGCAGACTCCTCCAGCCCAAACCCCGACACCCAACTCACCCCTCTGGCCGCAATTTGCAGCCAGAATGAATTTTTCTGTGGTCTGGGGTGGGAATTAGGGTCTCGTGCTCTGTGTGTGTGGTCTAGGTCTAGTGAACATGCTCCAGTAAACTCAACTTTTTCCTGAAATATCGGGAGTTGCAGCAGATCCCAAAACGGCAATAAATCTTAACTAAACACTAAAATTAATACATTAGGGTTTTTTAATGTAACCAGGTGCAAAAACTTGGATTTAACAGCACTAATAACCCAAAGTTAAGCTAATAAGGCCATAAAAACCATTACTTGACCTAATCTACACATAAATCACCTAATTAGCACTAATACACCACTTAAACCCTAAATTAAGTTAAATAATTAAAAGTTTAGCAAAGAGAAAGATTAGGGTAAGCTTTATACCTCAAAGGGGTTTAGTGATGGCTCAACTTTCTAACTTTGCCTTCAAAGGCAAAGATTTGCCTCAAGAACCCACAAGAAGTGTTAAACAAGGGTTTTAGTGAAGTGATGAGGGAGTTTTAATGGAGATTGGGGGCGAGAATGAAGGGAAGAAGAAGAAGAAGAATGAGGGAGAGGGGAGGGGGGGCTGCTGCCGTGCAGAACAAGAGAGAGAGAGAGAGGAGTGTGTGAGGTGAGGAAAATGAGAGTTTTGGAAAAAGAGTAGAGAGAGTGAGAAGGGGGTTAGGGGACAAAGCATGGCATTTTCTCTCCCCTCATTTAATGCCAAGCATGCTTTGTCTCCCATGCCCTCTCTCTCCTCCTCCTCTAAGTCAACCCAAAAGGAAGTTCAAACTTTTTTTTTGAAACTAAAATACTTAATTTAATACATATTTTATCTAATGAAATGGTTTAAGCACCATGGCTATTAAGCATGGTTTAACCCCAAATTAACCCTACGTTAACATGCACATGTGTGTGCAAACCCAATTAAATTCTAATAAAATATTCATTAATTTTTATAAAATATTTAAAAACCATTTTGGTAAACCTTTTTACTAAAAACCATATTTTCGCTTAATTAACCACTAAACGCATTCTAAGGTGTTACAGCTTAGCACTCAGAAAAGGAAAAAGGGAATAAACCCAAGATAGCTCCCAGTTTGGAGGCACCTCACGTGTTCTCATGTGACCCCCAAACAGTTGTGTTTAAAAGAGGGAGAAAATTCCAAAGACGGCGCTCGCATTTTGAAGGCACCTCACGTGTCTGCACGTGACTGTTTAATAAACCAAGTGCTTAGCACTTATAAATGAAAGAGGAATAAAAACCAGAGAACAGTTCTCACCTCGGGTGCCTCACGTGCTCACACGTGAGCCAATTGCTCAGCACTTTTATATATATATGAGGGAATAAACTCAAGGAACAATGCCCACTTCGGGGCCCCTCACATGTTCACACGTGAGCTCCTCCAAAGTCCAGTGTTTAACACTGATTCAGCGCCACTATGGGGTGACTATGGGAAATCAACTTTAGCTCAAATTAGCCAAGTCTTCCGAAACCAAGACCCTTTTTGTCACCAATCAACCGAGCCATCATGTTCAGGTCTCCCCAAACTAATTTTAGTCCTAAAGATGACTGATGTTCTGCTAACAGATGACATCTAAACTGATGTTCATCCCATTCCCCAAATCGGGATATTGGTTCAATGGTACATCTCTTCATACCTCTGATACATGTCGTTGTAATCCTTCAACGTCTTCAGAGAGGTGGAGGGTCCCGATAACCGATAACTTTTGGTGCATCCCCAAACGTTTTGAACCAAAACCAAACAGACTAAGATATCTTTAAACTGGACCGTAATGTCCATAAACTAAACACTATGGACTGTGAGGTCTTTAAACTCATGGACTATGATGTTCTTAACCTTTATGGACTGTGAGGTCCCTAAACTTATAGACTATGATGTTTTTAAACTTTACAGACTATGATGTCTTTAAACTGGACCGTAATGTCCCTAAACTAAACTTTATGGACTGTGAGGTCCTTAAACTCATGGACTATAATGTCCTTAACCTCTATGGACTGTGAGGTCCTTAAACTCATGGACTATGATGTCCTTAACCTTTATGGACTGTGAGGTCCCTAAACTCATAGACTATGATGTCTTTAAATTTTACAGACTATGATGTCTTTAAACTGGACCGTGATGTTCTTAAACTAATTATGGACCGTGATGTCCCTAAACTAAAACAATAGAGTCCAAATACTCTCTTGTTGGATCTAAATGATCCTGTTAAGTTGATTTTAGTCTAAAATTAGAGTAACGTATCCTTAACAAACGTTAAGTTGATTTTAGTCTAAAAACTGGACTAACGTATCCTTAACAAACGTTTAAGTTGATCTTAGTCTCAAATGAGATTAACGATCCTTAAACCCAACCCAAACCCAAATCTAAGAAAATACGGATTTGGACTAATCCACGCCCTGCGGGCGACAACATAAATTAGTCTCCGTATACAATCCACGGGCAACAAAAAATAAAATAAACACACACGACACGAAATGACCATATGGAGAAGGAGAAAGTTGTTACCGTGATGCGGTAGCGTAATTAACTGCAGGGGCTTGCGCCTGCAGGGAAGAGCGTCCCCACAATCAAAAACCCCTCAAATGAGGGGGAATCTGACGAAGTCTGCTACGACGGCCGCATCCGTCTAAACCTCCGATACACGGTGCCATAAATCAACTTGGCATCTTTGGAAAGGTGAACGGATCAAACCAAATAGCATTTGCCCCCAAATTCAGGCAAGACGTCAGTCTTCCCGTCTTTCGGCGGAGAACAATCGCCTGATCCCGCTCGCAACGTTTGATGTTGCCCTTTGTACCAGAAGTCTTGCCCCCAGCTGGAGCACCAGAGAGTCGTTCAGACGCCGTCTTAAGTTTCAGTTGTGGTGCCTTGGCGATCACAACATTCGGCCTCTTGCCCCTTGAGACCGTCTTGGCAACCTGTTTTGCCAGGATTTCTGCCAGATGAGCACTTCCGGCAGGGTAGATAATGACGGAGCCAAACTGGCAGGGCAGTTCCTCCCACTGTCGACTGAGGCTTGCGGGGAGAACCACACGAGCATTGATCTTGACCACGTACGAGATCGGGGTCGCGTTGGAAGCTGAATTCGTCTTGGGAGACATTGTCGTTGAAAGTTGATTGCTGCACGAAAAAAAACATTATTTTAGTACAAAAATCGGCATATATGTCAAATGAGTTCGCATGAACGCTTGACCCGAGATATGGGAGGAGAGAAAGGTCCCACCGGGCGTGCCAGAATCTGAAAGGTGTTTTTTGTCACCCCATTGAGATGGGAATACGCGCATACGCGCGCGCTTGTCAGGCGCATTACAGATTCCCCCTGCCTAGGGTAGGCTGGGGTTTATTGATTGTGGGGATCCGAATCTCCGGAAGCCACGGACTAAACTGCTGTTAATCGTCCCTCGCCTTTGTAGTGAGGGAACCTCCGATTAACGGGTTAAACTGGCCATGCGAACTCAATGTGCAGTGTTGTGTTTTGAAGGGGTTTTAGATATATCAGGGGGCCCGCAGAGTTTTTACGGGGGTCCCGCTAACTGGATAGCGGGCTGGGTGTCAAGGGGGCTAGCAGCCCCCTTGCGGGGTGCGGGGCAGCGCCCCGTTAGAAATTTTTTCTAACGGAGGACAGTGTTGTATAGTATGTATGTGTGTATATGTATATATACATGTATATAAAAAAGGAAAAAATGCCCAAAGGACGCGTGGGGCCAGCGCCTCACGTGCCCGGCACGCGAGCACTGGGTGCTTGAGCGCCGGACGCTTAGACGCTAGCGCATCACCTGCCCGGCACGTGAGCGGTGGGCGCTTGAGCGCTAGGCGTTCGAGCGCTAGCGCTTCACGTGCCCGGCACATAGGCGCTGGGCGCAAGGCGCTCGGGCGCTTGAACGCAGGGCGCTCGAGCGCTTGCGCATCACGCGCCCGGCACGTGGGCGCTGGGCGCTTGAGCGGAAGGCGCTCGAGCGCTAGCGCTTCACGCGCCCGGCACGTAGGCGCTGAGCGCTTGGGCGCTAGGCACTCGGGCGCTTGGGCGCCGGCAAAAAAAAGGGGCATTTAGCCCTAGATATAAGATTTAAACTCCCGAAAGAGAATTTAGAGTGGAGTTAAACTCCTAAGATGTTTTTGGAGATGATGAAAGGGGCTTCTCCCTTGAGCTCTGGATCTCCCCTAAATGAGATTTTTGGGAGATGGGTCTCCTTCTTCTTCCTCTCGGTTGGCCGAATCTTGGATGAAAAGGGGGGTGATTTTAAAAATCTCTCCTTTTTAAGATCTGATGGAAGATCCAAGCCCCCTTTGTGGGTTTTGTGGTGAAAAACTATTTATTTTTGGAAAAGAAAGAGTAAAACTCTTGATTTAATTCAAATGAAAGAAGAAGGTTTTAGAACCTTGAGGAAGAAGAAGATCACAGATCTTGATTCTTTTTTTTGGAGAGAGAAAAAGTTGTTGAGATATTTTCATTATCTTTGCCTTTATAGACTATACACTTTATATATAGCCCCTTGGGCTTTACAAAAATGACATTTTGCCCATCCCATGCCTCATGCGCTATTTCTTTTTGCACATAAGTTACGGGCTTCACAAAAATTTGGTTTTATGCCCATTTTTCTTACATTTATTCAAAAAAATAAAAAAAGGAAATACACCAAAATTATTTATTACAAATTTTTTATTTTGGAATGGAGGGGTGGGGGGGGGGGGGAGAGGCCGGCCGCTTCATGTTCGGGCTCGACCCGGGCATTGGCCCACTTGACCTGGGCTTGGGCCCACTTGGCTTGGGGTTGAGTTTGATTTTGACTTGGTCAATCGGGGTGTAAATTTTTACCCCAACACACTTGCTTGTAATATCTAACCGCTTGCCTGTAATATCTAAAAATGTTGCATGTAATATCTAACCGCTTGCCTGTAATATCTACAAAGTTGCCCGCAATATTTAAACAATTGTCTATAATATCTAACCACATGTCTATAATATCTACAAAGTTGTCTGCAATATTTAAACAATTGACTATAATATCTACCCACCTGCCTGTAATATCTTCAAAGTTGCCTGTAATATCTAAGTAGTTAGATGCAACATTTAAGCAATTGCCTATAATATCTAACCACTTGCCTGTAATATCTATAAAGTTGCATGGAACATCTAAGCAGTTAGATGCAACATCTAAGCAATTGCCTATAATATCTAACCACTCGCCTGTAATATCTACATAGTTGTCTGCAACATCTAAAAAGTTGCATGTAACGTCTAACCACTTGTCTGAAATATCTGAAAAAATTGCATGTAACATCTAAGTGGTTTAAATGAGAGAAGAAAATGAATAATGGAGAAAATAAAAGGGATAATTTTAGTTCCGGTGGAAAATAGGGTTTTTGGTGGGAAAAATAGTGAATTTGGAGGGAAAATGGATTGGTTGGAACATTTAATACTTAGTACTTTAAGTAAAAAACAATACATGATAGATGTTACAGGCAACCCCTCAGATGTTACAGGCAAGCCATTTTCTATTTTATGGCAGCTGTCAAGTGTACTTGTGTGCATGGGTAAGTGAGGGGTATTTATGGGATATACTAAAATACAAATAGGCTTGAGTATTTCATAGAATTCTTCATGGTTAAAGAGGGTAATCTACTAGGTGAAAAGGCCCAAGGATTTTTTCACAAGCTTTAAAAAGACCGGGGTTTTTTCAACAATTTACCCTAAAAATATCTTCAAACATCATCATAACTTCATGGTTTTTGTTCAGTGGCAGGGGTTCGACCATAGTTGTCTTTTTATATTTTCCCAAATAACTTGTGCAATATTTGGATACTATAGATATAGTCTTTGAAGCCATGGTGACAATCTTACATTGTTAAAATAGATGTTACATATATGATGAGGAAAGTGTTCACTTTCCTAAACAACTCTTAAGCAACAAGGATCAATCAGGGGTTTTGGAACCCATTTTCTCCACCCTTTTTTTGAGTTTCTTATTGCTTATGGGTTGCTTAGTGTTTGCATAGCTGATCAAAATCTCTTGAACCAAAAGCCCATAAAGAAATAGGCCGGCCTAGCAAACACTAATCCTACAATAGCCTTAATGGAGTGGGTTAGACAGGGAGCTTGGGTTCGGCCTACTAGGTTAAGACTTGACTCTCAAAGAAGCCTTATAAAAGGTTACTCAGAGGCAATGGGAAATGGATATGAAGAATCAATCTTACAAAAACCCTAGCTTAAATTAGCCCTAGCCTAGATCTAGTTCTTCTCTGGCTACTATGGCCATAGAATTAGCGGATACCTAATCCATGATCACCGCCGCCATCGAGACCTTGCTCGGGATTGAGAAGTCCAGTCCTTCCCAACAGGTAATGCCTCTTTCGTCTCCGATCTACCACCGGTAACACTAGATGGGATGACCTTCGGCGCCATCGTCAGCGTGCAGCCATCCATGGCTGACCATGTCGTTGCGGATTTGGCCGAAGAACCTATTGGGCAGAACCAGAGCAGATCCATCGTCAAAGATGATCCAAACGTCCAACCCCGCACCCTTGAGCTGATGGAGATGGTCTGGACCTCACCCTAGGTGAGGTGAATGGCGTGCACTTGGCCTCTCAAAGCATCCACGGCCAACCCAAGATCTCAGTTCCTGGGGCCAGATAAGTGATCAGAGGTCCAGTCCTTTACTCAGACTATTTGAGATTAGGCCAAGCACGACGCCGAGGACCGAGCTGTCAGCTGTGGCTCGTTTTTACATGTAAGTCAAATATCCAGTCCTGAATGGACATGCAGTCTGTAGATGCTCGGTCGGCTGCTGGTTGGTCCATGAGGAGAAAAGGGAACATGTGACACAATAGCCATAGTGCTGTTACATGAAGGCTGAACGCCCTCAAAATAAAGGGGTAGAAACATATTCGGCCGGTATTTTCCGTAGTGTCTTGCATTTTCTATTGAGGGTTTGATTGTTTGTAATATCCGGCTGGTATCAGGCCGATGAGTTTGATGGTTGCTTGTAATAGATAGGCCTCTTACGAGAAAGATGGATCATTATAATATCTGATAAATTGGACCCTCTGGGCAGAGGCTTTGAACTTGATGTATATGCCTAATGGTTTTATTGAAATAGAGCATGTCAGCCGACTAGATCGAAGCCTATTTTTACGATTATGAATAATTTACCATACCCGCATGTTACCGGGTCGGAGTCCTTTTTAATGAAGACCGTTCTCCCCTTCCGTTAAAGATGAGATCAATTATTCAGGGAGACATAGTTGCTAAACCAGATCTTTTCGATTTAATGCATGCCTTTTAGAGGAAGACCAGTAAAATCATGCAACACTATGGGACAATTTTATGATTGTAATCAGCTATTATTTCTTCTTTAGCAATTATTAGCAGACTTTGATTTTTCCTTGAATAAAAGTAAAAATAAAATAAAAATGAACCTTTATGTACTGATTCTAATATTTTGAGTAATTAGCTTTATTGCTTTATAGATCCATCTCTACTATTATAATAAGATGCCAAATAATTTTTTAGTTCACTCATGTCTGTCTTTTATTAGAAATACAAGAACAATAGAGAAAAAATGTCATTTATAATGTTATCAGAGGATGTCATGTCACCATAATAAGAGAAACTATAATAAAGACATCTCTCTCTCTCCAACTTTTAAAATTAAAATTCAAGGGTTAATTGCTAAATAATACTCCAATGTTTCACTTACTTTGCATTTATATACCTTATTGTCTTTTTTTTGCTGCACTTCTATACCTTAAAGTACAAAATTGCATGAATAGAATCGACTTGAATATTTTAACGGCTCGACAGCAGAGGGAGAAAAATATCAACGGTTTGTACTTTAGAGTATATAAATGCGACGAAAAAAATAATAAGGTATATAAGTGCAAAATAGGTGAAACATAGAGGTATTATTCAGCAATTAACCCAAAATTCAAACTCCAAAGTCTTCAACCATAGAGTTTTCTACAACATCAATGAAATATATTTATGGAGCCAATATTCTATCCATGATAAATTATAGACTCCAATAAAAATAGTTATGCGTAAGAAGAAGAAGGAGAAGAAGGAGGAGGAAGAGCAAAATAAGTACAAACGTGCATCGCATGCGCAAAATACTAATATTGATAAATGTAAAGCAGATGCTAATTATCTTTGGTTGTTTTTTATTTGATCTAAAGAGAACCTTATAAAAATGGTTTAAAAGCAAAAAAGAAAAACATTCTTAGCCTTTCTCTTATGGGCACCCTGAAAATAATGGTTTAAAAACAAAAACTATGCTTTTGATTGAACAAGTAAAAACATAAAAATCTCTCAGTAGTCGTGTCATGCATTTTGTTTCTGAAAGTTTAAAAATAAAATTATATATGTAATTTTCCTAATAAGCCCTTTAGGTAGCTTAAAGAAAGACATATAATATAAAGACGGTGCAGACAAAACTAAGTTGATGAAAGTAAGGGGTATAACCCAGTTAACTGGAAGAAAGTTTGTACTAATAAAATTGATGGGGTCTGGGTGTCGAGGATATTGCTCATTTTAATATCTCTCTTTTATATAAATGGCTTTGGAAATTGTTCAAATCTAATGAGTATTCTATGGCTGTACTCAGATCCATATATAATTATAACAAAAGGTCTGCCGTTGCTTCTTATAACTCATTTTGTTTTTGGAAGGGGTTGCAAGAGTGTAGTGCTAGTTTCTATGTTCGTATTTTCTGGAGTGTAGGTGATGGCAGGCAAATATATTTTTGGAAGCATAAATGGGCTTCTTCTTCAGCTCTTTCTGAAATCTACCCTTCTCTTTACAAGATCGCTTGGAATCAACATGCACTTGTTCATACACAAGGATATTTTAGCAAAGGTATGTGGGTCTGGAAACCTGCATTCAATAAAGTCATTTCTTACGATGATAAAGTTTACATGCAGAAACTTATGGATAACCTTGCAAACTATACCATCAAACCTAACACTATTGATAATTTTGTTTGATCTGATTCTTCCACTGATTTATTCACTGTCAAGTCTGCATATAACGCTATGAATGGACTTAATCTTCATTATCCCTTCTATAAATCTGTGTGGAATTATTTTGCTCCTATCAAGATTAAATTTTTTTTCTTGGTTGTTGGTTCAAGACATGTTTTTGACTAAAGAAAACATTATTAAAAGGGATTGGTTTAATAATGCTGCTTGTGTTTTTGATTTTGGCAAGATTGAAACATCTACGTATCTCTTTTTTAAATGTTAAGTTGCTAAATCCATTTGGAAAGACCTACTTCATGCTCTTAATGTGCATACTATTCCCGATTCCTTTACCCATGCTATTGATTGTTGGAAGTCTGTTAATAATCATGCCATGTTTGATCATATGTGGATACTTTTGCTTTACTCTACTTGTTGGACCATCTGGAAATATAGAAATAGCAAAATTTTCAATAATGTTGATTGTTCTCACACTCAGATTTTGAATACTATTCTATATCATTTCTTTAATTGGATGTGAGGGATATCCAGCAAGAACAAGCATAAAATTTTAGTTTCTCATGAGTTCAAAAACCTTCAGGATCTATATAATAGGATCTATATAATGGTGAGGTGGATGTGCTTGTTCATAGACATTACAACCCTTTTTTGATGCCATAATCTCTCTTGTTCTGTTTAGTGCCAATAACAAAAATTGTTGTGTTTTGTTTGTTTAGTTTTAAGTATTTAGTGATTTGCTTCTTTATTGATACTTTCAAGGTGAAAATGTTATGCAATCTGGGCTGCTAATCTCTTATGACAAGTTTTTTGAGACAGTTCTTCTTACTATTTTCTCATCCTCTTGCTGGGTGTGCTTGGCATCCATTGGTTACTGAAATTTTTATGGTTTTTGGCTAGAATGAATTTAGTCCCTACCTTCACTACCTCATGGTGTCTTTCTCAATTTCTGGCATCTGCATATATCCGCTTAATAAATATCTATATAAATCATATCCTCGTACTGTTGTCTGTGTGTATTTGGAAGACAATTCAAAAGCAGGTGATTATGTTGGCTATAGTGCCCTTAAGGTAATTATGGTAATTGAAAGTAGGCGATTATGATAATTGAAAAAGAATCTATACAGGTAGAACCGTCTTACTCGAAATGATAGTATGCTATCTGATTTGTCTTTATCATTAATGTGTACACATTTTACTTGTTATTACGTATCGCTAATACATCCGTAAGATGTTTGCTTGACTACCAAAATTATGATGGCGATCATACTTGTGAGAGCTTGATAGTCCATAAGGATATCCTTTAAATGTCCCTAATCGTGAGGGTATCGAGATTGCGCATCGATATTCTAAAATAGACTAGTGTATATGTTTCTAGATTCCGACGAAGGGCGGTGGCAGGTCTCATAGCCATTGGTGTGTTGCACCTAAAATTGTATACAGGTGCTCACTGGAGGTGAGTACACCGGACAGACTCGCCGAAAATTTCTAGATGGTATTATACCTATCGTCAGATAGCAGTTATCAAGTGACATGAGTACAGATAAACTGTTTACCTGAGATCGTCATTTGTCTCGTGTGAGTTCCCACTATACTTTGATTACTACCCTCCTACGACTCTACTGAGTGTGTAAATAGGTTTTAGTTGGGTACAGTTTCGAGCCACTAGGAGGCAGTGGGCGATCGTCAGGGATTCGTCTCTCCTGGTATATGGAGTCGATGTCGCGCAGTGTACGATTGGCTATCACCATAAATTTCTAGGCAGGGTGGATGAGATTTACCGATTGTAGATCTGTAGTTTTTCATTGGGTGATGAGCTTAACACCGACACCCGACACGACTTATTGGGTTATTAGGGGTCTGACGTTATCTACCCCCTAGACCTGATATGCGATACTCTTAGACGAAGAGACCAAACTGTACGGAGATTGTCACTTATAGGCTCTGTAGGGATACATATGAGTTTGCTCGTCGACCTTCCTTTCGTTCAATACCTGGGTAGCCGTTACGTACGGCTAGTACCGTTTACGTGCTTGTGGTTAAACCCACTGCCAGCGTATTATCGAGTATTTAGAGTTCCACACAGAGGGTTTCCCGGTTCAGGCGAAACGATATCGTACGAGTGTATTTTGATACGCACTCAGGTCCGATTAAATACGTGTATTTAGTGCATGTACTTTAATAGGGTGTTTTGATAATGCTGGCAGGTTTGAAAGATAGCCGGATCATTACGAGTCAGTATTATATTTCTCATTATCTCTCTTTTTGGGTATTCGTATTTTGACATGAATACAATATTTATATGAATACGGGTATTTGTATCTTAATACGAATACGGGTATTTTTATTTTTATATGAATACGGGTATTCATATTTTGATACGAATATGGATATATGTATTTTGGTACATATTTGGTATTATGTATATGTGTGTGTGTGTTGCTACACACGAAAGACGTGACCGGGACGTTAGGACGTCTGGCTTGAATTTGGGGGCATATGCTATTTGGTTTTATCCGTCCACCTCTCCGAAGATACCAAGTTGATTTATAGCACCGTGTATCGGAGGTTTGGATGGATGCGGTCGTTGTAGCAGACTTCGTCAGATCCCCCTCGTTTGCGAGGGGTTTTTTGATTGTGGGGACTCTCTTTCCTGCAGGCGCAAGTTCCTGCAGTTAATTACATTACCGCGTAGCGATAACCATTTTCTTCTTTTCCAGATGTTCACTTCGTGTCGTGTGTATTTATTTTGTTTTCGGTTGCCCGTGGATTGTATACGGAGACTAATTTGTGTTGTCGCCCATAGGGTGTGGATTAGTCCAAATCTGTATTTTCTTAGATTTAGGTTTGGTTGATTTAAGGCTCGTTAACCTCGTTTGAGATTAAAATCAACTTAAATGTTTGTTAAGGATACGTTAGTCTAATTTTAGACTAAGATCTACTTAACAATGTTTTAGAATCATTTAGATCCAACGAAAAAGTATTTGGGCCCTATCATTTTAGTTTAGGGACATTAAGGTCCATTGGGTTTAAGGACATCATAGTCTATATTTAAGGATATCATAAGGCATAGTGTTTTGGGTTTAAGGACATCATAGTTCATGGAGTTTAGTTTAGGGACGTTGCGGTCCATTGGGTTTAAAAACATTATAGTCCATGTTTAAGGACATCATAGTCTATAGAGTTTAGTTTAGGGACGTCGCGGTCCACAGTTAGTTTAAGGACGTTGCGGTCCATAGGGTTTGTTGATTGTCGGGAACCGCCACCTCTCCGAAAACGTTGAAAAATTACAACGATATATATCAGAGATGTGGGGAGATGTACCCTTGAACCAGTGTCAGTTGAGAGATCTGTAGTTGGGTTTAGGACTAAGATCGAATTTAGAAAAATTGTGAGCCCATGGGCTCGGTTGATCTGAATTAGGGACTTTTGGTCTGCTTGGACTCAGCCCACTCAATTTTTGAGTAAAGTGTTAAACACTTGTTTGGGCTCGGTCCCCTTTGTTCAACAATGCTGAGCATTGATATGGGCTTTGATACTCACCCATTTTTTGTTTTTTTATTGAGTATTAAACGCTCTTTATGGCGCTGAGCTCTATTTACAGACGCGCTTTATGTTAAACAGCGCCCACGTGAGAAGCACGTGGGGCGCTCGGCGTTAGGCGCCAACCAATAAGTGCTAAGAACTCCCTATTTTATTAGCGCCCATGCGAGGGGCACGTGGTGCGCTTGGCGCTGGGCGCCAACTACTGAGTGCTAAGCACTCTTTATTATTGCAGCGCCCACGTGAGGAGCACATGGAGCGTTTGGCACTGGGCACCAACCAATGAGTGCAGAGCACTCTTTATTTTAGCAGCGCCTACGTGAGGAGCACGTAGAGCGCTGGGCGCCAACCAATGAGTGCAGAGCACTCTTTATTTTAGCAGCGCCCATATGAGGGGCACGTGGGGTGCTTGGCACTATTTCCTTCTTTATGCATTTTTCTGAAGAGTTCAATTCTCTGTTCTCCCCTGGATCTTCAATCCCCGAGAACAAATTCATCCCTTCGAGAATTAAATTCTCATTTGTGGGAGACTTGTATCATGGATCTCAGATCCAGGGAAAGAACTATGTTCTTTTATAAAGGTTAAACCCTTAGGTATGCCGATGAGATACTATGATCTCTATTTACCTTGAAGAAGGTTCCTCTTCTTTCTTTTCTCTTCAAGCTCTTTTTGCTTGCTTTTCTTTTTGAACTTGAAATTTTTTTGGGGGGGGGTGTTCTTCTGTACAAGACTTGAAGTCTTGGGTCATTTATATAGGGGAGGCTGATTTGTTGATTCAGTTAAGAAAATCTCTCATTGAGAGATTTCTTAATTGATTTAGGGAATTTATCCACCGTCGGATTTTTGATCCAAGGACTTCTGTTTTAAAGAAGACATTTTTCTTGTTTTCAATAAGATTGGGAAAATATTTTCCCATACAGAACTTATTCTGTAGCTTTGGTGATTTTTAATCACCATTGGATTTTTGATCCAACGGTGCTCTGATTTACGGAGAACAATCTTTCTTGTTTAGAAAGATTTGGGAAATATTTTCCCATACAGAGCTTATTCTGTATCTCGGTGATTTTTAATCACTATTGGATCTTTTGATCCAATGGTGCTCTGATTTTCAGAGCACAATCTTTCTTGTTTAGAAAGATTTGAGAAGTATTTCCTCAATCAGAATTTAATTCTATACTCTGATGATTTATCATCTTCGTTGGATCTTTGATCCAAGGGTGGAGAACTTTTTGTTCTGGCGCTGGCGCTCTCGTGCTTTGCACGTGAGGCGCTGCCTCAGAGTTTTTAACTCTTGGCGCTGGCGCTCTCGTGCCTTGCACGTGAGGCGCTGCTTCAGAGTTTTTAATTATAGGCGCTGGCGCTCTCGTGCTTTGCACGTGAGGCGCTGCTTCAGAGTTTTTAACTCTGGACGCTGGCGCTCTCGTGTTTTGCATGTGAGGCGCTGCCTCAGTTCAAATTTTGAACAGAGCCTTGCTCTCTTATTGGGGGGAAACAAATGCCCCCCTCCCACCGTTGCGCTCACGTGGCTGACACGTGAGTACAGCGGTGACAACCTTTCCACCGTTGGATCATCTTGGAAGTCGGATCGTCTTCCAGCGCCTATAAGGAGGGCTTTTGGCCCTTGAGATGCCTTCTGTTCATCTTCTTTCTTTCTTGTTTCTGAGAATTTAATTCTCCCTTTAGAGTTTAGATCTCTGTCCAAGGAAATTCCTTTTAGAGTTAGAACTCTATCCAAATTTGGTAAGGATCAAACCTATTAACAGAGCTTTGCTCTTCTCAGATCGTAGATCTTAAAATGGATTTTTAGGCTTACTTAACCCATTAATTAGAACACTGTTCATCTCTATGAAGAACTCTTAGAGTTCGTTTTGTAGATCTTAAAGATCTTGGAGTTTTTACTCTGTAAAAGCTTTGCTTTTTTAGGGTTCTGATAGATTACTCCATCGTTTTCACAGAGCATAGCTCTTAGAAATTTTGGGGAATTTTTATTCCCCTCATAATTAAAAATGACAGATGTAATTTCTGTTTGCAGAGCACTGCTCTCGAGGGAGTTTAACTCCTTGACCCAATGAGTTTCTCATTAAATGAGAATCTTTTTAGGACTTTCTCCTTAATGATTGACTGTCTCATCAATGATGAGCCGTCACTTTTATTTTGTGGGTCCCCTCGGTCCTTTTTTCCTGCATTGCAGTGGTACAAATTTAAAGTACCAAATGTCAGAATTTGTAACGAGGCATTGACATTTAACCCTCGATTCTTTTTGCGCAGGTACCATGTCTTTTGACTCTTCTTTCCCATTTGTTCGTCCAGAGAGTGCATACGCCGACGCGCCTGTGGATCGGGAAGTTTTTGCATTGATTAATGATCATGACCCGGAGCAGAAGTCTCTTCACTTATGGGGGTTGTGGTACAACTAAATTATTCGGGGTCGACATAGTTTCTCTTGTGCGGCGCCTTCAGAGCCAATTTCCGCCATTCATTATGCTGACTCGCCCTAGGTAAATTATGCTGTGGAGGAGTTTAACTGGATACGGATGGACGCTTCCAACCTTCTATGGGCTCGATACCTGTACAGCCGCCGATGGCTTTAGATATTCTGGGGCGGCACATATATCAAGGCGAGTCGCGCCCTTAGGGGCAGGCATACATGATAGGCTTGACTCCTCATCATTCTGCCGGATATTTGCAGTGGGCTCGATACATTTTGTCGGCCAAAAAGTTGCAGCTGCTGAAGCTCGGGTTGTACCCTGCTATCTACACGTCTTTTTTTTCAGTATCTCGCGCCTCACGTATGGTGGGTCAAGGCTTTGTTGGAACAGTGGAATACCCCGACTCATTCCTTTCTTTTATCAAACCGGGAGGTTTCGATTTCCTTGGAGGAATTTGCAGAAATTTCGGGCCTACCCATCAGAGGGGAACATTACGAGGAAATACTTCCCCCTGACGAATACATTTTCTCCCCCAAATCAGTGGTGATGGGTCTTACTCCGGAGAATGCTATTCAACATCGATTCCCGAGTCTAATCAAGGTGTTGAATATTTATGAGAGTCTGTTTCTCGAGTCCGGAGGGCACGGGGTCAGCTTTGCGGATTTCATCGCCCGCTTTCTTCGCCCGGAAGTCTTGTCAAAAGAAGCTGTGAAGTTCGCCATGCTTGACGATCCTTTTGGTTTTGGCTTGGACAGCCAGCCAACAGCGGAAGCAGATAAAAGGAATTTCTTCCTCCCAGATACCCCGATCGTCCCCTTTGTAGAGCTCGCAGCTTCAGACATCGACGAAGAGGCATTTTTTTTGGAGTTCCTCGGCCTATGGTTAAGCTTGTTTGTGCTCCCAATGCACCCTTGCTATATGAGGCCATCCGTCTTCTATCCGGCTCACCAAATGGTTGCCGGGTCGCGAGTGGCCGTCGGGATCGCTGGGCTGGCTCACATGTATCATGGCCTCAGCTTAGCGGCAGATACCACTCAGCCGGGGGTACAGCCCGTAAATCTCCCGCTGCGCTATTTCACGTCGTGGATCGAGCTGCATGTGCTCGGCGCTTTTGGAGTCCACAAACGGCTCCATTTCTATGAAAATTATAATTTCCCTCGGGTTATGTTCCTAGTTGATGCTTCTGCTTTAGATCCGTCATAGCGAGAGGCTCGGGGTCTGGTCCTTCGCCCGTGTATGGTCGGGGATAGCATGACTTTCGTCGATAAGGTCTTAATTATCAACAAGGAATCCACTAAAACGGTGCAGCCGCTGCGCGATACCTTCAAAGACGGGGCTCCTACATTGAAGTCTCGGGAGATTCTGCATTTGTATTCAATCAGGCCGGGCTTTTTAGTGTTCAGGTAGAACGACTCGGCTCTGTTCATGAGGTACAACCCGCACCGTTTTGATCAACAGTCGAGTTACGATCAGGGTGTCCCGCTTGAGGCTTTTTTAGCTGAGCCTGTTGCTACGAAAGAGGGTATCCGCAGCGCGCTGCACCATTTCATACGGCTAAACACCGGGTCCAACTTTTTTATCAGTAAGCCGAGCTGTGTTCCGAAAGCCTCGAACGGATACGTGGCGTGGTACCAGCATGCAACGGGGGCTGTTATTAGGGAAGAAAAGCGGTTACTGCTTGATCGCAAGGGTACAGCCCCTGCTGGTAATCCAGCTGTCCCCTTAAAGCGACGGACCATTGTTCGTCCTTCCTTAAGAGAAGCTGTTGCGGTTGTGGTCCCGTGCGCTTTTCCTGTGAAGCCTTTACCCCGTGTTCTTGTAGAAACGGCAGCTGCAGTGTCCCCGGAGTCTGGAGTGGGTACTGAAATCGGGACTCGTCACCCAAAAATGCGCAAGCTCGTGTCATAGGCCTCCGGTGTTCGCCACAGAAAAGAAATAAGTCGCTCTTCTCAGCTGACGTTGTACTCGGCCAGGAGCCCCATGCTCCCTACAGCGAAGGCTTATGTGAGTATGGCACTAATGATGGCTTGTTCGACACGCTTGTGACCGACACCGATCTATAGGCTGCCCTTATGGCCTCCGAGCGATTGGCACACGAAGAAGCGGCGCTGATCACCATCGCGAAGTCAGGTATACTTCAGTTGTATTTTTCTGCGTTCATTCATTCCTTATTATTATGCTTTTACTAATGCCCTTTTCTTCAACAGGTATTTCTGCCGAAGAGGCTCTCGCGGCTTCCATCAAGACGTTCGAAGAGGAAGAGAGGCTCTGCACTTCTTTGGGTCTTGGTATAATTCAGCTCATTGTGCCTTCATTACCCCCTTTTTTTTATTCGTGCTCTGACCCTCTCCCTTATTTTATTACAGGGGCTACCTTGACTCAGGTTATTCCGAATGTGGTACCGATCCTGAGCGATGGTGCAGCGACGCTTCCAGAGCCAGCTATTGTGGCCCCAGCTCCCCTAACATTACCGTAGGAGGCGTCGCTAAAGTAGCCGATGACAGATGCCGTAACGGCTCTGGAGGCAGAGCTTGATTCGGACGACGACGTCCCTTTGTCAGAGGTCTTGAGGAGATCATTTCTCACTGCTCAGACCGACAAGAAGCGTAGGAAGCGTGTGGCGAGGGAACGCGATGCCAGTTTGGCCGTGGGTGCAGGCTCAAGCAGCATCCCCCTTATTGATACTTTTTCGGCGGATGTTCCCCCTGCGTTGTCTACCGTCCATAGACAGATTGCACGCGCGGCTCGGGAAAAAACTGAAAAGCTGCCCCAAACTAGCGTACCGCTGAGTCTTTTACTAGAACTTGATCTTTGAATTTTGACACATGCATTTTTTTTAGGGCCGAGTCTTGGCGATTGGATAACGGGTGAAAGCCTGGCGGTTACCGTGCCCGAAATTGCTACCCTATCTCTAGAATCTGGGACCATCCAGACCGTTTCTCTTACCCCGTGTGGCTCCCTGGTATCGGCGGGTGTCGTAAGCGTCACGACGACCCTCTTCGAATCAGGGGATGAAGCCATGGGTGCAGAAACTACTCCTCTTAAGGAGAGCGAAGAAGCCGCTACGCCTGGTGATGTTTCCGTCGCGGTTTTGGTTGATGACCCATTATGTAAGTCTTGAGTCATTGTTCTCTTTTTATTTCTCAATCTCGTTCAGCTTCTTCTGACGATATTTTGTTTGTAGGTGTAGTGAACGCTGAGATTGTGCTATCTGAAGCATCTCTGGTCGCCGCCATGAAGGTTGTTGTTCCCTCGCCTTCTCCTATGTCCTCCGAAATGCCGGAAGGTATAGGTTTGCGATTTATTTAGTTTAACTATGAACACCATCTTCCTTGTATTGACCGTGTATTGTCGCAACTCTGCAGGAGTCCTTTTCGACCATCTATACCAGGTGTTGAACCCGCATTTCTCCTTCCAGTCGGAAGTCATTCCGCCTGCTGGTATTGGTTAGTATATCCTTCAGCTATTGTCTCCCCTTTTTTTTTTTATAAATAGTCGTATTGTTGCTAAGTCTTCTTTGTATTGATCGCAGCGTCACGGATCGGAGGAGGGGATGAGAGAATAGTCGCGCCTCCGGTACTCCCAATTTTACCATCTGCCACAGCCGGTATAGTATACTCCATTGCTCGTGTGTTTTCTTTACCTCCCATGTCGATATTTGACCATAATTTATTTTGCAGCAATCGCACCGGCTCCAGCTCCCTTTGAATCTCGCATCCTAATGCCGGCAGGGCCCTTCGCTAAACGCCCATCTTCCAGAGGTGCTGCGAATAGCCGACGAATGTTGAGCGAATTCGTCGAGGATCTTGATGCCGAGGCCCTCACATCCGCTGCAGATTTTGCTACCGAGGTTAATCCTATGCTGACAACACCTGTGAACTTCCATGATGAAGGTATCGTCGAGTCATGGGTTAATTACTGCAGAAAGATTGAGGCTTGTCTGCATGAGATTTAGCTCAAACGTCTCGCTCCTGAAGTATTAGCTTTGAACTCCCAGCGGGCTGCGTAGGTCGAGAGTAGTGTTCCTTTCATCCGCCATTTTGAATAAGAGGTGACCTTGAGGCGAAAGGAACATGAAGTAGCTTCAAGCGAATCTGCTCGGTTACGCGCTCAGATTAAAGCGAATGCTGCGCAGTTAAAAGATGGACAATCTCCAGCGATGCATCTCGAATGGGTTGACGCTGAGACATGCGCTTGACTCTACGGAGCGGGTTGTACAGGACTGCGAAGTTGCCATGCTAGAAACTGACAAAAAGCTTTCGTCCTATTCGCAACAACGGACTCAAATTGAAGCGGAGCTGGCCGCGGTGGCTGACTACGAGAAGGGATTGAGAGGAGTGCGCAAGCAGCTTGCTGACTTATTGATGATGCCTCCTCCTTAGCAGCCGTTTTTTGTATATTTTTTTGACTGAAAATTTGTAATTGGTGAATAACATGCGTTCACTTTTGATTCTTTTATGCGATGTATCCTGTATTCATTTGAATTCATGAATAAAAGACAGATTTTATCTTATGCAAATATAGCCCGTAGATGATAGATAATAGTTCATCTTAAACTCCTTGTAGGGTAGCGATGGCGTAGGAAACAGGTTCAGGTCTGCTGCCTAAGACTTTTCAACTTTATGAGCCATGAGGGTCTCATAAAGACGTTTCTCCCCATGAGTTGAGAGGATCTCGTAGGTGTAATTTCTCCTTAGGGGTTGTGAGGACTCCTAAGTGCGTTTCCTCTTGAGAGTCATAAAGATCTCACAAGAGAGTTTTCTTTTTACGGGTTGAGCGGTTTGCGCAGGGACACTGATTTCCCTGGGGGGTCGAGACGAATCGGGAGATTATTGGTTGATTTGTTTCCGAGTCAAAGCATTGCTTCGATGGGGAGGTCATTGGTTGACTTGTTTCCGAGACGGAGCATTGTTCCGGCAGGGAGGTCATTGGTTGACTTGTTTCCGAGACGGAGCGCTGTTCCGGCAGGGAGGTCATTGGTTGACTTGTTTCCGAGACGGAGCGCTGATCCGGCGGGAAGGTCATTGGCTGACTTGTTTCCGAGATGGAGCGTTGTTCCGGCAGGGAGGTCATTGGCTGACTTGTTTCCGAGACGGAGCGTTGTTCCGGCGGGGAGGTCATTGGCTGACTTTTTTCTGAGACGGAGCGTTGTTCCGGCGGGGAGGTCATTGGCTGTCTTGTTTCTGAGACGGAGCGTTGTTCCGGAGGGGAGGTCATTGGCTGACTTGTTTCCGCGACGGAGCGTTGTTTCGGCGGGGAGGTCATTGGTTGACTTGTTTCCGGGTCGGAGCGTTGTTCTGGCGGGGAGGTCATTGGCTGCCTTGTTTTCGAGACGGAGCGTTGTTCCGGCGGGGAGGTCATTGGCTGACTTGTTTCCGAGATGGAGCGTTGTTCCGGCGGGGAGGTCATTGGATGACTTGTTTCCGAGACGGAGCGTTGTTCCGGTGGGGAGTTCATTGGTTGACTTGTTTCCGCTTTCTGCGGTGTTAGGAGGGAACATCGTGTTGATCTTCTGGGATGCAGATGTTGCCGTTGAGATCCGACTCTTCCTTTGACAGAGTTTGTTGGGAAATGTAGTTCTCTTTTCGTTTATGCCCTTGGATTGTATACAGGGGTCAGTATGGACTCGCCTGTAGGGCAAAAGTTTTATTCTTTCATCATTTTTTTATTTCCTTCCGCGATGCTCTATCATTTCAGCTTTTTTTATATCGCGAAAGTCGCGATTGCCTAATCATTTCGGCTATTTTTCGCGGTGCCCAATCATTTCGGCTATTTTTCTTTGTACTCGCTGCTTTTTATTGCGAGTTGCCCAATCATTTAGGCTGTATATTTTTTTATTTATTTTTGGCTCGCTGATTTTGTTGCAAGTATGGACCTGAGATCTGATACCAATCTTAGCATCAGCATCGCTGCGATTGGAATATTGCCAGGAGCGAATCATCACTTGCCGTGAAAGGACTTGGAATTTGTTACTAATTTAGGGATCAGCATCGCTACAACTGGGATATTGCCAGGAGCGAATCATCATTTGCCTTTGTCGGTTCAAACAAAGGCGGCTTAGTAAACAGGGTTAGGATCCTGTCGACTAAGGCTTTTGACTTCATGAGCCGTAGGGGTCTCATAAAGGTGTTTCTCCCAACAAATCGTGAGGATCTCGTAGGTGCGTTTTCTCCTTAGGAATCGTGAGGATTCTTAAGTGCGTGTTCTCTTATAAGTTGTAAGGGCCTTACAAGTGTGTTTTTTCCTTATAACTCGAGAGCACTTACAAGTGTCGTTCACCACATGAGGACATTCCGCGCCATTGGTGGAACTTGGTGGGGGAGACGTTTATTTGTGCCCGTGGATTGTATACAAGGGTCAATATTGACCGCCTGTAATGCAATCTAGGGAATGTGATGGCTTAAGAACAGGTTCAGATCCCTACAGCTTAAGGCTTTTGAATCCTATGAGCCGTGAGGGTCTCCTAAGAGGATTCTCCTTACTAGTCGTGAGGATCTCGTAAGTGTAATTTCTCCTTAGGAATCGTGGGGATCCCTAAGTGTGTCGCTCTCTTGTGAGTCGTAAGGATCTAATGCAGGTATTTTCTCCTTACAAGGTCGAGAGGACCTTGCAAGTGTGCATGAATTTTTTCACGAGTCTGCGCCCTTTCGGGTTTTCACAAACTCGCTGGTAGCCCTGCTGTTTTTACTCATGGAGCCCTTTTGGGTTTTCATCCGTGCCCATTTCGCTTATGGACGTACCTTTTTTTGGCGCGTTAGCCTAAGGATGTTGCGGTTCATAGTAGTTTAAGGACGTTAAGGTCCGTAGCTAGTTTCAGGACGTTTCGGTCCGTTATTAGATTAGGGACGTTTCGGTCCGTTGTTAGTTTAGGGACGTTTCGGTCCGTCGTTTTCCGCGTTTGGGACGGGGTATCGTTGGATACTACTTTTAGAGTCTTGACTCAAGAAGATAGCGAGCGGACATAGGCGTCGTCATCTATCATTGACCTGAGTCGTGACTTGTCAGGCGTAGTACTTCTTAAAGAATCGGCCGTTTATTGGCCGAAATGGTCTTTCGCCATGTATATCCATGAGCAAGTAAGCCCCACCTTGGTAGACTTTGTCTATGATGTACGGGCCCCCATAGTTTGCTCGAATTTCCCCCGTTTAGCATGACCAGGGATCATAGGTCTTTCGAAAACTAGCACGAGTTCGCCTTGGTGGAATGTTCTCGGCCTAGTTAACCTTTCGTTTGAGCGTGTCATCTTTGCTTTGTAAGCCTCCAAGTTTTGCTGTGCCATGAGGCGAGTTTCATCGAGGGCGTCTAGCTCTTCAAGCTGAAAATGAGCATTCTCTTCGTCTGTTAGCTCGTAATGAACCGCCACTCGTAGAGAGAGTAACTCTATCTCGAGGGGGAGTACCGCTTCTGTGCCGAATACCAACGGGAATTGCGTTGTATTTGTGGCCATTTTGAACGTGGTCCGATAAGCCCGAAGAGCTTCATGCAGTCTTTTGTGCCAGTCCTTTTTGTTTCTAGACACCGTCTTCTTTATGATCTTCGTCAAGCTCTTGTTGAAAGCCTCAGCTAGACCGTTAGCTCGGGGATTATAGACCAAAGAGTATCACCAGTCTATGTTATACTGCTGTGCGAAGCGGCTGATTCTGTGACTTCTATAGGCCGGTCCGTTATCGGAGATAATCCGTCCCGGAGCGCCGAACCGATAGATGACGTGGGTCTTGAAGAAATGGAGGATGTTTTCCGTCTTCACTTCTCTTAGCGATATGGTTTCTGCCTACTTAGAGAAGTAATCAGTTGTCGCCAATATGAACCGATGTCCTTTCGGACTTCATTTATGGAGAATGGGTTTAGTTCTTCCGTCATGGTATACTCAAGACCATCTTTGAAATACTTCATACACTAATGTTGTGTAGAAGGGATGATGTTGTACTCGTGTAACCAAGGCCTGCTGAGCAATGCGTTGTAGCAGGTCTTGGCATCAATGACATGAAATTTGATGTCAGTGATGAGCAGCCCAAAGCGTAACATCAGTATTACAGACCCGAGCGTCCGTGATGACTGGGAGTCGAACCCGGAGATGGTGATTTTATCCCGAGCGAGGTGCTGAACGCTCATGCAGATTTCTTTTACCATCCTCACATTTAGGAGGTTGATAGAGTACCCGTTGTCAACTAAGATTTTCCCTATCTTGATGTCATGGCAGTACTCGGTGACATATAGGGGACGGTTGTGCTCACATGTTCCGAGGAGGAGGTCTTTATTGCTGAAGGTAATGTCGGCTGTGTGAACTTCTTCCAGCTCGTCTTTCATCTTTTCTTTGGCAAGGAAAGCTTGAAACTGCTCGGGCTCTTGTAATGCCCTGATCAAAGAATCTCGTGCCTCTTTAGACAACAGAAGGGCATCCAAAACACCTAGCTGTGAGGGTATCTTCCTCAGGTGTGCTAGGACATTATAATCCACTTTGTTTTTCTTAGGCGGGTCCTTGGCTGCCAGCTCTTCGATGACTCGATCATCGAGGGCGATATCCTCAGGGACTTTTTCCTTCCCCTTATCTTTTTTGTTCGATCCCTTATTTGTAGGCCTGAGATTCTTTTCGGGCAACGTACGGTTATGCAGCTGACTATTTTCACAGTTCTTTGTTTTTTCCTCTTTTCCTTAGGTGGATTCCTTGAAAAGAAGGCTGAGGGCTATTTCTTCGTCAGAATCGCTTCCGAAGGTGAGAACTTGAGATCCCCTGGTATCAACCATGTGACAGTTGCCGGCGGTTTCTTTATGCTCATTTGTCGTGTTTTTATGCTCTCGATGAGTTTTGCATTTTATGCGCTTGAAATGCTGTTGGTGAGCAACGTATCCTTACCGCCACTTTTTAAAGGCACTGCACTCTTCGGTAGGATGTGCGATCCTCTGATGGTATAAGCAGTAGTTAGGATGTACGTCCGCTCCTTCGATGCACATATTCCCAGAAGTACTTCCTTTATGAGGTGGCAGCTTCATTCCCATTGATAGAGCTTTGGCGAGTCGTTTCCTTGTTTTAAGCTTGCTTTTGTCCGCCGTGAGAGTACTTCGATTCGGTCGAAGTGCTTTGTGATTGATTTTCACCATAGGTCTTTTCTCCTGACGCCGACACTCGGCCTTTTCATATATGGTCGTTTCACGCTCTTGATCAGCTTTGCTCTTCTAACGGGCTTCCTCCAGCAGTATATCAATCAACTCGTCCGACGGTTCCAAGGATTTTGGCGTCGGTCCTGCCCCCAGCTCCTCTATGTTATCTTCTAACGCTGAGTGAGCTTCTTCGTCATTTACTGAAGAATGAGATATCATGTGACAACTTGCCACATAATTCTTGGGTTCTTCTAACAAGTTGTTTCCTTCGTCATTGTCACTGTTTCCGTTCTTAAGAATATGGTTGAGAAACTCATGGAGTGTGACTAGGGTTCACGCCTTCTGGTTGTATTCCTCCAGCGCGTCAATATGCCTTTGCAGGTCCGTGCGTTTTTCATCAGGTTGCGCAGGCTTCTTGGTCTACTTATTTTTCTTCGAAGACTTTGACGGCTGTCACGCCACGCTTCCCGGTATAAGGCGAAGGGGACGCGACGAGGCCGCTACGTATTTACTCTGAAGTAAATACGCTAAGCGTATCTAAGCAATATAAATAAAAATACACAAGAGATAAAGACAGTAGATATAACTGAACAGCAACTTTATTTATTAACATTCTTTTGTACAATGCATGGAAAAGTAAATACAACTGATTGAAAGCAATGCTTAAACAATGGCATAACAGAAAAGGAAAGTACTGAAATGAAATGTGTACAATGAAGCTAAAGCTCTGGGTCGTAAGCAAGCTGATCCAAGTCCTCGCTGGTAGGCTCGATCTCCTGAGTGTCCAGATCACCTGACAACATTCCAAAGAAGAAAGAGAAGGAATGTCGTCAGCGAACAATCGCTCGGTAAGTTCCAAAGATAAGGGAGAAGTAGAATAGGCATAGAAGGAGAGAATGTAGCTTTTCAAGTTGTGTTATTTCGTTATACTGTTGTATTTAGTGTTAATGATGTTGTTAACGTAAGTTCAAGAGTGAATGTCAACCAATCTCAAGAGTGTTCTCAAACCCAACAGACTCTAATCCAGGGGTAGGGAACCACGGGCCCGAATCAAATATTAGTAACGGGACTTCGACCGTCGTCGAAGTATTCCAAACTCAACAGGCCACAATCCAGGAGCATGGAAACATGGGCCTTCATGATTGCTTGCTTGCGTTAGTAGACATGGATTCATGATCTAGAGGGAATTTTGAGATTATGTTGGATTCACGAGTGAACTACCCCAATGCCCCGTGTATTTATTGTATTGATAGTAATGATTGTACTGATGGTATTGTATTGTATTGTATTATCTTGAAAATTGAATTGTATAGATGACTTGCCGAAACCATGATATCAGTAAATGAATGTAACTGGAGAATCATGTAAATGGATGTAACTGGAGAATCATGTAAATGGAAGTATATCCATGGTTCGGTTCAGTCAAGTTGTATAGATTGTATATATTGAATAGTTTGAATATATGGATTCATGTTGAATTGTAGTTTGGATACTTGAATCATATTCAAGTCAGATTATTAAGAAGGGACTCAGTCTGAGTCAGAACAATTAGAAAAGAAATTGAAGTCTTGATTGTTTTGATGTTATCGGTAACCACTGCCATGGGCGATAGGATTTGTGTCTTCTTCAAAAACGATTACCGTGTTGATAACACCGTTGTTAAGTTGTCTACCTTAAATAGGCAAGCACCCACTTCTCCGACTCCCTGAGGCTCAAGAGATTGGTCCCGCTTAAACCTATATTTACTAGGGTCCTTAGAGTAATTTATAGAACTTGAGGGGGTTTTATATAAAATACTTTTGTATATTTTTCAAAATACACCCCAAGTGTTTATTTATCGTCTTTAGAGTTTTCATAGATGTAGATTTTATATTTGTGATATTTCTAGTGAAAATAACCCATTTTTCATAATACATGGTATTTAATTGTAACATTGAACTTGTAAGGAATTCATGGTATTTTAATATAAAGCGATTCTTGTGATTTTAGGAAAAAAGTGGAATATTCATATTATCACAAAATAGATATTTTAATGATACATATATACATATTTATATAAAAATAATTTTAATATATATTATATTTCTAGAAATCTCATTTTCTTAAGATATTTGCATTTTAAATCTTTCGAGACCGAATGCTCCTTGCGGAGGTCTGCATCTCGCACTACTAAGCCTAGGGATGTGCGATAATCCGCACCATCTCAGTCGGGTTCCCCAAAATGAGTTGTAGCGGCGCTTTGCAAAGATTTATAAAAATACTTAATCCTTTAGAAAACGGTTTTATTAATTCATGGTATTTATTTGAAATGTTTCGTTTTTCCGTATTCTATATTCCCGAAAGGTATTGTGCTATGTTGCATATGAGTGTTGTGAGGAGGTAGGTCATTACCTCGTGATCTACTTAAAGGTATAGCAAGTTTGTGATGTATAAATGTTGAAATGAAACTATAGGGTATTTTAGTGAAAAAGTACGGTAAAAGTTACAAAATGAGATAGGTTGTCATGAAACTTGTTAAACATGTTTGTTAATATTTAATAGTCAACATGTAATGTTTTAATATGATTGTATTAAAGAAAAGTGAGAGTTTTAGAAAGAACCGAATCGGAAATCGGATTTGCTCCGATTCCGTCGGGTTTTAGAAATACGTATTTTAGAAAAGAATAGAGAAAGGGGAAAGTGGGACTTACGGTTTTAGACGTTAGAGGAGAGGAAGAGGGAACGGTAGATTTTGCCGGTGTCGTTTCGTCGCCGGGAGCTCCTATGGTTGTCGTCGGAAGATGGACGGAGTTTCGCCCCTTTGCTCACTTCAAATGCACACTAGGGTTCTAGGAAATTTCTTGAGAGTTTGCTCAGAATTTTGGAGTGAAGGGGGTGTGTTTAAGGGTAGTATTTATAGGGTAAATCTAGGGTTAGGGTTAGGTGAAGAGGTGTGAGAAAAAATGTACTAAATTGTATTAAAAATTAGGTTTAATGTGATTTAAAGGGGCTCTGGAATAGATCCAAGAATTTGGAGTATGCAGGAGTGATGGGGAGCTGAAGAGAGAACTTTTTCATGTTGGCGAATCGGCGGTCCGGTCGAGTCCGGCCGGCGGCGGCGGCCCGAGTCGGCCGGTCCGCCGGCCGAGTCGGGTGATCAGAGCACTCCAAGTCGGTTCATCAGTCCCCTGGTACAGTTACTTTTCAGGGTGTAGTGGGGGTTTTGTGAGATATTCACGTGTAAACCCTTGGTATTCTAAAAATTCAAAATAAAACAATATTAAAAATAATGTGGGGTACGGGATTTGAACTCTGGTGGATTGGTTCAGCAGTGCAAGTTATTACCAATGAGCTACAAGCTCCTTCTTGTAATTAATTAGAAAAATAAATATTTAACTTGTGCTCAGGAAAAAGTACCTCTTTTTTTAAATTTTGAAAAATTTTGCACAGAAAGTTGTACAGGAAATTTGGGGTTGTTACAACGGCTGGGCCTGGGTGTTTTGCCTATCACTACCAACTCTTGGTGTCGGGCGCGTTTCTGCATTCCCTCAATGATCTCGGGCTCTAGCGGGCTTTTCCATCTAATCGCCGGACATGTTTGAAGATCCTTCAGCATTCTCTTAGTTTTTGCCGAAAGAACAACTTCCCATGGGGCTTCCTCTACAAATGAGCATGGTGCCGCCGACGTGTCCACCTTTTCAGGAGCGTGCTATTGTGGCGGGTTTACCCTCCAGTTTTCAGACAACGCAAACTTGCCCTGTTGGTACTGGTCTTCAACCCAGTTTTTGAAGATGTAGCAATCTTCGATTGGGTGACCCATCATTCTATAGTAGGGACAATAGTTAGGATGGTTGCGATGGGCGTTTCGGTTGCGATGGGCGTTTCGGATCCGGCAGAGTGACAAGCCTATTGCGCACCGCCAGTTTAAACAGTCATTTCGTTTTATCCCGAGGGAATGTGTAAAGACGTCTCAACTTTTTTCCGAGTGATCGCGGCCTATTGTTTTGGCAAGCAGTTGGTTTCGGATCACTCGGCTATTGCTGAGCGTTGGCGACGAAGGTCGCTTTCCCTTTGCCCTTTTCATTTCGAAGCTCCATTTTTAAGGGGATGGTCTATGGCCCATTTGGTCCATTTGAGCCAGCTTGTCGATCACGGCCTAAAAGGTAGTCGACTTGAAAAACATCATAAACTCTGATATAGTCGCTTGTGGATCAAGGGTCCCTACGAACATGCTCACAGCAGGAGCTTCTTCTATGCATTGTTCGTATTTTGACCATAGGTTCCGCCATCGAATTACGTAGTGAACCCAGGTCACTACTGGTTTCACCCTGGCATTGATAAATGCCGTGATCGGGATGCGCTCGCTGGCGTTTGCGAAACACTGGGTGAAAAGCAGCTCCATTTCTGTAAATGTTTTGATGGAGTCATTCGGAAGCTCCGAGTACCATTCAAACGCTGTCTTGGCTAAGCTACCGATGAACTGTCGAAGCAACAATTTGTCGTCACCTCCTGTATTGCCGCATAGAGCTCTGAACTGAGCGACGTGCTGATGGGGATTGCCTGTCCCCTTATACATGTGGAATTTAGGGATCGTATATCCCGACGGGTAC
This sequence comes from Agapanthus africanus, assembly GCA_030015575.1. NCBI lineage: Eukaryota > Viridiplantae > Streptophyta > Magnoliopsida > Asparagales > Amaryllidaceae > Agapanthus > Agapanthus africanus. The sequence goes on from JASDDO010000019.1 coordinate 894,953,554, forward strand.
TTAATTTGATCGTACCAGCCTAGATATGGTCGCCCAGTTCTGACGACTTGGCCAGCAGTTTCGTTTGCATAATGAGCTCGTATTTGTTGAGCTATGTAGTCATCAAGGGCAGCTTTTGAGATCGTCTTCTCTATGGCTGCTGATAAAACCGGAAGAGGGTTTGATGTCTCTCCTTTGTCGTCTTCAATGATTATTGGGGGATCTTCAGCTGGAGGGTCTGGCTAGATCATCATCCCCGCCATATCTTGGAACAGGAGCGCCATTTGTTTTATATTAGCTGCTTGTTCCGCGGCTTCTTTATCTTTCTTTTCGAGCATTCTTCGGAGGAACTCGGCGTTGGTTTCCTGCTCCTGGCGTTTATCCGACGATACTTCCGGACTTTCTTTCTTCCCAATGAGTGCGGCCATCTTTGTCAGCATCTCTTGGAGTTTCTGTTGTTCCTCCTGAGCCTTTGTTATGGATCGCGTAAGTGGTCGATGACCCCAGAAGCACGGCTTTCTTTTTTTCTGGAAGCCATGTAGACGGTGTGCATTACCATACCTCCAGACTTGGGGCGTTTGGATTCAGTGCCCTTGAGATTTGTCGTAGACACGGGGACCTTCTCCGGCTTTCTCCTTTTATGGGCGGTCGAAGCTGAGGGGGCTGTTGCAGACGATACTTTCCATGGTACGATGGCGGGATGACCCTCCTCTTGCCGGGCCTTCATTTTCTTCGATCTACGGGAGTCGTCTTTGTCGATTACAGAGTCTTGGACTCTTCGCCAGAACCTGTGGATTTTGGGGGACAGCCGCTGAGAGGGCTGTTCCGGGTTTGCCTTTGTAATGTTATCCACAGGTGGAGGAGAACTTTTCAACACGACAGTTGGAGAGTTGTTGCGCACCCTCCTGAGCAGCTCAAAGCTGTTCCCAGTTGGAAGAGCAGTATCAACTTCCACCATTGGAGCTGGCGGGGTAAGTCTAGAAGAGGAATTGCCCCTAGCTTTCCTTGCTCGGCGCCAGTGATGACGTCGAGCATGTCGTGTAGCCGGGATCACCTTTATCATCGGAGTAGCTTCGTCATGCCCCCTTCTTTGAGGAGAGGCTGTTATTGACACCAGCCTGTGAAAGACTGCCATTCGCTGGGAAGAAATGGTCAACCTGTCGAAGGCCGACTTTCAAGTAGGGGAAGTAGTTTGGATGACTTCATCTGCAGCGGGAGTTGGGATAGCCCTCTCCGGTATTGCGAGCCTCTTCGCGGGCCTATTTGAGCTTAGTCTCAGCTTGTCGAAGACTGAGGTAGTATACTTGGACGACCCGTTGAGAGGGGCCGCGATAGTTGCAAGCTGATCGAAGACCGATTTCTTCGGAGCTTCCTGTGACGGCATCGGGACACTGAAGCTTGTTGACGGGATCATGGTCCCGAAGAACAACCCAGTGGTGGCCTGTGTTACCTGTTCCACCGGAATTGTGAAGATGGAGGCTGCTTGGGACCCGTAAGTTATTCCTCCGGACGGGACGGAGTGGGAGTTGTTATTGCAGTTGGTGCAGCTGGAAGCCATCGATCTTCTTTGCTCTGCACGGGAGCAAAACACCAAATCTTAGTACCTCGAATCTATAGGCAACCATAGCAGACCGTGATTTGTTTACGAAACACGACACACGAAGTGTGGAATGGAAAGAGGAAAAGGTCCCACCGGGCATGCCAGAATCTGTTTACCGCCGAAAGACACGACCGGGACGTTAGGACATCTGGCCTGAATTTGGGGGCAGATGCTATTTGGTTTTATCTGTCAACCTCTCCGAAGATACCAGGTTGATTTATGGCACCGTGTATCGGAGGTTTGGATGGATGCGGCCGTTCTAGCAGGCTTCGTCAGATCCTCCCTCGTTTGCGAGGGGTTTTCTGATTGTGGGGACGCTCTTCCCTGCAGGCACAAGCCGTACAGTTAATTACGTTACCGCATAGCGATAACCAATTTCTCCTTCTCCAGATGTTCACTTCGTGTCGTGTGTATTTGTTTTGTTTTCGGTTGCCCGTGGATTGTATACGGAGACTAATTTGTGTTGTTGCCCGTAGGGCGTGGATTAGCCCAAATCCGTATTTTCTTAGATTTGAGTTTGGTTGATTTAAGGCTCGTTAAGCTCGTTTGAGATTAAGATCAACTTAAATATTTGTTAAGGATATGTTAGTCTAATTTTAGATCAAGATCAACTTAACAAGGTTTTAGAATCATTTAGATCCAACGAAAGAGCATTTGAGCCCTATAATTTTAATTTAGGGACATTACGGTCCATTGGGTTTAAGGACATCATAGTCCATGTTTAAGGACATCATAGTCCATAGAGTTTTGGATTTAAGAATATCATAGTCCATGGAGTTTAGTTTATGGACGTTGCGGTCCATTGGGTTTAAGGACATCATAGTTCATAGAGTTTAGTTTAGGGACGTCGCGGTCCACAGTTAGTTTAAGGACGTCGCGGTCCATAGGGTTTGTTGATTGTCAGAAACCGCCATCTCTTCGAAGACGTTGAAGAATTACAACGACATATATCAGAGGTGTGGGGAGATGTACTCTTGAACCAGTGTCAATTGAGAGATCTGTAGTTGGGTTTAGGACTGAAATCGAATTTAGAAAAATTGTGAGCCCATGGGCTCGGTGGATCTAAATTAGGGAGTTTTGGTCAGCTTGGACTCAGCCCACTCAATTTTTGAGTAAAGTGTTAAACACTTGTTTGGGCTCGGTCCCTTTTGTTCAACAATACTGAGCATTGATATGGGCTTTGATTCTCACCCCTTTTTTTGTTTTTTATTGAGTGTTAAACACTCTTTATGGCGCTGGGTTCTATTTACAGAGTGCTTTATGTTAAACAGCGCCCACGTGAGAAGCACGTAGGGCGCTCGGCATTGGGCGCCAACCAATGAGTGCTAAGCACTTCCTATTTTATTAGCTCCCATGCGAGGGGAACGTGGAGCGCTTGGCGCTGGGCGCCAACTACTGAGTGTTAAGCATTTTTTATTTTTGCAGCACCCACGTGAGGAGCATGTGGAGCGCTTGGCGCTGGGCGCCAACCAATGAGTGCAGAGCACTCTTTATTTTAGCAGCGTCCACGTGAGGAGCATGTGGAGCGCTGGGCACTGGGCGCCAACCAATGAGTGCATAGCACTCTTTATTTTAGCAGCGCCCACGTGAGGGGCACGTGGGGTGCTTGGCACTATTTCCTTCGTTATGCATTTTTTTGAAGAGTTCAATTCTTTGTTCTCCTCTGGATCTTCAATCCCCAAGAACAAATTCATCCCTCCGAGAATTAAATTCGTGGGAGACTTGTCTCATGGATCTCAGATGCAGGGAAAGAACTATATTCTTTTATAAAGGTTAAACCCTCAGGTATGCCGATGAGATACTATGATCTCTATTTACCTTGAAGAAGGTTCTTCTTTTTTCTCTCTTCAAGCTCTTTTTGCTTGCTCTTCTTTTTAAACTTGAAGTTTTTTTTGGGGGGGAGGGTATTCTGTACAAGATTTGAAGTCTTGGGTCCTTTATATAGGGGAGGCTAATTTGTTGATTAAGTTAAGAAAATCTCTCATTGAGAGATTTCTTAATTGATTTGGGAAATTTATTCACCGTCGGATCTTTGATCCAAGGACTTCTTTTTTAAAGAAGACATTTTTCTTGTTTTTAACAAGATTGGGAAAATATTTTCCCATTCATAATTTATTCTGTAGCTTCGTGATTTTTAATCACCATTGGATCTTTGATCCAACGGTGCTTTGATTTACAGAGAACAATGTTTCTTGTTTAGAAAGATTGGAAAAATATTTTCCCTTACAGAGCTTATTCTGTATCTCGGTGATTTTTAATCACCATTGAATCTTTGATCCAACAGTGCTCTGATTTACAGAGCACAATCTTTCTTGTTTAGAAAGATTTGAGGAGTATTTTCTCAATCAGAATTTAATTCTGTGCTCTGATGATTTATCATCTTCGTTGGATCTTTGATCCAAGGGTGGAGAACTTTTAGTTCTGGCGCAGTTCAAATTATGAACAGAGCCTTGCTCTCTTATTGGGGGAAACACACACACCTTTTCTACATGGAAGCAAAGGATATGAATAGAGGGGAGAGTCATGGTTGTGACCCACACATACTTTCCACCTATTCATTTAGGATAAGAGCAAGAGATGAAGAGAGAAAAAGATGAGAATTGATTCATCATCCTTTGCTCTTTTTCTCTCTACTCTCTTGGTTAGCTCCTATTTTTTGAATGGAAAATTAAAAAGAGAGAAAGCTTGAGATATTCTTCACTACATCAAACTTACACTTCATTTCTAGCAAGCTTGAGGTGTGAGTAGCTTCACTTGATCACTTGATGTGAAGCTATAGCTTGATTCGGATTCTTTCGGGTGGATCATTTTCGACGAGGAAGATCGGCGTTCAAGTTCGTTCCCGACGACTTATGAGCTGTGTTAGAGTCCTTGGAGAGGTGTAGGGGTTTTCCGCAATTGCGCGGACACGCTACAAAGATAGCTATCCCCTAACCTTGTATGCGTAGTTTTTTAGTTTAGTATTTGGTATCGATTCTAGGGTATAGATCGCTAGTACTTATTTTAATTTTTATTTTTCGCTTTTGCCTTCACCGCGAGTCTTGCGGCGCCAACATTAGGGTATTTATAATGGTATCAGAGTCAAACTAAAAACTTTAACAAGTTGTAGACGATGCAAACGTTTCGGGCAAAATTTTAACCGTCGTGATATCAAGTTTCTGTTGTTTTTCAAACGACTCTTAAATGTTTTTTAAACAATTGCAGAGGGCTACACTTTTAAAATAAAACCATGGCCTAAAATTCGAGAAAAAACGCCCGCCAGAAAATCGCCCATTTTGGGATTTGGTTGACCAAAATTTTAAATTAGTCCCTGGGTTTTTTGGAGGTGCTTGTTTGATTGAAAACTTGATTTATGGTTATATTTGTTTTTGCCCAGATTTCGGTTTGTATTATCTTTGTATTCCGGCATTTCGGGAAACTTTTCGATCGAAACTAATGCATCATTTATGATCCGTATCTTTGTTTGTGTGTTTGTTAACGTCGTCTAATTGCTATATGTTCAATTAGACGGGGTTACACACTAGTTACTTATTATATTGTTTTAGATATATATCTTATTTATAGTTTAGACAGATTGTCGTGGCGGATAGCCCCTCGTGCATTTTGTATGTACAATTTTGTTTCATATATTCATGTATTTGTTTGTTTGGGACGGACGGCTGGATTGAGGCTGTCATTGCCGCTTGATGTATATTCTTTTTGGGACACATCCAGGTTGCGAGCATAGTCATCGTTGTATATATATTTTTCATTACTTGTACTAAGATACCCCGCGACAGAGTGCTCAGGTGGCTGGATTCGAGAATGCAGCAGGTGACCATCTTATGGAGTCGAGACCAGGCCACCTCATTCTCAGATTAGCGAGTTTCTCGTCGCACTTATATGGGGTTTAGCTGTCAAGCCCCGCTTCCCGGTGTACGGGCAGAGGATGCGACGAGGCCGCTACGTATTTACTCTGAAGTAAACACGCAAAGCGTATCTAAGAAATATAAGTAAAATGCACAAGAGATAGTGACAATAGATATAATTGAACAACAACTTTATTTATTAACATTCTTTTTACAATATATCTGGAAAGGTAAATACATGGAATGAAAGCAATGCCTAAACAGTGGCATAACATTAATGTAAATGAAATGTAATGTACAAGTGAATCTAAAACTTTAGGTCTTCAGTAAACTGATTCAAGTCTTCACTGCTGGGTTCGATCTCCAGTGAGTCCGATACACCTGACGACATTCCAAAGAAGAAGAAAGAGAATGTCGTCAGCGAACAAGTCGCTCGGTAAGTTCCGTAAATAGATAAGAATAGAATAGACAGAATAGAGTATAGTTGTTTAATGTTGTTATTTAGTGTTAACGCTGTTGTTTGTAACTTGGTACAGAAGAAGTCAGTGTATACGAAAGGAGTCTCACTATCCCGGAGACTAACGTATACGGAGTACAAGGAACTGTTCAGTCACGGTACAACGGCAATAAAGATTCAGGTTAGGTGTCTTATAGTTGTAGTCTCGTGCCACTTCTAACACCTTCTGTATCAATCTACCCCTTATAAACCCCGCAATGTCTTGATTGTGTTGATTGTATTGTATTGTCTTATAAATTGTATAGATGGATGACTTGTCGAAACCATGATATTAGAAATGGAACGGATATAATGAAAGAATATGTAAATAGAATATATCCAAGATTCGGTTCGGTCAATACAGATTGATATAGATTGAATAGATGGATTCATATTGAATCATATTGTATTGTAGTTTGTACTTAAATCACATTCAAGTCAGATTGATTAGGTTGAGACTCGGTCCTAGTCAGACACTTTTAAAAGAACTTGAAATTCTGATTGTTTTGGTGTTATCGGTAACTGCTGCACATGGACGGCAGGATTTGGGTCTTTTTCCAAGATAATTACCGTGTTGATAACACCGTTTGTTAAGTTGTTTATCTTAAATAGCCAAGAACCCATATCTCCGGCTCCCTGAGGCTCAAGAGACTGGTCCTATGTTTACTAGGGTCCTTTTTGTAATTTAGTATAACTTGTGGGGGTTTTATGTAAAAATAGTTTTGGTATAATTTCAAAATACACCTCAAGCATTTAATAATCGTTTTTAGAGTTTTCATTGATGTATATTTTATAAATGTGACATTTTCAGTGAATAAAGCCTAATTTCATAATATATAGTATGTATTTGTAATATGAATATTGTTTGAATTATCATGGTAGTTTCATATAATATTTGAATTCTTTTCTTGAGTTTTGGAAACATGGAATGATATATATTTAAAAATAGGTATTTTCGTAATAATTATATATACATATTTAATGAAAATAATTTTATTTATTTTCTTGTAAAAATCTCATTTTCTAAAGAAAAATGTATAAAAATTCCATCGAGATCGAATGTTCCTTGTGGAGGTCTGCATCTCGCTCTACTGAGCCCGAGGATGTGCGATAATCCGCACCATCCCAAATGGGATCCCCAAAATGGGTTGTAGAGGCTCAATTGCATGGAAATATTTTAATACATCTTTTAAAGAAAACGGTTTTATAAGTTAAAGGGATTTATTTGCAAGGTCGTATTTCCCGTATTCTATTGTCCCAAGATTTATCGTGCTATGATAGATATGCGTGTTGTGATAAGGTAGTTCATTACCTCGTGAGTTCTTCTAAGGTAATACGGTTAAAAGGTATAAACATGTCGAATTGAAACATAAATGTATTTTAATATAAAATTGAAATACAACTTGCTATGGTTATCATTTTAATATCAAACTTGTTCTAATATTTTAGTTAGTGATTACTAAACAAGATATCAAAAGCTGTAGGTTTGTTATTAATAAAATGTTTTATTTAAAAAAAAGAATCGGAAGCCGGATAACTCCGCTTCAGACTTGTTTTAAGAATGAAGAGTTTGGGAATAGCAAAAGAGAGAGAGAAGGGGGACTTACTGGCTTTGGTGAGAGGGGAGAGGTGGGAGGAGGTCTAGAATTCATCGGTGCTTCGTTTCGTTGCCAGAAACTCCTTGTATCGTCGCCGGAACTTCGTCGGGGTTTCTCCCTTTGTTAACTCCACTTGCACACTATGAGAACTTGGAAATTTCTTGAGAGTTTTGGTATAGAATTTTCAGTGTGAAGGGATGCAAAATGGAGTGGGTATTTATAGGACAATTTAGGGTTTATGGTGATGAAAAAATGCATTTAAATTTGCATTAAAAATGAGATTAAATGGGCATTTTATTGCTCTCTGGATTATTTCAGAGTAAACAAGCAATAAGGGAGTAGTGGGGTAGACCAAACGTTGCAGGGGTGAAATTTAAGGGCATTTGGAACGGGGGAGACCGACGTCGCCGGCCCCATATCTAATGTCGCCGGCCCAAATCCGACGGGTGTGGTTGGTGTTGGGGTATTGGGTCAGGGTTGTTTGGTTTTCTATAGTTCACATGTTTGATTATTCTGTAACTTACCCTATTACGTGTGTTGTACGGGTAGACTCTTAGGCTTATAAAAGGTTAAAAGAAAATTAAATAAAAAGATTATGCGGCTGATGGGATTTGAACTCTGGTGCTATGGTTCAGCAGTGCAAGGCTTTACCAATGAGCTACAAGTGTTTTCTTGCTGTTCTAAATTTAATCAAATACTTATAGTACTCACAGGAATTGTAAATACCCCAAGTGTACATTAACTTTTAAGCAACTTGTACACAAAATTTGGAGTTGTTACAGTCTACCCTCCTTGCAAAAATTCTGTCCTCGAAATTTACAAATTTTATTTTAAGGACTATTTTACAAATAAGTGAGGATATCTTGCATGGATCTCGTTTTCTCTTTCCCATGTCGATTCTCCTGGAGTGTCTTTTCTCCACATCACTCGAACCAAGTTAATTTCGTTATTCCGAAGTGACTTCACTTTTCTATCCAGAATCTCAACAGGTTGATACTCACAGGATAAATCTGGCTGTACAGTGGGCTTGGAATGATCAAGAATATGGCTGAGGTCACTCACATACCTTCTGAGTTGGGATATAAGGAACACGTTGTGCACTCCTTCCAATGCGGGTAGTAGTGCCAAGCGGTAAGCCACTTCACCGACTCGTTCGAGTATGTCGAATGGTCCAATTTACCTTGGACTTAGCTTACCCCGTCTTCCAAAATGAATCACTCCGTGGTTCCGAGATATCTTCAGAAATACATGATCTCCCGGATGGAACTCCAAATAACGGCGCTTTGCATCAGCCCAGTGTTTCTGTCGATCTTGGTCTATGCGCATTCTTTTCCTGATAGTTTAAACCATATCAACAGTTGCTACTATCATCTCAGGTCCAAGAAGTTCCTGTTTCCCCCCAATAAAAGAGCAAAGCTCTGTTCAAAATTTGAAAGAGGCAGCGCCTCACGTGCCTCGCACGAGGGCGCCGGCGCTAAGAGTTAAAAAAATTCTAAGGCAGCGCCTCACGTGCCCCGCACGAGGGCGCTGGTGCCAGAACTAAAAGTTCTCTGCCATTGGATCAAAGATCCAACGGAGATGATAAATCATCAAAGCGCAGAATTAAATTCTGATTGAGAAAATATTCCTCAAATCTTTCTAAATAAGAAAGATTATGCTCTGTAAAACAGAGCACCGTTGGATTAAAAATCACCAAGCTACAGAATAAGCTCTGTAGGGGAAAACATTTTCCCCAATCTTTCTAAACAAGAAAGATTACGCTCTGTAAAACAGAGCACCGTTGGATCAAAGATCCAATGGTGATTAAAAATCACCAAGCTACAGAATAAGCTCTGTAGGTGATAACATTTTCCCCAATTTCTCTAAACATGAAAGATTACGCTCTGTAAAATAGAGCATCGTTGGATTAAAGATCCAATGGTGATTAAAAATCACCAAGCTATAGAATAAGCTCTGCAGGGTTTCCCCAATCTTTCTAAATAAGAAAGATTACGCTCTGTAAAGCAGAGCACCGTTGGATTAAAGATCCAATGGTGATTAAAAATCACGAAGCTACAGAATAAGCTCTGTAGGGGAATTTTTTTCCCCATCTTGTTAAAAACAAGAAAAATATTTTCTGTAAAACAGAAGCTCTTGGATCAAAGATCCAATGGTGGATAAAATCCCCAAATCAATTAAGAAATTTCTTAATGAGAGATTTCCTTAACTGAATTAACAAATCTGCATCCACTATATAAAGGCCCCAAGACTTTAAGTCTTGTACAGAGGAACCCCCCCATAAACTTCAAGTTCAAAAAAAAGAAGAGCAAGCAAAGAGAGCTTTAAGACAGAAGAAAGAAGAAGAACTTTCTTTCAGGTAAATAAAGATCATAGTATCTCATCTGCATAGCCAAGGGTTTAACCTTTATAAAAGAACATAGATCTTTCCCTGGATCTGAGATCCATGAGATAAATCTCCCACAAATGAGAATTTAATTCTCGTAGGGATGAATTTGTTCTTAGGGATTGAAGATCCAAGGGAGAACAAAGAATTAAACTCTTAAGAAAAATGCATAAAGAAGGAAACAGCGCCGAGCGCGACACGTACCCCTTACGTGGGGCTGCTTAATAAAGAGTGCCTAGCACTCAGTGGTTGGCGTCCAGCGCCGAGCGTCCTATGTACCCCTTACATGGGCACTGCTAAAATAAAGAGCGCCTAGAACTCGGTGGTTGGTGCTCAGCACCAAGCACCTCACGTGCCCTTCACGTGGGTGCTGCTAAAATAAATAGCGCTCTGCACTCAATGGTCGGCGCCCGGCGCCAAGTGCTTCACGAGCCCCTCACGTGGGCGCCGTTTAACATAAAACGCTCTGCAAACAGAGCCCAATGCCATAAAGGGTGTTTAACACTCCATTAAAAACAAAGAAATAGGGTGAGTGTCAGAGCCCATATCAATGCTCAGCATTGTTGCACAGAAATGGGACCGAGCCCAAACAAGTGTTTAACACTTTATTCAAAGACTGAGTGGGCTGAGCCCGAGTTGACCACAAGTCCCTCATTTAGACCAAGCGAGCCCATATGCTCACAATTTTTCCAAATTGGCCTTAGTCCCAACCCTAACTACAGATCTCCCTACTGACTTTGGTTCAAGGGTTCATCTCCCCACACCTCTGATATATGTCGTTGTAATTCTTCAACGTCTTCAGAGAAGTGGAAGATCTCGACGACCTTAAACTACTATGGACCGTAATGTCCTTAAACTAGCTGTGGACCGTAACGTCCTTAAACTAGCTGTGGACCGCAACGTCCTTAAACTAGCTGTGGACCGCAATGTGCTTAAACTAGCTACGGACCGTAATGTCCTTAAACTAGTTGTGGACTGTAACATCCTTAAACTAAAACGGCAGAGCTCAAATGCTCTTTCGTTGGATCAAAAATGATCTTGAACCCCCGTTAAGTAGATCTTAGTCTAACATCGGATTAACGTATCCTTATCAAATATTTAAATCGATCTTAATCTCAAACAAGGTTAACGATTCTTAAATCAAACCAAACTCAAATCTAAGAAAATACAGATTTGGACTAATCCATGCTTTATGGGCGACAACACAAATTAATCTCCGTATGCAATCCACGGGCAACCAAAAATAAAACAAACATACACGACACGAAGTGAACTTCTGGAGCCGGAGAAAGTGGTTACCGTGATGCGGTAACGTAATTAACTACAGGGGCTTGCGCCTACAGGGAAGAGCGTCCCCACAATCAAAAACCCCTCACAACGGGGGAATCTGACGTAGTCTACTACAACGGCCGCAATCGTCCAGACCTCCAATGCGCGGTGCCATAAATCAACTTGGCATCTTCGGAGAGATGGACGGATAAAACCAAATAGCATCTGCCTCCAAATTTAGGCAAGACGACCCTACGCGGTTCTGTCCCCGTTTTCGGCGGTAAACAGATTCTGGCACGCCCGGTGGGATCTCTTCCTCTTTCCACTCCACACTTCATGTGTCGTGTTCACGAATGAATCGCGGTTTAATATAGTTGCCCCTGGATTTGAGGTACTAAGATTTGGTGTCTTGCTCCGTGTAGAAGAGAAGATGACATCGATGGCTTCCAACTGCACCAAATGCAACAACAACTCCCACTCCGTCCCTGCTGAAGGAGTGACTTATGGACCCCAAGCGGCCTCCATCTTCGCAATGCTAGTGGAACAGGTGACTCAGGCCACCACTGGACTGTTTTCGGGACCATATTCCCTCCAATGAGCTTCAATACTATCACAGGAGGCTCCAAAGAAGTCGGTCTTCGATCGACTTGCAACTACCAAGGCCCCTCTCAACGGGTCGTCCAATTCCAATTCCTCAGTCTTTAACAGACTGGGCCAAAGCTCCAGTGGGCCCGTAAAGAGACTCGTAATACCTGAAGGGGTTATCCCGAAGCGGATAGCCATTCCACCTCTGGTATACGAAGTCGTCAAAGAGGCTTCTCCTTTTAAGAGATCGGTCTTCACAAGACTGACCATTCCAACTCCTGCTGCAGGCGGGGTCGTTAAAAATGCTTCTCCTGCCAAAAAGTCGGCCTTTGCAAGATTGACCGTTCCCTCTCAGCGGACGTCGGTCTTCGACAGGTTGACACCAACAATACCCCATCAGAGTAGGGGACATGACGAAGCCAATCCCGTAACTGAACCATTCCCATCTGCATGATATGCTCGACGTCGCCACTGGCGTTGAGTAAGGAAGGCTGGGGGCAGTTCTCCTTCTGGACTCACTCCACCAGCTCCAACGGTGGAGATTGATGCTGCTGTTCCAACTGGGAACAGCTTTTTGCTGCTCAGGACGGTGCGCAGGAACTCTCCAACCGCTATCTTGAAGAAGTCTCCTCCGCCTGTCGAAAACATAGCCCAGGTGAAGCCGAGGCAGCCTCCTCAGCGGTAGTCCTCCAGGATCCATGGAGTTTGGCGGAAAGTCCAAGACTCTGTAATTGACAAAGAATACTCTCGCCGAGTAAAGAAGACGAAGGCTCAGCAAGAGGAGAACCATCCAACCGCCATACCACGAAAGGTATAATCTGCATCGGTGCCTGCCGCAACGGCCCCCTCAATCTCGACCTCCCACAAAAAGAGAAGGCCTGAGAATCTCCCACCAATGGCGGCAAACATCAAAGGCAGTGGATCCAAACGCCCCAAGTCTGGGGGTATGGTTATGCATACCATCTATATGGCATCCAAAAAAGAGGATAGTCGCGCTTCCGTGAGTCATCGACCACTCAAACGGTCTGTGAAGAAAGCTCAGGAGCAACAACAAAAGCTCCAGGAGATGTTCACAAGGATGGCCGCACTTACTGGGCAGAAAGAAAGCCCGGAAGCCTCGTCGGAACAACGCCAAGAGCAGGAGACCGACACCGAATTCCTACGGAGGGTGCTTGAAAAGAAAGATAAAGAGACCGCGGAACAAGCGGTTAATATAAAACAGATGGCGCTTCTGTTTCATGACATGGTTGGGATGATGATACAGCCGGATCCTCCAGCTTAAGACCCTCCAATAATCATTGAAGACGATAGAGGGGAGACATCGAACCCTCCTCCGGCTTTATCAGCAGCCAGGAAGGAGATGATCTCCAAAGCTACCCTTGATGACTACATATCTCAACAAATACGAGCTTATCAAGCGAATGAAGCGGCAGGACAGGTCGTTAGAATTGGGCGACCTTACCCAGGATGGTACGACCAAATTAAGTACCCACTGGGATATACGATCCCCAAATTCCATGTATATAAGGGGACGAGCAATCCGCACCAACACGTTGCTCAATTCAAAGCTCTATGCGGCAATACTGGAGGCGATGACAAACTATTGCTTCGCCAATTTGTCGGCAGCTTGGCGGGGATGGCATTTGAATGGTGTGCGGAGCTTCCGAATGATTCTATCAAGGCATTTGCAAAAATGGAGCTACTGTTTACACAGCGGTTCGCAAATGCAAGCGAGCGCATCCCGATCACGGCATTAATCAATGCTAGAGTGAAACCGGGAGAGACCTAGGTTCAATACGCGATTCGGTGGCGGAACCTATGGTCGAAGTGTGAACAACGTATAGAAGAAGCTCCTGCCGTGGGCATGTTCGTGGGGATCCTTGATCCTTAGGCAACTATATCCCAGTTTATGATATTCTTCAAGCCGATCACCTTCCAGGCCTTGATCGACAAACTGGCCCAAATGGACCAGATGGGCCATAGGCCATCCTCTTCAAAGATAGATCTTCGGAATGAGAAGGGCAAAGGGAAAGCGACCTTCGTCGCCAACACTCAACAACAATCGAGTGACCTGAAGCCGGTGACTCGCCAAAACAACAGACCGCGAGCCTTCGAAGAGAAGTTGAGACGTCCTTCCTCATTTCCCCTGGATAAAACGAGGAGAATATTTGAACTGGCGTTGCATAACAGGCTCATCACTCTGCCGGATCCGAGACGCCCACTGCAATCGGGCGACGTCAACAATCCCAATTACTGCCCTTACCACCGAATAGTAGGCCACCTAATCGAAGATTGCTACGTCTTTAAAAACTGGGTCAAAGACCAGTACCAGCAGGGCAAGTTCACGTTGTTCGAAAACTGGAAGGTAAACCCGCCGTAGCAGCACGCTCCTAAAAAGGTGGACACACCGGGGGCATCTTGCTCATTTGTAGAAGAAGCTCCGTGGGAAGTGGTCCTTTCAGCTAAAACTAAAAGAATGCTGAAAGATCTTCAAGCATGTCCGGCGATTAGGTGGAAGAGTCCGCTGGAGCCTGAGATCATTGACGGAATGCTGAAGCTGCGTCCAACGCTGAAAGTTGGTGACGACGGGCAAAACCTCCAGGCCAAGCTTCAGAAATCTTTAAAGAAAAAGAAGAAGGCCAAGAAACCTGTGCAACTCGACGGCAATCGTACGGGTCTACAAAATACATCGATGCACTGAAGGAATACAACCAAGAGGCATGGACCCCAGTCACACTGGAAGAGTTCTTCAAGCATGTTCTTGAGGACGGAAACAACGACATTGATGAAGGAAACGATTCTTCGGAAGAACCCGAGGATTATGTAGCGAGTTGCCACATGATCTCTCACTCATCAATAAATGGCGAAGATGCTCTTGACATAGAGAAACTGGGGGCAGATCCAGAACCAAAACCCATGGAACCGTCAGATGATCTCATCGATAAGCTGCTGAACGAAGCTCTTCAAAAGAGCAAAGCTGATCGAGAACGTGAAGCAGACATTTACAAAAAGGCTAAACGCCGGTGTCAGGCCAAAAAAGCTCCGGTGATGAGAAGCCATAAAGTACCTCAACCGGATCAAAGTGCCCTTGCCACTAGCAGGAGTAGAATCAAGATAAGGAAGCAGTTCACCAAAGCCCTGTCGATGGGAATGAAACTACCACCTTCCAAAGAAAATACTTCCGGGAATACGTGCCCCGACGAACCGGATGTCCATCCAAAATACTGCTTGTATCATTGGAGGGTCACACACCTTACCGAAGAGTGCAATGCTTTCAAGGAGTAGTGGCAGGGATGCGTTTCCTACCGACAAAAGTTCAAGCGAATGAAGCGCAAAGCCCGTCGGGAACAGAGAAGCACGACAGACGAGCGTGAAGGGATACCCGGTAATTGTCATATAGTTGAAGCCATCCTGATAAGAGCAAAACCTCAAATTCTTACCTTTGGGAGCGATTCTGACGAAGAAATAGCCCTCCACCCTCTCTTCAAGGAATCTACCTCTGAAAAAGAAGAGGAAATGAAGAACTGTGAAAACATTCAGCTGCGTAACCGCACGTTACCTGAAAAGAATCTCGGACCTTCAGACAAAGGTTCGGGCAAAAGAGACAAACAGAAGGAAAAATACCGTGAGGGGATTGCCCTCGATGATAGAGTCATTGAAGAGCTCACAGCCAAGGACCCGCTCAAGAAGAACAAGGTGGATTACAATGTCCTGGCACATCTGAGAAAAATATCCTTACAATTGAGTATCTTAGATGCTCTTCTCATGTCTAAAGAGGCACGAGATTCTCTGATCAAGGCGTTACAAGAGCCCGACCAGTTTCAAGACTTCCTGGCAGAAGAAAAGATAAAGGACGAGCTGGAAGAAGTCCACACGGTTGATATCACCTTCAGCGATGAAGACCTCCTTCTCGGAACGTGCGAGCACAACTGTCCGCTATATGGTACCGGGTATTGTCATGATATCAAGATAGGGAAGATCCTGGTCGACAACGGGTCCTCCGTCAACCTTCTCAATGTAAGAGTACTGAAGGAGATTTGCATGAACGTTCAACACTTGGCTCGAGATAAAATTACCATATCCGGTTTCGACTTTCAGTCATCACAAACGCTCGGGTCCGTAATATTGACACTACGCTCTGGGCTGCTCATCACCGACATCAAGTTCCATGTTATTGACGCCAAGACTTTCTACAACGCTTTACTCGGCAGGCCTTGGTTATATGAATACAACATCATCCCTTCTACACAATATCAGTGTATGAAGTACTTCAAGGATGGCCTTGAGTACACAGTTACAGGGGAGCTGAACCCATTCTCCGTAAATGAAGTCCACAAATATGAAGACGCCAAGTACTTCTTACCAAACTTCGAAGACATGGAAAGATGTCACAATCCGGAGAATAAACAAAAAGCCATCGCCACCATCTCGATATTCGGGAGCGATACCGAGGAGGACGAAGAGATGGTCTACTTGGGACAACCCCAAGGAAATAGGCCAGGACCATTGATTGATCATCTTTTGTGTGTAAGTAAAATGTTTCACAACCAAAGAAATTTATACCGCAATCAATTAATGGTGTCGATGTAGCGCGTTAATGAATACGGATCGTCCACTGAGATGCGTGAATTTGTTTGATCTTGCCTTAGATGAGTCGAAATGAAAATATAATAGAAAATGATTCAAGATTTGTGAGATTTCATTTCAAGAAACAAAAAGAAATAGATCTAGAATCAAGAATCAAGAAGATGTCCAAATCAATTTAGTTATCAAGATTTGTAGAATAGCTTGTAGGATTCTATCAAATTAGTAGTCGTGATGAATCTAAAGATGACTAATCTTATCTATTGATAATTTGTAGCTAAAACGATGGTGACGAATGAAGATTAGGGATCTATTGAAAAAACTAGGGTTTCTCCTTCTCTATCCCTTGTCTTTTCATTGATCATCATTCGGATCTAGCCTCTAGTAAAGAAAATCATCAATCGTTTAATCCCTAGTTTGCAAAGAAATTATCAAGAATGTGATCTCGCTCCAAATTAGGTCATTGACGATTTTTTTCTTAGAGTTCACAAATCTCATAAGACTTAAGATTAATATTATAATTTTATTGTCACTAGATCTACCGATTCTCTCGAATCCTCCACAAGCGGAGATTTCACTCACATATCATGAAAATTAAAGAATCAAGAATGAAGAATTTCATAATGCAAGAATGTAATGAAAACGAGAATTAACAATTTATCACCTTCATTAAATCTTCTTCAAATTTACACAACTCCTCAATTCTAGGTACAAGATTAAGCTCTCGATCGCTCCTTTGAAGAGGGGAATTTGTCGTCGATCTTTGCGAAGCTCGATCGCCGTGAGTCGTGGATCATCATGGATCTCTTACTCGGATGATGATCGGCATTGCGATGAAGGATCATTGATTGCTCGCTTGATTTGCTTCTCAATGGATCTTGATTTGGCTTTGGAATTTGATTTGGGTTAGGGTTTGGATTGGATCACAAGTTGTGTCACTCAACTTGTGTGTGAAATTATTGAACCCCTAATTAATGAACCCCCCTCAACCTTAGATCTAGATCCCCTTTTATAAAATTCAAACGAATCTTCCCTCCAAAGCCAGGTTGTTAGAGAGAGGCTTCTAGAATGAGGTTGTTACAAAGAGCCTTCTAGAATGAGGTTGTTGCAGAGAAGTTTCCAGAAGAAGTCTGTTACGATGGAGTGTCTCAGGTAAGCAAGGTTGTTAGCATGAAGCTTCTGGAGAGAACACGTCACCCAAAGCCCTAACACGGCCGACTTAGCTGCGGTTCCGCGGCCATTTGATGAGTTAACTGCACCTGTTTTCTGTGGTCTTCTTCTGTTGTTCTCTGGGTGTATAATTGATATCTGGAATATTTTTATCCCTTCTAAATCTCTGTTAGATTTTAATTCTTTGACTTGCTGTATTTTATCGGCACTTTTGTGATTCCGGTTCTTTGTCCTGAAGAATTTTCTGCTCACAATCTTAATGAAAAGTGTTGAGATAAATAACATCATGCGTGCAGTAATAAACACACAATTTCCTATAAAGAACGTTGAATATACATATAACACGGGATATTTAGTATTTTCCAGACAAACTGGTAATATGTGTTATATTTATATCAACTATCCTTAAATGATCAGAATAATGAGGAAATTGATATGTTACAGATTGTAATATTTTCGACTGAACAAATTCCCCCAAACTTAATTTTGATCGTCTCGAGCAAACTTGTTTTATTCAAGAAAAGGAGAAAATTTAAGAAAAAGAAAAACAAACTAGCACACTTTCGTAGGCAACACGATTGCACTGAGCATGTGCAATAAGCCTTTAAACCTTTAGGTGTCCCTAGTAGGAGGAGTGTTATCTTCTGAGGGTTTTCAGCGGATTGCACCCACAAAATCCAATAATAAAAGGAAGACTGTTAAAATTACATGTAAAAATAAGAATTGTAAAAGAAAGACTTGGAAAATCAGAGTTTCCAACTAATACTAACTTTTTGGTTGTCATGAGCCCTATCTTAATAGTCATGAAAAGATATTAGAAATCACATCATCCCTTAATAAAACATCTTCTTTATTCTTCATTCCTATTTTTCTTCCAAACTTTGATCATATACCCCTACATGTGTGTAAAAGACATCCTTACACTCAGAGAATTCAATTCAAGATATCATACTCTTGTCCATCGAGCTAAGTATTTTTTAATTGATGAATATTTAAATGAGATTGCTCACACATTTTTCATGCCACCGTTAATATTTCTTGAGGTACTAACCGACCGATTACTCATGTGTTTGCTGATTAGGCGTAAATAGTATTTTCCTCGTCTTGCAACACCTGAGGCTTAGCAGTGACTCCCAAACCAGTTGGTCTAAGGAACTAAGTGATAAAGCATTCTCGCTATATTTTTTTTATGCTGCCTTGGTGATTACAAAACCAGTGTTCTTTTTTCTTCACCATTTTATCTTTTTATTCTTCATTTATTATTTTCTTCATATTTTGGTTTTTAGACAAGAGCATTTCAAGGTATCCTCTACTATCCCGAGTTTCAAGACGTGTGTAAGTACGAATAGTAGGGTATCAATATTCAAATGTTTGGCTTCCAGAATAGAAACTATTTTTCAGACTTATTTTTATCCGGATTAGTGACTTCTTTCATCTTACTAACCCTTGGGACAACGGCTCATAACTACTTATTACTAGTTCGTTTAAGAAAACTTCTAGCTTTCTTAGTTTTCTTAAATTTTTCTAATCTTTTGCATGTAATTTTTCACTATCTAATCTTTTATTATTATTTTATTTATGTAAAAAAAAAATTATTATATGTTTTGTGCTTATGCAAAGTATGATGCAAAGTGATGCATAAATAAGCATAAACCTCCCCCAAACTTGTTTAGAACAGTGTCCTCACTGTTGTCATCTGTCAAATCTTGAAAACCTGTAAGCTCGAGGAGGAAATTTATTAGCGGGGACAAGAATAAGTGAACGTGAAAATCCTCCCCCAAACTTATTTTTGGCTCACAATTTTGAGGACAACTTTTATTTTCAAGAGCCAAAAATACCCCCTCCCCAAACTTGAGTTAAACAATGTTAGGCTTTTAAAATCACAAGAGGGGGTCAAAGTTACTGGTCAATGCAAAGCTTTACAAAGACCGAAAGTCGTCACCAACCATTCGAACATTTTACATTGTAATGCACCGGTTGGTGGAAGAACATGTTGTATAGAGCCAGGAAGAAGTGGGGAAAAAATAAGTGGTGTAAAAGAAAGGGTTTGCGTCTCATTTTGGAGAGACGACACAGTGATTGTGATGATTGATTACTCGCATTCTCGTGATTATCAAGAAAAAGGGGTGAAGGTTCAATTTCTTTGTTTTGGAGATGATTCATCTCAACACCCGTGTTTGCTAAAAATGCGAGTTCATCAGCGAAGCTTTCATCGATATCCCGAAGAATAATGTCATTGGAAAGAACGGGATGATACTCAGACTCCAGGAAAGGTTCAGAATAGGCGTTAGATGTTGACCCGGACAACTCAAAAGAATGGTCCGTATGTGTATAATACATATCTGGGTCAAACAACAACGTATGAAAAAAGTCTAGATCAATATCGTGAAGTTGATCAAATTCGCCGCTGTCGACATCCATTAATTCGACAGAACACATTCGAGCATGAGGTTCGGAGGCTTCACTTCCCCACTTGTAAATGTTAAGTTCAATTGACCTGTTCCCGAAGGATAGGGTCATAGAACCATTTCGACAGTTGATTACATCGTTGGAAGTCGCAAGAAAAGGTCGACCTAAAATCACCAAAATCTGGTTCCGTGGGTTTGCTACAGGTTGTGTATCTAGAACAATAAAGTCCACAGGGAAGATAAATTCCCCGACTTTTATTAACACATCCTCTAACATACCCCTTGGGTGGGTGATGGATCGATCTGCCATCTGTAAAGTGCATTGCGATGGTTTTAATTCTCCAATACCCAATTGCTCATAAACTGAATAAGGAAGAAAGTTCACACTAGCGCCTAAATCGAGTAAAGCACGATTGATATTCTTACCCCCAATAGAAATAGAAATTGAAGGACAGCCAGGGTCCTTACGTTTTCTTGGTAATTGTTGGGGAAAAGCTGTGTGTACAATACTCGACATGAAAACTTTTTTCGGCACTTGAGTCTTCCTTTTCCTGGTGCACAAGTTCTTAAGAATTTTCGCATAAGACGGAACTTGTTGGATAGCATCTAGGAGAGGGATATTGATGTTAACGTGCTTAAACATGTCCACAATCTTCTCCATTTGTGCATTGGGTTTATTGGCCCTCAATCTGTTTGGAAATGGAGCTTTATCAATAAGTGTCGGGTCCAACATTTGTGGAGAAGTTTGTGGGGGTGGGAAGGATGAAGTGGGTGGAGGGTTCGAGCCTTGGGGAAAATGAAGAATAGGCTCGGAAGAAAAAGGTAAATTAGACGAAATAGGGTAAGAAGTAGAAGTGGAAGTGGAAGCCGGGGTGTTAATGATCAATTCATCATTATCAATCTGTTCACCCATATGATTAACCGGCACTCTTCCAGATCTCAACGTGGTAATAGCACTCACATCATTATAATGCAAGGGTCCAGGATCAGGTGGGGGTTGAGCTGGAAGATTCCCTTTCTCTCTAGCACTCATTGCTGCGGTCAATTGTGCAATTTGTGCTTCTATCAATTTGATACTCTCACCGTGGGAGACAGTGTTTTGCACTAACGTCTGGATAAAAGATATTAAAATATTATTCGTTTGCATGGAATGTGTAATGAACATGTCGAGTGCAGAGGGTGTAGCAGTACCGGCAGAAGAAGGATCAAAGTTGTTGGCCGGGTTTTGAAAGTTTTGTGGTTGAAATGGGTACTGACTCGGTTGTGGCGGTTGCTGTTGCTGTGGAGGGACCTATTGAAAGTCATTTTGGTTTGGAACCGTATTTTGAGTTTGGTGTTGGTTCCAAGAAAAATCAGGATGATTTCTCCAACCTTGATTATATGTGGAAGAAGAAAGATCGTTTCTAGGTTGTTGTTGAAATACAACATTAGTGTGATCTTGAAACGGAGAATTAAAAGGACATTCTTCCGTCAAATGTGATGGATTTGAACAGCAACCACACACGGTTTTGGGAAGTGTGTATTGGTTTAGGGAGGCTGAAGAGAATTTGTTTTCTATAGCGTCGAGCTTCCTTTGTATTGCGGCCATTTCGGTTTTCATCATGACGGAAACATCGAGATGTTTGATACTTTCCCTAGACGATGAGTAACTCACAGTTTCCCATTGTAAAGTGTTTTGAGCTAAATCTTCTAGGTATTTCCAGGCTTCACCATCATCTTTAGACAGGAATTGACAATGACACATGGTTTCAAGCATCCGTTTTGTCATGAAATCAATACCCTCATAGATAATTCGACATAGATCCCATCTAGGGATTCCATGATGAGGGCATTGTAAAAGAAGATTCTTGAACCGTTCAAAACATTTCCAAAATGGTTCATTGGGAAGTTGGGTAAATTTGAAAATTTTGCTCCGAACACGGGCGGTCTTATGATTGGGATAAAATTTCTTCAGGAATGCTGTAACGAATTCGTCCCATGTTGAAATAGAATGTGCGGTTGTGTTGTAAAGCCACTTCTCGGCTAAATCGCACAAAGTGAATGGGAGAAAACGTAATCGCATAGCATCCACAGACAGTAGTGAATTACCCATCAAAGCATATACGTTTTCGAATTTGGTGATAAAAACGTATGCGTCTTCAGACTCGAGCCCGTGAAATTTGGATAAAAGTTTGATGAAACAAGGTTTAATTTCGAAATTGTCCGCATTGGTTGGCGGAATAGAAAGACAGGTGGGAAGGGGAACACATGAAGGATAGCATCTCTCTTGGAGAGAAATGCGTGGAGGATTCTGTGCACCTGCGGGCGGTGGCAGAGTGGTGTTAAAGTTTGATGGAAATCCGTCAATCGCGGTCGTGGTGGGTGGTGGGAAAGAAGATGAAGAATTACCGACTCTGGGGTCGTTAAAAGAAACGCGGATAAGAAGGGAAATTGAATCCCGTGTCCAGCCTAACATGTGCTAAACGGTTGTAGCACAAGTGGCAGCGTTGGTGATAATTAGAGAAAAGTTGGTTGGTGTTTGTTTTGAAAAATACGGATTTTGAAAAATCAAATCACAAAAAAATATGCACAAGCAACCCTAGATCTAATGGTCACCTAGGTCAAGTCTCTAGACCGCTCCTAGACTTCCAGAAGACAAATCGCAGGATAAATCCTCTACCGCCTCTTTATCCCTTCTGTGGCCAAGTAAGTGCCAGGTAAGTGGGAGGTTCTCCACCATGTAAGTAGTAGGCCTAATTAAGTAACCACTTGCCTTAGACACACTTGCCTTAGACACCACAAAAGAAATGCGGATAAGCAATAGATTACCCACGACCTTCTTCTATCCTAATTGAGCGCGACGGTCCTCAGAGTCTTGTCTAGATATTTTTTAGTTAATGAGGGTGATGTGGATGCTAATTTTGTGATTTTTTTAGGGCTTAGGAAGGGTAATGAAATCCCTACATAATCTGAATTTGGTCTTTGCCCCTTAATTTCCGTATTAAAAATATGCACAAAACAACCAATTTCAAGAAACGCAACAGATTTTTATTTTAGCGGCGCTGTTTTTGCAAAGAATCCTGCAGAAAATTGTTATTGGACAAGATCAGAGAGGAGAAGAGAGAACAGAGAATATACTACAGAAGTTTGGAACACTGAAACACCTAAATGGCGGCGGAACCGCCGCAAAAACCTGCAAAACGCCGCGGATCCGCGGTGGAAAGGAGGAATTAGGTGTTCAAATTTTTACTGCAGCTTCCTGTACGCCTCTGGAATCTTCAGAATGTCTCTGAATCTTGATGTCCTCACTACAATGATTTCAGATTTCCTTGCAAAAATTCAAACACTAATCGTTAAGCACTTGAAGCGAATCTTGAATTAAAATTTGATGGAATAATAATTTTTCAACTCAATTAGCAAGAAAGAACAAATTACGCACGTATCCCCAGCAACGGCACCATTTGATTGATCCTCCTTTGTGTGTAAGTAAAATGTTTCACAACCAAAGAAATTTATACCGCAATCAATTAACGGTGTTGATATAGCGCGTTAATGAATACGGATCGTCCACTGAGATGCGTGAATTTGTTTGATCTTGCCTTAGATGAGTCGAAATGAAAATATAAAATAAAATGATTCAAGATTTGTGAGATTTCATTTCAAGAAACAAAAAGAAAATAGATCTAGAATCAAGAATCAAGAAGATGTCTAAATCAATTTAGTTATCAAGATTTATAGAATAGCTTGTAGGATTCAATCAAATTAGTAGTCGTGATGAACTACAGATGACTAATCTTATCTATTGATAATTTGTAGCTAAAACGATAGTGACGAATGAAGATTAGGGATCTATTGAAAAAACTAGGGTTTCTCCTTCTCTATCCCTTGTCTTTTCATTGATCATCATTCGGATCTAGCCTCTAGCAAAGAAAATCATCAATCGTTTAATCCCTAGTTTGCAACGAAATTATCAAGAATGTGATCTCGCTCCAAATTAGATCATTGGTGATTCTTTTTTCTAGAGTTCACAAATCTCATAAGACTTAAGATTAGTATTAGGATTTTATCGTCATTAGATCCACCGATTCTCTCGAATCCTCCACAAGCGGAGATTTCACTCACACATCATGAAAATTAAAAAATCAAGAATGAAGAATTTCATAATGCAAGAATGTAATGAAAACGAGAATTAACAATTTATCACCTTTATTAAATCTTCTTCAAATTTACACAACTCCTCAATTCGAGGTACAAGTTTAAGCTCTCGATCGCTCCTTTGAAGAGGTGAATTTGTCGTCGATCTTTGCGAAGCTCGATCACCGTGAGTCATGGATTGTTGTGGATCTATTGCTTGGATGATGATCGGCGTTGCGATGAAGGAGCGTTGATTGCTCGCTTGATTTGCTTCTCAATGGATCTTGATTTGGCTTTGGAATTTGATTTGGGTTAGGGTTTGGATTGGATCACAAGTTGTGTCACTCAACTTGTGTGTGAAATTATTGAACCCCCAATTAATGAACCCCCCTCAACCTTAGATCTAGATCCCCTTTTATAAAATTCAAATGAATCTTCCCTCCAAAACTAGGTTGTTAGAGAGAGGTTTCTAGAATGAGGTTGTTATAAGGAGCCTTCTAGAATGAGATTGTTACAAGGAGCCTTCTAGAATGAGGTTGTTGCAGAGAAGTTTCCAGAAGAAGTCTGTTATGATGGAGCGTCTAAGGTAAGCAAGGTTGTTAGCATGAAGCTTCTTGAGAGAACACGTCACCCAAAGCCCTAACACGACCGCGGACCCGCGGTAACTCGGCCGACTCGGCCGCGGTTCTGCGGCCATTTGATGAGTTAACTGCACCTGTTTTCTGTAGTCTTCTTCTGTTAGTCTCTGGGTGTATAATTGATATTTAGAATCTTTTTATCCCTTCTAAATCTCTGCCAGATTGGAATTCTTTGACTTGCTGTATTTTATCGGCACTTTTGTGATTCCGGTTCTTTGTCCTGAAGAATTTTCTGCACACAATCTCAATGAAAAGTGTTGAGATAAACAATATCATGCGTGCAGTAATAAACACACAATTTCCTATAAAGAACATTGAATATACATATAACACGGGATATTTAGTATTTTCTAGACAAACTGGTAATATGTGTTATATTTATATCAACTATCCTTAAATGATCAGAATAATGAGGAAATTGATGTGTTACAGATTGCATTATTTTCGACTGAACAACTATCTACTCCTATGCTGGTCTTCGGCAATGACTCTGAGGATGAGGCCAACGCAGTGTTCTCCGTCCACCCATCAATGCAGACCTTTGCTGGAGCTGACCAGAGTTTACAGGTTTCCCTAGTCCCGCAGCGGTATTACAAAGCACTTGATGCACTTGATGCGTACAACGTGCAAGAGCTGCAGACCTTCGACGTCCCTCCTCGCCAAAGAAGTGAGAAGGCGATCCTTTTCTATCAATCCACCGAGATTAAAGTGGAGAAAGAGGTATGGTACGGTGCTGAACTTGCGCTCGACAGGCTTCAACCTATCTGTCTGCCCAGATACTGCGCAGAGGGACTGAAAAGACTGTTTAGACGTCAAGGCGTACCCTTTAAACAGACTGCTCGACAAACCCAGTTCTATAACAAGATTTGGGACGTTCTTGGGACTCAGCGAAAGATGCTTAACGGGAGAATGGAGACGACTGGCCTTGGATACATTCGGTCTAAGAAACGAGAGCGCTTCCGTGGCTGCCATGTCATAAATAACTCCGGTGGAGAAGCGAACACATTTCCGGACAGCGTTGATATCGAACTAGAACGAGATCCCGCCGTACGAATATCAAGTCCGTCATTCGAAGAGCAGATTGACAAGCTAATAAGAGAAGCAAGTCAAAGGGTTCGGGATGACCACAGCTGCGAAATGGCCATTTACAAAAAAACCAGGACACGGCGTATCATTCAGCAGGCTACAGAAGATGACAATCCCTTTCACCCCCAACCTGCCGTGCGCACTCGTGGCAAAAAGAAAGCCCGACGCAGAAGCAATGATAAGATCAAGTACGAGGACGGCGTACAAAAACAGCGAAGCGGATCCATGAAGCCACGCCAGCGAGGAAGAGTCAGCTGGAACCCGTCTTTCATGGAGAAGATGGGTCGGGAATATTTTTTTCCTTAAGACAAGACAAGGAAAATATTCAACCTTGTCATGAAGTATCAAATGATGACGCTCTCGGAGTCTCGATACCCCGAACAGATAAATAAGGTCCATCACCCGGATTATTGCTCCTACCACCGAGTAGTGGGACATCCTCTGGAAGACTGCTTCACCTTCAAAGATTGGGTTGAAGATTAGTATCAGCAAGGCAAGTTTGCTCTATCCGACAGTTGGAGAGTATCCCCGCCACGAAAGTATGAGCCGAAAGCAACCTGCACTGCAAGGGAAAGTCTAGATCAGCGAACTTAGAAACGATCTCGTACCTGCCATATGATAACATTCTCAAAGGAGGGAGAGTACGAGGATATGGACGACCTCTCCCAATGCTTCGCAAATGAAGATGAGAATGAGGTGATTTCATAATTTCCACCAGCGCCAAAGGAACTGGAAGATAGGATACACACCACAACAGACAACTTAAGAAAAATCGACTTGGGGACGGCAAACGAACCAAGGCCAACGTTCGTCAGTGAGCTGCTGTCTGAGAAACAGGTGGCCACGTTAAAGGACGTGCTTATGCAGTATAAAGACTGTCTCGCATGGAACTATTCCGAGATGCCGGGATTAGACCCAGAGATAGCTGTGCATAAACTGGCAATATCGCCGGACGTCAAGCCAGTCAAACAGGCGCCAAGAAGAATGCGGCTCAAGCTTATGATGAGTATCAATGCCGAAGTCAAGAAGCTAATCGACTCCGGCTTTATCCAAGAAGTTCAATATCCTTATTGGATTGCCAACATCGTTCTGGTAATGAAGAAAAATGGAACAATACGCATCTGCATAGATTTTCGGGATCTCAACAAAGCTTGTCCGAAAGACGACTTCCCAGTGCCTGTCACCGAGTTGATGATCGATAACACATCTACCCATGAAGTCTTCTCCTTCATGGACGAATCCTCAGGGTACAACAAAATCAAGATGCACCATGAAGACCAAAAGCACACTGCTTTCCGGACTCCGTTAGGCATATTCTGCTACAAAGTGATGTCGTTCGGTCTGAAGAACGCTGGCTCCACCTACTAGAGGGCCATGACAAAGATCTTCGATGACCTTATACATGAGATTGTTGAATGTTACATCGACGACCTTGTGGTGAAAAGCAAATCATACGAGGAACACTGGGAGCATTTGAAAATAGTGTTCCAGCGTCTTCGGAAATATAATCTGAAGATGAACCCTCTAAAATGCGCGTTTGGAGTTTTCTCGGGAAAATTCCTGGGATTCATCGTACAACACCAGGGTATCGAAATAGATCCGTCAAATATCAAGGCGATTATGGAAATGCCTTCGCCAAGAACTCTCAAGCAGCTGCGGTCTCTCTAAGGAAAGCTCGCGTATATCCGGCGGTTCATAGCTAACCTCTCCGGCAAATTCTACCCCTACAGTCATCTGATGAAGAAAGGGACCCCATTCGTTTGGGATCGCAAATGCCAAAGCGCACTTGGCAAAATCAAGCAATATCTTCATAACCCGCCGGTGCTGACCGCACCGGTCAAGGGAAAGCCCCTCATCCTATACACAACAGCCCTTGAAGGTTCCTTAGGCACGTTATGGGCACAGGAGAATGACCAGGGGAAGGAGAGAGCTCTCTATTATTTGAGTCGAGTCCTTCTGGGGGCAGAAAACAACTACTTCCCCATTAAGAAACATTGCCTGGTACTGATCTTCACAGTAACGAAGATTCAACATTATGCATTGGCACATGAGGTCCATCTCATATCAAAGGTGGATCCTCTCAAGTATTTGATGTCAAGAGCCATGCTAACAGGAAGGCGTGCCAAATAGGCCTTCCTCTAGATAGAGTTCTCGATAGTATATCAACCCCTCAAAGCAATAAAAAGCCAGGCCATCGTCAATTTTCTCGCTGAGCATCCGATACCTACCGACTCTCCCTTGAACTACGAGTTGCCGGACGAACACGCGTTTGACTCAATCGACGGGGAGAAAGAAGGGAGTGATAACCGATGGGAACTCTACTTCGATGGAGCGTCCTCCTTAAAGAAACGAAAGCAAAATACCCCTATGATTAAAGCCGGGGTAGACCTTATCTTCGTGACTCCATAAGGAGGGATTATAGTTTTTTCCCTTTCCTTAACGGAGCCAAGAACAAACAATGAAGCTGAATATGAAGCTTTGGTAGCAGGTCTCGAGATTGCTGTCGACATGGGAATCGAAAATCTCCTCATATATGGAGACTCCCAGCTGGTCGTTAGCCAAGTAAATGGTGACTACCAGACATGCAAGCCATAACCGATCAGGTATGGTGAAAGAGTGCAGCAATTGCTGACGCAAATCCCCTCCTACACCCTGGAAAGCATACCGCCTGCGGAAAATAGCAAAGCGGATGCGTTAGCCAAGCTTGCTAAAGAACTGACCGACGAAAACCTCGATGACGTAAAGATCATTGTGCAAAGTCACCGGATTCTCGCTCCAGCAGAAATATCTCCGAAGACGTCTAAAAGAGAGGAAGCAACCGAACAAGAGGCCTTCCAATTGGAGGATGAAGAAAGGGAGAAGGATTGGAGAGAAATCTTTGTAGACTACTTCAAATCCCATCGAATGCACGAAGATGCGTTGTCAAGACATCAGCTCATGAAGCGAGCCCTGTCTTTTGCCTTCGTCAATGGTACTCTTTATAAGAGATCATTCGATTGTCTATAGCTGAGATGCCTGGGACTAGAAGAAGCAAAAAGGGTCGTCCAAGAAACTCATGATGGACTTTACGGTTTCCATCAAGATGGGCCAAAGATGAAGCCGAAGATCAAAAGAATGGGCTACTATTGGCCCATAATGGTTCAGGAATGCATCGAATATGCGAAGCAGTGTCACTCGTGCCAAATTCACGGGGACTTCATCCACCAGCATCCGATCCGCTACACCCGAGATTGGCTAGTTGGCCGTTCGAAATGTGGGGAACTGACATAATTGGCCCCATTGAGCCAGCGTCATCTAAGGGACATCGGTTCATATTGGCAATGACCGATTACTTCTCTAAGTGGGCAGAAGAAATACCGCTAAGAGAGGTGAAGACGAAGAACATCCTCCATTTCTTCATGACACACGTCCTCTACAAGTTCGGCACTCCGCGGCTGATTAGCTCTGATAACGGGCCAGCCTACAGAAGCCATAAGATTAGCCGCTTCGCACAGCAGCATAAAATAGATTAGAGATATTCTTCAATTTATAATCCCCGAGCTAACGGTCTAGCTGAGGCTTTCAGCAAGACCTTGACAAAGATCATAAAGAAAATTGTGTCCCGAAATAAAAAGGACTGGCATGAGAAATTGCATGAAGCTCTTTGGGCATATCAGACTACGTTCAAGACGGCCACGAACACAATGCCATTTGGTAAGTATTCGGCACAGAAGTGGTACTTCCCTTGGAGATAGTGCTACCCTCTCTACGAGTGGCAGTTCGATACGAGCTGACGGACAAAGAGAATGCTCATCTTCGACTTGAGGAGCTCGATGCCCTCGATGAAACTCGTCTCATGGCGCAACAAAACCTAGAAGCTTACAAAGCAAGGATGACGCGCTCATACGAAAGATTAACTAGGCCGAGAACATTCTGCCAAGGCCAACTCATGCTAGTCGTAAAAAGACTTAAGATCCCCAACCGTGCCAAACGGGGGAAATTCGAGCCGAAATATGAGGGCCCGTACATCATAGACAAGGTCTACCAAGGTGGAGCCTACTTGCTCATGGATATGCATGGAGAAAGACCCTTCCGGCCAATATATGGCCGATTCCTAAAAAAATACTACGCCTGACGAGTCGCCCAGGTCAATGATAGATGACGACGCCTATGTCCGCTCACTATCTTCTTGAGTCAAGACTCTAAGAGTAGTACCCAATAGTACTCCGTCTCAAACATCGAGAATAATAGACCGTAACGTCCTTAAACTAGCTACAGACCGTAACGTCCTTAAACTAGCTATGGACCGTAACGTCCTTAAACTAGTTACGGACCGTAACTTCCTTAAACTAACATCGGACCGTAATGTCCTTAAACTAACATTGGACCGAGATGTCCTTAAACTAACAATGGACCGAGATGTCCTTAAACTAAAATCGGACTGAGATGTCTTAAACTAACAATAGACCGAAATGTCCCTAAACTAACAACACCATCTCAAACACGGCGATAGTGGAATGCAAGTCCACAAGTCCCAGCGGTGAGGACTGCAACACGAATCCCACCGGTAAACGGATAGATCACATGCGGTGAAACTATTCTCGAGAATTTCATCGCGCAAAAAAAGGGGGTACGTCCACAAGCAAAATGGGTACGGATGAAAACCTGAAAGGGCGCCGTGAGTAAAAACAGCAGAACTACCGGTGAGTTTGTGAAAACCCGAAAGGGCGCAATTTCGTTAAAATAAAGACACCTGCAAGGTCCTCTCGACCTTGTGAGGAGAAAATACCTGCGTGAGATCCTTACGACTCACAAGGGAGAAACACACTTAGGGATTCCCACGATTCCTAAGGAGAAATTTCACTAACGGAATCCTCACGACTCGTAAGGAAAATTCCTCCTATGAGACCCTCATGGCTCGTAGGATTCAAAAGCCTTAAGCTACAGGGATCTGAACCTGTTCTTAAGCCGTCATATTCCCTAAATTGCCCTACAAGCGGTTCAATATTGACCCTTGTATACAATCCACGGGCACAAATAAATGTTTCCATCACCATGTCCCACCAATGACGAGGAGTGTCCTCATATGGTGAACGGCACTTGTAAGTCCTCTCGACTTATAAGGAGAAAACACTCTTGTAAGATCCCTACGACTTATAAGAGAACATACACTTAAAAATCCTCACGATTCCTAAGGAGAAAACGCACCTACGAGATCCTCACGGCTCGTAGGGAGAAACACCTTTATGAGACCCCTACGGCTCATGAAGTCAAAAGCCTTAGTCGACAGGATCCTAACCCTATTTGCTAAGCCACCTTTGCTCGAACTGACAAAGGCAAATGATGATTCGCTCTTGGCAATGTCCCAGTGGTAGCGATGCTG
The DNA here is from genome assembly GCA_030015575.1 of Agapanthus africanus. Classification (NCBI taxonomy): domain Eukaryota; kingdom Viridiplantae; phylum Streptophyta; class Magnoliopsida; order Asparagales; family Amaryllidaceae; genus Agapanthus; species Agapanthus africanus. The sequence goes on from JASDDO010000019.1 coordinate 894,984,673, forward strand.
ATGCCTAAATTGGCATCAAATTCCAAGTCCTTTCACGGCAAATGATGATTCGCTCCTGGACATATTCCAGTCGCAGCGATGCTGATGCTAAGATTGGTATCAGATCTCAAGTTCTATACTCGCAGCAAAAGTCAGCGAGCCATAAATGCATATGAAATAGCCGAAATGATAGGGCAACTCGCAACAAAAAACAGTGAGTAAAAATATGCATACAAAAATAGCCGAAATGATTGGGCAACTCGCAATAAAAAGCAGCGAGTAAAGAAAAAGAAAAACAGCCGAAATGATTGGGCACCGTGAAAAAATAGCTGAAATGATTGGGCAATCGCGACTTTCACGACATAAAAAGCTGAGATGATAGAGTATCGTGGAAAGAAATAAAAAAAATGAAACTTTGCCGTGCAGGTGAGATCACATTGACCCCTGTATACAATCCATGGGCACAAACGAAAAAGGAACCATATTGTCCCACCAGGTTTCGTCAAAGGGAAGCTAGATCTCAATGGCTACATCTACTGCCTAGAAATCAACAACGGCGTTCCTTCTTGTTCCAACCAGAAGCAGATACGACGTCAGCAAAATGGAGCCATGACAGAGTCCCCTAGTTCCAAATCTCGACGGTTCACAGACAACCTAGAGACTACCTCGGAGCCACGTTAAAGTCCCTTAGTTCCAAATCTCGATGGTTCACAGACAGGTTAGAGACAACCTCGGAGCCGCGGCAAAGTCCCCTAGTTCCAAATTTCGACGGTTCACAGACAGCCTAAAGACTACCTCGGAGCCACGACAGAGTCCCCTAGGTCCAAATCCCGACGGTTCACAGATAACCCAGAGACAACCTCGATATTCGTTGCAATATTGCAACAAACGAAGCAAAAGAAGATCCCTAGCTTCATGGTCTTGAAAGCAACTCAATTGAGACCTGAAAGACTATCGGAGACCATCCCACTCCAGCGCGGAGTGGTCATGACTCATCGGGGCTCCCAAACTGAGCCTAACCTCAAGTAAAAAGCGACATGGAATATCCCTAACGCTTGCTCTTTCGACGGTAATATTACCTGGAAGATTACTTGAAGACGTCTTGTCCAGCCCCCGAAGAGATCAGAGACACGACAATCGCGGGGTTACCCGAATAGAAAGATTGCATATCGGGGAATATATTGACCAACGCGACGGTGTAACGGGTAAAAAACCCTAGTACCACAGACCCTAACGGACTTCTATTAGCAGGAGTTAACTATGACGTTAGGAAACCCTTGCAAGAACTTCTCAATTCGTCTCGACTCGTGAGGAAATTAGTGTCCTTACGAGAACTTCTCGATTCGTCTCGACTCGTAGAGGAAAGACTTAGGCAATGGGGATAAGGACCTGTTTCCTAAACACCAGGGCCCTGCAAGTCGGTCCAAGATGGACTATTGCATACTATTCACTGGCCACACTCTTCAAAGTCGAATCTCAACAAGGAGGGAAATAACCACTTACGAACCCTCTCGACTTGTAAGCGGGAAAAATTCTCTTGTGAGATCCTTACGACTCTCAAGAGAAAACGCACTTGGGAGTCCTCACGACTCCTAAGGAGAAAACACACCTACGGGATTTTCTCGACTCGTAGGGAGAAAAGTCTTTATGAGACCCTCACGGCTCATAAAATTGAAAAGTCTTAGGCGGAAGATCTGAACCTGTCTTCTAAGCCATCACTGCCCTACAAAGAAGATCAAGATAGACTATCTACTAGATACATTTACCAAAGGGACACGCCCATATAAAATGAAGGATGTCTTTTATTTATGAATTCAAGTGAATACAAAATACATTTCACAAAGGAATCAAAATGAATACATTTTATTCATAAACCGCAAGTTTACAGTAAAAAAAAGGGGGTACAAAGAAGGTTATTAAGGAGGGGCATTGATTGGTAGAGGTTTTGTTTCTATTCGTTTGCTTAATTCTTGAATTACCGCAATCAAGACGGTTTCGCTTGGTAGCTAGCCGGTTGAGTACGGGTCGATTCACAGGGAGATGGAATCTTTTTCTTTATATTTTAACGAGTTAAATCCAAATATTTTGAGTTTTGTTTTAATGTCTACTAATGAGATAAAAGATGATAAAAGTGCTTGCTAGGGTTAGGATTAGATTAGTTCAAGTTAGGAATTTCTCACTTCTTTCAAAGCCCTTTTTAATATCGGTGTTAAGATAATCGGCAACAACGGAGATTAGCACGACTAGGAAGGAACTTGCAAGTATAAGCTAGGCTTTCCATGCTTAGTTTCTTCCTTTTGGTCCTTATCCGTCCGTTCTTGGCTCTTAGCCCTAACCTTCGGTTAATTTAACCACAACCGGTCTAACTATGGAATCACCGCTATCATGTAGGATATGGTGCCGTAGTGAGCGGATTGTGGTTCAATTAACGGGAGTCCGAATTAAGGTGTTGGGTAAAGAAAAGAGTGAGAGATTTCCTTCTCTCAAACTTTTCTTCTCCTGTCCTAACAAGTGAGAAATTACTCACCCATTAAAAAGATAAAAATAAAAAGGAAGGTAGAAAGAAACGAGGTTAAGAAAAATTACAACTAGTTATTTGAGACCTCACCTTGGTAAGGATCTTACTCAAGCATCATCGTTGTGAATGATAAAGAAAATAGAAAAAAGAAAACAAAAGAAAAACTACAATAAAATAATATGGCTAAATTAACAAATGAAGAATTGCAAATACTAAAGAGACGTGCAGAATAAAAGAACTCTCTTTTATTTTTTTTTTATTAATAAACGCTCATAAACTCGCTACAATAAAGAAAGAACAGAATTAAATTCTAAAAACTAAACTAAAGAAAAGTACACTTATTTGGCTTTGAGCTCTTCTATTTATAGATAGGAATGTGAAACCCTAGGTTACATTATGAGCTAAACCTGAGATTACAAAACTACCCCAAAAGAGCCAAGTCAACTCGGAGCTAACTGCCACCGATACTGCTCAGATGCGGCCGCGAAACCGCGGCAGAAGTGCCTATTTGGCCGCGGTTCCGCGGCCATTTGGTAGACTTATGGGATCATCTTTTCAGGGCTTCTCCATATTGATTTTATCTTCTGTTTGGTACACTTGGTTTCTCAAAAGCTCTTCTGTTCTCTTCTAGATATTCAGCAGTGGACATTTGCTTTGAGCTTCGCGTTTGAAGTCTTGGATCTTGTGCTGCCCTTATGCTTCGTGCATTAAAGTGACCAACGATTTGCCATGTTGTCTCTTGAACTGGTAGGCGGTATCATACGGATGGTTAGCGGAGATCAGTATTCATCTGTTGTTGGTCATAGTCCCGCATTTGTTGCAACTATTTATGAATTTTACTGTAAAGGGCTGAGAACCTGTAACCTGCACTTATTCAGCAAACACGGATTTAAAATACCTACCTATATGCAATGTGATTAAGAATGGGCGTTATAAAAATGCAAAAATCTGATATAAACAAATACCCCCAAACTTATCTTTTGCTCGTCCCGAGCAAACCCAATTTTATTCTCAAAAAGTCCTAACCTCACTTTCGCAGGGAACGCGATTGCACTGAGCTCGTGCAACAAGCCATTAAATCTCTAGGTGTCCCTAGTAGGAGGAGTGTTGTCTCCTGAGGGTTTTCAGCGGATTACACCCACAAAATCCTATAATAAAAGAAAAATGGTGAAAGTTACATACAAAGATAAGAATTATGAAACAAAAAACTTGAAAATAAGAGTTTTCAACTACACCAGTTTTTCAGTTGCTATGAGCCCTATCTTAATGGTCATGAAAAGATATTAGAAATCACATCATTTCTCAATAAAACATCGCCCTTAGTCTTCCTCCCTATCTTTCTTCCAAACATTGATCATATACCTCTACGTGTGTATAAAAAAACATCCCTATACTTAGAGAATTCAATTCAAGCTATCATACTCTTTTCCATTTTCCAAAGTACTTTTTAGTCGGTGAATCTTTAGATGAAATTGCTCACACATTCTTCATGTGACCGTTAATACTTCTTGAGGTACTAACCGATCGATTACAAAATGTGCTTGCGTATTTAAGCGTAATTCCTCGTCTTACAACACCTAAGACTTAGCAGTGACTCCTAAACCAGTTGGTCTAAGGCACTAGGTGATAAAGCACCCTCGCTATATTTTTTTATTGCTGCCTTGGTGATTACAAATCCAGTGTTCATTTTTCTACACCATTTTATCTTTTATACTCCATTTATAATTTCCTTCATACTTTGGCTTTAAGACAAAAGCATTTCAAGGTATCCTCTACTATCCTGAGTTTCAAGACGCGTGTAAGTGCGTATAGTAGGGTATCAATATTCAAATGTTTGGCGTCAAGAATAAAAACTATTTTTCAGACTTATTTTTATCCGCAGATTAGTGACTTCTTTCATCTTACTAACCCTTGGGACAACGGCTCACAACTACTTATTACTAGTTCGTTTAAGAAAATATCTAACTTTCTTGGTTTTCTTAAATTTTTCTAATCTTTTGGATGTAATTTTTTCACTTTCTAAACTTTTATTATAAAAGAAAATTTTGTGCTTATGCAAAGTATGCTTATGCAAAGTATGATGCAAAAATAAGCACAAACCTCCCCCAAACTTGTTTACAACAGTGTCCTCACTGTTGCCATCTGTTAAATCTCAGAAAACTGTAAACTTGGGAGAAAAAATTTATTAACAGGGACATGAAATATGATTGTGAAAATCTCCCCCAAACTTATTTTTTTGCTCACCACTTTGAGTAAAAAAAATTATTTTCAAGAGCCAAATAATACCCCCCCCCCTCCCCCAAAACTTGAGTTAAACAATGTTAAGGTTTTTAAAGAGGGAGGTCAAAGTTACTGGTCAATACCAAGCTTTGCAAAAACCAAAAGTCAACACCAACCATTCGAAGAATTTATCGGTGAAACGCACCGGTTGGTGGAAGAACATGTTGTATGGAGCCAGGAAGAAGTGGAGAAAAGATAAGTGGTGTAAAAGAAAGGGTTTGCGTCTCAATTTGGAGAGACGACACAGTGATTGTGATGATGAATTACTCGCATTTTTGTGATTGTCAAGAAGAAGGGGTGGAGGTTCAATTTCTTTTTGGAGTTGATTCATCTCAACACCCGTGTTTGCTAAAAATGCGAGCTTATCAGCGAAAATTTTCTCAAAGCTTTCATCGATACCCCAAAAAATAATGTCATCAGAAAGAGCGGAATGATCTTTAGACTCCATAAAAGATTCATAATCAGCGTTAGATGTTGACCCGGACAACTCAATGGAAGAGTCCGTATGTGTATAATACATAGTTGGGTCAAACAATAACATATGTAAAGAGTCTAGATCAGTATCGTGAAGCTGATCAAATTCGCTGCTGTCGACATCCATTAATTCGACAGAACACGCATGAGCAGAACGTTCGGAGGGTTGACTTCCTAGCTTGTAGATATTAAGCTCAATTGACATCTTCCCGAAAGATAGAGTCATAGAGCCGTTATGACAGTTAATTACAGCATTGGAAGTGGCCAAAAAGGGTCGACCGAGAATCACCGGATATTGGTTCCGTGGGTTTGCTACAGCTTGTGTATCTAGAACAATAAAATCAACAGAGAATATGAAGTCCCCTACCTTTATTAACACATCCTCTAGCTCACCCCAAGGATGGGTGATAGATCGGTCGGCCATTTGGAGAGTACAGTGTGTGGGTTTCAGCTCTCCTACACCTAGTTACTCATATACCGAATACGGAAGCAGGTTAACACTGGCACCAAGATCCAAAAGTGCATGGTTGATATTCTTATTCCCAATGGTTATTGAAATCGTAGGACAGCCAGGGTCCTTCCGTTTTTTAGGTAAAGCTTGGGTAAGAGCATCACTCACGGCACTAGCTAAGAAAACCTTTTTGGGTACCTGAGATTTCCTCTTCTTAGTACATAAGTCCTCCAAGAATTTTGCGTAGGAAGGGACTTGTTGGATTGCATCCAAGAGGGGAATGTTAATGTTAACCTGTTTAAACAACTCCAGAATCTTCTCCATTTGTGGATTTTGTTTATTAGATCTCAACCGATTTGGAAATGGAACGTTTTTGAAATTGGTTGAGTCCAATGCTTGTGGAGGAGATTGTGGAGTTGGAACGGATCCCAGTGCTGGTGTTTTCGTGGAGTGAGATGTGGGTCCGTTCGGAGCAGCAGAAGAAGAGGAGCCTTTTGAAGAATAGAGAACATGTTCATAAGACGAAGAAGAAGAAGAAGAAGCGGCCGGGATGTCATCATCTGTGCCAACGTTGTTGTGCAGTATCCTTCCATATTTCAATGTAGTCACGGCACTCACATTATGGTTTTTTTGTTCAAAAGCAACATGTATATTATGTGGGTGACCAGGATTTGGGAGTGGTTGAGATAGAAGCTTTCCTTTCTCTCGCTCGCTCAAAGCCGCATTCAGTTGTGCAATCTGGGCTTCAATGGTTTTGATGCTTTGCCCTTGCACAGCAGTGTGTTGTACCAAAGACTGATTGGAAGACTGGATGTTGGCATTTGATTGAGTCGATTACTTTACAAACGCCTCCAGACTTCATTCTAGCGAGGAAACCTTATCATTGTTTGACGGAACAAAATTGTTTTGAGGAAAAGAATTGTTGGGTGCAAAGTTGTTCATCGGATTTTGAAAAGGTTGGGGTTGGAAAGGCTGCTGATATTGATTTTGAACTTGTTGTTGTTGAGGAGGAGGCCTCTGGAAGTTGTTGTGGCCTTGGAATTGTTGCTGGTTCTGATTCCAGGCGAAATTGAGGTGGTTCCTCCAATTAGGATTGTAGGTGGAAGAGTATGGATCATTTCTTGATCCTTACTGAAATGCAGAATTAACCTGATCCTGTCTTTGAGTAGGTGGGTTGTAAGGACACTCTTCGGTCAAATGTGATGGGTCAGAACAATAAGCGCAGATGGTACGAGGGGGAAGAGCAGGGGCAGGAGAAGGAGATGAAAATTTACTCTCAATTGCTTCTAGTTTTCGTGTGATCGCTGCCATTTCGGTCTTCATTGCAATTGAGATAACAAGTTGATGAACGCCTGCCTTAGACAGACCGGAAGAAGTAGTAGATGAAATGTTCGGTCTGGTGCTTTCCCACTGAAGCGTTCGCTTCGCGAGATCGTCGAAAAATTGCCAAGCTTCCTCGTCAGATTTGGATAGGAAGTGGCCTTGACAAATGGTTTCCAGCAACTGCTTAGTTGCTGGGTTCAGTCCTTCGTATAAGGTCTGGCAAAGTTTCCATCTCTCAATACCGTGATGAGGGCACTGAACAAGAAGGTCTTTGTATCGGTCAAAGCACTTCCAAAAAGGTTTGGCAGGAAGTTGGGAAAATTGATTAATTTCGTTTTGTATTCTCGTGGTTTTGTGATTTGGGTAGAATTTGGCAAGAAGGTCTTTTTAAGAAACGCTTTTACGAATTCTTTAAGAAACGTTTTACGAATTCTTTAAGAAACGCTTTTACGAATTCATCCCAACTGTTTATGGAATGCGATGCGGTACTATACAGCCACTTCTCAGTTAGGTCACACAGAGTGAAAGGAATGACTCATAGCCGTATAGCATCGTCGGACAGTTGGGTTGTCTTCATCATTGCACAGACGTTCTGGAACTTTTTAATGAAGATTTATGCTTCTTCGGATTCCAGCCCGTGAAATTTAGGCAACATGTTGATGAAGCAGGGCTTAATTTCGAAATTATCCTCATTGGCCGGCGGAAGTGAAAGACGGGTAGGAAGTGCGGAGCGGGTGGGATAAAAACGATCCTGGAGCACGATTCGCTAAGGCTCTTCAACAGGAGGTGGTTGCGGGTTATTCGCACCCAGATGAGGTGGAATCAGTCCCGGAGGAGGTAAAGGGATGTTAGGAGGAAATCCTAACATCTCAGAAAAAGAATTTAGTGATGATGAAAGTGAAGGTGAAGATGTATGAACAGAATTCCGGTCAACGTCGGAGTTGGCCGGCAAAGGTAAAGGTGAAAGAGGTGTGGAGGGAGTCTCGACGTCGGAGTCGATCGCGTAGTTGGTAGCGACTAACGATACACGGACTAGTCGGGCACTATTGTCCCGAGTCCAACCGGACATACACTAAACGAGTTTAGTATAGTCAAAGCGTAGAATGTGAGGGTAAGAAAACGTCAATGAAGAAATGCGGATGAAAGATGGGTGAAATGGGATTCTAGTGTCAAATGGCAAGTTTTTATAAAAAAAAAATTTTGTTTTGTGTTTTTTTTTATTTAAGAAAGAGTTTTGCAAAAATGTGTACGGACTTACGGACTTACATCAAACAATCACAGTTAAAAAATGCACAATCAAATCTAGAGCTATGGTGTTCTAAGTCCACTAGACTGCTCCTAACTGTTCCAAAGTGACAAGTTGTGAGATAACCCTCAAATCGTCTCTTCACTGCCAATTGTGGCCAGGTAAGCACAAATGAAGAAAGAAAGGTTCCGCTCACGAATCACCATGAGACGGGCCTTTTAAAATTACCTTTCTCACTTGTCTAGCTTAGACACTACAAAATCAAGTTTAGATAAACGATTGAATGCCCACAACCTTTCTCTGTCCTATTGAGAACGACAGTTCTTAGTTGGCTGAGTCTAGATATTTTTTAATTAAGCTCAAGGGTGATGCATATACTTTTAGTGATTTTTGGGGTCTTAGAAAGGGTGATGAAGTCCCCACCAAATCTGAGTTGGTGTTATAGTCCCTTAAATTCCGTATTAATTATGCAAAGCAGAAACAACCAAAATTCTAAAACACTGTTAAATTTTTTTTTATTTTGGCTGCGGCGCAAAGAATCCTACACAAAAATCAATTTATTGGAGAATGAGAGAATTTGTGCAAAGAATGCTGTAGAAAAAAATTGTCAGTGGAGTTCAGAGGAGAGAAGGAGAGAAATGAGATACTTACAGAGAAAATTGGGTCGCTGACGTCACCCTTTGACCGCGGTTCCGCGGTCAAACTTGCGATTCTGCCGCGGTTTCGCGGCTGTTCAGAAAGTTGACTGCTTCCAAATTTGTTCCTGTGCTGAGTTGGTTCTCCTCTTCCTGTTTAGATCCCCTGAATCTTGATTTGTTCACTGAGTTTGCTCCAGAACTGAACTAGAGTTTTCTCCAAGCCTACACACTTTCACAAATAGATGATTTTTTTTTGTTTTGTTTTGTAAAATTTCAATTTTTATATTTTTCATTTTTTTTAATATTTTTATATTTTTTTAATTAACCCGAAACTACACAAAGAAATAAACTACCGTCTCCCCGGCAATGACGCCATTTGATTGGTAGAGGTTTTGTTTCTATGAGTTTGCTTAATTCTTAAATTACCGCAATCAAGACGGTTTCGCTTAGTAGCTAGCCGGTTGAGTACGGGTCGATTCACAGGGAGATGGAATCTTTTTCTTTATGTTTTAACGAGTTAAATCCAAATATTTTGAGTTTTGTTTTAATGTCTACTAATGAGATAAAAGATGCTAAAAGAGCTTGCTAGGGTTAGGATTAGGTTAGTTCAAATTAGGAATTTCTCACTTCTTTCAAAGCCCTTTTTAATATCGGTGTTAAGGTAATCGACAACAACGGAGATTAGCACGACTAGAAAGGAACTTGCAAGTATAAGCTAGGCTTTCCATGCTTAGTTTCTTCCTTTTGGTCCTTGTCCGTCCGTTCTTGACTCTTAGCCCTAACCTCTGGTTAATTCAACCACAACCGGTCTAACTATGGAATCACCGCTATCATGTAGAATAGGGTGCCGTAGTGAGCGGATTGTGGTTCAATTAACGGGAGTCCGAATTAAAGTGTTGGGCAAAGAAAAGAGTGAGAGATTTCCTTCTCTCAAACTTTCCTTCTCCTGCCCTAACAAGTGAGAAATTACCCACCCATTAAAAAGATAAAAATAAAAAGGAAGGTAGAAAGAAATGAGGTTAAGAAAAATTACAACTAGCTATTTGAGATCTCACCTTGGCAAGGATCTTAGTCAAGCATCATCGTTGTGAATGATAAAGAAAATAGAAGAAAGAAAACAAAAGAAAAACTACAATAAAATAATACAGCTAAATTAACAAATGAAGAATTGCAAATACTAAAGAGACATGCAGAATAAAAGAACTCTCTTTTTATTTTCTTTTATTAATAAACGCTCATAAACTCGCTACAATAAAGAAAGAACATAATTAAATTCTAAAAACTAAACTAAGGAAAAGTACACTTATTTGGATTTGAGCTCTTCTATTTATAGATAGGAAAGTGAAACCCTAGGTTACATTCTGAGCTAAACATGAGATTACAAAACTACCCCAAAAGAGCCAAGTCAACTCGGAGCTAACTGCCACCAACACTACTCAGACGCGGCCGCGGAACCGCGGTAGAAGTGCATATTTGGCCACGGTTCCGCGGCTATTTAGTAAACTTATAAGATCATCTTTTCAGGGCTTCTCCATGTTGCTTTTATCTTCTGTTTGGTACACTTTGTTTCTCAAAAGCTCTTCTGTTCTCTTCCAGATATTCAGCAGTGGACTTTTGCCTTGAGCTTCGCGTTTGAAGTCTTGGATCTTGTGCTGCCCTTGTGCTTCGTGTATTAAAGTGACCAACGATTTGCCATGTTGTCTCTTGAACTGGTAGGCGGTATCATACGGATGGTTAGCGGAGATCAGTATTCATCTGTTGTTAGTCGTAGTCCCGCATTTGTTGCAACTTTTCATGAATTTTACTGTAAAGGGCTGAGAACCTGTAACCTGCACTTATTCAGCAAACACGGATTAAAAGTACCTACCTATATACAATGTGATTAAGAATGGGCGGTATAAAAATGCAAAAATCTGATATGAATAGGCATCTTCAACAAATCAGCCAGTCGCTCACGCGCTCCTCTCAATCCTTTCTCGCGATTGGCCGCCGTGGCCAACTCCGCCTTAACTTGGTCCCGTTGTCGCAAACAAGATGAAAGATTTTCATCGGTTCCTAGTATGGCAGCTTCACAGTCCTACATGGCCCGCTCGGTAGAGTCAAGCGTCCGCCTCAGCGTCAACCCATCCGAAAAGCATCGCTGGAGATTGTCGAAGACAGCTTTTAACTGCGCAGCATTCGCTTCAACCTGGGCGCGTAACCATGCAGATTCTCTTGCAGCCACTTCATGTTCCTTTCGACTCATGGTCACTTCTTGTTCAAAATGGCGGATGAAAGGAACACTACTCTCGACCCACGCAGCCCACTGGGAGTTCGAAGCTAATACTTCAGGAGCGAGACGCTTGAGCTCAATCTCATGCAGGCAAGCCTCGATCTTTCTGCAGTAATCAACCCAAGAACCGACTAGATCTTCATCATGGAAGTTCACGAGTGTCACCAGCATTAGATTGACTTCAACAAAAAAATCCGTAGCAGAACTGAGGGTCTCGGCATTGAGATCTTCGATGAATTCGCTTAACATTCGCCAGCTATTCGCAGCGCCCCTGGAATATGTGCGTTTAGCAAAAGGCCCTGCTGGCATTAGGATGCGAGACTCAAAGGGAGCTGGAGCCGGTGCAATTGCTGCAAAACAAATTATGGTCAAATGTCGACTCGGGAGGTAAAGAAAATACACGATGGATGGAGTTTATTATACCGGTTGTGGCAGGTGGCAGAATGGGGAGTGCCGGAGGCTCGGCTATCCTCTCGTCTCCTCCTCCGATCCGTGATACTGCGATCAATATAAAGAAAACTTAGCAACAATACGGCTATTCATAAAAGAAAGAGGGAGACATTAGCTGAAGAATATACTAACCAATACCAGCAGGCGGAATGACTTCTGACTGGAAGGAGAAATGCGGATTCAGCACCTGGTATAGATGGTCGAAAAGGACTCCTGCAGAGTTGCGACAGTATACTGTCAATACAAGGAAGATGGTTTCCACAGTTAAAATAAATAAGTCGCAAACCCATACCTTCCAATATTTGAGAGGACACGGGAGAAGGCGAAGGGACGACGACCGTCAGAGTAGCAACTGGTAATGCTTCTTCAGATGGCACAGCCTCGGGATTCACCGCTCCTGTACTCAAGACAAACAAAATATCATTAGAAGGGATGAACAAGATTGAAAAGCTTGAAGATAGCGACTCAGCGATTACCTGATAAATCAGGGACCGAAACCATGGTGGAAGCGTCACCGGGTGTAATGGCTTCTTCGCTTTCTCTCAGAGGGGTAGATTCCACGCCCATAGCTTCATTCCCTGACTCGACGAGGGCCGTCGTGATGCTTGCAATGCCCGCCGACATCAAGGAGCCACAGGGAGAAAGGGCAGCGGTCTGAACAGTTCCAGATTCCAGAGAGAGGGTAGCAACTTCGGGCACGGTAACCGCCAGGGTTTCACTCGTCATCCCATCGCCAAGACTTGGCCTTGCAGAAAATGCATATGTCAAAATTCGAAGATCAAGTTCTAGTAAAAGACTCAGCGTTACGTTACCTTGGAGCAGCTTTTCGGTTTCTTTCCGAGCCACGTGTGCAACCTGTCTACGTGCGGTAGACAAGGCAGAGGGAATATCCGCCGAAGGAGTTTCAGCAAGCGGAACGCTGCTTGAGCCTGCACCTACGACAAAACTGGCATCGCGTTCCCTCGCCGCATGCTTCATATGCTTCCTTTCGGTCTGAGTGGTGAGAAATGATCTCCGTAAGACCTCTGACAAAGGGACGTCATCGTCCGAACCAAGCTTTGCCTCTGGAGTCGTTACGGCATCCGTCATCGGATGCTTTAGCAAAGCCTCTTGCGGTAACGTTGGGAGAGCTGGGGCCACAATAGCTGGCTCTCGAAGTTTTGCCGCATCGTTGCTTGGGATCGGCACTGCACTTGGAATAACCCGAGTCAAGATAGTCCCTGCAACAAGATGAAAGAGAGGGTCAAAGCATGAATAAAAAAAGGAATAAAGGTATAATGAACTGAGTTTTACCAAGGCCCAAAGAAGCGCGAAGCCTCTCTTCCTCTTCGAATGTCTTGAGGGAAGCCGTGAGTGTCTCTTCGGTAGAAATACCTATTGAAGAAGTGTCAGTAGAAACATAATAAAAGAAGATAGCCGCAGAAGAATGTAATTAAATTATACCTGACTGTGCGATAGTGATTAGCGTCGCTTCTGCACGAGCCAGTCGCTCGGAAGCCACAAGGGCGGCCTGGAGATTAGTATCATCCGCAGGCGCAATGAATAAACCCTTATTGGTCCCATACTCGCATAAACCCTCGCTGTAAGGAGCATGTGGCTCCTGGCCAAATATAACGTCGGCAGAAAACAACAACTTCTTCTTCTTTTGTGAGCGAGCTCCAGCAGCCGATGGCAAGAGCCTCCGCTTAACGGGCATCTTTGGGCGACGGGTCCCGATTTCTACGCCAACACCAGACTTCGAGGACTCTACGGCTACCGTTTCTATAGGAACACGGGGTTGAGGCTTCTCAGGGAAAGCACGTAGGACGACAACCGCGGCAGCCTCTTTTAAGGAAGGATGAACGATGGTCCGTCGCTTTAAAGGAACTGCCGGATTACCAGCTGGGACAGCATCCTTGTGATCAAGCAATAGCCGCCTCTCTTCCCTGATAATAGCACCTGCCGCATGCTGATACCGCGCCGCGTAGGCATTCGAAGCTTTCGATGCATAGCTTGGCTTGCTGATGAGAAAGCTTGACCCCATGTTTAGCCGCATAAAGTGGTGCAGCACACCGTGGATACCCTCTTCCGTAGCAACCGGCTCAGCTAAGAAAGCCTCGAGCGGGACACCCTGATCGTAACCCAACTGTTGAGCAAAACGGTGCGGGTTATACTTCATGAACAGCGCCGAGGCGCCTTACCTGAACACTAGAAAGCCTGGCCTGATCGAATATAAGTGCAGGATCTCCCGGGCCTTCAACGTAGGAGCCCCGTCTTTGAAAGTATTGCGCAGGGGTTGCACTGCCTTGGTGGATTCCTTGCTGATAGTTAAGACTCTGTCAATAAAAGTCATACTATCCCCGACCATACGCGGGCGAAGGACCAGGCATCGAGCCTCTCGCTGCGACGGATCTAATGCAGAAGCATCCACTAGAAACATAACCCAGGGAAAGTTATAGCTGTCATAGAAGTGGGACCGTTTGTGGACTCCGAAAGCACCAAGAACGTGCATTTCGATCCAAGACGTAAAGTAGTGCAGCGGAAGATGCACAGGTTTTACTCCAAGTTGAGTAGTATCCGCTGCTAAGCTCAGGCCGTGGTATAGATGAGCCAGCCCCGCAATCGTAACGGCCACATGCATCCCCGCAACCATACGGTGGGTTGGGTAAAAGATCGACGGCCTCATATAGCAAGGGTGCATAGGAAGCACGAAATAGTTCAATCACAAGCCAATAAACCCCAGGAAGAACGTCTCTTCATCGACGTCTGAAGCAGCAAGCTCTGCGAAAGGAACAACCGGAGCGTCCATAATAAAGAAGCTTCTTAAATCTGCTTTCGCCGTCGGATGGTTATCCAAACCAAAACCAAACGGGTCATTGAGCTTGGCGAATTTCGCAGCCTGTTTTGATAAGACTTCTGGGCGAAGAAAGCAAGCGATGAAGTCTGTGAAGCTGAATCCATGCCCTCCAGACTCTAGAAATAGGCACTCGTAAATGTTCAACACCTTGATCAGACTCGAGAATCGATATTGAATGGCATTCTCCGGGGTAAGTCACATCACCACTGTTTTGGTGGCCAAGATGTACTCGCCAGGGGGAAGTATCTCCTCGTAATGTTCCCCTCTGACAGGTAAGCCAGAGATCTCCGCGAACTCCTCTAAGGAGATTGAAACTTCCCGATCTGATAGAAGAAAGGTGTGAGTCGGGATATTCCATTGTTCCAAGAAAGCTTTGACCCACCATAAAGGGGGCGTAGAATATTGGAAAAGAGACGCATAAATCGCGGGGTACAACCCGAGCTTCAGCAGCAGTGATTTCTTAGCCGACAAGATGTACCGAGCCCACTGCAAATATCCGGCTGAATGGCGAGGAGTCAAGCCAATCATGTACACTTGTCCCCAAGGGCGCGACTCGCCTTGACATATGCGCCGCCCCAAAATATCCAAAGACATCGGCGGCTGTACAGGTATTGAAGCCATAGAAGGTTGAAGGCGACCCTCTGAGGTCCAGTTGACCTCCTCTGCGGCGTAATTCATCTGAGGTGAGTCGGCTTAATGAATCGCTGAAATGGGCTCTGAGGGTACTGCGCAAGAAAAACTACGCCAACCCTGAATGATTTGATTGTACCATGACCCCCATAGATGAAGAGATTTCTGCTCCGGGTCGTGATCTTTAATGAGTATGAAGACTTCCCTATCTACGGGCGCGTCAGCGAAGGCGCTCTCTGAACGAACAAAAGGAAAGGAAGAATCGAAAGCCATGGTACCTACACGAAAAAAGGCGAGAGTTAGTTACCAATGCTATTCTGACACTTGGTACTTTAAAATTGTACCACACTGCAATGCAGGAGAAAGGGACCAAGGGGGACCCACAAAATCAAAGTGACAGCTCATCATTGATGAATCAGTCACTCATTAAGGAAGAAATCCTAAAAGGATTTTCATTTAATGAGAGACTCATTGAGCCAAGGAGTTGAACTCCCTCGAGAGCAGTGCTCTGCAGACAGAATTTACATCT
This sequence comes from Agapanthus africanus, assembly GCA_030015575.1. Lineage (NCBI taxonomy): Eukaryota > Viridiplantae > Streptophyta > Magnoliopsida > Asparagales > Amaryllidaceae > Agapanthus > Agapanthus africanus. The sequence continues at coordinate 895,000,299 of JASDDO010000019.1, forward strand.
GTCAATTAAGAAGGGAATAAAATTCCCCAAAAATTTCTAAAGAGATTTGCTCTGTAAAACCACAAGATCTTTAAAGATCCGAAGTAAAAATCCTAGAAACCCTAAGAGTTCTTCATCAACGGGTTAAGAAACCCTAAAAAAGATTTCTTTAGATCTATGATCTAAGAAGAGCAAAGCTCTGTTCTAAATTAATGACTTAAAGAAACCCTAAAATACATCTTAAAAGATTAGTGATCTAAGAAGAGCAAAGCTCTATTTAATGGGTTCGATTATGATCCTTACCAAAAAATTTGGGCAAAGTTATAACTCTAAAAAGAGTTTCCTTGGACAGAGATCTAAGCACTGGAAAGATAATTGAATTCTCAGAAAGAACAAAATGGAAGATGAATATCAGTTATCTCAAGGGCCAAAGGCCCTACTTATAGGCATGGAAAGACGATCCAACTTCCAAGAACATCCAGCGGTGGAAAATCTGCTACCGCTGCACTCACGTATAAGCCACGTGAGCGCAACGATGGGGGGGCATTTGTTTCCCCCTAATAAAAGAGCAAAGTTCTGTTAAAATTTTGAAAGATGCAGCGTCTCATGTGCTTCGCACAAGGACGCCAGCGCCTCACGTGCTTCGCACAAAGACACCAATGCCAAGAGTTAAAAAAACTCTGAGGCAGCGCCTCACGTGCCCCGGATGAGGACGCCGGCGCCAGAACTAAAAGTTCTCTGCCGATCCAACGGAGATGATGAATAATCAAAGCGCAGAATTAAATTCCGATTGAGAAAATACTTCTCAAATCTTTCTAAACAAGAAAAATTATGCTCTGTAAAATAGAGCATCGTTGGATTAAAAATCACCAAGTTACAGAATAAGCTCTGTTGGGGAAAACATTTTCCCCAATCTTTCTAAATAGGAAAGATTATGCTCTGTAAAACAGAGCACCGTTGGATCAAAGATCCAATGGTGATTAAAAATCACCAAGTTACAGAATAAGTTCTGTAAGGAAAAACATTTTCCCCAATCTTTCTAAACAAGAAAGATTACGCTCTGTAAAATAGAGCACCGTTGGATTAAAGATCTAATGGTGATTAAAAATCACCAAGCTACAGAATAAGCTCTGTAAGGAAAAACATTTTCCCCAATATTTCTAAACAAGAAAGATTACGCTCTGTAAAAAAGAGCACCGTTGGATTAAAGATCCAATGGTGATTAAAAATCACCAAGTTATAGAATAAGCTTTGTAGGGAAAAACATTTTCCCCAATCTTTCTAAACAAGAAAGATTACGCTCTGTAAAACAGATCACTGTTGGATTAAAGATCCAATGGTGATTAAAAAATCACCAAATTACAGAATAAGCTCTGTATGGGAAAATATTTTCCCAATCTTGTTAAAAAAAGAAAAATGCCTTCTATAAAACAGAAGTCCTTGGATCAAAATCCAATGGTGGATAAAATCACCAAATCAATTAAGAAATCTCTCAATGAGATATTTCCTTAACTGAATCAAAAAATCTGCCTCTACTATATAAAGGCCCTAAGACTTCAAGTCTTATACAGAGGAACCCCCCATAAACTTCATGTTCAAAAAAAAGAAGAGCAAGAAAAAAGTGCTTTAAGAGATAAGATAGAAGAAGAAATTTCTTCAAGGTAAATAAAGATCATAGTATCTCATCAGCATATCCAAAGGTTTAACCCTTATAAAAGAACATTGTTATTTTCCTGGATCTGAGATCCATGAGGCAAATCTCCCACAAATGAGAATTTAATTCTCGTAGGGATGAATTTGTTCTTGGGGATTGAAGATTTAGGAGAGAACAAGGAATTGAACTCTTCAGAAAAATGCATAAAGAAGGAAACAGCGCCGAGCGCCACACGTGCCCCTCACGTGGGCGCTGCTTAATAAAGAGTTCTAGTACTCAGTGGTTGGTGCCCAGCGTCGAGCGCCCCACGTACCCCTCACATGGGCACTGCTAAAATAAAGAGTGCCTAGCATTCAGTGGTTGGCTCCCAGCACCAAGCGCCTCACGTGCCTCTCACATGGGTGCTGCTAAAATAAATAGCGCTCTGTACTCAATGGTCGGCGCTCGACGCCAAGCGCTTCACGTGTCCCTCACGTGGGCGCTGTTTAACATAAAGCGCTCTGCAAATAGAGCCCAGTGCCATAAAGGGTGTTTAACATTCTATAAAAAACAAAGAAATAGGATGAGCGTCAGAGCCCATATCAATGCTCAGCATTGTTGCACAGAAAAGGGACCGAGCCCAAACAAGTGTTTAACACTTTATTCAAAGACTGAGTGGGCTGAGTCCGAGTTGACCACAAGTCCCTAATTCAGATCAAGCGAGCCCATGTGCTCACAATTTTAACAAATTGGCCTTAGTCCCTGTCACGTCCCGCTTCCCAAATACGGAATACGAGGGGTTGACAAGGCCAGCCATGCTCCTACGGTCAAGAAAATATCCTGCCGTAGTCACACTTCGGTTCTAGCTTTACGTGGTAATCGGTAATCAATGCACGGGTAATGAGAAATGCAGTCACTAAATCAAATCAAATACAACGAACTAACCAGATAGGGATCAGGGAAGTATAACTCTAGGTCGCTGATCAAGATGTCCACAGTGTCCTCGAGGCACGTTAGGTCCTGGTCCAAGCTAGATCCACTTCTCACTCTGAGCATGCATACTCAGGTCGTTAGAGCGACACGATAACAATATATATATATATATATATATATATAGAGAGAGAGAGAGAGATACAAGTGTGAACATGCGCAATAATGATGAATATGAAACAGTAATCATGGAATAATGACTTGAACATGAAGTAGCCAATGCAGGTAGCTAATAGAGCAGGTAAACAGTAAAGCAGTAAATAGTATGGCAAGTATGTTGAATCAGTAAGCAATGCATGTCAATGTCACTAACCCTACCAGTCTCTAAGTCTCACTGTAGAGGTCGCTAAGCCTATCATCAGTTCAAGTGTGAGAGTCAACCACTCGTGAGTATCCCCCACCCAAGGGTAGGACCCAAGGACAAGGGAACACGGGCCCGAGTCGCTCGCTAATAATCAGTAATATCCCCATATATCTCCAGAATCGTTGTATGTGCTGGCAATGGGACTCCCGAGATTCTGTAGAACTCACACTCAAACTACCCCACCCTCCGTGGTCTATATCAAACACCAACCATAAACTCAAATACCAATCGGTCCATGACAAGTCTACGCGAGAACTAGAGACAGGATCTCCATCACGCATGTCTCGACTGATACCCAAGATAAATGGACAGTGTTTGGTGCCTTACCTATGACACCCATATAAGTGCTTCCATAATCGTTCCATACCAATTATAGTTACACTTATACATATCCCATAGACGTCGACAATGCAATATATCAATAGGGTCCGCTGATTGTGTACAAGTACGTATCACTTCCACTTATTCACTCATGCTTAAGCACTAATATACTTGCCATAATCAAACCACTAATACCTAACACTGGTTAATGCACATGATCACTAGGTTACCAATGCAATGACATCTATATGATGTGATGAGAATACAATAATTAAGGCATGATTAAAATATCATCAGTCCGTGTCCTACTACTTGCACAATTTATCATAGATCATACATGCAGAATTAAGTGAAACAATGTAAAGGGGGTATGCATTATGTTTAATTATCTATCCATAAAAATTAGTTTTACGTTAATCTGGTTTCAGGATCGCTAGATATGGACATTTCAATTTAAGTGTTTGCTGCTGGAAATCCGGTTTCAGAATCGGAAGTCAGTTTCGTAACACATTTTAATCCCAGTTGGGATCGTAATTAGGTGACGCTATAGTTGAACAATATTTAGGGTTATCAGTTAGGTTTCTACCGAAATTAGAGGATCAGTAATATCCTATATCCACAGGAATTTATGATCATGTTATGTTCAATGTGTCAAATCTGTCGCTGCAGAATTCAGCAGAACATAATGACATTATAAAATATGTTAAAAATATCATACAGTTGAGGAATCCAGTGAGACCAGTGGGATAAGGAATATAATTCAATTTTCTTCGTAATGATATAGGGTTCCACACAATTCCACATTTGAACATGGAAAAACAGTGAGTTAAAAGCAGGGGTTATCCGGAGTCACCGCTCTGGACTGCAGTCCAGAATCGTGATCCACCGCAGTTTTCTCTATCATAAATAGTTCAAATTTAATTATCAATTATAGGGTTCTGCATATTATTCTATTGGCTTCGATACGAGCCATGGAACGCCAAATTCCAATTCGTAAAAGATTTAATATGAATTTAACGATCTAGCATGTTCAGGAAATTCAGATTTCGCACCGACTATCGGGAGCAGCATTACATAGATGAAACGACCGTAGTTTCCAATTAAATTTCTATAGCATATCGGTAAACAATAGGCGGATTTAATGATCACAAGTTCCGCCATTTAAAGACAAGTTTTCATTTTAAGTTATGCATCAAAGTCTAGATTTAAGCACTCGGTTCGCAGTCGAACATCGTTTCGTTTAACTAGACAAGCACTATTGGATTCCACTATTTCCATACGCTGTTATCACTAAATTTTAGACTAGATTGTGACCTAAATCAATATTACTAGAATTAATACAGTTTACCATTTAGGATACTGCGGTAATTTTTTTGTGTGAACATAAACATATGTATAGATCTATTCATTACTGTAACATGTAAGCAAGTGGCGAGCACTTGCCTTGGTCGCTGGATATGGAAGCGACGCCGCTGTAGGGTTTGTCTCGACACACGGGACGGCGCGATACTCGATACGGGCGTGCGGTGACCCGGTACTGGATGCGGTGGCGACGCGGACGTGATATCGCAGTAGGCATGGTCCTGGCTCGGTGCATGGCACGGTGCGACACGGAACCGGGCCTGGTGATGAAGCAGGCGTGACACGGTACTGGGCCTGGTGATGACACAGGCGCAACACAGTGCTGGGCCTGGTGATGGCACGGGCGCGACACGGTGCTGGGCCTGGTGATGACACGGAGGCAGGCACGGTGCGGCATGGGACCTGATCCGGAGGTGGGCACGACACGACACAAGCGCGGCACAGCAATTGGGCACGGGGCGCGACACGTGAGTGGGTCTGTGATGGCACGGTGTTGGTGCAGTAGCGGTTACGAAGCGGCACGGTGTGGCACAGGGACGGGGCACGGCAACGAGCGCGGCCGTGAGTTGCGAGTGTCGGGTAATGGGTTCGAGGGTGGCGGGGTCGCTCGGAGTTGGGTCGTCGGGGAGGAGTATGAGGCATGGGCGGCTGAAGGTGCTCGTCACGGCGACTACAGTGGGCTGGGCTGCAGTGGGAGGCGATGAAGACGTGGTGGATGCAGATTGGTGGAGGGCTCAGGCATTGTGGTGGTGGAGGCAAACTCGTCAGCGATGTAGGCAGTACTCGGTAGTGGAAAAAGTTCGCCGGCGAGGGAAGCGACAAGGTAGCGGCGGCAAGAGTTGTTGGGTGGTTGAGGAAGAGAGGAGGGAAGCTAGGAGCTCGGTGGTGATGGAAGTGGTTGCTGAGATGAGGTCATCGGCGGATAATGAGGGTGGAGACATCGGTGGTGGCAGCGGCGATGATCCTCGATAGGCGAGGTCGGTGGAGAGAGGTGCTCGTGGGTAGAAACGTGAGGAATGAGGGGGTGAGAGAGAGTTGCGAGATGGAGACGGGGTAGAGGAAAGCTTCGCGAGAGCACGCGCGTGGGGTCGTGAGGACGTGGGGCACGAGGGAGGCGGGCGCGAGAGGACGTGGTCGCAACGACGAAGGCAGAGGAGAAAAGAGCGGGAACGAGAGAAAGAAGTGGGGAAGAAGGAAGGATGGGTCGGGTAGGGGGGAAGTTGGGCCGGGCTCGGGGAAATGAAATTAATTGGAAAGGGGGAAAGAGATAGGGCCGGGCTCAGGAAATGGGGAAAAGAATTAAAAGAAGAGGGAAAGGATGGTGGGCTGGGCTGGGTTGGGTTTAAAAGGGATTTAAAAGAAATGGAAGGGAGTGGGCGGGGTTAGTTTAGGTAAAAGAATTTAAAAAGGGAAATTGAATGAAGGAATTAGGATTTTTAAGTACTTAAAATAATTATAAATATAAATAGGTAAATTTGTAAGTGACCCTTTTATAAAAATACGTATATTGGCGTATAAAAGAACTGGGTATTAAGTCCCAAACCTAACTACAGATCTCCCGACTGACATTGGTTCAAGAGTACGTCTCCCCACATCTCTGATACATGTCGTTGTAATTCTTCAACGTCTTCAGGAAGATGGGGGGTGCCGACGACCAACAATTCCATGGACCGTAATGTCCTTAAACTACTATGGACCATAATGTCCTTAAACCAACTGTGGACCGCAATGTCCTTAAACTAGCCATAGACCGTAATGTCCTTAAATTAGTTTTGGACCATAATGTTCTTAAACTAGGTATGGACCGTAACGTCCATAAACTAAAACGACAGAGCTCAAATGCTCTTTCGTTGGATCAAAAATGATCCTAAAACCCCGTTAAGTAGATCTTAGTCCAACATCGGATTAACGTATCCTTAACAAATATTTAAGTCGATAATCTCAAAAAAGGTTAACGATCCTTAAATCAAACCAAACCCAAATATAAAAAAAATACAGATTTGGACTAATCCACGCCCTACGGGCGACAACACAAATTAGTCTCCGTATACAATCCACGGGAAACAAAAAATAAAACAAACACATACAACACGAAGTGAACTTCTGGAGCCGGAGAAAGTGGTTCCCGCGATACGGTAACGAAATTAACTGCAGGGGCTTGCGCCTGCAGGGAAGAGCATCCCCACAATTAAAAACCCCTCACAACGAGGGTTGTCTAGCACGCATTCATCCAGACCTCTGATGCACGGTGCCATAAATCTGCAGGGTTGTCTAGCACGACAGCAAGGTTTCAGGAGGCATCATCCATGCCAATTTCAAAATTTGCCGTTCTAGCTAACCCTAACCTAGAATCGTATACTAGAAAATCCGACGAAACATAATACAAACAACTTTGCATACAAGTGAACAAGGAATACAACCTTTGTAGACTGGTCCTTCACTTCATTAGCTCCATGTAGTAGTCCCTTCACTGCGATCATGAACTCCCAGACTCTTGATAGGCTCCCATGAAGAAATGAACAAGCTTGTATCGAAGTCTTCGAGACCGAAAATGATCTACGTCGAGAAGACACTAACCCAAGCCACCCCTTCACTAATTGTGAAATTAGTGAAGCAAACACCCTATACTAAATGGCAAGTAGTAGAGGATGATGATGTAGGAATTTTACTCATTTTAGATTTAATTTTCTCGCTATTTTTCATCACTTTTCATGAAGCTAGAAAGCTTCAATGAGAGGAAGAAGAAGATGATGAAGTGATGAACAATAATCTAAGGTTAGAAATGCAACCATGGTGAGTTCTTATGCTATGCCTAACTCATGTAGAGAATTAACCAAGGTCAAGGTTTAAGGTTGAGTTAAAAAATATTTTAAGGAATGACAAAAGAGTGGACTTGGTCAATGTTCTACAAGTTTCATCCAAGCTTGAAACATTGACTAACTTAAATGATAATTATCAAACCCTAACTTTAACCCTAGCATGGTATTAGTCTCATACACCCTTGTTGCATATGTAACCTAGCATGACACATGAATATATATCACATATATATTTATGTGTTAAAAGAAAACAATACATATATCACATATATGTAAAGTGTAGCATATGTGAGAAAAAGAAATCTTAAGTGAGCTAGTATTAGTTAATATAATGTAATTTATCAAATATATAATTATACATTAAATTATTAAATCATCTCTTGATTTAATAATCCGGCTCTATTACATAACCGACTAATATCAAATGAATCAACTTATCGAATCAACACTTGATCCGATAACACGGCTATATCATATATAAACGACCGATATCACATATCGCGAGAATAGAATACGGTATCACATATCGTATTAATCTCGGTCCCGCACATATCACATATGTGCTCCTACTCCGTTTCGCTTGAGCCAGGAAAGCTCTGTGTAGGACTCTAAAGACTCATTAATACTCCGGCAGTAGGTGATGATCATATCAAATACCCACAAGCCGCAAGCGGTCTGCCAAACGTAACAGCCACCTGGGTATTGAGCAATCAGAAAATCAACAAGCAAGCCTGTCCATACTCCTACGAATCCAATCAGTAACACTACCGTACAGTCCGGTCTCTTCGTCTGATATGTTGCATATCCCATCTAGAGATGGTAAACGTCAGACCCCAGTAACTTAATAAGTCATGCCGATGTGAGGCTCATAACGGGTCGAGAAAATACTGATAACACTTACCAGTATATCTTTGAATCAGCCCTAGCCAGAGACTCCTGTTATAGCCAATCGAGCACAGCGCAACATCAACCCCTAATACCGGGAGAGACGAAACCCCTCCTATCGCTCATTGCCTCCATATGATTCGGGACTGTACCCAAAAGCCACCGTTTTGCACATTCTCTTGAACGTGGTAAGGTGGAAATTAAAGCACAGTGGGAATCATACAAGACTCTATGACGATCTCGGGTTTACAGACTAACCTGTACCAGTGTCACCAGAGAACTACCATCTGACGTGAGGTATAATATTATCTGGGAGTTCTCGGCGAGTCCGTCCAGTGTACCCAGTCTCCACTGAGCACCCGTATACTATCTCTGAACCAATAGATATGGGATCATCCATCGTCCATCAACATGGGTCGAGAAGCTATACGCTAGTCTACTCTGGTATATCGATACCCTGTCTCGATACACCCACGACTAGGAATATTTGAAGGATGTACTTACCGACTATTATGTCCCCACTAGTATGATCTGCATCATAATCCTGGTAGTCAAGTACTAATCCTAAGGGCTTTATCAACATGTAATAGAGAGATAATAAGTGTACATGTTAAGATAAAGAGCAACCTGATAGCATACCATCATGTCGAGCAAGAAAGGCATCCCTATATATGTCCAAGCATCCACTACAATATACATCGTATGTACAGTAATGGCCTCTAGGGCATACATATAACTAACAATCTCCCACTTGCACTAAGGACATCTGTTGTAGTATCCAATACCCAACAATCAGCAGTGGTTGTAGTATCTCATACAAAACTATCTCATAAAAGTCTCTTTTGGGAAAATGCCTTTGTGAGTGGATCCACCGTGTTGTCCTCTCTTTCTACTCTCCTAACCATGATCTCCCTGGAGATCAACCATCTCCATGATCAGGTGATACTGTCTTAGAATATGTCTGGATCACTGATGGAACGGGGGTTCCTAGGCCAATGCCACAACTCCACTGTCACACAATGGTAAGAACGAAGTTAATCTCATGAACTTATATACGTACAGATTCCCACTTTGGTAGTATCATTGGTAGCGATTTATCCAATCTTTATCATCCAGTATGTCACGGTATCTAGCTTGGAACTCTTCCAACATACCGTCCCTCTACCGAGGGTAAAGACAATGCCTGTGATTGACATTCAGTCGACCTTATCACCTTCGAAGCTTTCCGGTGATTCTCCTCAGAATCGATTGATACCATCTCACTACACCTAGTGAGAATCCTAACATCCACTTAGATTTATCTCATAGATCCATAACCCAGGATTTAAGAGGTATCACCTTGATCTATTTGGAGAATCCTTATGATAAGAGGAGATTGACCGAGTCTAGCATAGGAAACACCTTTCCTATCAAGAGTATGTCATCCATGTACAATACGAGGAAGACCACAATACTCTCTACTACCCTTTTGTACATACAAGGTTCGTCTACCATTTTGATGAAGTCAAATTCTTTGACTACCATATCAGAACAGATGTTCCAACTCCGCGATACCTGCTTTATCCTATAAAGCAACTTGCACACATTTCCGCCGCTCCCACTGTCTACGAAGCCCTCTGGCCGTGTACTTATAGATACTCTTTTCTAAATCACTATCTAGAAAAGCAGTCATGACACCCAACCTCCAGATATCGTAGTCATGATATGTAGCAATGGCAAGTAGGATCCGGATGGACTTAAGCATAGCTACTGGAGAAAAGGTTTCATCATAAACCAGACATGATTGATGACGTGAACCCTTTTCAACAAGTCTAGCTTTGAAAGTCTCAACTTTTCCATCTACACCAAGTAATCTTCTCAAGATATACTTGCTCCTGATGGGGATTTAACTCTTCAGATAAAGCAATCAAAATCCATACTTTGTTGGTGTATATGGATTCCATCTCAAATCGCTTAGCATCCAGCCATTCTTACAGAGTCCCCACTCTTGATGGTTTGCTCGAAACTAGTTGGGTCATCATCTCATGATGCAATCCTCGCTCCCACTGTTATAAAGAAAACCGAAGTATCTCTCAGGTGGATGAGAAACCCTACCAGATCGGCGGAGAGGCTGAGGTTTGTCGGTAACTATTGAATTCTCTGATTCTACCAAATCGTCAGCTGTAGTTTGTATAGCTGGAACTCCTTCCAGTTCTACCTTATGACCACTAATTTCTTCACAAGAAATTCCTTTTCTAAAAAGGTGGCATGCTGAGAAACAAAACACCTTTTGCTCCTCAGTATGGTAGAAGATATTCCCTCGCAAATGCCTGGGATATCCAACAAACTTCTATAGAACTGACCTTGCCTCGAGCTTGTCCGGGTTTTGCTTTTAGACATAGGCCGGACAACTCCAAATCTTAACTTGCTGAAGACATGGGCTCTTCCCATTCCATATCTCATATGGAGTGGTAGGTAACTGATTTGGTTGGAAGCTTATTCAATAGGTATGCATCTTCTCAAGTGCATAATTCCCTAAAGGAAATAGGCAGTTCAATAGTACTCATCATAGAGCGCACCATATCTAATAGGATGCTATTGCTCCGTCCTGATACACCGTTGTGCTGTGGTGTAAACGGAGGAGTAATGCTGAGAGAATCTCATTCTCTTTTAGAATAGTCCAGGAATTCCGTGCTCAAGTATTCTCCTCCCTGATCACATCAAAGGATATAATACTTATACCCATTTTGGTTCTCTACTTCTGACTTATATTCTTTGAATTTCTCAAAAGCTTCAGACTTGTGTTTCAACAGGAACATATGTCCGAATCTTGAGAGATCATCAGTGAATGTAATGAAGTTACAAAGGACCAATCCTGGCATGTGTAGACAGGGGACTTACATACATCATCATGTATCAATCCCAAGAGTTCACTAACTCTTTCTCTGTGTCCAATAAACGGAGCTATGGTCATCTTATCTTTATGACATGACTGGCAAGTTTCACAAGATGAAAATAAAACTGATTTAAATATGCATCTTAATGTAACTTAGCAAGTTGTGTCGCGGTGATATGACCTAGTCTACAATGCCTTAAGAAGGATTCGTTCATTTCCGAACTCTTCCACTTGTGTGTTCTGTACCTTAAGAACTGCAGTTTGATTTAGAACGTATATGCCATTAGATAACGTGCCTGATCGATCAACTCTTGATATAGAAAATATTCAAAACATTATCCAACAATACAAAATTATATCCTTCTTTACATAATAAAGAGACTGATATGATGTTGTATATCAGGTTCGGTATCTAATAACATTCGTTCAGAATCAATGTATTTGGTAATACTGGGTGATAACTGCCAACAAGCTTGGCTGCAACACTTACACCATTTCCAACTCTTGAAACTTATCACCCATTCTCAGTTCTCTACCTATCTGTAGCCTATGTAACAGATTACATATATGGGATCCTGATCTGGTATCTCATACCCAGGACGTAGAGGATACTGAGAAACAGTTCTCGGTAATGAACATACCCGAAGAAGATACATCAGCATGCACTTTCTTCGTTTGGACGGCACGGGAATCCTGGTATTCCCCTATTTCCTGTTCGGTCTTATAACAATTATAAGTTGGAGCGGGATCAACGTTCCCCAGCTCGGTATAACAAGCGGGTTCGGTCAATAAATCCATATTATTATCTTGATTAAAGCGTGATATGGTCGCTACCTGGAGAGAGAGAGAAGAAAACACTCAGCATATGCTCTTGCAGGATTAGATTGGTTATTATTTTATCTAATCAGGATGACTCCCACCGTTTTAGTCAAATTTTCTTTCAAACCCTAAAAGTTAAGACTAGCCGGAATTAATTACACCCTACAAGTTCGCCAATCTTTCAGCCAGGTCAGTGCCGGTACTTTGAGGGAGGTGCCCCGTACTTTCGCACGGACCTAATTAAAACAAACCTCGTTTTCCCAGGGGTGTAACCCCGTTAACACCTTTCTAGACACCTACTTAATCGGCTAATTGTAATGTGTAAAACTCTCCCAGGAGTAACTCTTACTCGCAGTGGGTATCGGGATCCAACTATCTCATAGAAAGTATGCAATCTCATTGCAAATTTCAACACTTGAAATTCCTGATAATGTTTTGCCCCTAGCTACTTATGATCTTAACATGGTCAACAAATCATAAGCGCTACCCAAGTTCAACCCGTTATTTCCTGATTGAATTAAACCCACCCGCACGACCCTTAATATGGTCAACAAAATCGTACGACTACCCTAATCCATTCTCATCTCATGCTTTAGTAGATAAGCACTAGTCAGCTACCGCACATTACGCCTTAACATAGTCAACAAACGTAGTACGAATACTAAGTAGTACTTATCTGAAATGACGGAGGGCTATGACAGGTTTTTAAGAAAACCTTTTGCGTAATGAACTTGATATCGTCGTAGAATCGAGTGATTTTGTAAAGGAGTGTTTTTGAGGCTTTTACTAGTTTTGCTAAAGAGGTCGCTCCCGATGAAGGGATCTCGGCTCTTTCCTCATCGAATGAAGTGCAGGATATTTCACAAATACCACTATGCAAAGCAAAAACTATAGAAGCAATCAAAAGACAAACCGAGAGTTGTAGCATCTGCTAGTTTCGCTAAAGAGGTCACTCCTGGTGAAGGGATCTCGGCTCTTTCCTTATCGAATAAGGTGATGGATATTCTATAAGGAATACCGCAATGCAAAGCAAGAACTAGAGCTACCAGTTTTTAAAACAAGTTTCTACAACATCTTTTAGGTTTCTTTTATTTCATTAATCTCATTAATGAAGTCCCATCATAATATGCTTCCTAAGCATCACATATGAAACGAAAGCAACAATATATATATATATAAGCATTCGTCTCAGAATATACACGGTGATCACATCACAGAGCAGCAGAAGAATATATATGAAATATTGGATATACTAGGATTTCCGTGTTTTAGATTAAGCCTGTATAAAACACGGATTCCACGGTCGTGATGAATAGCCAAACCCATATTCCTAGACCCCTACGAGAGCGGCAAGCAACCCTACTAATTCTAGAGTTAGGAGACCCGGTCTCGACTCCTCGAGATGGTCTTCTACTAGACCCTAGAACCCGGTTACTTGTGCTCCCCGCCTTGGGTCTATCCTAATGCGGAAAAGTAAATAATATACATCAACGGTGACATCTTCCTCAACCCGGAAGTGCCCCAATAAAAGAATATTACATACAAGCATTTGCATGAATGAAAATAAAAAACTCTCATCTCACATAAAACCCCCCGGCTATTCAAACACGACGATCCAATATAACATATCCCAGCAACACATAACATCACATGTCATCAACTTAAGTAAATAGGCGCATCCCAATTGTCATTGACGTATAGCAACGAATCCGACAATACACCACATATTACACTTACGGTCGCAGAAAAGAAAGTGAAAACTACAACAATTAGAATCCGTAACCATCTTAGACATCATAAACCCAATGTATCACATACTTTGGATTTCATGCCTAACCAAATAAATTCTTTAGACATCACATGCATAACAATTATAAACCCCGCATTTTAGTCTCGATCTCGAAAACACTTTCCAATAACCTGTCGGGTAATTCAACAAGATTCCCGATAACCTGATCGAATGCTCGTCGGAAACTTTAGCAGACGGCCGCAGCCCCCGATGTCGTCGACGAAGTGAACTAAGGCGGAACACCTCGGCCGTGAGCAACCAAACGGATGCTTTTGGTGAAGGGGTTCTCTTACAGTCGCTTGGTCGGGGCTATGGGGCATGGCTATCTAGTAAGGTTACCCGACGAGTATCTGCGTACGCTACGTGATTGCGACGGACTTTTGATCACATCAAAATCCCGTGGCAACCGATCAAATGAGACTAAACTACTAGATTTATAAAATTCAAACTAGTTATCTCATAGCTACATTTGTGGATTCCAAGTATTGTATCTCATCACATGATACCCGGACGACGTTAAACTTTTCGATCGATTCATCAAAATCCAACAATTCCGCGAGAGCTCAACACTTGAGCACAGTTTAATAATACCCAGAACATACCACAGTACCTATGCACCAGCCGTAGAAGGGCAGACCCAAGCCTCATTAATAGCACCGCGGAACTGCCACAAACCCTAAGGTTCGAAAGCATTTCCATGGTAATTATGTCGAGTTAGGGTTTCATTCTTCTAGATGGTTCACAGAATTACTTGCATGATTTTCCGAATACGTTAAATTTGGAAAAATGGGTTTTTGATATTCGTTCGAACTTTTTAACTTCGTCTAGACAACATGCGAATACCTGAAACAATGTTAAAACTATAAATACGAAACACTCCGAATTTCTTATAGTGTAAGATTACATCACAAGCAAAATTAGCAAAAAAACAACACCTGAAACACCAAAACCCAGAGACTGGAACACAGACAAAAATTGAAGCCCAGAATAGCCTATACAACTGAGCAGGCCGGTTTTAAGCCTCATGTGGCCGGCTAAAGTTTACCAAAAATGTTTCAATTTTCGTCTGTGTCCATGTTATATCTCATATAACATTCTGCAGTTGTTTAAAAAAAATTTAAAGACCTTTTAAAATCGACAGAAACTAGGGTTTTGTGTTGCATGTTTCGGAGTAGTTTCAGTTTCGTAATCTTAACAAAATCCGTCTAATTTTTTAGCATGGCTCTTATACCACTGCATGGTTGTCTAGCACGGCAGCAAGGTTTCGGGAGGTATCGTCCATGCCAATTTCAAAATTTGCCGTTCTAGCTAACCCTAACCTAGAATCGTATACTAGAAAATCCGACGAAACATAATACAAACAACTTTTCATATAAGTGAACAAGGAATACAACCTTTGTAGACCGGTCCTTCACTTCATTAGCTCCGTATAATAGTTCCTTCACTGCGATCATGAACTCCTGGACTCTTGAGAGGCTCCCATGAAGAAATGAACAAGCTTGCATTGAAGTCTTCGAGGCCGAAGATGATCTACGACGAGGAGACACTAACCCAAGCTACCTTCACTAATTGTGTAATTAGTAAAGCAAACACCCTATACTAAATGGCAAGTAGTAGATGATGATGAAGTAGGAATTTTACTCATTTTAGATTTAATTTTCTCACTATTTTTCATCACTTTTCATGAAGCTAGAAAGCTTCAATGAGAGGAAGAAGAAGATGATGAAGTGATGAACAATAATCTAAGATTAGAAATGCAACCATGGTGAGTTCTTATGTCATCCCTAACTCATGTAGAGAATTAACCAAGGTCAAGGGTTAAGATTTTGTTAAAAAATATCTTAAGGAATGACAAAAGAGTGGATTTGGTCAATGTTCTACAAGTTTCATCCAAGCTTGAAACATTGATCAAGTCATCACTATTTTGTGATAACTTAAATGATAAATATCAAACCCTAACTTTAACCCTAGCATGGTATTAGTCTCATAACCTTTGTTGCATATGTAACCTAGCATGACACATGAATATATATCACATATATATTTATGTGTTAAAAGAAAACAATACATATATCACATATATGTAAAGTGTAGCATATGTGAGAAAAAGAAATCTTAAGTGAGCTAATATTACTTAATGTAATGTAATTTATCAAATATATAATTATACATTAAATTATTAAATCAACTCTTGATTTAATAATCCGGCTCTATTACATATAACCGATTAATATCAAATGAATCAACTTATCGAATCAACACTTGATCTGATAACCCGGCTATATCATATATAACCGACCGATATCACATATCGCAAGAATATAATACGGTATCACATATCGTATTAATCTCGGTCACGCACATATCATATATGTGCTCCTACTCCGTTTCGCTTGAGCCAGGAAACCTTTGTATAGGACTCTAAAGACTCGTCAATACTTCGGCAGTAGGTGATGATCATATCAAACACCCACAAGCCGCAAGCAGTCTGCCAAACGTAACGGCCACCCGGGTATTGAGCGATCAGAAGATCAACAAGCAAGCATGTCCATACTCCTGCGAATCCAATCAGTAACACTACCGTACAGTCCGGTCTCTTCGTCTGATATGTCGCATATCTCGTCTAGGGGTAGTATACGTCAGACCCCAGTAACTCGATAAGGCGTGTCGATGTGAGGCTCATAACGGGTCGAGAAACTACTAATAACACTTACCAGTATATCTCTGAATCAACCTTGGCCAGAGATTCGGGACTGTACCCAAATGCCACCATTTTGCACGTTCTCTTGAATGTGGTAAGGTGAAAATCAAAGCACAGTAGGAATCACACAAGACTCTATGACGATCTCGGGTCTACAGACTAACCTGTACCAGCGTCACTAGAGAACTGCCATCTGACGTGAGATATAATACCATCTGGGAGTTCTCGGCGAGTCCGTCCAGTGTACCCAGTCTCCACTGAGCACCCGTATACTATCTCTGATGTCAAACACCAATGGATATGGGATCATCCATCGCCTATCTATATGGGTCGAGAAGATATACGCTAGTCTACTCTGGTATATCGATGCCCTGTCTCGATACACCCACGACTAGGAATATTTGAAGGATGTACTTACCGACTACTCTGTCCCCACTAGTATGATCTGCATCATTATCCTGGTAGTCAAGTACTAATCATAAGGGCTTTATCAACATGTAATAGAGAGACAATAAGTGTACATGTTAACATAAAGAGCAACCTGATAGCATACTATCATGTCGAGCAAGAAAGTCATCCCTATATATGTCCAAGCATCCACTACAATATACATCGTATGTACAGTAATGGCCTCTAGGGCATACATATAACTAATAAAATCAACTTGGCATCTTCGGAGAGATGGACGGATAAAACCAAATAGCATCTGCCTCCAAATTCAGGCAAGACGACTCTATGTGGTTCCGTCCCTGTTTTCGGCGGTAAACAGTACCGTATCACCGATGTCGTTCCAACTTAATGGCGATCGACACTTCCTTCCACAAAGCGCTGCAAAGGGTGCCATTCCTATGCTTGCTTGGTAGCTGTTGTTGTATGAAAACTCCACAAGATGTAGGTGATCTTCCCACGATCCTCCGAAGTCTAGCATACATGCTCTGAGCATATCCTCCAAGATCTGAATAGTTCGCTCAGACTGACCATCTGTTTGTGGATGATAAGTTGTGCTAAAGTTCAGACTTGTTCCCAAGCTTGCTTGCAGACTTTGCCAAAATTGCGATCGGAACCTGGTGTCACAATCGGAGACAATGCAGACCGGTACTCCATGAAGTCTTACGATTTCCTGTATCAGTTCATGGGTATCAGAGATAGTACATATTTGAGGATTTTAAAATCTTTACTTAGATTCTTACCTCCATATACTTCTTTGCTAATGTCTCAGTTGATTGGCCAACTCGAAATGGGATGAAGTGAGCCGACTTCGTGAGTCGATCCACAATAACCCATACTGCATCGTCACCCTTTGTGCTGCGAGGGAGTGCAGTCAAAAAATCCATTGTGACATGTTGCCAGTTCCATTCTGGGATAGGTAACGGTTGAAGTAATCCAGCTGTCCTGTGATGTTCAGCCTTTACTTGCTGACACACCAAGCATTTAGTGACGCTTCTGGATACTTAACGCTTCATTCCATGCCACCGGTAATTTTGACACAGATCCTTGTACATCTTTGTACCTCCAGGGTGTACTGAGTAGGGAGAGCTGTGAGTTTCTTTCATTAACTCTTCCCGAACAGAGTCTTTTGGTACACACAGTCTGCTGCCGTATTTTAAAGATCCGTCTTCATGGATGATGAAGTCTGTTCTGAGTCCATTCTCTACTTGTTCTCTGATCTTTTGCAACTTAGTATCACTTGCTTGAGCTGCTTTGATCTGATTGACAATTGTTGATTGAACTTATAAATTCATCAAGTTTGAAGTGTTACCTGGCATGATCACTTCAATCTCCATCTGATGCAAGTCTTGTTGAAGCTTCCACTGAGCGGTGAGATTCATTGCTAATGGTTGGCGACTAAGGGCATCAGGTACTACAGTTACCTTCTTTGGGTGATATTGAAGGTTGATGTCGAAATCCGCCATGAGTTCTAACCATCGTCTCTGCCGCATATTAAGCTCCTTCTGAGTAAACACATATTTCAGACTCTTGTGATATGTGTATATGTTCACTCGTTCACCGAGAAGATAATGGTGCCAAATCTTAAGAGCAAAGATTACGGCTGCCAACTCTAAATCATGTGTCGGGTAATTGCGCTCATGAATTTTCAGCTGTCTTGAAGCATAAGCCACAACCTTACCGTGCTGATATAGAACACATCCTAATCCCTTACCGGATGCATCACAATGCACTTCGAAACCTCTAGATTGGTCCGGTATAACGAGAATATGCGCTGATGTCAACCTTGACTTGAGTTCTACGAAAACATGCTCGCATGCTTCTGACCACACAAAGTCTTCATCTTTACGTGTGAGTTTGGTCAGGGGTGTTGCTATCTTCGAATATCCTTCAATGAACCTTCGATAATATCTAGCTAGACCCAAGAAACTTTGAATGTCCTTCACTGACTTTGGTGTCGGCCATTCGCTTACAGTTGAAACTTTTGCTGGATCCACAGAGATTCCATCGCCTGATACGATATGTCCAAGAAAACGAACTTGATTTAGCCAAAACTCGCACTTGCTGTACTTGGCGTAGAGTTGATGTTGTCGTAGAGTTTCCAGGATAATTCGTAGGTGCTCAGCATGTTCTTTCCGACTCTTAGAATACACCAGGATGTCGTCGATGAAGATGACAACAAACCTGTCTAGGTACTCCCGGAAAACTTGATTCATTAGGTTCATGAATGTCGCCGGTGCGTTGGTCACTCCAAATGGCATCATAAGAAATTCATAATGTCCATAACGAGTTCTGAAAGCAGTTTTGTGGATATCAGATTCCTTGACCTTCACCTGATGATAACCCGAACGAAGATCTAACTTGGAGAGAATATAAGATCCACTTAGCTGATCGAATAAATCGTCGATGCGCGGTAGTGGGTACTTGTTCTTTATCGTTACTTCGTTCAAGGCTCTATAATCAATGCATATTCTGTATGAACCTTCTTTCTTCTTTACAAGTAGAACTGGAGATCCCCAACTTGAAGTGCTCGGACGAATCCATCCTTTCGCCAATAATTCGTCCAACTGAGTTCGGACCTCCTTTAAACCTTCCGGACTTAATCGATACGGTGCTTTGATCACCGGTTGTGCTCCTGGTACTAAATCAATGCTGAATTCAAGAGCTCGATCGGGAGGCAAACTTGATATATCGTCAGGAAACACATCGTCGAACTCTCGAACCACTTCTGGCTTTGATCCTTCCTCCGCTTGCATTGTCGCAATCACTGCCTTCTTTGGTTTCTCCTTGTATGTACTTGGCTCTAAGGTACGGTCTCCACTTTTGAAATAGAAGACCGGATGCTCGGGAATCTCGAATACTACCCTCCTTTGATGACAGTCAATGGTAGCATAGAATGTTCCGAGCCAATCCATACCTAGAACCACATCGTAGTTCGGTATATCCAGCACTTTGAAGTCAGCATAGAATTTTCTGCTGCAGATGACCACTGGACACAGGCTGTATCCCATTGTTTCCTTTAGAACGCCGTTTCCTGAACTGACTTTCTAGCTGGATACAAGCGGTGTGACTGGAATCGCATGAGTTCGGACGAACCGTTTTGATATAAAGCAATGAGATGCTCCAGTATCGAATAGTGCGAGTGCAGGGAGTGAGGCTACTAAGATTGTTCCTAAGGTATGTGGGATTTGTTTTAGGTATACGGGAAACGATATATTGGTATGTCTATGAATTAAAAGAGAATTTGAAAGGGAAGTGTTACCAGCCAAGACTTGGCAGTGGCTTCAGCCTCTTCCACAGTCATCGTGAAAGCCTGTCGCCTCGGTACATTCCTCCTTGCTGGAGGAGCATTCCTCTGTCCGTTCATTGGTCCTTGAGGTGGGTTCCTTTGAGCTTGATGGAACTGACAGGGAGGAGGTGCAGTCGGTCCTTGAGGAGGTGGAGCAGGTAGTGCAAGTCTCGGAGCAGGTGCCTGTATGGCTGGGTGCTGCGGGTATGTGATTGCTGGCCTGGGTGCAGCATATGGGTTTTGTCTACAAGGACAAGACCCAATATCGTGAGTAGCTGAGCCGCATACTAAGCAAAGGCGATTTGCACACCGGCAGTCTTTCATCAGATGCCCATCTCTCCTGCAGTATGTGCAAAATGCTGGGATGGGCTGGTTGTTTGGTACTACCGATCTTCTGGGCACAAATGGTGGCCTTGAAGAGGCTCCTCCTGCCATTTTGTTGGCAGGGTGCTTCATTCCGGCAGATTGGGGTCTTCCCTTCATCTTCACTACTGCCTCATAACGAAGGGCAGCCTTCAGAGCCGATTCATGGGTCGGGAAATCCCCTGTAGCTAAAGCAGCTTGGATCTCCGGGTCTAACCCTTGCTGAAATTGTCGGGATCTGATCTCAGCGGTCGGTATCAAATGTGCCACGAGTCTGTTAAGGACTTGTGTTAGCTGTGTAGAATGAGATATTTAAAAAATCGAATTATCAAGACATATCTTACCGACTAAGCATGGTGAACTCAGCGTCATACTCATCCACGGACTTGGTCCACATCGAACCCTGTTATAGATGAATGACTGCAGTTCCATGTCGAATCTGGCAGTCTCAGGGAAGTACTTCACGTCAAACATATCACGAAAGGTCCTCCATTCGATAGGTGTAGGGTTGCTAGGCACACGCACAAGGGTCTATGAGGCATCAACCATGCCCGATTTAAAATTTAGTCGTGCCGAACAACCCAAAGCCGGATCTTTAAACTAGAGATTAGGCGAAACAAAGCATGTTAAACACTTTAACACTAAGAGTTTGGGATTAAAACCTTTGTAGTCCGGTCCTTCACTTCTAAAGCTTCGTATTGAGGTCCCTTCGTTGCGATCATCGAGTATCCAGACTCTCGAAAAGCTCCACGAAGAGAAAGATGTAAGCTTGCTTCCGATCTTCGATAACAAAGATGATCTACCTTGAAGTTTCATTAACACAAGCTCTCACTCACTAAATGAAGTGAACACCCTCATCTAAATGGCAAGGATAGATGAGGATGATGAAGTAGGATTTTTGCTCTCATTTGTTTTCTTATTCTCACTCATTTTCATCATTTAGCAAAAAGCTAGAAACCTTGCAAGGAGGAAGAAGAAGATCAATTGCTTTGTGATGAATAATGAAAGTCAAGTATGAGGTTAGAAAATGCAACCATGGTCATGTAACCTTTGTAGAGATTGAACTAGGGTTAAGGGTTTGGGTTGGGTTAAAGAATATCTTGCAAAATATCTACACAAAAATCTTTGCACAAAACAAAATAAAACCTTCTAGAAGGTTATAGAAAAGATTAACCCAAATCAAACCCTAACCTCGTTTAATCTCCACTAAACATGTTGCATTAATAACCATATCATGTTACAATATTATATATCACATATATAATATTTATTGTAACAAAATAAAATAATACAATTAACATATATCGCATATATATCAATGTATTACCCGAGTGAGAAAAGAATCTTTTAGTGAGCTTATATTAGTTAATGTAATTTAATATATCACATATATTATTATACATTAAATTATCAAATCAACATTTTATCCGACAATCCGGTTATATCGCATATAACCGACAAATATATCATTTACCGATTCATCGAATCAACACTTGATCCGATGACCCGGCTGATATCATCTATCACGAGAATATAATACGGTATCTCATATCGCATTATCCTCGGTCCTGCACATATCACATATGTGCCCCTACTCCGTTTTGCCTGAGTCAAGAAACCTCTATGTAGGACTCTAAAGAATCGTCAATACGCCGGCAGTAGGTGATGATCATATCAAACACCCACAAGATGCAAGCGGTCAGCTAAACGTAACAGCCACCCAGGTATTGAGCGATCAGAAGATCAACAAGCAAGCCTGTACATTCTCCTGCGAATCCAATCTGTAACACTCCCGTACAGTCCGGTCTCGTCGTCTGATATGTCGCATATCTCGCCTGGGGGTGGTAAACGTCAGACCCCAGTAGCTTGATAAGTCGTGTCGATATGAGGTCTATAACAGTTCGAGAAACTACTGGTAACACTTACCGGTAAATCTCAGCTATCGTGGCCAGGGATTTCCAGTTATAGCCAATCGAACACAGCACAACATCAACTCCCTATACCGGGAGAGACGAATCCCCTCCGATCGCTCATTGCCTCCATGTGATTGGGGACTGTACCCAAAAGCCACCTTTTTTCACGCCCTCTTGGACGTGGTATGATGGAAATCAAAGCACAGTGGGAATCACACAAGACTCTATGACGATCTCGGGTCAACAGACTACTCTGTACCAGTGTCACCGGAGAACTGCCATCTGACGTGAGGTATAATACCATCTGGGAGTTCTCGACGAGTCTGTCCAGTGTACCCAGTCTCCACTGAGCACCCGTACACCATCCTTGATGTCAAACACCGATGGATATGGGATCATCCATCGCCCATCATATGGGTCAAGATGCGTATACGCTAGTCTACTCTGGTGTATCGATGCCCTGTCTTGATACACCCTCGACTAGGAACAGTTATAGGATGTACTCGTCGACTACCGTGGCCCCACTAGTATGATCTCATCATAGTCCCAGTAGTCGAGTACATATCCTAAGGGCTTTATCAACATGTAACATAGAGACAATCAAAGTACATGTTAAGATAAAGTACAACCAGATAGCATACTATCATGTCGAGCAAGAAAGTCCTCCCTATATATGTCCAAGCATCCATTACAATATAGATCGTATGTACAGTAATGGCCTCTAGGGCATACATATAACTAACAATCTCCCACTTGCACTAGGGCCATCTGTTGTGGTATCACATACCCAACAATTAGCTGTGGTTGAAATATATCATACTCAACCATCCCATAAAAGTCTCTACTGGGAAAAAGGCCTTTGTGAGTGGATCCGCGCTGTTGTCCTCTGTGTCTACTCTCCTAAACTCGATCTTCCTGGAGATCAACCATCTCCATGATCAGGTGATACTGCCTAAGGATTATATCTGGATTTCTGATGGGACGGGAGTTCCTTGGCATAAACCACAACTCCATTGTCATACAATGGTTGGAACGAAGTTCATCTCATGAACTTATATGTATCCAGACTGCCTCTTTGGTAGCATCTTTGGTAACGATGTATCTTGCCTTTAATCGTCTAGTAAGTCACGGTATCTAACTTGGGACTCTTCCAACATACCGTCCCTCCACTGAGGGTAAAAACAATGCATGCGACTGACATTCAGTCGTCCTTATCACCCTGAAACCTTTCCAGTGATTCTCCTCAGGATCGATTGATACCATCTCACTACACCTAGTGAGTATCCTAACATCCAATTAGATCTATCTCATAGATCCAAAACCCAGGATTTAGGAGGTATCGCTTTGATCCTATATGGAGAATCATTGTGATAAGTGGAGATTGACCGAGCGCAGCATAGGAAACTCCTTCCCTATCAAGAGTATGTCATCCACGTACTCTATGAGGATCACCACCATACTCTCTACTATCTTTTTGTATATACAAGGTTTATCTACCATTTTGATGAAGTCAAACTCTTTGACTACCACATCAAAACAGACGTTCCAACTCCGCGATGCCTGCTTTATCACATAAAACATCTTGCTCACGTTTCCGCTGCTCCCACTGTCTACGACGCCCTCTGGCTGTGCACTTATAGACGCTCTCTTCCAAATCATCATTTAGAAAAGTAGTCATGACACCCAACCGCCAGACATCGTAGTCATGGTATGTAGCAGTGGCAAGTAGGATCTGGATGGACTTAAGCATAGCTTTGAAAGTCTCAACTTTTCCATGTATACCAAGTAATCTTCTCAAGATATACTTGCTCCTGATGGGGATTTAACCCTTCAGATAAAGCAACCAAAGTCCATACTTTGTTGGTGTATAAGGATTCCATCTCAGATCGCTAAGCATCCAGCCATTCTTACAGAGTCCCACTCCTGATGGACAGCTCGAAACTAGTTGGGTCATCATCTCATGATACAATCCTCGCTCCCACTATCATAGAGAAACCGAAGTATCTCTCAGGTGGGTGAGGAACCCTACTACATTGGCGGAGAGGCTGAGGTTCGTTAGAATCTATTGAACCCTTTGGTTCTACCAAATCATCTGCTGTAGTTTGTATAGCTGGAACTCCTTCCGGTTCTACCTCATGACCACTAATTTTTCCACAAGAAATTCCCTTTCACAAAGGTGGCATGTTGAGAAACAAAACATCTTTTGTTCCTCGGCTAAGTAGAAGATATTCCCTTGCGTATGCTTGAGATATCCAACAAACTTCCACAGATCTGACTTTGCCTCGAGCTTGTCCAGATTATGCTTTTAGACATAGGCTGGACAACCCCAAATCTTAACAAACTTAAGATATGGGCTCTTCCCTTTCCATATCACATATGAAGTGGTAGGCAACCGATTTGATTTGAACCCTATTCAATAGGTATGCAGCTTCTTAAGTGCATAACTCCCAAAAGGAAATAGGAAACTCAGTAGTACTCATCATAGAGTGCACCATATCAAATAGGGTATGATTGCTCCGCCCCGATACACCTACGTGCTGTGGTGTATACGGAGGAGTAATGCTGAGAGAGAATCTCATTCTCCTTTAGAATAGTCCAGGAATTCCGTGCTCAAGTATTCTCCTCCTTGATCTCATCAAAGGACATAATACTTATACCCGTTTTTGGTTCTCTACTTTTAACTTATATTTTGTGAATATCTCAAAAGGTTCAGAATTGTGTTTCAACAGGAACATATGTTCGAATCTTGAGAGATAAACTGTGAATGTAATGAAGTATAAAGAATCGGTCCTGGCATGTGTAGACAGGGGACTTTCATACATCAGCATGTATCAATCCCAAGAGTTCACTAACTCTTTCTCTGTTTCCAATAAACGGAGTTGTGGTCATCTTATCTCTATGACATGACCGGCAAGTTTCACAAGATGTAAATTCAAACTAATTTAAATATGCATCTATATGTAACTTCAGCTAGTCGGGTCACATTGATATGACCTAATCTACAATGCCTCAAGAAGGATTCATTCATTTCTGAACTCTTCCTCTTGTGTGTGTTCTGTACGTTAAGAACCGTGGTTTGATTTAGAACGTCTATGCTTTTAGATGACGTGCCTGAACCGATCAACTCTTGATATAGGAAATGTTCAAAACATTATCCAACAATACAAAATTATATCCTTCTTTACTAATAAAGAGACAGATATGATATTGTACTTCAGGTTCGGTATCTAATAACATTCGTTCAAAATCAATGTATTCTGGTAATACAGGGTGATAACTACCAACAGACTTGGCTGCAACACTTGCACCGTTTCTATCTCATAAAATTTATCACCCGTTCTCAGTTCTCTACCTATCTGTAGCCCATGTAACAAATTACATATGTGGGATCCTGATCTGGAATCAAATACCCAGGACGTAAAGGATACTGAGAAACAGTTCTCAGTAATGAACACACCCGAAGAAGATGCATCAGCATGCACTTTCTTCGTTTGGGTGGCACGGGAATTCTGGTAATACCCTATTTCCTGCTCTGTCTTATAACAATTATAAGTTGGAGCGGGACCAACGTTCCTTAACGCAGTATAACAAGCGGGTTCGGTCAATACATCCGTATTATTATCTTGATTAAGGCGTGACATAGTCGTAACCAGGAGAGAGAGAGAAGAAAACACTCAGCGTGCGCTTTTACAAGATTAGATTGGTTATCAATTTATCTAATCAGGATGTCTCCCACTGTTTTTGTAACAACTCCAATTTTGTATACCAAAAATTTGCTTTAAAAATAGTGTACAATTGGAGTATTGTTGTTGCTGGAAACAACTTAAATATTTAATTCCTTACAATAATTACAAGAAGAGCTTGTAGCTCATTGGTAATACCTTGCATTGCTGAACCAAGCCACCAGAGTTCGAATCCCATACCCCACATTATTTTTAATATGGATTTTTTAAAAACCTTTAGAATACCAAGAGTTTACACGTGCATATCTCACAAAAACCCCACTACACCCAAAGATGTAACACTTGCAGAGGGTAGATGAACCGTCGGGGGAGATCCAGGTCACCGGAATCGGTCGGGAATCGGCCAACTCGGCCTTGACTCGGCCGACTCAGTGATCCGACCGAGTCACGGCCGAGTCACCCCCGATTCGGCCGATTCCGGCGAGGGTCACAACATGAAAGTTGTGTCTTTTGGTATTCCCTACGCACCTGCAAAGTTTCAGCCTCATACCACTTCCAGAGCTCTTTAAAACCCCCAATTACTCCACTTTTAATACATTTTTATTACATTTTATCATATTTTTATTTTTAACTTTTCATCTACCCTAACCCTAGCCTAACCCTATAAATACCAACCCTACACACTACCCTCTCACCCCCCAAAATCTTGAGCCACTCTCTCAAAAGTTTCCACAAGAAGTGTGCTTCGAAATCGAGTTCCCGGCGAAGCTCTGACGGAATTCCGACGACGCGTTTTGGAGCAACCGGCGACGTAATCACCCCTCGGCCTTCCTCCCTAGTTCTCTTTACTCTTTAGAAGAGTTTAAACCTGTAAGTCCCACTTCTTCTACCTTCCTTTTCTTTAATGTAAAAATACGAATTTCTGGAACCCGACGGAAATCGGACAAACCGATTTCCGATTCGATTTTTCTTTAAA
The DNA here is from genome assembly GCA_030015575.1 of Agapanthus africanus. NCBI lineage: Eukaryota > Viridiplantae > Streptophyta > Magnoliopsida > Asparagales > Amaryllidaceae > Agapanthus > Agapanthus africanus. The sequence continues at coordinate 895,027,507 of JASDDO010000019.1, forward strand.
ATTCCACTTGTCACCTAATACATCTTATCTACCCATATGCATGTTGACTATTAATCACCCTTAAACCAATTTAATCACACTTTTCCACATGAAATGATAAGTTCTTTACAAAACCGTATTTCTTTCATTAAAATACCATGAAGTTCATTTTTCTTAATGTAATCAAGTACCTCACTCCTAAACATGTTTATTGTGATAACTAAACTTGTTTCAATCAATTTGAATGAAATTTCACACATGAAATGATAACGTTTACGAATACCGTATTCTTGCACTTTAATACCTTTAGGTTTAACATAGCTTATTTCACCTTTAAACTTCACCAAAACCTAATATAAGTCACGGAGTAATGACCTACCCTTACACACACTTAATATAACCCTAAATGATAAATATCAAAAATAAAGAATACGAAATTACAGGACTTTTCACTAAAATACCATAACCTTTATAACCTTTAGTTAAATCTTTAAATTGTAAACTTTTCTAAATAAAATCTTATATAAAATGAAAGCACGATTGGTCATGGACATCGATCGTTTATCTAAACTGTCTTGTGGGTCTAGGCAAGTGTGTCTAAGGCTAGTGGTTTTTAATTAGGCCCACGACTGTGGTTCCTTCCCACTTACCTGGCACTTATCTGGCCGCAATTGACGGTGAAGAGGCGATTTGAGGCTTCTAATGACTCATCGTTTAGACCCTAGAAATAGGCTAGTTGGCTTAGGAAACCCTAATAACTAAAATACGGAAACTATACTCTTTTGCAAATAAACACCCTATATTTATAAAACCGTTTTCCTAAATGAAAAGTATTTATAAAACCTAAGCAAAGTGCCGCTACAACCCATCTTTGGGGAACCTGTTAGGGATAGTACGGTTCATCGTGCACCCGCAGGCTAGTAGTGCGAGATTCAGACCTCCGCAAGGAGCATTCGGTCTCGAAAGGTTTAAAATACGATATTTAAGGAACGTGAGACTTTTTGTAAATAAAATATTCATATAAAAGAAAATTATTTATGTGTTTAATTATATATAATTATCATTTAAACACCTATTTTGTTATAATATAAAGTTTCCACTTTTTCCTAAAATTCAAGATTAAAAGTTACATTAAAATACCACGAATTTCAAATAAACAATCAATTCTTCTATTAGGATAAATTCACTAGAATAACACAAATAAAATTCACATTCATTATAATAATAAAGATGATTATTAAATACTTGAGGTATATTTTGAAAACTATACAAAAGTACTTTTTACATAAAACCCCCTCAAGTTTCACAAATTACAATAAGGCCCCTAACTAATATTGAACTTCAAATTATCTTTCTTTTAGTCTGACTCGGGTTGGAGTCTGACTAATTCTGACTTGAATATAATTCAAGTCAACCTATATTCAATCATATTCCAATACAAATTTGAATACAAGAATCCCTGAATCCAGTTAACAATATATTCATTTTGACTGAATCAAACCATGGATATTCATCCATTATCCTGATATTCCATTTTCCTGATTATACAGTTACAACATGTTTACTGATATCATGGTTTTGGTCAGTCATCCAGTTTACATATCCCAATACTACAACACTGTTAAAACACTACGGGGTTTAAAGGGGTAGATTGGTACGGAAGGTGTTAAAGGTGGCACGAGGTGGTCAGATTAAGACACCTAACATGAATACTATTGCTGTTGTACCGTGGCATAACGGTTCCTTATACTCTCCATTTGCCCTGATCTCTAGCATATAGAGATCCCCCTCGTATACACTGGCATCCTTCTGTACCAAGCTACAAACAACGGCGTTAAACAATATTCCATAATATTCAACAACATAATACTTTAGAAAATACTGCTACTCTGCCATTCTCATTCTTCTTTTCTTTGGGACTTACCGAGCGACCTGTTTGCTGACGACATTCTATTTCTTTCTTCTTTGAATGTCGTCAGGTGCGTTGGACCAAGTTGAGACCGAGCCCACAAGTGAAGATTTGGAGCAGTTCCAAGAAGACCCAGAGCTCTAGATAATTGTACTTTGTTCTTTCCAGTATTTCCTTTTATTATTATGCCACTGTTTAGGCATTGCTTTTCCATTCCAGTTGTATTTTCATTTCATGCATTGTACAAAGAATGATATTAATAAAAGTTGCTGTTATTTCAATATCATTTGTCTCTTGTGATTATTTTATATTGCTTAGTTACGCTTAGCGTATGTACTTCTGAGTACATACGTAGCGGGCCTCGTCACGTCCACTTCGCCGTACACTGGGAAGCGGGGCGTGACAGGTTTTGTTGGTGGCCCATGCAGGTCAGAGCTGTGTGAATCCCTGTCATGCAGTTCTGGTCTGCATGAACAACCTAAGCAATATAACACAAGAAACAGCAACTAAAACATTCTTTACAATTCATGTTCTTTGAATCTTACAAGTCTTTATTCCTTGAATCTTATCATTTCATGTATTTGAATCTGTCCTAATCCAAATTTTTCTTCAGGGTTATGGATTCCCCGAACAATTCCCCGAACAACACCAGCACCAACGCCAACAATACCCCTTCAGCACTACCTCTCACTCCAGTTGTTTCCGCACCATCCACTGAGCAAACTATGCTATTCGATGCGATCTGCAGTCTGCTAGAGGGACAGCAACAACTTCTGAGTCGTCCTGAGGCAGATGCACCGGGAATAAAACAATTCAGAGCTTTGCACCCAAAGCAATTCTCGGGTAAAGGAAGCCCTCTCGAAGCAGAAGAATGGGCACAAAGTATTGAAGACGATCTGGCAGCAGCTCAAGTGCCAGATAATGCTTGGGTCCGTGTAGCGAAGCTACAGCTCACGGATAACGCTCGTAATTGGTGGAAGGCGGAAGAAACCCGTCTGGCACAGCCGATTGAATGGAAAACGTTTCGCGAGAAGTTTGACGCGAAATATTTCCCTATGACCGCCAGGTTCGCTATGGAGCAGCAATTTATTCATCTACAGCAAGGATCAATGTGGGAGAAATCAGTAGATGAATATGATGCTGAGTTCACTATGTTGAGCCGATTCGCGGCACACCTGATACCGACGGACGAGATCAGAGCCCGTCGTTTTCAGCAAGGTTTGGACACCGAGATCAAGGCTGCTTTAGCCACCGGAAAGTTTTTGACTCATGAGGAAGCCCTTGAAGCTGCCCGCAGTTACGAGGCAGTGATAAAAGAGAGGGGAAGACCTCACTCTGTAGGAGTCAAGCGCCCTGCCAACCAGATGGCAGGTGGAGCCATGTCCAGACCACCCTTCGTGCCAAGGCGACCCGGAGTACCAACTCATCGTCCTAGCCCAGCCTTTTGCACCTACTGCAAGAGAAAGGGGCATATGATGAAGGATTGCCGTCGAGCCAACCGCCTTTGCTTGATCTTCGGTTCAGCCACTCATGATATTGGATCTTGTCCTCAAAGGCAGAACTCGGTTGCTGCATTCCGGCCAGCAAATACTTATCAGCAGCGACCAGCTCTTCCGGCACCTACTACCAGACTTGCACTGCCTGCACCACCTAGGGGACCACAAGCTGCACCACCTCCTCGACAGTTCCATCAAGCACAAAGGAACGTTCAGAGGAATGCTCCTCAGGCCAGGAGGAATGTGCCGAAGCGCCAGGCGTTCATGATGTCTGTTGAAGAAGCTGAGGCCACTGGCCAAGTCATTACTGGTAAACCTACTTTCTCAAATTTATCATTTAGTTTTGTTTACCTACACACTTTCCCTATACCTAAAACCTATCCCATATACCTTAGGTACAATCCTAGTAGCTTCACTACCTGCACTTGCACTGTTTGATACTGGGGCATCCCACTGCTTTATGTCGCAACGGTTTGTCCGAACCCATGCGATTCCAGTCTCACCGCTTGTATCCAGCTGGAACGTCAGTTCTGGAAATGGTGTTCTAAAGGCAACTATGGGATACAGCATGTGTCCAGTCATCGTCTGCAGTCGAGAGTTTTACGCCGATTTCAAAGTACTGGACATACCAAACTTCGATGTGGTTCTAGGAATGGACTGGCTTGGAACCTTTTATGCTACCGTCGACTGTCGTCAAAGGAGGGTAGTATTTGAGATTCCAGATCATCCGGTCTTCTATTTCAAGAGTGGAGATCGTACACTAGAACCAAGCACTTACAAAGCAAAGCCAAAGGAAGCAGTAGTTGCAGCAGCTCATGCAGAAGAAGAAACAAGATCGGAGGTAGTTCGAAAGTTCGATGATGTATTCCCTGATGATATATCAGGTTTGCCTCCTGATCGAGCTCTTGAATTCAGTATTGACTTAGTACCAGGAGCACAACCAGTAATCAAAGCACCCTATAGACTAAGTCCGGAAGGATTGAAGGAAGTACGAACACAGTTGGACGAATTACTGGCGAAAGGATGGATTCGTCCCAGCACTTCAAGTTGGGGAGCACCTGTACTGTTGGTGAAGAAGAAGGAAGGTTCATACAGAATGTGCATCGACTATAGGGCCTTGAACGAAGTTACTATAAAGAACAAGTATCCACTCCCGCGCATCGACGATTTATTCGATCAGCTAAGTGGATCTTGTGTCTTCTCTAAACTAGATCTTCGTTTAGGATATCATCAAGTGAAGGTCAAGGAGGCTGATATTCACAAAACAGCTTTCAGAACTCGTTATGGACATTACGAATTTCTAGTAATGCCATTTGGAGTGACCAATGCACCAGCAATCTTCATGAACCTTATGAACCAAGTTTTCCGGGAGTATTTAGACAGGTTCGTTGTCATCTTCATCGACGACATCCTGGTATATTCTAAGAATCGGAAAGAGCATGCGGAGCACTTACCAATTGTCCTGGAAACACTTCGACAACATAAGCTTTATGCCAAGTACAGCAAGTGCGAGTTTTGGCTAAAACAAGTTGGTTTTCTTGGACACATCGTATCAGGAGAAGGGATTTCTGTGGATCCAGCAAAAGTTTCAGCAGTCAGCGAATGGCCTACACCAAAATCAGTGAAGGATATTCGGAGTTTCTTGGGTTTAGCTGGATATTACAGAAGATTCATTGAAGGCTTTTCGAAGATAGCAACACCCCTGACCAAGCTCACACGAAAAGATGAGGAATTTGTGTGGTCAAAAGCATGCGAGCAAGCTTTCGTAGAACTCAAATCAAGACTGACATCTGCACCTATTCTCGTCATACCGGATCAATCTGGAGGATTCGAAGTGCATTGCGATGCATCCGGTAAGGGATTAGGATGTGTTCTACATCAGCACGGTAAGGTTGTGGCTTATGCTTCAAGACAACTGAAGACTCATGAGCGCAATTATCCGACGCATGATCTAGAGTTGGCAGCTGTTATTTTTGCTCTCAAGATTTGGCGCCAGTACTTACTTGGTGAACGAGTGAACATCTACACAGATCACAAAACTCTGAAGTATGTGTTTACTCAGAAGGAATTGAATATGCGGCAGAGAAGATAGTTAGAACTTATGGCGGACTTCGACATCAATTTGCAATATCATCCAGGAAAGGTGAACGTAGTACCTGATGCTCTTAGTCGCCAACCATTAGCAATGAATCTCACCGCACAGTGGAAGCTTCAGCAAGACCTACATCAGATGGAGATCGAACTAGTCATGCCAGGTGATGTTTCAAATTTGATGAATCTACAAGTTCAATCAACTATTGTCAATCAGATCAAAGCAGCTCAAGCCAGCGATGCTAAGTTGCAAAAGATCAGAGAACAAGTGGAGAATGGACTCAGAACAGATTTCATCATCCATGAAGACGGATCTTTGAGATACGGCAGCAGATTGTGTGTACCAAAAGGTCCTGTTCGGGAAGAGTTAATGAAAGAAGCTCACAGCTCTCCCTATTCAGTACATCCTGGAGGTACCAAAATGTACAAAGATCTACGTCAGAATTATTGGTGGCATGGAATGAAGCGTGAAGTAGCCAGGAGTGTCGCAAAATGTTTGGTGTGTCAGCAGGTAAAAGCTGAACATCATAGGACAGCTGGACTACTTCAACCGTTACCAATCCCAGAATGGAAGTGGCAGCACATCACGATGGACTTTGTAACTGCTCTTCCTCACAGCACAAAGGGTAACGATGCGATTTGGGTCATTGTGGATCGACTCACAAAGTCGGCTCACTTCATCCCATTTCGAGTTGGCCAATCAACTGAGACATTAGCAAAGAAGTACATGGAGGTAATAATCTAATTTAGATTTAAAAACTCTTCATAATGTACTATCTCTGATACCCATGAACTCATACAGGAAATTGTGAGACTTCATGGAGTACCGGTCTGCATTGTCTCCGATCGTGACACCAGGTTCCGATCACAATTTTGGCAGAGTCTGCAAGCTAGCTTGGGAACAAGTCTGAACTTCAGCACGGCTTATCATCCACAAACAGATGGTCAGTCGGAACGAACTATTCAGATCTTGGAGGATATGCTCAGAGCATGTATGCTTGACTTCAAAGGATCGTGGGAAGATCACTTGCATCTTGTGGAGTTCGCGTACAACAACAGCTACCAAGCAAGCATAGGAATGGCACCTTTTGCAGCATTATATGGAAGGAAGTGTCGATCGCCATTACGTTGGGACGACATCGGAGATAGGGAACTCCTTGGACCAGAGATGATAGTAGCGACCGTTGATGTGGTTCGTACTATCAGAGAAAGAATGCGCATAGCCCAAGATAGACAGAAACATTGGGCTGATGCGAAGAGACGACACTTGGAGTTCCAGCCAGGAGATCATGTATTCTTGAAGATATCTCCGAACCGCGGAGTGATCAGATTTGGGAGACGGGGAAAGTTGAGTCCGAGATACATTGGACCGTTCGATATACTCGAACGAGTCGGTGAAGTGGCATACCGATTAGCGCTTCCACCTTCATTGGAAGGAGTGCATAACGTGTTCCACATATCTCAACTCAGAAGGTATGTGAGTGACCCCAGCCATGTACTTGATCATTCAGAGCTCACGATACAGCCCGATTTGTCTTGTGAGCAGCAACCTGTGGAGATCCTGGACAGGAAAGTGAAGACACTTCGGAACAAAGAAGTTAATTTGGTCCGGGTAATGTGGAGGAAAGACACTCCAGGAGAATCCACGTGGGAGAGGGAAGATGAGATGCGTGCAAGATATCCGCACCTTTTTATAAACTAGTCCTCAAATAAAAGTTGTAAATTTCGAGGACGAAATTTTTGTAAGGAGGGTAGATTGTAACAACTCCAATTTTGTATACCAAAAATTTGCTTTAAAAATAGTGTACAATTGGAGTATTGTTGTTGCTGGAAACAACTTAAATATTTAATTCCTTACAATAATTACAAGAAGAGCTTGTAGCTCATTGGTAATACCTTGCATTGCTGAACCAAGCCACCAGAGTTCGAATCCTATACCCCACATTATTTTTAATATGGATTTTTTAAAAACCTTTAGAATACCAAGAGTTTACACGTGCATATCTCACAAAAACCCCACTACACCCAAAGATGTAACACTTGCAGAGGGTAGATGAACCGTCGGGGGAGATCCAGGTCACCGGAATCGGTCGGGAATCGGCCAACTCGGCCTTGACTCGGCCGACTCAGTGATCCGACCGAGTCACGGCCGAGTCACCCCCGATTCGGCCGATTCCGGCGAGGGTCACAACATGAAAGTTGTGTCTTTTGGTATTCCCTACGCACCTGCAAAGTTTCAGCCTCATACCACTTCCAGAGATCTTTAAAACCCCCAATTACTCCACTTTTAATACATTTTTATTACATTTTATCATATTTTTATTTTTAACTTTTCATCTACCCTAACCCTAGCCTAACCCTATAAATACCAACCCTACACACTACCCTCTCACCCCCCAAAATCTTGAGCCACTCTCTCAAAAGTTTCCACAAGAAGTGTGCTTCGAAATCGAGTTCCCGGCGAAGCTCTGACGGAATTCCGACGACGCGTTTTGGAGCAACCGGCGACGTAATCACCCCTCGGCCTTCCTCCCTAGTTCTCTTTACTCTTTAGAAGAGTTTAAACCTGTAAGTCCCACCTCTTCTACCTTCCTTTTCTTTAATGTAAAAATACGAATTTCTGGAACCCGACGGAAATCGGACAAACCGATTTCCGATTCGATTTTTCTTTAAAATTCCACTTGTCACCTAATACATCTTATCTACCCATATGCATGTTGACTATTAATCACCCTTAAACCAATTTAATCACACTTTTCCACATGAAATGATAAGTTCTTTACAAAACCGTATTTCTTTCATTAAAATACCATGAAGTTCATTTTTCTTAATGTAATCAAGTACCTCACTCCTAAACATGTTTATTGTGATAACTAAACTTGTTTCAATCAATTTGAATGAAATTTCACACATGAAATGATAACGTTTACGAATACCGTATTCTTGCACTTTAATACCTTTAGGTTTAACATAGCTTATTTCACCTTTAAACTTCACCAAAACCTAATATAAGTCACGGAGTAATGACCTACCCTTACACACACTCAATATAACCCTAAATGATAAATATCAAAAATAAAGAATACGAAATTACAGGACTTTTCACTAAAATACCATAACCTTTATAACCTTTAGTTAAATCTTTAAATTGTAAACTTTTCTAAATAAAATCTTATATAAAATGAAAGCACGATTGGTCATGGACATCGATCGTTTATCTAAACTGTCTTGTGGGTCTAGGCAAGTGTGTCTAAGGCTAATGGTTTTTAATTAGGCCCACGACTGTGGTTCCTTCCCACTTACCTGGCACTTATCTGGCCGCAATTGATGGTGAAGAGGCGATTTGAGGCTTCTAATGACTCATCGTTTAGACCCTAGAAATAGGCTAGTTGGCTTAGGAAACCCTAATAACTAAAATACGGAAACTATACTCTTTTGCAAATAAACACCCTATATTTATAAAACCGTTTTCCTAAATGAAAAGTATTTATAAAACCTAAGCAAAGTGCCGCTACAACCCATCTTTGGGGAACCTGTTAGGGATAGTACGGTTCATCGTGCACCCGCAGGCTAGTAGTGCGAGATTCAGACCTCCGCAAGGAGCATTCGGTCTCGAAAGGTTTAAAATACGATATTTAAGGAACGTGAGACTTTTTGTAAATAAAATATTCATATAAAAGAAAATTATTTATGTGTTTAATTATATATAATTATCATTTAAACACCTATTTTGTTATAATATAAAGTTTCCACTTTTTCCTAAAATTCAAGATTAAAAGTTACATTAAAATACCACGAATTTCAAATAAACAATCAATTCTTCTATTAGGATAAATTCACTAGAATAACACAAATAAAATTCACATTCATTATAATAATAAAGATGATTATTAAATACTTGAGGTATATTTTGAAAACTATACAAAAGTACTTTTTACATAAAACCCCCTCAAGTTTCACAAATTACAATAAGGCCCCTAACTAATATTGAACTTCAAATTATCTTTCTTTTAGTCTGACTCGGGTTGGAGTCTGACTAATTCTGACTTGAATATAATTCAAGTCAACCTATATTCAATCATATTCCAATACAAATTTGAATACAAGAATCCCTGAATCCAGTTAACAATATATTCATTTTGACTGAATCAAACCATGGATATTCATCCATTATCCTGATATTCCATTTTCCTGATTATACAGTTACAACATGTTTACTGATATCATGGTTTTGGTCAGTCATCCAGTTTACATATCCCAATACTACAACACTGTTAAAACACTACGGGGTTTAAAGGGGTAGATTGGTACGGAAGGTGTTAAAGGTGGCACGAGGTGGTCAGATTAAGACACCTAACATGAATACTATTGCTGTTGTACCGTGGCATAACGGTTCCTTGTACTCTCCATTTGCCCTGATCTCTAGCATATAGAGATCCCCCTCGTATACACTGGCATCCTTCTGTACCAAGCTACAAACAACGGCGTTAAACAATATTCCATAATATTCAACAACATAATACTTTAGAAAATACTGCTACTCTACCATTCTCATTCTTCTTTTCTTTGGGACTTACCGAGCGACCTGTTTGCTGACGACATTCTATTTCTTTCTTCTTTGAATGTCGTCAGGTGCGTTGGACCAAGTTGAGACCGAGCCCACAAGTGAAGATTTGGAGCAGTTCCAAGAAGACCCAGAACTCTAGATAATTGTACTTTGTTCTTTCCAGTATTTCCTTTTATTATTATGCCACTGTTTAGGCATTGCTTTTCCATTCCAGTTGTATTTTCATTTCATGCATTGTACAAAGAATGATATTAATAAAAGTTGCTGTTATTTCAATATCATTTGTCTCTTGTGATTATTTTATATTGCTTAGTTACGCTTAGCGTATGTACTTCTGAGTACATACGTAGCGGGCCTCGTCACGTCCACTTCGCCGTACACTGGGAAGCGGGGCGTGACAGTTTTAGTCAAATCTTTCTTCAAACCCTAAAAGGAAAAACTAGCCGGGATTAATTACACTCTACAAGTTCGCCAATCTTTCAGCCAGGCCGGTGCCGGTACTTTGAGGGAGGTTCCCCGTGCTTTCGCACGGACCTAATTAAAACAAACCTCGTTTTCCCAGGGGCGTAACCCCGTTAACACCTTTCTAGACACCTACTTGATCGACTAATTGTAATGTGTAAAAGTCTCCCAGGAGTAACTCTTACTCGCAGCGAGTATCGGGATCCAACTATCTCATAGAAGGTATACAATCTCATTGTAAATTTCAACTCTTGAAATTCCCAATAATATTTTACCCCTAGCGTCCTATGACCTTGACGCAGGCCAACAAACCATAGTCCGCTAGTTAAGTTCAACCCGTCATTTCCCGATTGAATTAAACCCATCCGCACGACCCTTGACGCAGGCCAACAAAGTCGAATGACTACCCTAACTCAATCGCATCATATGCTTTTACAGATAAGCATAAATAGCTACCGAACACTACACCTTAACGCATGCCAACAAACGTAGCACGAACACTATGAAATACTTATCTGAAATGACGGAGGGCTACGACAGGTTTTTAAGAAAACCCTTTGTGTAATGAACTTGATATCGTTGTAGAATCGAGTGATTTTAAATGGAGTGTTTTTTAGGCTTTTCTAGTTTTGCTAAAGAGGTCACTCCCGGTGAAGGGATCGTCGGCTCTATCCTCATCGAATAAGGTGCAGGATATTTCACAAATACCACTATACAAAGCAAAAACTTTAGAACCAAGTTTGTAGCATCTGCTAGTTTTGCTAAAGAGGTCACTCCCGGTGAAGGGATCTCGGCTCTTTCCTTATCGAATAAGGTGCTGGATGTTCTACAAGGAACACCGCTATGCAAAGCAAGAACTAGAGCTACCAGTTTTTAAACAAGTTTCTACAATATCTTTAGGTTTCTTTTAGTTTCATTAATTTCATTAATGAAGTCCCATTTTATTATGCTTCAAAAGCATCACATTTGAAACGAAATCTGCAATATAACATATATCTCATATATATAATATAAACATTCGTCTCAGGCAGTAATATGATCTCATCACAGAACATTGCAGCAGAAGAACATATATGAAATATTGGATATACTAGGACGTCTGTGCTTTAATACGAGCCTTTATAAAATACGGATTCCACGGTCGCGATGAATAGCCAAACCCACATCCTTAGACCCCTACGAGAGCGGCAAGCAACACTGCCAATTCTAGGGTTAGGAGACCCGGTCTCGACTCCTCGAGATGGTCTCCCACTGGACCCTAGAACCCGATTACTTGTGCTCCCCGCCTTGGGTCTACCTAATGCGGAAAAGTAAATAATATACAATGGTGACATCATCCTCAGCCCGGAAGTGCCCCAATAAAAGAATATTACATACAATGAATTTTACATGAATGAAAAAGAAAAAACTCTCATCTCACATAAAACCCCCGGCTATTCAAACATGACGATCCAATATAACATATCATAGCAATACATAATATCTCATATCATCAACGTAAGCAAGTATGCGTATCCCGATTGTCGTTGATGTATAGCAACGAAGCCGGTGATACACCACATACTACGCTTACGGTCACAGAAAAGAAAGTGTAAAACTACAACAGTTGGAATCCGCAACCTCTTTAGACATCGCATGCCTAACCAAATGAATTCCTTAGATATCGCATGCCTAACAATTATAAACCCCGCATTTCAGTCTCATTATCGAAAACTTTTTTCAATATCAAGTCGGGCAATTCAACAAGATTCCCGACATCCTGATCGAATGCTCGTCGCAAACTTTAGTAGACGGCCGCACCCCCGGATGCCGTCGACGAAGTGCACTAAGGCGGAACACCGCTGCCGCGAGCACCCGAACGGATGCTTTTGGCGACAACGTTCTCCTACAGTCACTTAACCGAGGCTATGGGGCATGGCTATCTATTAAGTTTACCCGGCGAGTATCCGCGTACGCTACGTGATTGCGACGGACTTTTGATCGCATCAAAATCCCGTGGCAACCGATTAATTGAGACTAAACTGCTAGATTTATAACATTCAAATTAGTTATCTCATAACTACATGTGGATTCCAAATATTGTATCACATTCCAGATAAATAGACAATGTTAAACTTTCCGATCGAATAAACAAACACCCAAGATTTCCCAAATAGCTCAACACTTGAGCGGAGTTTAAAAGCATCTATCACATGCCACAGTACCAATGGTCCAGCCGTAGAAGGGTCAAGCCAACGCCTCACATGTGGCAACGCCGTACTGCCACAAACCCTAAGCTTTAGAGGCGGTTCAGACGGTCACATAATCGAGTTAAGGTTTGTTGTCTTCTAAAGGGTCCACCGCGTTACTTTCACGACCTTTTGAAACTTTCAAACTCGAGAAAAAATCCAACTTTTGAAAATTTTCCGACAGGGGAAAAAGTGAGTTATTGATATCCGTTCGAACTTTTTAACAGGTTCTAAAATTATCCGGCAAAAAATTAAACGAAGTTAAATTATCCGATCGAATCAACGAGTCCTCAATACATCCTAGAAAACTCAACACTTGAGTATAATTAAAAATACCCAGACTTATCAGGAAGTACCTACGGATGTAACTGTGTAAAAATGATACCCTAAGTCCACTGTTGAGCCGCGGAACCGCCGCTAATGGCATGTCTTTGCCGCGGTTCCGCGGCTATGTAATGGAATTACTGGCTCATTTTTCACAGAGATCCATAGAATTTCCTGCTGATTTTTTTTGAGTATTTTTAATATGAAAAATATCAACTTTTTGAAAAATTTCCAGAAAAGGGGTTAAAATGGGGTTTCGGAGTTCGATTGGACTTTAAACTTCGCCTAGACTTCGCCTAAAGCTCTACCTTGGCTCTGATACCACTGTAGGGTTGCTAGGCACACGCATAAGGGTCTACGAGATATCAACCATGCCCGATTTAAAATTTAGCCGTGCCGAACAACCCAAAGCCGGATCTTTAAACTAGATATTAGGCGAAACAAAGCATGTTAAACACTTTAACACTAAGAGTTTGGATTACAACCTTTGTAGTCCGGTCCTTCACTTCTAAAGCTCCGTGTTGAGGTCCCTTCGCTGCGATCATCGAGTATCCGGACTCTCGAAAAGCTCCACGAAGAGAAAGATGTAAGCTTGCTTCCGATCTTCGATAACAAAGATGATCTACCTTGAAGTTTCATTAACACAAGCTCTCACTCACTAAGTGAAGTGAACACCCTCATCTAAATGGCAATGATAGATGAGGATGATGAAGTAGGATTTTTGCTCTCATTTGTTTTCTTATTCTCACTCATTTTCATCACTTAGCAAAAAGCTAGAAAGCTTGCAAGGAGGAAGAAGAAGATCAATTGCTTTGTGATGAATAATGAAAGTCAAGTATGAGGTTAGAAAATGCAACCATGGTCATGTAACCTTTGTAGAGATTGAACTAGGGTTAAGGGTTTGGGTTGGGTTAAAGAATATCTTGCAAAATATCTACACAAAAATCTTTGCACAAAATAAAATAAAACCTTCTAGAAGGTTCTAGAAAAGATTAACCCAAATCAAACCCTAACCTCGTTTAATCTCCACTAAATATGTTGCATTAATAACCATATCATGTTACAATATTATATATCACATTTATAATATTTATTATAACAAAATAAAATAATACAATTAACATATATCGCATATATATCAATGTATTACCCGAGTGAGAAAAAGAATCTTTTAGTGAGCTTATATTAGTTAATGTAATTTAATATATTACATATATTATTATATATTAAATTATCGAATCAATATTTGATCCGACAATCCGGTTATATCGCATATAACCGACTAATATATCATTTACCGATTCATCGAATCAACACTTGATCCGATGACCCGGCTGATATCATCTATCACGAGAATATAATACGGTATCTTATATCGCATTATCCTCGGTCCTGCACATATCACATATGTGTCCCTACTCCGTTTTGCCTGAGTCAAGAAACTTCTGTGTAGGACTCTAAAGAATCGTTAATACGCCGGCAGTAGGTGATGATCATATCAAACACCCACAAGCTGCAAGCGGTCAGCTAAACGTAACAGCCACCCAGGTATTGAGCGATCAGAAGATCAACAAGCAAGCCTGTACATTCTCCTGCGAATCCAATCAGTAACACTCCCGTATTGTCCGGTCTCGTCGTCTGATATGTCGCATATCTCGCCTAAGGGTGGTAAACGTCAGACCCCGGTAGCTTGATAAGTCGTGTCGATATGGGGTCTATAACAGTTCGAGAAACTACTGGTAATACTTACCGGTAAATCTTAGCAACCCTGGCCAGAGATTTCTAATTATAGCCAATCGAACACAGTACAACATCAACTTCCTATACCGGGAGAGACGAATCCCCTCCTATCGCTCATTGCTTCCATGTGATTCGGGACTGTACCCAAAAGCCACCTTTTTGCACACCCTCTTGGACGCGGTATGATGGAAATCAAAGCACAGTGGGAATCACAAAAGAATCTATGACGATCTCGGGTCAACAGACTACTCTGTGCCAGTGTCACCGGAGAACTGCCATCTGACGTGAGGTATAATACCATCTGGGAGTTCTCGGCGAGTCCGTCCAGTGTACCCAGTCTCCACTGAGCACCCGTACACCATCCTTGATGTCAAACACCGATGGATATGGGATCATCCATCGCCCATCATATGGGTCAAGATGCGTATACGCTAGTCTACTCTGGTGTATCGATGCCCTGTCTCGATACACCCTCGACTAGGAATAGTTATAGGATGTACTCGTCGACTACCGTGGCCCCACTAGTATGATCTCATCATAGTCCCAGTAGTCGAGTACATATCCTAAGGGCTTTATCAACATGTAACATAGAGACAATCAAAGTACATGTTAAGATAAAGTACAACCAGATAGCATACTATCATGTCGAGCAAGAAAGTCCTCCCTATATATGTCCAAGCATCCATTACAATATAGATCGTATGTACAGTAATGGCCTCTAGGGCATACATATAACTAACAATAGGTTGGTCAAGACGGCTTTCTTCCGCCTTCCACCAAACCCGTGCATTGTCCGTGAGCTACAGCTTTGCAACTCGAACCCAAGCTATCTCTGGCACTTGTGCCGCTGCCAGGTCATCTTCAATGCTCTAAGCCCATTCCTTAGCTTCTAGAGGGCTCTCTTTACCTGTGAACTGCTTGGGGTGCAAGGCCCTGAATTGCTTCACCCCTGGGGTTTCCGCTTCTGGTCGGTTCATTAGAATAGCAGTCTGCTGCTGCTGTCCTTCCAGGAGGATGCGGATTGCCTCAAGCAAAACTGTCTGCTCGTTGATCGGAGCAGCGACGGCAGGTGTGAGTGGTAGTGGTAGAGGAGTGTTGTTGACATTCGTGCTGGTGTTGTTTGGGGAATCCATAACCTTCAAAGAAAAATTTAGGTTATGACAGATTCAAAGTATATGAAATTGTAAGATTCAAGAAATATGAATTGTAAAGAATGTTTTTAGTTGCTGGTTCTTGTGTTATATTGCTTAGGTTGTCCATGCAGAACTGACCTGCATGTCCTCACAGAGCTGACCTGCATGGGCCACCAACAAAACCTGTCGCGCCCCGCTTCCCGGTATACGGGTAGAGGACGCGACGAGGCCGCTACGTATTTACTCTGAAGTAAACACGTTAAGCGTATCTAAGCAATATAAGTAAAATGCATAAGAGACAATGACAATAGATATAATTGAACAACAACTTTATTTATTAACATTCTTTTTATAATACATCTGGAAAGGTAAATACATAGAATGAAAGCAATGTCATAACAGAAATTTAAATGAAATGTAATGTACAAGTGAATCTAAAACTCCGGGTCTTCAGTAAACTGATCCAAGTCTTCGCTGCTGGCTCCAGTGAGTCCGATACACCTGACGGTATTCCAAAGAAGAAGAAAGAGAATGTCGTCAGCGAACAAGTCGCTCGGTAAGTTCCATAGATAGATAACAATAGAATAGACAGAATAGAATATAGTTGTTTAATGTTGTTATTTAGTGTTAACGCTATTATTTGTAGCTTGGTACAGAAGAGGCCAGTGTATACAAGAGGAGTCTCACTATCCCGGAGACTAAGGTATACGAAGTACAAGAAACCGTTCAGCCACCGTACATGGAGATTCAGGTTATGTGTCTTATGGTTGCAGTCTTGTTCCACTTCTAACACCTTCCGTACCAATCTACCCCTTATAAACCCCGCAATGTCTTGATTGTATTGATTGTATTGTATTATCTTATAAATTGTATAGATGGATGACTTGCCGAAACCATGATATCAGTAATGGAACGGATATAATAGAAGAACATGTAAATGGAATATATCCATGGTTCGGTTCGGTCAATACAGATTGATATATATTGAATAGATGGATTCATATTGAATCATGTTGTAGTGTAGTTTGTACTTAAATCATATTCAAATCAGATTGATTAGGTTGAGACTCAGTCTGAGTCAGACACTTTTAAAAGAACTTGAAATCCTGATTGTTTTGGTGATATCGGTAACTGCTGCATATGGACGGCAGGATTTGTGTCTTTTCCAAGACAATTACCGTGTTGATAACACTGTTTGTTAAGTTGTCTACCTTAAATAGGCAAGCACCCATATCTCCGGCTCCCTGAGGGTCAGGTCCCGCTTAAACCTATGTTTACTAGGGTCCTTATTGTAATTTAGTATAACTTGAGGGGGTTTTATGTAAAAATAGTTTTGATACAATTTCAAAATACACCTCAAGTATTTAATAATCGTCTTTAGAGTTTTCATTGATGTATATTTTATAAATGTGACATTTCTAGCGAATAAAACCTAATTTCATAATATATGGTATTTATTTGTAATATGAATATTGTTTGAATTATCATGGTAGTTTCATGTAATATTTGAATTCTTTTCTTGAGTTTTGGAAACATGGAATGATATATATATTTAAAAAATAGGTATTTTGGTAATAATTATATATACATATTTAATGAAAATAATTTTATTTATTTTCTTGTAAAAATCTCATTTTCTAAATAAAAATGTATAAAAATTCCATTGAGATCGTATACTCCTTGTGGAGGTCTGCATCTCACTCTACTAAGCACAAGGATGTGCGATAATCCACACCATCCCAAACGGGGTCCCCAAAATGGGTTGTAGAGGCACAATTGTATGGAAATATTTTAATACATCTTTTAAAGAAAACGGTTTTATAAGTTAAAGGGATTTATTTGCAAGGTCGTATTTCCCGTATTCTATTGTCCCAAGATTCATCGTGCTATGATAGATATGTGTGTTGTGATGAGATAGGTCATTACCTCATGAGTTCTTCTAAGGTAATACGGTTAAAAGGTATAAATATGTTGAATTAAAACATAAAGGTATTTTAATGTAAAATTGAAATACAACTTGCTATGGTTATCATTTTAATATCAAACTTGTTCTAATGTCTTAGTTAATGATTACTAAACAAGATATCAAAAGTTGTAGGTTTGTTATTAAGAAAAAGATGTATTTTTAAAAGAAAAGAGAATCGGAAGTCGGATAACTCCGCTTCCGACACGTTTTAAGAATGAAGGGTTTGGGAATAACAAAAGAGAGAGAGAAGGGGGACTTACTGGCTTTGGTCAGAGGGGAGAGGTAGGAGGAGGTCTAGGATTCTTCGGTGCTTCATTTCGTTGCCGGAAACTCCTTGTATCGTCGCCGGAACTTCATCGGAGTTTCGCCCTTTGTTAACTCCACTTGCACACTATGAGAACTTGGAAATTTCTTGAGAGTTTTGGTATAGAATTTTCAATATGAAGGGATGCAAAATGAAGTGGGTATTTATAGGACAATTTAGGGTTTAGGGTGATGAAAAAATGCATTTAAATTTGCATTAAAAATGAGGTTAAATAGGCATTTTATTGCTCTCTGGATTAATTCAGAGTAAAAAAGCAATAAGGGAGCAGTGGGGTAGGCCAAACGTTGCAGGGGGTGAAATTTGATGGCATTTGGGATGGGGAGACCGACGTCGCCGGCCCCATATCAAATGTTGCCGGCCCAAATCCGATGGGTGTGGTTGGTGTTGGGGTATTGGGTCGGGGTCGTTTGGTATTCTACAGTTCACATGCTTGATTATTCTGTAACTTACCCTATTACGTGTGTTGCACGTGTAGACTCTTGGACTTCTAAAATGTTAAAAGAAAATTAAATAAAAAGATTATGCGGCTGATGGAATTTGAACTCTGGTGCTATGGTTCAGCAGTGGAAGGATTTACCAATGAGCTACAAGTGTTTTCTTACTGTTCTAAATTTAATCAAATAATTATAGTACTCACAGGAATTGTAAATACCCCAAGTGTACATTAACTTTTAAACAATTTTATGTACACAAAATTTGGAGTTGTTACAGTAGCTCTAACCCACGGAAGAATGCTCAAGTTACCGGATTCTAGAAAGCGAGAGGTATCCCGTCTCTAGGATTGGCAGGTAGCTTGCAGCGCTTGTAGGGGTCTTGGTTCAAGATTGTATGGGATATCCACATGACCGTGGAATATTGGTTTTCGTTTGCGGTTCAAACGAAACACGAAGCTCCTAGCTTATCCACTATTCCATCTTGTTTATTGTTTATCGCGTGCTGTTGGGGTCGACAATTGCACCCTGGTTGACCAAGTCAAAGTCAAGGTCAACCTCAAGCCAGGTGGGCCCAAGCTCAGGTCACGCGGGCCCGTGCCCAAGTCGAGCCCGCGGCCAGCCTCCCCATGCCAACATAAAAATCATATAACAAATAATTTTGATGTAGTTTTTTGCACATGAATGTAAGCAAAATGGGTATAAAGCCAAATTTTTGTAAAGCCCATGGCTTATGTGCAAAAAGAAATGGCACATGAGCCATGATATGGGCAAAATGCCATTTGTAAAGCCCAAGGGGCTATATGTAAATATGTAAGCCTATATAAGGCAATATGATGATGAATAAAAGAGAGAACTTTTTCATTCTAAAAAATTAGGGCATGTGCCTATTTCTCCTTCCTCAAGGTTCTAAAACCTTTTTTTTTCTTTCGAATTAAATCAAGAGTTTTACTCTTCCTTTCCAAAACTAAATAATTTTTCACCACAAAACCCACAAATAAGAGCTTGGATCTTCCATTAGATCTCAAAAGGGGGGGATTTTTAAATCTCACAACCTTTCTCCAAGATCCGGCCAAACTACAAAAAGAAGAAGGGGACCCATCTCCAGAAACCCCATTTTGGGGAAGATCCAGGGCTCAAGGGGAGAAGCCCCTTCATCAGCTTCAAAATATCCTAGGAGTTTAACTCCTCATACACACACACACACAAAATAATAAGTGTTCTTTCCTGGGAGTACAACTCTCATTGCAGGGACCAAGTTCCTTTTGCCTCCCGAGCGCCCACATGCCTGGCACGTGAGGCGCTAGCGCCCTTGCGCTCAAAGCGCTAGCGCCCGAGCGCCCACGTGCCTGGCACGTGGGGCGCTAGCGCCGAAAGCTCTAGCGTCCTTGCGCTCAAAGCTCAAGCGCTAGCGCCCGAGCGCCCACGTTCCTGGCACGTGAGGCACTAGCGCCCAAAGCTCTAGCGCCCTGGCCCTCAAAGCGCTAATGCCCGAGCGCTTTCTCCTACGCATCCTTTGGATGATCTTTTCCCTTATGTGTGTGTGTGTGTATGTATATATACATACACACACACACATACTCCACGACACTGTCCCTGTTAGAAAAAAATTTCTAACGGGGCGCTGCCCTGCACCCCGCAAGGGGCTGCTAGCCCCCTTGACCCCCAGCCCGCTATCCGGGTAGCGGGACCCCCATAAAAACTCTGTGGGGCCCCCGATATATCCAAAACCCCTTCAAAATACAACACTGCACATTGAGTTTGCATGACCAGTTTAACCCGTCAATCGGAGGTTCCCTCGCTCCAAAGGCGAGGGGTAATTAACGGCAGCTTAGTCCGCGGCTGCCGGAGATTCGGATCCCCACAATCAATAAACCCCAGCCTACCCTAGGCAGGAGGAATCTGTAATGCGCCTGACAAGCGCGCGCGCATTCCCATCTCAATGGGGTGACGAAAAACACCCTACACATGCTTGTGATGCTTATTACTTGCCTGTGATATTGAGACACACACACACACACACACTATTAGATACATCTATATGTTTTGCATCCGCGCTAGCCTTGTCCCCGCCCTGCCGTAAGTTAAGTAACCTTACGGTGAAGAGCCGGGACCCCGTGGCAAATGTATATGGCATATAAAATCATGCTATTTTCGTTGTTTCTATGTGGCTTAGGAACATAAATTAATGGGATCGCATTATAAGTTTAATGCACAGTAAACAAACCTAAATGATATTGTCGGAACCAATTTTTGAAACTACTAGGTTTTCTTCAAAACCACTTGTTTTAAAAGTGAAGCCTAAACCACTCGTTTTCAAAGCCACTCGAGTTCTTTCAACAATATCAAGTTTATTAAGTTAAAGGTTTTTCGCCAAAAACCAGCCGTTGCCCTCCGTCATTTCAGATGGGTAGCGCCAAGTATTCATGCTATATATGTTGGCCTTCGTCAAGGCATAGTGTATGGTATGTATGTGTTACTTTTCTGCTGCATAGAGATGCATTAATTTAGGACAGTCGTACAACCATTTTGGCCTTCGTCAAGGGTTGGTACGGATGGGTCTAGATAAATCAGGACAATGACGGGTTGAACTTGACTTGTGACTTATGATATTTTGGCCTTCGTCAAGGTCATAAGACGCTTGGGGCAAATACCATATCTAGAGTTTCAAATATAAGAAAAACTTTCCTAGTATGCGCATACCTTCTGGAGTGTGGTAATTTTTGTCGGCTTCCGTCAAATTTATCATACAATGATACTTAGGTCCCAATTCTCACTGTGAGAGGGTATTACTCTTCGGAAGATTTTTCACTTCACAACCTGCTAACCTATTAGATATCTAGAAAGTGTTAACGAGGTTATACCTCTGCGGAAATGAGCTTATTTAGTTAGGTCCCGTGCGAAAGCACGGGGAGTCTCTCTCGGAGTACCAACACTGCCTGGCTGAACGGTTAGCGAACTTGTAAGGTGTAAATGATCCCGACTAGTTCTCCTTAGGGTTTGAAGGAGAATTTGAGAAAATAGTGGGAGCCATCCTTGTTAGATAAAGTGATTAACCAATCTAATCTTATTAGAGTGCATGCTGAGTATTTCTTTTCTTTCTCTCCCTCTCTTTGGCAACGACCATGATTGATCTTGAACTAAAACTCGTAAACTACGTTGACCAAACCTTTTTACAAACCTGGTTTTGGTTTATCATGATTCACGACTAAGTCACATATATTCTTACCGCTCCTACTTTACCCTCTTCCTTCTCCAGAACATTCTGTATCACTACGGATATCCATATTTCTTGGAATGACCATCTCGTATAGTTACATACAAACTAGAAGAAGTTTCTTCAGTCGAGAATGATCAAGAGTTTCGAAGAAATTGAATTGTATAATTTGGTTGTCTTCTCTTCTTCACCTTCTCTCAAGTTGGGGGCTCTTATATAAGGAGAGTATACCAATTATGCTTTTTGGATAGTCTTCTTCCAAAGTTTAGGCAGGTGCCAACAGATAGGGAAGGAAGAAAACCAACTAGCCTAAGTATGGTGTACAGAAGGTAAAATGCAGAGACATATAAAGGGATTTAAGTGAGAGCAGAAAAAAATTGCAACTACTGTCTGTTGGGGTCAAAATTTGCATCCCGGTTGACCGAGTTAAAGTCAAGGTCAACCCCAAGCCAGGTGGGCCCAAGCCCAGGTCAAGCGGGCCCATGCCCAAGTCGAGCCCGTGGCCAGCCTCTTCCATGCCAAAATATAGATCATGTAATAAATAATTTTTATGTAATTTTTTTTATGCATGAATGTATGCAAAATGGGCATAAAGCCAAATTTTTGTAAAGCCCATGGCTTATGTGCAAAAAGAAATGGCACATGAGCCATGGGATGGGTAAAATGCCATATTGTAAAGCCCAAGGGGCTATATGTAAATATATAAGCCTATATAAGGCAACATGATGAAAATATCTAATATACCTTTTCATTACCAAAAAAAATTAGGGCCTGTGCCTCTTCCTCCTTCCTCAAGGTTCCAAAACCTTCTTTTTTCTTTTTGAATTAAATCAAGAGTTTTACTCTTCCTTTTTCAAAACTAAATAGTTTTTCACCACAAAACCCACAAAGGGGAACTTGGATCTACCATTAGATCTCAAAAAGAAAAGATTTTTAAAATCTCATATCTCTTGATCTTCAAGATCCTGCCAACAGAGGAGGAAGAAGGAGATCTGTCTCCAGAGACCCCACTTTGGGAAAGAATTAGGGCTCAAGGGGAGAAGCCCTTCATCAGCTTCAAAACATCCTAGGAGTTTAACTCCTCATATATATATATATATATATATATATATATATATATATATATATATATATATATATATATATATATACAGAGAATAATAAGTGCTCCTTTCTGGGAGTACAACTTCCATTGCAAGGACCAAGTCTCTTTTGCCGTTCGAGCGCCCACGTGCTGACACGCGGGGCGCTAGCGCTCAAAGCGCTAGCGCTCAAAGCGCTAGCGCTCTTGCGCTCAGAGCGCTAGCGCCTAAAGCGCTAGTGCCCGAGCGCCCACATGCTGACACGTCGTGCGCTAGCGCTTAGAGCGCTAGCGCTCTTGCGCTTAGAGCACTAACGCTCTTGCGCTTAGAGCATTAGCGCCCGAAGCGCTCGCGTCCGAGCGCCCCAGCGGGCTGACACGTGGTGCGCTAGCGCTCTTGCGCTCAGAGCACGCTAACGCTCTTGCGCTCAGAGCGCTAGCGCCCGAGCGCCCACGTGCTGACACGTGGTGCGCTGGCGCTCAAATCTCTAGCGCCTAAAAGCGCTAGCGTTCGAGCGCCCACGTGCTGACACATGGTGCGCTAGTGCTCTTGCGCTCAAAGCGCTGGCGCTTTTCCCACGCATCCTTTGGATGCCCTTTTCCTTTTTTTATTTTTATTTTATATATATATATATATGTATATACACACACACACACATACTCTACAAGACTGTCCTTCCCAGAAAAAATTTTTGGCCGGGACACTGCCCCACACCCCGCAAGGGGGCTGCTAGCCCCCTTGACCCCCAGCCCGCTATCCGGATAGCGGGACCCCCGTAAAAACTCTGCGTGGCTCCCGATATATCCAAAAACCCTTTCAAAAACAACACACGCACGCTGCACATTGAGATCGCATGACCAGTTTAACCCGTCAATCGGAGGTTCTCTCGCTCCAAAGGCGAGGGGTAATTAACGGCAGCTTAGTCCGCGGCTGCCGGAGATTCGGATCCCCACAGCCAATAAACCCCGGCCTACTCTAGGCAGGGGGAATCTGTAGTACGCCTGACAAGCGCACGCGTATTCCCATCTCAATGGGGTGACGAAAAACACCCTACAGATTCTGGTACGCCCGGTGGGACCAATTTCTCCTCCCATATTTCGGGTTAAACGTTCATGTGAACTCAATCAATATACATACCTATATTTATACTAAAATTATGCTCTTTCATGCAGGTCTTCAAGCGATCACTTTTCAACAATGTCTCCAAAGATGAACTCAGCTCTCAGTACGGCTCCCGTCTCCTACACGATGAAGATAGACTCCAGGACGGTCCTTCCGGCCAATCTCGGGTGACAATGGAAGGAGCCGCTGCTACAGTTCGGCTCTATTCTGTTCGTGCCAGCTAACGCCATCCCAGCTCCTCAAGCCTCGGTGACAGACAAACCGGTCTCGAAAGGCAAGAGGCCAAATGTGGTGGTCTCGAAGGCGCCCCAACTCAAACGCAAGTCGGTGTTTGAGAGGCTCTTTTCGGCCCCAGTTGGGGGCAAGGCCATCAACACCAACAAAGCAACAAGGCGTCTCAAGCAAGCTCCGGCGGTGCCCCTGACAACTGCTCAATCGGGTGTCTTCTCTAAGCTCCCCGCTAATCAACTCACGGTGGCTTCCCAGGAAATAGATGCCCACCAAGCCCTTAAAATTGAGAAGCTAAGGCAGAAAAGGCTCAGATATAGAGCCAACAAAAGGGCTAGGGCTCTTGCTAGGCTGAACCTCATGAGGTTCGAAGATAGGGTTACCCCGCCAAAGATGAGGGGATGGCTGAATGTGTTATCCACACCGTCTACATGGTGGGCACACGTCCCAGCGACAACCATCGCAGCAAAAGCAAGGATGGGGCCACCACATCTCAAATCCAACCTGGTGTGAATATGGCTGTCACTTCTCAAGATCAGCATCCTCCGGAGGGTGATGAAAATCCTCCCAGTGAGGCTGATAGGCAGAGAGAGCCCTCAGTTCATGAGGAGTCAGGCTCGGAAAGCGAAGATGAGCCAACTTTCCAGCTTAAGACCGCAAAGCAGCAGCTTCTCCAAGAGCTCTGAAAACAGCTCAGAAGCAAAGACAAGGAGATGGCCAAGCTCTACTCAAAGATCGACTACTTGACAAATGTCGTCTTATGGCTTACGGCCCAACTTGCCTCTCAGCCGCCCAATCAAGCACATGGTTCTGCTCATGAACCGGAAAACGGCGTCCCAAGACAGCCGACGCCTATTCCCTCAAATCCAAAGATGGGCGGACCGCACGAAAGCCAGTCGCATCCTATCTTAGGAAATGTCTTGGCTACCGATGACAGTAGCCCGCTAACTCAAGATCAAATCATGGATTTGGTTGCCAACAAAGTCAAAATATTGGTAGCTGAAACCGAAGCGCAAAAAGATATCAGCAGCAGTGGGAGACCATATCCTGCTCAGTATGATCTGGTAGAATTTCCTAGCGGCTATGTCATCCCTAAATTCGGAAGATTTGATGGGACGGGAAATGCGAATCAGCACATCACCCACTTCAAAGCCTCATGCGGGAATACTGGGGGCAACGATACGCTTCTCCTCCGCCAGTTCGTTAATAGCTTGACCGATGTTGCTTTCGACTGGTATGCGAGCATACCAGATGGCTCCGTTACTACTTTCGTTCAAATGGAATATTTGTTTCAACAAAAGTTCATGAGCGTCAGCGATAAGATCACCATTGCCAAGCTCGTAAGGACCAAGCCCAAGAACAACGAAAGCAGCACGGATTTTATAACCCGATGGCGCAATTTCTCCATCAAATGTGAACCGCCGATAGAGCAGGACCAATCTGTCAGTCTCCTCGTCGGAAATCTCAACAATTGGATGGCCCCGTTTCTATGCACCGCGGGTCTCAAAACATTCCAAGAGCTGACCAGAAAAGTTCAGATGCTGGAGCGCTCAAAGCAGGAGTCCTCCTCTGACTCCCAAAATAACAATAGGTCCTGGAGAAACCGAAAGGACGAAAATCACAAAGGCGGAGGTTCTGACGATACTGAATCTTTTAAAACTTCGGCTAACCGAAATAAGCAAGGGATGAGCGGGCCTAATGCCAACCAGTCTCGGAAGCCAGTGTTCGGAAAGGGAGGAGAATCTCCACTGAAAGAGAAGCTGGATAAGGTCTATTCCTTCAGAAGGGACAAAGTCCACAAAATATTCAAAGACGCCCTGAGGAACGGTCTACAACTGCCAGAGTCAAAAAGACCGCAGAAAGCGAATATGACCGATGACCCCAAATACTGCCCCTATCACAGAGTGATAGGTCATGCCATTGAGGACTGCTTCGTCTTCAAAGATTGGGTCGAAAAGCAATACCAGGAAGGAGAGATAGAACTGTCTAATGGCGTGTTAACAAACAGTCCAGCTGCGACCGCCAATTTCATACAAACGGAGACCGAAGTTCTTCGTGAAACTGATTCTCTCAGACATCTGCCTTTCTCTGAAAATAGTCAACCACCACGTCATTAAACTGGGAACAGTAGACCTCTGAGTCTTTAAACTGGGAACCGATGACCACCATGTCGTTAAACAGGGAACAGTCGACCTCTAAGTCATTAAACTGGGAATGTAAAAAAAATATATATGTAAATAAACAAAAAATGTGTAAATAAAAGAAAAATAAAGAAAAGCCGAATTGATAGGGCAACTCACAATAAAAATCAGCGAGTAGAATAAAGATGAAAATAAATCCGAAATGATGGGGCAACCGCAAATAAAAGCCGAAATGATAGGGCAATCGCGACCTTCGCGATAAGAAAAGCTGAAATGATAGAGAAATCGCGGTAAAAAAAAGGTGAATGATGAGTCGCTCCTGGTACCATATTCCAGTGCAGCGATGCAGACGCCAATAAAAATTCAAATTTCCAAAATTCTCCCAGCCCTACGGCCAGTCCCCAAATTGACGTATACAATCCATGGGCTCAAATAATTCTCGTCATACCCATGCCCCACCACAATCACCAGTTACGCGGCTGGTCTCCGCCTTTGGAATTATGCTCCATTGAGAGGACCCACTCATGTGTCCTCATGATACATGAGGAGAACAAACCTTTGTGGGATCCTTACGACTCATAAAGGAAAAACACACTTAGGAGTCCTCACGACTCCTAAGGAGAAAATACACCTGCGGGATCCTTACGACTCGTAGGGAGAAAATGCTTTTATGGGACCCTTACGGCCCATAAAATTGAAAAGCCTTAGGCGATAGGGATCTAAACCTGTCTCCTAAGCCATCGCTCCCCAATCCCCAAGTGGCGAATGATGAGTCGCTCCTGGTACCATATTCCAGTACAGCGATGCAGACGCCAACCAAATTCCAAATGGAGAATGATGAGTCGCTTCTGGTACTATATTCTAGTGCAGCGATATAGACACCAACCAAATTCCAAATCTCATACCCCAACGGCGAATGATGAGTCGCTCCTGGTATTATATTCCAGTGCAGCGATGCAGACGCCAACCAAATTCCAAATCCCATACCCCAATGGCGAATGATGAGTCGCTCCTGGTACCATATTCTAGTGCAGCGATACAGACGCCAACCAAATTCCATATCCCATACCTTAACGGCGAATGATGAGTCGCTCCTGGGACCATATTCCAGTGCAGCGATGCAGACGCCAATAAAGTCCCAAAATTTTTCCGGCCCTACGGTCTGGATCATACATTCTGCAAATCCGTATACAATCCACGGGCGCAAAACGATTCCAATCCCTCCCAAGTCCTGCCGGTGAGACCACATTCAAAGTCCCACCGACGGTGAAGATTCAAAAAAAAGGGTATGTCCACAAGCAAAATGGGCACGGATGAAAACCCGAAAGGGCTCCGTGAGTAAAAACAGCAGGACTGCCGGCGAGTTTGTGAAAACCCGAAAGGGTGTAAACTCATGAAAAAGAGATGAAATGCGCTCACAAAGTCCTCTCGACTTTGTGAGGAGAAAATTCCCGCGTGAGATCCTTACGACTCACAAAAGAGCAACATACTTAGGAGTCCCCACGACTCCTAAGGAAAAAATACACCTACGGGATCCTTACGACCCTAGGGAGAAAATGCTTTGTGAGATCCTTACGGCTCACAAAATTGAAAAGTCTTAGGTGATAGGGACCTAAAACCTGTCTTCTAAGCCATCGCTTCCTGATAAGCAAGCGCAAATGATGATTCGCTCCTGATACTATATTCTAGTGTAGCGATACTGATGCCAAACAAAAACCAATTCCCAAATCCTCTTATGACAAATGATGATTCGCTACTGGTACCATATTCCAGTACAGCGATGCTGATGTCAACCCAAATCAAATCAAATCAACAAGCTCTGCGGCGGAATCATGCTCCGTCCCAGAATTTACCCCGTGTCGAAATCATGCTTCGCCTCGGGATATCTACCTTCCTTGCCGGAATTATACTCCGCCTCGGAATCAAATCAACCAACCAGCTCTGCGTCAGAGTCATGCTCCGTCTCAGAGTGTACCCCGCGTCGAAATCAAGCTTCGCCTCGGTGTATCTGCCTTCCCTGTCAGAATTATGCTTCGGCTCGGATTCAACTAGCGACCTCCTCGTCGGAATTAAGCTCCGCTTCGGAATCAAGTCGACCAACAAGCTTTGCACCGGAATCATGCTTCATCTCAGAGTGTACATCGTGTCGAAATCATGCTTCGCCTCGGTGTATCTGCCTTCCCTGTCGAAATTATATTTCGTCTCGGAATCAAGTCGGCCAACAAGCTCTATGCCGGAATCATGCTCCGTCTCAGAATGTACCCCGTGTTGAAATCATGCTTCGCCTCGGAGTATATGCCTTCCCCGTCGGAATTATGCTTCGCCTGGGAATCAACCTCTGTATCAAAATTATGCTTCGGTCAGAATGTCTGCCGCTCTTCGGAATGATGCTCCGATCCCCTGGAATCATGCTCCACTCTTCGGAATGATGCTCCGATCTCTGGAATCATGCTCCGCTCATCGGAATGATGCTCCGATCCCTGGAATCATGCTCCACTCTTCAGAATGATGCTCCGATCCTTCGGAATGATGCTCTGAGCTCTGGAATCATGCTCCGCTCATCGGAATGATGCTCCGATCCCTCTGGAATCATGCTCCGCTCTTCGGAATGATGCTCCGATCCATCAGAATGATGCTCCGATCTCTGGAATCATGATCCGCCCTTCGGAATGATGCTCCGATCCCTAGAATCATGCTCCGCCTTTCGGAATGATGCTCTGATCCCTGGAATCATGCTCCGCCCTTCGGAATGATGCTCCGATCTCTGGAATCATGCTCCGTCCTTCGGAATGATGCTCCGACCTTTGGAATCATGCTCCGTTCATCGGAATGATGCTCCGATTCATGGAATCATGCTCCGCTCTTTGGAATGATGCTTCGATCCCTGGAATTATGCTCCACCCTTCGGAATGATGTTCCGATCCTTGGAATTATGCTCCGCCCTTCGAAATGATTCTCCGAACTCTGGAATTATACTCCGCCCTTCGGAATGATACTCCGATCTCTGGAATCATGCTCCGCCCTTCGGAATGATGCTTCGATCTTGGAATTATGCTCCGCGCTTCGGAATGATGCTCCGATCTCCTCCGATCCCCGGGAATCATGCTCCCCGGGATGATGCTCCGCCCCCGGAATGATGTTCCACCTCGAAGTTCAGCTTTAAGATCCATCAATTTCATGCACACAACTCAAATGTGCGGTGTGCATTTATTGATGGGGGGCACTTTGTTGGGGTCAAAATTTGCACCCCAGTTGACCGAGTCAAAGTCAAGGTCAACCCCAAGCCAGGTGGGCCCAAGCCCAGGTCAAGCGGGCCCATGCCCAAGTCGAGCCCGCGGCCAGCCTCCTCCATGCCAAAATATAGATCATGTAATAAATAATTTTTATGTAATTTTTTTTATGCATGAATATATGCAAAATGGGCATAAAGCCAAATTTTTGTAAAGCCCATGGCTTATGTGCAAAAAGAAATGGCACATGAGCCATGGGATGGGCAAAATGCTATATTGTAAAACCCAAGGGGCTATATGTAAATATGTAAGCCTATCTAAGGCAACATGATGAAAATATCTAATATACCTTTTTATTCCCAAAAAAATTAGGGCATGTGCCTCTTCCTCAAGGTTCCAAAACCTTCTTCTTTCTTTTTGAATTAAATCAAGAGTTTTACTCTTCCTTTTTCAAAACTAAATAGTTTTTCACCACAAAACCCACAAAGGGGAATTTGGATCTACCATTAGATCTCAAAAAGAAGAGATTTTTAAAATCTCACATCTCTTGATCTTCAAGATCCTGCCAACAGAGGAGGAAGAAGGAGACCCGTCTCCAGAGACCCCACTTTGGGGAAGAACTAGGGCTCAAGGGGAGAAGCCCTTCATCAGCTTCAAAACATCCTAGGAGTTTAACTCCTCATATATATATATATATATATAAATACAGAGAATAATAAGTGCTCCTTTCTGCGAGTACAACTCCCATTGCAGGGACCAAGTCCCTTTTGCCGCTCGAGCGCCCACATGCTGACACGCGGGACGCTAGCGCTCTAGCGCCCAAAGTGCTAGCGCCCAAAGTGCTAGCGCCCGAGCTTCCACATGCTGACACGTGGTGCGCTAGCGCTCTTGCGCTTAGAGCGCTAACGCCCGAAGCGCTAGCGCCCGAGCGCCCACGTGGTGCGCTAGCGCTCAAAGCGCTAGAGCTCAAAGCGCCCGAGCGTCCACGTGCTGACACGTGGTGCGCTGGCGCTCAAAGCTCTAGCGCCCAAAAGCGCTAGCGCTCGAGTGCCCATGTGCTGACACGTGGTGCGCTAGCGCTCAAAGCGCTGGTGCTTTTCCCACGCATCCTTTGTATGCCCTTTCCCTTTTTTTATTTTTATTTTATATATATATATATGTATATATACACACACATACTCTACAACATTGTCCCTCCCAAAAAAAATTTTGGCCGCGGCGCTGCCCCGCACCCCGCAAGGGGGCTGCTAGCTCCCTTGACCCCTAGCCCGCTATCCGGGTAGCGGGACCCCCGTAAAAACTCTGCGTGGCTCTCGATATATCCAAAACTCCTTTTCAAAACACAACACACGCACACTGCACATTGAGTTCGCATGACCAGTTTAACCCGTCAATCGGAGGTTTTCTCGCTCCAAACGCGAGGGATAATTAACGGCAGCTTAGTCCGCGGCTGCCGGAGATTCGGATCCCCACAGTCAATAAACCCCGGCCTACTCTAGGCAGGGGGAATCTGCAGTACGCCTGACAAGCGCACGCGTATTCCCATCTCAATGGGGTGACGGAAAACACCTTACACTGTCGTAAATCTAAGTATTGGAAAGTGCATTACTAGGAATACCCTGCCACCCCTCGAAATATTTATGTTTCATTATTCCTGTGCAGTAGTGATTAAAAACTGCTTTCCCAATTACATTCTGATTTTAGGGTATGTATATACCGGTTGAGATTCTCACATCTATATGGCGTTACAGATAATGAGTGGGAGCAGACTATTAGAAATTGGGTGATTAGATTCTCAATATCAGAATTCTTTGTAATTGGTGATGTTTGAGGAAATCATCTGGATTTGCCAAACAACAAACATTTGGTTATTTGAATAGTTATTATTGTGTACCAATTTTTAAAATGAAATATCTGTATGTCTATTTTATAAAGTAAGATATGAATTTTGAAAATATGTCTTGGACATTTACCTCTGTCAGTTGAGGAGAATTTAAGGTGCATTGAATAACAGAATTGACGTTCTTAACCATTTCAACTAACGACATACAGATTTTGAGTTGGTAAAACTCTTGAGACTTATACATTATAATGTATGTTTTTCAGTTTCCATTAGGACAAGGGGTTGGTACTCGTACTATATTCCACTTATTTATGACTTCTCTGGTTTTATACACGCATTTCATTGAAATACAAAGTCCAAATTTTGAGAAGTTATAGGTATAAGAATAAACTAGAGAACGATGCATTGGAAGTATCGGGATTCTTTGAGCTAATCGAAGATTTAGATACTTATGCTAGGTATTCTATCATAGTAATATTGAGAACTTGATTCTCTAACAGGTTACTTATCCGATGGTGCTCTTCTTGATGAGTAATACTGTATTGCCTTCTTCCATTCGGGGATATGCACTGGACTCAGTTGCATAATTTTTGAATCCGGTTCCATCTAAATTAGTGCCTTTGATTCTATATGGATATAGATTGGTTGCATATCTTATAGATGTTAAGATATAGAGTTATCCGATTTTTGTTTAAAAGCAGAATTCAGACGAACCCAAGACACGTTTCAGTAATGATAGTTTGTGGGCTATCCCAAGCTTTCGCAAGGGTTTAACATCTACCATTTGCAAGATCTATAGTTGTATTGTTCTTGACTCTCCACTTTTTTTTTATAAATAGGACTTCTTTCCAAAAGAAATTAGTAGGAGTACGTAGAACTGAAAATGATTGCAGAACTACAAACAATTACAGAAAATTTAGTCGAATCTAAGAAATTAATTGGACATAGCCACTCCGCAGATTTTAGTAGGTAACCCCAACCACCCGAGAGGTACATCGGTTTTCTCGTAGACGGTGACAGGAAGGTATGCATCATGGTTATGATTGCCCTACTAGTTATCAGCTGGCTATTGGGAAGTGGTGATTTCCGGATGATGGCCAGATACCAGATATCCAAGTTGGACGCCACACACTTCAGCAAATTTTGGAATTTACTAGGTGCTCTTGAAGGGGTAAAACCCATTAGGAGCAAATAGATCTTTTGAGATCAGTACAGGTATAAAGGTAGTAACTTAATAAGGCTAGACTTGTAATAAAGAGTTTTCATCAAATACCCGATGTGGATTGTGATGAAACTTTTACTTCGGTGTCTGCACTGAAGTCCATACGGATATGACTTGCCATTGCTGCTATTCATGACTATAAGATCTGGCAGGTGGATGACTATAACGTTTTTCTAAATGGGAATTTAGAGGTGCACGTGTATATGACTCTGTCAGAGAGTTGTCGTAGTCAGTGGGAGCAGCGGAAGGTGCGCAGGTTGTTTATGTCTATTTATAGACTAAAGCGGGAATTGCGGAGGTGGGTCATCTGTTTTAATGTGACAATCAAGGTGTTTGACTTCATCAAAGTAGCAGATGGACTTGGTAAGAAAGATGTAGGGAGTACTGTTCAGGTATTTGAATGACATACTCATAATAGAAAGTGATATTCTTATATTACAATCGGTTAAACTCTGGTTGTCATAAAAGTTTCTCCATATAAAACCTGGATTATATATCGGAGATTCTGGTAACTAGATCTATGTCGTTAGATCTAGATTTGGGAAGTGTCCTAATTTGGATATTTGGACATTATTCTAAATGATTTTAGAATGGAGGACTCCTGACGTGGTGGAGTACCCGTAGAAAATAGAGTCACCCTCTCTAAAGAGATGTCTGCCAGACTGATTTAGAGAGGGACTCGCATGAATGACATACCAATTGCTTTGCCATTGGGTCAATCATGCAATGTCAAGTACCAGACTACAAATTACTTTTACACTTTATGTAGTAAGTGGATATTAATCCTGGAGAAACAAAGGGAAGCAGTGAAGAACATATCAGGATATTCTTAGAGTATGGTAATGGCAGCCTTCTTCAGGAGGCAATTACCAGTTTTGACTTCCAAGGAGAAGTAGATGACAGAATGGCTGTCAGAGTTTTAAGTTTATTCTCTTTTGAGGGGCAGTATATTGGAAAGGTTTCCAAGCGGATACTGAGATAGACATTGCGCAGGATGTTGGCTCAACAGAGGATACAGCCTAAGAAATTTGTTGGATAAAATTGTTCATTTATGAACTTAGTCCCATCAGGTATCCAGACAAATTCTGAGGCATGTATTGCTCAGTTCGGCAGATAGATGATCTCCGCGAAATTGAGATATAGAGAAAGATATAGTTAGAAGCATTTTAGCGGATCCACTCACTGAAACTATTTCCCGAACACACGAGCTGTTAGTAGAGAAGTTGGGCATTCGGTAGCACACGGGCTGTGGGTATGCGATACTGCAATAATTGGGCTTAAGTGCAAGTGGAAAATTGTGAGCTATAGTGCACTCAAGGCAATTATTATAATCGAAAGTAGGCGATCATGATAAGGAGGTCCTATACAAGTAGAAAAGTCTTGCTCGATATGATAATATGCTATCCGGTTTATCTTTATCATTGATATGTACATATTTTACTTATTATTACGTATCGCTAATACATAATGATAAAACCCGTATGATCTTTACTTGACTACCAAAATTATAATGGCGATCATACTTGTGAGAGCTTGGTAGTCCATAAGCACGTCCTTTAAATGTCCCTAGTCGTGAGAGTATCGAGACTGGGTATCGATATCCAGAGTAGACTAGTGTATACGTTTTTAGACCCCGGCGAGAGGCGTTGGCAGGTCTCATAGCCATTGGAGTGTTGCACCTAAGATTGTATATAGGTGCTCACTGGAGGTGAGTACACCGGACGGACTCGTCGAGAACTTCTAGATGGTACTATACTTATCGTCAGATTGCAGTTCTCAAGTAACATGAGTACGATAGTCTGTTGACCTGAGATCGCCATTTGTCTCGTGTGAGTTCCTACTGTAGTTTGATTACTATCCTACCACGGCTCTACTGAATCGTGCAAACAGGTTTTAGTTGGGTACACTCACAAGCCACATGGAGGCGGTGAGCGATTGTCATGGATTCGTCTTTACCGATATAGGGAGTTGATATCGCGCAGTGTATGGTTGGCTATCACCATAAATCTCTGGCCAGGGTGGATGAGATTTACTGATTGTGGATCAGTAGTCTCTCGGTGGGTGATGACCTTAACACCGACACGACTTATTAGGTTATTAGGGGTTTTACTTTATCTACCCCCTAAACTTGATATGCGATACTCTTAGACGAAGAGATCGAACTGTATGGAGATTGTCACTCACAGGCTCTGTAGGGATACATATGAGTTTGCCCATCGACCTTCCTTTCGTTCAATACCTGGGTAGCCGTTACGTACAGCTAGTTCCGCTGACGTACTTGTGGTTAAACCCACTACCCGTGTATTATCGAGTCTTTAAAGTCCCACACAGAGGGTTTCCCGGTTCATGCGAAACAATGTAGTACGTGCGTATTTTGATTTGCACTCGATTAAATACGTGTATTTAGTGCACATACTTTAATCGGGCGTTTTGATAATACCGACAGGTTTGAAAGATAGCCGAATCATTGTGAGCTAGTATTATATTTCTCATTGTTAGTGATATATGCCCTAGAGGCCATTATTGTATCATACTGGTTTGTATGTTACATATTGGAAGCTTGGGATACACACGGATTTAGTAACAGTCTTGCTCGAAATAGTAGTATGCTACTTGGTTTGTTTCTACCTCAATATGTGCATGTGTTTCTTTTAGTATATCACTTATACATATTGGTAGAGCCCTTAAGATCTTTGCTTGATTACCAGCGTTGTGATGGCAGTCACACTAATGGGGCTGGGTAGTCTATAAGCACATCCTTATACAGGTCTCTAGTCGTAGGATTATCGAGACGGGGTATCGATACTCCAGAGTAGACTAGTGTATACGCTTCTCATCCCAGCAGGGGAGATGGTCTGTCCCACAGCCATTAGTACGCCGTACTGGAGATAGTATGCAGTTGCTCATTGGGTTATGAGTACACTGGACATGACTCGTAGGGAGCTGCTGGTGGGTATTATACATATTGTCGGGTAGCAGTTCCCAGGTGACATGAGTACAGCTTAGTCCATCGACTTGACACTGCTACTCCGCCTCGAGTGTGTTCCCATTGTTCTTAGATTACTATCCTACCATAGCTCAAAGGAGTCATGCAAACAGGTAGTAGTTGGGTGCAGTCCCAAAGCACTTGGAGGCAGTGGCGGTTAGATAGGATTTGTCTCTCCCGGTATTGGGGGTTGATATCGCGCTGTGTTTGGAAATTCGTTACATAAAGTCCCTGGCCAGGGCAAGCGAAATTTACTGGTAGGTACTCCAGTAGTTTCTCAAGGTGTTTTGGGCTACACTCTGGCACGACTTATTGCACTATTAGGGGTCTGACGGCTACCGCCCCCTAGGCCCGATATACGATACTCTTAGACGAACAGACCGGACTGTACGGAGATTGTCATAGATAGGCTCAGTAGGAGTTCGGATGAGTTTGCTCATCGGCCTACTTATCGACAGATACCTGGGTAGTCGTTACGTGCAGCTTGTACCATTGACGGCTTATGGTTAAACCCACTGCCAGTGTAGTGTCGAGTCTTTAGAGTCTCACACAGAGGGTTTCCCTGCATCGGGCAAAAGATGTAGAGGCCGTATGGTTTTACGGCAGGACTTCAATCATATATGTGTACTTGTACACGGATGCTGATCGGGCGGACAATACTAGTGGGCTTTGGTTTAAGCCGAATCCTAGTATTGTATTATTGGATCGTTATTGTCTCATTGTATTTGTATATTTCGGAATACGGATACAGGTATGTATATACGGTGAGGGCATTCATGTAATTTTACTTGGTATGCTTCTTGAAGGGGACACCTCATTACTGGTTTATCTATTTTGCAAAATAGATTAATGAGGTGGATATTTGGAGACTTGTGTGACATGGGTGTGAAATATGACTCCATGAGTTGTTTATTAGTTTGTGATCACTATTGAAGCATGGTGGCTATTTTCTATGAGAAAATAATCCATGTTTCAATGAGTGAAGTCTTGTGCCATTCTCCACACTCACACAACTTTAGTTCATTTTCTTCTGCTCATTCTCTCTCTTGATTTCTCCATCTCCTTCTTCCTCAAACTAAACCCTAATCCTTCACATGTGTTGTGAGCCATAGGGTTTAGTGAGACTAAACAATCTATTAGCACTCTCTACATCATCTTGGACGTCTAGTTTCGCAAACTAGGCGCCTTAGTTAGCTCGGTTTTGAAGTTGGAGCTCGGACTATAGACTCTCGGGTGGATCGTCTTTGACTTGAGAAGACCGACGAGAAGGCTTGATCCGTGTACGATCCGAGGAGCCTATGACGAGGAGGAGGACAACAAGAATACCCAAAGGACTTGGTTCTGTGAGGTATAACTTTTTATCCGAGTAGTTAACCTTATACAGTTTAGCTAGCTAGGGTTTATGGTCGATCCTGGGTTCAAGTCGGTATTGCGAAGCCCGTAAAAATTATTTTTTGCGTATTCCGCCTCCCCGCAAACCCACGGCGTGCGCGACATTGACTTACACTCATTATCTCTCTTTTTGGGTATTCTTATTTTGACACGAATACGGTATTTGTATCTTAATACGAGTATTTGTATAAATACGGGTATTTGTAACTTAATACGAATACGTTGTATTTTATACGAATACGGTATTCGTATTTCGATACGAATACGAATATATATATTTTGATACATATTTGGTATTGTGTATGTGTATGTTTGTGTATGTGTATTGCTACACACATCTTTTCTACTTGAAAGCTAAGGATATGAATGGAGGATGAGTCATGTAGATGAGTCATGGTTGTGACTCACACATACTTTCCACCTATTCATTTAGGATAAGAGCAAGGGATGAAGAGAGAAAAAGATAAGAATTGATTCATCATCCTTTTGCTCTTTTTTTCTTTCCCCTTTTGGTTAGCTCCCATTTTTTGAAAGGAAAATTAAAAAGAGAGAAAGCTGGAGATATTCTTCACTATATCAAACTTATACTTCATTTCTATCAAGCTTGAGGTGTGAGTAGCTTCACTTGATCACTTGATGTGAAGCTATAGATTGATTCGGATTCTCTCAGATGGATCATTTTCGACGAGAAAGATCGGCGTCCAAGCTCGTTCCCGACGACTTTGTAGCTGTGCTAGAGTCCTTCGAGCGTTGTAGGGGTTTTCCGCAATTGCGCGGACATGCTACAAAGGTAGCTAGCCCCCTAACCTTGCATGTGCAATTTTCAAGTTTAGTGTTTGATATCGATTTTAGGGCATAGGTCGCTGGTGCTTGCTTTAAATTTTTGTTTTTCGCTTCCGTCTTTGCCGCAAGTCTTGCGACGCGAGCACTAGGATCCTTACAAATTATACACGCCATTACTTGGAGCATTGAGTCACCAAGTCTGTTGCAACTCAGCAGAACAGCAAATTCCAACTTTAAAACTCCTTTTCGGTTCTGAAGATCGTCTACACTATATATTCAGACTGATTAGTAGTATACTTGGATGTTTTTGATCTAGCCTAGCTGAGTGCAAATCTGCAAAATAAAAGGATACTAAAATTTTCTGGAGCTGGAAAACTCAACGCCAGAGTCGAAGTTTCACTTTCCACATAAAGTTGCAAAGATTCTTATCAATAGAGATAACACAATTAGAGATGAAAAAGAAATCCTTCAGGATCCTAAAAATTCTTCAGTATGTACAACTGCTACCCAAGCCTCTGATTTTTACTCTTGTATTCTTCCAGCGCCTCCCCCCCCCCCCCCCCCGCCCCCCCCGCACGCCTCTCTTTTTCCGTTTTTTCTTTCTTTCTTTCTTTTTCTACTTATCTTCTTTTGTAATGATGGTTGGTGCAAATGTGCACGAGTCCCATGATTTATATTGCTTCGGTGTATAATTATGTTGTACAATTTTTTGGTATAATAGAATTTCATGGGACGGACTTTTCAAGTCATGCTCTTGTTTAAAAAACCTTTTAAAAATAAATCTCAAGTTACATGGATTATAGGCATAAAACATTTTTTAATACCAATGAGTAATAGTATAGTTGGTATGGGCACTTCTCCTCTCTTGGGGAGAGTGCGGGGTTTAAACCCATAAACCCTAACAGGGGAAGTCACATCAATTTAACGCTTTCATGGAAAATTCGTTGGTCCCTAAATGCGTGGCAAATTCGTTGGTCCATAGGTGCATGTGTGTAGATGTGTTGTGTGCATAAATTCAGTGTAAAAAACATTTTTTAATGATTTTAAATTAAAGTTCCATGATTTCTCAGATCTCTTCCCATCTTAGTTAAGCCCGACCCGGCCGGATTGTCACTTGACTTGGTTTATGAAGCAGAATTAATTGTCTTGTCCTCTCTCTCTCTCTCTACCTGTCTTCCTCCACATGAGGCCTATTTTTCCTCTGTCTAGTCACTTCTTCATCAATTAAAAAATGGTGCATAAAAAGAAGAATTTCTTCATCTTCTTCATTCAACCTGCTATCCTCTGCTCCACATTTTAGAACCCATTAAATAAAATCTAAACCCAGACACCTTCTCTACTCCCTAATCCTTATCAAGTTAACCATGACCGATTCCTTCAATTGAACAGACTGTAATGGGAAAAAAATGATGTTATTTATGTAATTTTCTTCTTCTCCTCTTCTATTTTAAATTAATTAAATGATGATGATGATGATCCACCTATATTGTATAGAGAGCATTTTAAACGAAGAGGAAAAGGATTTGACTCTACGAACAGCAAGTCTACAAAACAAACACGCATAAATTATCATGATTTAATATACACAAGAAATTGTAAACTAGCAAGTCCATAACAGAATGAGACCATTCAAGAAAAAAGAGAAGCGTTGATGAAGTATAGCATATCATGCTAACTCTTTTCATGGCTCAACATCTACTCATTCTTAAAATTCTAACTCTTTTCATGGCTCAGCATCCACTCATTCTCAAAATCCTCCAACTGAGATAAAGAAATGGGATATATATACTGACCTATATATAAGGCTATAATTAATAACCCGTGAAGCCCCAAGCTTTCCCACGTAATTCCACTCTCTCTCTCTCTCTCTCTCTCTCACCCTGTGGATGATTCTCATATAGATGATGTCTCCCGGGGTTTAAGGGAAGGGAGCAAGCACGATATATTGAAGGCATTTTCCGGGCCTTCGTCCCGAGGATTGACCCGACCTTATAAATAACCATCGGCTCGCCTCCTTCTACACGCTGAGCTTTCTCAGCTCTCCCTGCTCGCCTTCGAGCTATCACAAAAACGAGCTTCCTCGGTCTCCCGCCCGCCTCCGAGCCTTCTGCCGGGCTAAGCCTTCCTGGTTATACCGAGCAACCAAGAACGCATAGCCCAACCGTCTCCACCACGGCTCCACGTATCTCGTCAGAAGCGAGATATTTGCCACCCAACATCCTGCGTTCCACGCCGTCGTATCCCCCATTAACGATCGTATCTCGTCATTAATGGAGGAATCCCGTCATTCACATAAACGTAACGTCAAAGGCGTAACTGACGGCGAAGATCTCGCGCCAGCTCGCTTCATGCGACCACTATAAAAAGCTCTCTCCCAGACGACTCAGGTAAGGCATTTTCAATCCACTAAATCGCTACTCTGCTCAAATTTCTCGGCTAACTTGATCGTCGAAGGGTCCACGGTGGTACCACCACCCCGGGACTTCTTTTGCAGATAGCTCGGTTTCACCTCAAAACAAGCCTACTGAGATCTACACGTTTAAGAAGACAACCATCAACACCAATCTCAGCCCTTCTTCAGCGCTCACGATAAATCGAGGACGGAGGACAACATCTGAAGGAGATCAAGGCCTCCATCACTCTCAGATAAATTCTACTCTCTCTCTCTCTCTCTCACGGATATATTGCACTCAATCTCCTATCTTCCATCACCTCCTCGTTTTACCCATCATGCTCATCAACAATTTGTGCCAATAAATTGGAGGATGAAGCGTGGGCTCTTAAAATCATAGAAGACATTCGTGTGATGCCGAGGCTGGGAGACCAATGCCCTTTTTTTTAAACGCACGTACGCAGGGGAGCTCAATGTCAATGGCAGACTCAGACTTTAGCAACTGTGAAGAGGAGGAGGGAGAAGAGAAGAAAACAATGATGGTGAGGACGAGGAGGATGAAGGGTGAGAACAATGAAGGTAATCAGGGGATTTGATTTAGCTTGATTTGTTAAATTAGTTCACGGGTCTTTGATTTCATATGGTTTTCAACAAACAAATCCATGTGTATTCTTGGGCTCTGCGTAAAGTTGTAACCGGCTGTGTAG
Organism: Agapanthus africanus; assembly: GCA_030015575.1. Taxonomy (NCBI): domain Eukaryota; kingdom Viridiplantae; phylum Streptophyta; class Magnoliopsida; order Asparagales; family Amaryllidaceae; genus Agapanthus; species Agapanthus africanus. The sequence continues at coordinate 895,068,503 of JASDDO010000019.1, forward strand.
GTTAAAACAGTGACTATGTTAATCCAATGGCCTACCCTTTTACTCTGTAGGGTGCATTGAAATACCTTAACAAAATGCATCCGAAGATGACATTTAGTACATTCCAAAAGCAAAATTCCAATGAATTTTTATAAAATAATTCATGTTTGGATGGTTCGGATAAGGATAACATTAAAATAAGAGAGAGAGAAAGAGAGATTGATATAATGTTGTCTCATTTCAAGAGAGAGAGAGAGTTTTGGATTAGTAAAAATTGAGTCTTTGCCAATTCTTTGAATCTAATGAATTAGGGATATTTTTGGGTATTTTTACATTGGAATTCTTCATAAAAAATGTTATCCAAACAATCAATTTCTTGGATTGACTCAGTCGGCAAAAAAAGAAATCTAGGCTTTCTATCCATTGAAATATGGGTGTCCATGTATCTTCATTTGTAAAATGAAGTACATCTCATCTGATAAACTTTCTGGGCTATTTTGGAGTAATATAGCCCATTGATTTCTTGAACCAAGAGGCCTGCAATAAATTTACTTCATTTCGTTTTCCCCTAATGATTCATGTTCAAGGTAAGCACCTTATTGGTAATTTTGATCTTCTTTTTCTCTGATTTTCTTATCATTTAAGAAAATTAATTGAATAGCCTCATAAACATGCAAGTTTTTTTTTTCTTTTTTCTCTTTTGCATTAGCACCCACCTTAACTAGGAGAGAAGAAAAAAATTCATAGCACCGAGGGATCAAAATCATGGCGGATGGATAAAGAATTAAAGGAAATAACAATTTAATTTATAAAATCAAACGATCTCCTCGATAATTGAGAATGTATTGATGCCATATCACAAGTACATATCTCAGGCAGGTATCAAGGAAACATAAGCAAAATGAAAATCACATTCGTCTCTGCATATTGAATACAACCATGCCATTCCTTCCAAATAAAATTGAAGACAAATGGTTAGACCTATAAACTATACAACATTTTCTTCTTCTACTTATACTTCTTTTCTTTAACAAATCTTGCAACAGAAACTCCAATCAAAGGTAATAATTAACAGCTAAGTTTAGAGGAACCACAACCTGAATATCCTCCAAGATTCACAACTCCGTCTTCATAGAAACTGAAAAAAAAAGGTCGATAATTAAACAAATACCACTATGTTTCAGAGCAAATTTATGGAGATTTACCATTACCATTCAGCTCTGTTCCAGTGTTAGGAATGTTTGAAATGAGACCCATCCGAATAGCATTCTGGAATTCATTATCCCATAGATTCGGTATCTGAATCACAGAATTTCAAATCGATAAATAAGGCTGAAGGGGGAAAAATGACACTATTTAAAAATGGATCCACTACCTGAGCCACAGGAAAAACTTGATGACAATAGCCAAGGCTTGGTGAACTTCCATATCTTGAATTAAGAATCTAAGCACAGAGAACAGAATAAACAACTAAATTATCAACCATATATAGAGAGTGATGCTGCTCGATCAAATGAATTAATCTTACTTCTTTGGTATATATTTCCTGCATATCCAAGTTCGTCTCTGGGTTCACCACCGCAAGCTTCATTGACAGAAACTGCAGAATAAATTTCTGTTAGGATCATGGTCCCGTATTTTCACAAGTTAGAAAGCCTAGATCCCAAAAATCAACTAAAATTTTACTAAAATAGAACAAAAAAAACGTACCTCCACTTGCCTTTGTAGAGATTGCACATAGTTTATTATCTCGTCAAGCATCACTGCTTTTCCAGTAATCTACAGGTAAAAATTGACCACATTAATGAATAAATAAAAGATCGTAAAAGGAATTTAAAGACCGAATTACCTTATTGCATCCTGGAACAATTTCTTGGAGAAGTTTCATTCTTTCGCTGATCTTTTCCCTTCTCACCTAAGAGAAGATAAAATCAAATTCTACAAACGAAACATAGAGGACCAAAAACAGATTTGAGTATTTGGACAGTTAACTTACCCTTTCGGCGAGACTATGACTGTTGGTGGCTTGCCCTCGTCTGGCTCGGATATGAATGTAATCTTCTTTCTTTCCATCTTTGTCCATTGGACTCTTGCTAGGTTCGGTTGGAACATCCTTTTGCTTTTCACCCTCGACGCTCTACATATCGAGACGAATTATCAAGGGATATAACTATTGGAAGAGCTATTGACGTAAGTTCAATAGCAGGAAAATGAGAAAGGTTACTTACATGATTAACCATAGAAGAACTGGACTGTATATCACATTCTGGAATCCTTTTCCTCTTCATCCCCTTGAGATTTTTCTCGGTCGCATGCTCCATCGTTGAGGGTGAATCTTGAGGACAAAGAGCATTTGCCATTGGGGTTCTATCCGGTGAGCCAAAGGAACTCATGATCTCATCTATTGAGTGTAATTGAGCCCAATCTGTAACCAAGAACTGTTCAGAAGCATTTTCAGAAGAGCAGGCTTCCATTAAAAAAACTGCTCCTCGCTTCCTCACTTCTCTGTTGATATGAGAAATCTCGAAGTCATCAAAATGAAACATATAATTTTCAAATGGGGAAAATGCTCAAAGCTATAGAGAGTAATGTAACCAAGAAAAAAGATGATGTTTAACTAAAGGAGAAGACTTTGACTGGTAATTTCTTGTAGGACTCAACAAGGAACAAATGACAATGGCAGCTTTATAACAGGAGGTTGAAAGCAAAAGTAATTCTTGGCAGCAGAATTGAATAAGCCAGGTCCAGGCTTGTTATCTACAGCTGGGTAACTAAAATTCCCAAGATTTCATCTATTATTATTCTACAGCAAAGTGAGGCAGAGACAATAAAAAGCTAACCTTTAACCAGAGAGCATAAAGGAGGCAAAGAAGAAAAGAATCATAGCTGTGAACAGCTCTATTCATGCTGGTAAAAAAAATTATAAAAAAAATTGATCCTTTTCTATCTATCTAAATGGTAAAGGGTATATACTTCAAATGAGATGCAGAATGATGACGAGTAATAAAAGATGAGGAAGCAAAAACCAAATTAGGGTTCCACCATGAACACTTGTGGCATCAGTTCAACATAATTTTGGAAAGGAAAAAAAACTGAGGTGGGGATATAACTTAACTAGGGCTATAAATGGACCACAAGATAAAAAATTTAAAGCTTTCCAACAACAAAAGAAGGGAGATAAGGGAAATCCCTTCGAATATTTCCTGAAAAGGGTATTTACAAAAACACTTAAAGCATCCAATTCTCATCAACAAGCAAACTTGGGTTCTAATGGAGACAATGGCAGTAAATTATTTATATCTGCCAACAAAATTGTGGTAGTTCTTATTACAGAATCCCTTTGAACAAGGCATAATTGGGTAACTTATCAAACCAACAAAACAACCAAACTTAGCTCTAATTAACACAAATTTAAATTGAAAACAGAGGGAAGCAAATAGAGCTAATTTAAGAAGCATAAAGTCTTCCATCAATTACCTTAAATGGCACCCAGATAAGCACTCAAATTATGAGGCTGAGTAGGGACCAAAATGTGATTCCTCAAGCATTTATATCAACACATAATTTCCAAAGGGCAAGTCACAAGAACAAAAGGCATGAAACCTAGTAAGCATGAAAGTGAAGAGGGAAAAGAGTAATGGGTCTAGGTAATTACCTTTCCAAGATAAAAGCAGCTCAATTTTTTCTTTCTTTCAAATTACTCTTAACCACTACCAACTGCTTCTCTAAGGAACACAATAGTTCTCTATAGCTAAGCTACGCCTTAATAGTTTAATTTAGATCAATTCCTCTGTTTAAAAAAAGGGGAAGGCCTCTCAACACAGCATCTTTGTAATATTTTATTTGCTTTCCTTTAACGGAGCAGGAAGAAGAGGTGCTTCTCTTCAACCCCAAGCTTGTTGAAGGATCTTTTTTTTTTCTTCCATTTTTACTGACACATTGCCAACTCTCTCTACACTCTTATTTTGTCACTGCCAGCCAATCAACAGCTCTCAATTTTTCTCTCTCTAATTCCTCAACACCCTAAACATGTGGAATCTTATGATATCATCTTTCTTTTTACCTTCTTGTCCTGTACATTGCATTGCAGGACAGTGGTTTTGGTGCTAGTAGTCAAAAGAAGGGTCACCATTTTCAGTCAATTAGAATAATAGGTGACATTGGAATTTTAGAATAGAGTTGAGTTTTTATCAATTTCATTGGTAAGGAACAAAATCAAAATTTATAAGTTGCTGTATGAATTATAAGATTATGAAAATATAAAAATGTTTTCTGCATCCTCGATTTGTGTTTTAGATCTTAAGAGATGGTCTAAGATTTAGTAATTGGTGCAGGATTAGCAATGATTGCACCATTTAACAGGAAGATTTGGTAGAGAACAAGACCTACTGTAAGTAGGCACAGTTCCCATAACAAAATATATTTTCTATCTTACCCTTCTCGTTGTTCAAGAGACAAACAAACCGGACCTCACCAGATCTAATATCAAAGTTGTATGGTGTCCAACCGTTTGTATTTTGGATAGAAAGAGTAGATAGTCATGTATCAAAAGATATTGCTCTTGCCCATACTTCTTATATTATAGTCAAATTTTAAGATTGCCTTCATAATTTGGAGCTCCAACCAAATCAGAAACTGATTTGATTTCCATGCACACCTAATCTTACAAGGATCTGCCTCTTACCATCCATCAAGGAACAAACATAATAGATTATGAAGCATCAGCTGCAGTTCCAACTTTACTTTTTCAAAGTATTCATTATTCAATTAAGAAACTTGATTATACCCACAGCACAAGGGGACCCGCAAGTTAAAGAGTTTTCATTCCATTAAACAACTTTTAAGCATAGTATTTTCTTCAGTCAAAATGAAATTCTGAGGCATAAACTAAATGAAAAATACCCCAGTTTTTTGGTATTTCCCACTGTTAATATAGTTATATAGAATGCCATTATTCTTACCTTCTCATTGTAAAAATTTTCGAATGTCGTTCACTGGACACCAACAACTCAATAAGACTAACCAGTTTCGGTATAATCTGCTTGCGGTTAACTGTCGACGATTCTGTAGCCCAAGTTAGCAACTTAATAAATATCCATTTTATAGAATAATGAAAGAAGATCATATTATCTTAAACAAACAAGAGCACATAAGTGACGTTCTCGAGTGCTATCATGAACCCAGCATGCATTACAGACACGCTTGTTCCCGTGAAGAACGACGCGGTCCACAATAGCAATCATGGAAGTTAATCACACAAGGGATCTCAGACACGCTCACCAGTGGTCATGAGAACAAAAACATCAAACTAAGCAACAAGGGGAAACAAATCTTTATTTGATGGGGAGATGAATGGTACATTGCTTTATAACTTTTCCCTTGCTCCCACAAACTTTTGCTGTTTGTTTAAGATATGCTCCCATTCCCTCTCATTCAAGTGTTGAATCATTAAATTAAAGAAAGGGACATCAGCAAAAAGGGTAGAAAGGTTTCAATGCTATGTCATCAATTCATTGTGTGTGCGTGTGTTTTCCCCCTGTACCGCAGTTTATAAATAAGATGAAGTTGATGTACAGATTTGGATTGGTTAATTAGGTTTATATAAATAGAGAATCATCTAAAATATTGTATCTTTTGGATAGCTTATTGCACCAAAGCTTGATTCTTAAAAAAACCAAAAAATAAAAATAAAAATTACATAGAAGGGAGCAATTAAGTAACTAAATGGAATGTATATTCAACACTGAAGAGATCCTAAGTTCTCGTCCAAACTTTTAGTTCTTCTCTTTCTTTTAATATTCTGAGGAATTTCATTAAATTATATGAAAACAAAGGGAAAAGGAGGACTCTATTTTTAAAAGAGAAAATTTTCCACCAGAGGCAAAAAATGAAGAACGAAAAAATGAGCAGATTAATTTCGGGTACCAAGAGGTTTACAAAAATTGGGAATCCAAGAGTAAGTTTTTGCCTATGGGTCACCATTATATTGAATTTACAAGTATGATCAATAACAACTAAGTGGGCTAAAGGAACTTACCAACAAAGGATTCAGAGTGTATTGTATTAATGCTTTGCTTTTGTTAAACCAAATAGTTAGAGTTGATTGGAACTTTATCTTATTAATTTTTCATTCAACAACAAGAACCTAGTTGATTATTACTTTAATAAGAAAAGAGTTTCACGTGGACAGCTACAACTAGCTTTGGGGACTCCTTGAAGTAAATCTCTGAATATTAAATCACACTCAGCATTGCACAAATAGTAACTGCAAAGATGACACAAATAAACACCACTACAATAAAATAACAATTTAAGACTAATCCAGAAATTTATGTAAATGTAGTTAGCCTTGTCTTATGGGTCAGATACTTTCAAACTTTTACTTAGGCTAACCTAATTCACATCCCAAACAATTGATTCAACGGCACTCAAGATTTCAGGCCTCCGAGCGCTATATTTGACTTGGAAAATTTCAAAAGTTCAACGATACTGTGAGCAACAACATCCACCGTCTACAATAGGCGATGGCTCATCTAAAACATCAGCACTCAACTTCTTCCTCCGCAAAGTCCCTCAACATATCACTTTCCTACTCTAAACTATATCTCTCGAAGTCGAACTTAAATAGGGATGTATATTTAGTAGATTGACCTTACAAAGATTTATGATGGCTGTGTTCCCCAATCAAAGGAACCTATCAGCTATCCATAAACCAAGCATTTCCGAGCAGTAGGCACTCAACAGAAAGAATGCTTTCTTATCTTTCTTTTTTCTGAATGTAGGAGAAAGAGTGCAATATCATAGTGTATTGTGTTTGAGATCTATTGATGTGGGTGGTGGTGCAACAATGCTTCCTCATACACCAAGCAATTCATACAATATACTTGCTTTCATTATATTTGGCTATTTCTCTAAAATTAAGTAACGGTTGAAAAAATCTTCATGATCCATGATTGTATCCCAATAAACTAAAATTGGACCAAATTTCAACTTCTGAGAATTCGTGAATGGTGTAGAACATAAATTCACATATACTTTGTTATGTAGTTTCTGTCACATTGGGTAAAAGTTCTTCGGATTTGCGTTATTCCATGACATGCACATAATTACACTTAAAATTATGGCAAGGGAGTTAAAGTCTTTAATTGGATGTTTTAAACAAGTGTTTGCTTTATATGCTTACACGTTTGGCAAAACATGTCATGTTAACTCTTTATCTACTCTTCGAAGTCTAAAAGAATTTGGAGGGATGCTCACTAGACACATGGTTTACCGTAGCATGACCAGAAGGATAAGCCTATTGGACTATTTACTTCTTGATTTGTTGCCATTTCTTATTTTCAAATGCCAAGAAAATGCATATATCTAATTTTTGGAATGCAACAAACATTAGGACACTAGATACTATGTGATCTCTTGAGCACACCGATCACATATCTATTACCATATCAAGATGATATCACCTTTCTAAATTGATATAAACAAATCTTGAAAATATCTCAATTCATAATTAACTCAAGTGAAGGTTTAGATCAAGCAAGCAATCAACCTATATTTAGTCTGAATTTTGAGCTAAAATACATTATCAGTCACATTATATAACAATATATTTATTTATGTAAGTTCAAGGTTTTAGGGCAGGCTCTTCATGCTTGCAATTGCCTTAAGTAAGAGTGTGGCAGAACCCTTGGGCTCAAACGGGCGCAGTAAAGAGTAAAGAGAATATCATAAAGCAATGTTACACAGAACACGGAACGTTTCAGTACGGAGAATGAAAACGGACAGCCTAACACCACTTTTTTGGAATGTGATATATAGGGATAGTCTTCTTCTGTATGTTTACATGGCACGGATACTCATTCGACACATGGTTTACTGTAGCATGACCAGAAGGATAAGCCTATTGGACTATTTACTTCCTGATTCGTTGCTAATTCTTATTTTCAAATACCAAGAAAATGCATATATCTAATTTTTGGAATGCAACAAACATTAGGACACTAGATACTATGTGATCTCTTGAGCACACCGATCACATATCTATTACCATATCAAGATGATATCACCTTTCTAAATTGATATAAACAAATCTTGAAAATATCTCAATTCATAATTAACTCAAGTGAAGGTTTAGATCAAGCAAGCAATCAACCTATATTTAGTCTGAATTTTGAGCTAAAATACATTATCAGTCACATTATATAACAATATATTTATTTATGTAAGTTCAAGGTTTTAGGGCAGGCTCTTTATGCTTGCAATTGCCTTAATTAGTGGTGTGGCAGCACCCTTGGACTAAAATAGGCACACTAAAGAGGAAAGAGAATAGCATAGAGCAATGTTACACAGAAAGCGGAACGTTTCGGTACGGAGAACGAACACGGACTGCTTAACACCACTTTTTTGGAATGTGATATATAGGGATAGTCTTCTTCTGTATGCTTACACGGCATGGAAAACATAACTCTAGCATGTGGAGTGTTTTTAGATCGTTTTTATGTGTGTGTAATATGGAAATATATAATTTGATTTCTTTTGCCATATAAATTTAAATTCTTGAAAAAGCTAAATATTTGCGCATAACAACTCATCAACCTTCAAAGTTCAAACCTGGTACAAGAAATTTCAACATACTCAATGCAAACCCCTTCATGGAAACCCTAATTCCGTGAAGAAAGGGCCAAATTTGGCCGAAATTGGATGCCAGACGAACCAATTCCAAAACACTAAACCCTAATCGAGGAGGTAAAAAGATCTCACCTTTATTCAGCCATTGATTCTTGCCCACTGCGATTGGGAGAAAAAAGAAATGGTGAGATTACCTCCATTGGATTTGTCCTTAGATTGCAAAATTTTGGGGTTCGGTCCTCTACTGGGGAAATTAGGATTGGTTTTTTTTTTCCCTTGAGATGTTTGAGGAGCGCGGGATTTTTTTAATATTTATTTATTTATTTTTGGATAAAAAAATGTTAAGGTTATAAGTGAAATTTATCCTTATCATGATGCTAAAGGATGCTAAAAGGAAAGGGACTCCAACTTTAAATTTGCTTGATGGTATAATTCTTTTATTTTTCAAATAAAATCAATTAAAAAACCCACAAAAATCCAATCAAGTTCAATAACATCAACTAACTCTATCTCTCTCGTAAAAATTGTAACTAACAACGTCTTTCCCCTCTTTTCCCTCTCTCTCAACCCAACTATTACATCTTCTCTACGATCATTTCTTTAAAAAAAATTAAAGAGAAGAAAACAAAGTTGAAAATAATATGGGGATATAGAAGCACATTACTTGCTAATTATTGGTAACTCATGTTATCATGTATTTTAATGCCTAGTTCATGTGATTAGATGCCGATAACATATTTTCCTTTAAACGGATAAGGTCATTAAAAGAAAAAAAAATGAATATGATTATTAAATTTAGAATATGAAGATATGCTATCATATTTAACTATGCATTTAACCGATTAACATTATATTTTAATATACGTGCATCGCACGTGCAAAATATTAGTATAACTTGAACATATAGGAGTTGAGTTACTTGGCAATTCCAATTTTTAAAAACAAATTTAGAAAAGGAAAAAAACTGTATTCCCATAGTTGTTATGAGGTGTCATTTATTAATGGCTAAATGGCAGAAAATGCCCTTAATATTTACCCAAATAGCAGGAAATACCCCTGACCTTAAAAAAACCCGCACCTTGCCCCGTCAACTTTAATTGATTCCCAAAATGCCCTTCATTTAAATATTTAATCAAAATATTCATCAAGTTTTTGGAAATACCCCCTAAAATTCTATGCAAATTTGATGTACTCCTCATTATTCTTCGATATTACCTATGTCTTCCAAAATTCTTTAAGTTTTTTTTTTTAAAATGCAACATCATTAAATGGTTAATTTTGATATAATTCGATAAAGAGAAGTGCAAATATCCTCACAATCCTTTCTTATACCTTACATGCTTTCAAATTCCTAAAAAAATTACTTGATCGAGTTAAGTTTTCTTATAACATTTGATTGATTTAGGTATTCTATTCTGTAAGCGTTGATTGATTTGGTTTTTTTATATTAGGATTTGCATAATTCTAAGGTTATTTTGAGCTGGATTTTTCTAAAATTTAGTTTTTTTTAAAAATTAGGGTTTCCTAATTTGGAAGTAAAGAGAAAAGAAGTATCAAATAACTTATGAGAACAAAGAGGAAAAGAGGAGAAGTAGAATGAATGAGACTAAGAGATGAGAAGAAAGAAGCTGAAGATGGGTTTTGTCGGGTTATAATGAAGAAGATGATGATAACGATGATGATGAGTGTCACGCCCCGCTTCCAAAGAAACGGGAGCAGAGACGCGACGAGAACCGCAACATAACTATACCGATAAGGAGATTCTCCTTGATACAGTTACGCTAAGTGTTTAGTAAAACAGGAGTATACAAAAATGCAAGTTAAATAAAAGAAACTTTATTCATTAACCAACATTTATTACAAACGATAACTCAAAGTTTATCATGTCATAAACTAAGACAGAAAATAAAGCAAGCCTTAAAACTGGTGGGTGAATAAGTAAATAAGGAAGACTAAAACCCTAATAGTGGGTCGAAAGGGGAATATAATCTTCCTTTGTTGCTTCAATCTCTGTCGTTCTGTCATGCTCTTCTCCAATCTTTAACGGACATTTTGGGGAAAATAAGGAAAAAGAAACGTCTGTCAGCGAGTTAAACTCGAGTAGAATTTTCAAGGGGGTATGTCATGCCCCGCTTCCCGGTATACAGTCAGGAGACATGATTAGGCTCGCGACGTATTTAAGTAAACACGTTAAGCCTAAATAAGCAATATAATATAAATGTACCCAAGAAAGACATGAGATGTAAATGAACAACAACTTTTTATTTATTAAATATTTTTTACAATACAACTGAAAAGTAAATACAATATGGAAAGTAATGCCTAAACAATGGCATGAACTGAAAGTAAAAGTATATATAAGTGACTAGAGCTCCGGGTCCTCGATAAACTACTCCAAATCTTCTGAGCTGAGCTCGATCTCTAGAGAGTCGGGTCCTCCTGACAACATTCCAAAGAAAGAAAAAAAAATGAATGTCGTCAGCGAACAATCGCTCGGTAAGTCCCAAAGAGAGATAAAAATAGAATGAATAGGTAAAGAGAATATATCTGGTATAATGTATGATTATTATGTTAACGCTGTTATTTGTAGTTTGGTACAGAATATGCCAGTGTATACAAGAGGAGTTCAACTATTCCGTTGACTAAGGTATACGGAGCACAAGTAACCGTTAAGCCACAGGACAACAGCAACAGATATTCCGCTTAGATGTATTAAAGTGACCATCATCGTGCCACTTTTAACACATTCCGTACCAATTTACCCCTTAATAAAACCCCGTAATATTTATTGTATTGTTTATAGTTGTAAGACTTGCCGAAATCATGATATCAATTGCTCATGTAAACGGATAAGGATGTAAACTGATAGTCATGTAATCAAGTCAATGTATATCCATGGTTCGGTCAGTTCAAGTTATGTTGATATTTGATAGTATTCAGTATATATGAATTCATGATATATTGGAGTTATATTTGAAGTGTATGTAAATTGGAATTGTATTCAGATTAGACTGAGACTCTGTCTGAATCAGACACTTAAACAGAATTTGATTCCTCAATTAGGTTTCGGAGTTATCGGTAACTGCTACACATGGACGGCAGGATTTGTGACTTTTTCCAAGCCAATTATTATTGATAACCCCATTTTAGTTTCCTACCTAAAATAATCAAGCACCCACTGTCTCCGCCCCCCTGAGGCTCAAGAGAATTGGTCCCGCTTAAACCTATATTTACTAGGGTCCTTATTGTAAATTAATAAATTTGAGGGGGTTTATGAAAATAGTTTTGATAAACTTTCAAAGTAAACCACAAGCATTTATTTATCGTATTTAGGATTTTTATGGATGTAGTTTTTAAAAGTGAAGTATTCTAATAATTATAAACCTAGATTGAATAGTATAGGGTATTTTAGTGTAAATTGAAATTGTATGGATTTGTGATGGTATATTCATGAAATTTATGATTCCTTTGTTTAGAAAATATGGAATTTATTATATATTTAAAATAGATATTTTGACTATATATATATAATTATTAAAAAGAGAATTTATTTATTAAATAGAAAATCACATTATTCTTAAAAATTGTATTAAAAATTTCATTGAGATCGGATGCTCCATGAGGAGGTCTGCATCTCACTCTACTAGTCCCGAGAATGTATGATAACCCGCACCATCCAAATCAGGTTCCCCAAAATGGGCTGTAGAGGCTTATTTGCAGAGAATTTAATTAAAACAATTTTAAAGAATACGGTTTTATTAGTTTAAGGTATTTTATTGTAAAATTGTATTTATCCCACAAAATATTGTTCCAAAAGTCATCTTGCTATGCCATGATGAGTGTTGTGATAAGTTATGTCATTTCCTCGTGAGTTTTCTAAAGGTAATATGAGTAAATATGATGAAATGATACCGTAAGTAAACTTTGTGGTATTTAACCGTAAAATTGAAATAAAAGTTGTATAACATTGTATTTTGAATTGAAACTTGTTCTACATTTTAATTTTAAGATTACTAAACAAGATGTAATAATATGAATATTTGGTTATTAAGAAAAGTTGTGTTTTTAACAAAATTAGAATCGGAAGTCGGAATAACTCCGCTTACGATTAGTTTTGAGAAGAGAATTCTTTTAATAGGGAAGAGAGGAGAGGAGAGGGGACTTACTAGATTAGATGAGAGAGGAGAGGAGAGGGGACTTACTAGATTAGATGAGAGAGGGGAGGTAGAGCAAGCGTTTTAGAGCTTCGTGGAGTCGCGGTGTCGCCGGATTTGTCCCGAGTCGTCGCCGGAAGATGGCCTTGGGCTAACTCCACTTGTACAATTAATTTGACTTGGAAAAATTTGAGAGTTTTGACAATGAATTTCAGAATAGAGAGGGCTAGGTATGGGATAGTATTTATAAGACAGAATTAGGGTTTATAAAATTAAAAATGAGAATTAAAATGCATTAAAACAATGGTTTAATGGTGATTTTTAATACTCTGGTTAATTGCAGGAAAAACAAATAGAAGAGGATTAGTGGGGGGAGGCCGAGGGGTGTTGGGGGAAAATTTGGGAGCATTCCCCACGGGGGGCTCGGCGGCGCCGGTCTGGGGCTCCATCTCGCCGGCCATTAGGTGGGTGTGGGGCTCTGGATCGATGCCACGTGTTCTCGGCTGTTCATATGTTATTTTCAACATGTTTGATTTTAGTGACTTTTTATTTTTACGTATATTGCATGTGTAAACTTTTTGGCTTCCAAAAAAGTTTAAAAGAAAAATCATTAAAGATAATATGTGGCTGGAGGGATTTGAACACAGGGGCTATGTTCACAGCAGTACAAGGCTTTATCAATGAGCTACAAGTTGTTTCTTGCTGTTCTAAAACAAACTAAATACTTATAGCATACTTAGGGTTGCAAATACTTCATTTAGTACTTTAACTTTAAACAAATTTCTGTACATTAAAAACAGAGTCGTTACATTCTACCCTCCTTACAAAAATTTCGTCCTCAAATTTTATAAATATTTAAGGACTAATTTACAAACAAGTAAGGGTAACTTGCACGCATGTCGTCTTCTCTTTTCCATGTTGATTCTCCTGATGAGTCTTTTCTCTACATCACTCAAACCAAGTTTACTTCCTTATTTCGAAGTGACTTTACCTTTCTGTCCAGGATTTCAACGGGTTGTTGCTCACAAGATAAGTCTGTCTGTACAGTGAGCTCGGAGTGATCAAGGATATGGCTGGGGTCGCTCACATTTCTTCGGAATTGGGATATGTGGAACACGTTGTGCACTCCTTCCAATGAGGGTGGAAGTACCAAGTGATATGCCACTTCTCCGACTCGTTCGAGTATGTCGAACGGTCCAATATATCTCGGACTAAGCTTACCCCTCTTTCCAAAACGAATCACTCCACGGTTTGGAGAGATCTTTAGAAAGACATGATTGCCCGGTTGGAACTCCAAATGTCGGTGCTTTACATCAGCCCAATGCTTCTGTCAGTCTTGGGCTATGCACATTGGTTCCCTGATAGTGCGAACTACATCTACAGTCGCCACTATCATCTCAGGTCTAAGGAGTTCCCTATTTCAATGTCGTCCCAACTTAATGGTGAACAACATTTCCTTCCATAGAGCGCTGCAAACGGTGCCATTCTAATATTCGCTTGGTAGCTGTTGTTGTATGAAAACTCCATAAGATATAGGTGATCTTCCCACGATCCTCCAAAGTCTAGCATACAAGCTCTTAGCAAATCTTCAAGGATCTGAATTGTTCGTTCAGACTTTCTATCTGTTTGTGGATGGTAAGCTGTACTAAAGTTCAGACTCGTTCCCAAGCTAGCTTGCAAACTCTGCCAAAACTGCGATCGGAATCTGGTGTCACGATTGGAGACAATCCAAACCGGTACTCCATATAATCTTACGATTTCCTGCATGAGTTCATGGGTATCAGAGATAGTACACATTGAAGAGTTTAAATCTTACTTAGATTCAAACTCCATGTATTTCTTTGCTAGTGTCTCGGTAGATTGGCCAACTCGAAAGGGAATAAAATGAGCTGACTTTGTGAGTCGATCCACAATAACCCATACTGCATCGTTACCTTTCGTGCTGCGAGGAAGTGCAGTCATGAAGTCCATGGTGATGTGTTGCCACTTCCATTCTGGAATAGATAACGGTTGAAGTAGACCAGCAGTCCTGTGATGTTCAGCTTTTACTTGCTGACACACCAAGAATTTGGCTACGCTTTTGACTACTTCACGCTTCATTCCATGCCACCAGTAATGTTGACGTAAATCTTTGTACATTTTTGTACCACTAGGATGTACCGAGTATGGGGAGTTGTGAGCTTTGTTCCCCTCCGAACGGCGGCCGAGACATGGGCTGTCTTGCCTGAGGTTCGGGGCAGATGCTAATTGGTGCTATTCGTCCACCTCTCCGAAGATGCCAAGTTAATTTATGGCATCGTGTATCGGAGGTTTAGACGGATGCGGCCGATATAGCAGACTTCGTCAGATTCCCCCTCGCTTGAGGGGTTTTTGATTGTGGGGACGCTCTTCCCTACAGGCGTAAGCCCCTGCAGTTAATTACGCTACCGCATCGCGGTAACAACTTTCTCCTTCTCCAGCTGGTGACTTCGTGTCGTAGGTGTTTGTTTTGTTTGTGGTTGCCCGTGGATTGTATACGGAGACTGATTTATGTCGTCGCCCGTAGGACGTGGATTAGTCCAAATCCGTATTTTCTTAGACTTGGGTTTGGGGTTTTGGTTTAAGGATACGTTAGCCATATTTGAGGCTAAGATCAACTTAAACATTTGTTAAGGATACGTTAGTCCAGTTTAAGACTAAGATCGACTTAACGGGATCGTTTAGATCCGACAAAAGAGCGTTTGGGGGCTCGATTGTTCCAGTTTAGGTACATAGTGGTCCATTGAATGTATGGCCGTCGGGACCCGTCACCTCACTGACGTCGTTGAAAGATTACAACGACAGATGTCAGAGGAGTTCAGAGATGTACCCTTGAACCAGAGTTGTTTGGAGGATCTATAGTCCAATTTGGGACTAAAGTCTGTTTTGAAAGTTTTGGTTTAAGGATGCGTTAGCCATATTTGAGGCTAAGATCAACTTAAACATTTGTTAAGGATACGTTAGCCTAATTTGAGACTAAGATCGACTTAACAGGATCATTTAGATCCGACAAAAGAGCATTTGGGCTCTATTGTTCCAGTTTAGGGACAAGGTGGTCCATCGCCAGTTTAGGGACGTGGTGGTCCAAGTTCCAGTTTAGGGACGTGGTGGTCCAAGTTCCAGTTTAGGGACGTGGTGGTCCATTTAACATATGGCTGTCGGGACCCGTCACCTCTCTGACGACGTTGAAGGATTATAACGACAAATATCAGAGGAGTTCAGAGATGTACCCTTGAACCAATGAGTTGGTTGAAAGAGCAGATGTGCTCAGTTCAAGATGATTTGAGGACTTATGGCCAGTTTGGGCTAAGTCCAATTATGTTTGAAATATTGGCCCTTGTTGGCTCATTGAAGGAGAGGCTTTGCCTCTAGAAACTTAGCCAATTGGGCTAAAGCTAGTGTTAAACACTAAAGACCAACAGTGTTGAACACTGGAATTAAGATTAGCAAGTTAGTGTTTAACACTAAAAGATAATCAGTGTTAAACACTAGCAACGGGGCTTTCAAATTAGTGGTAAACACTAAAGCAAATCAGCAGTGTTAAACACTGGTAGTATAGATTTCAAATTAGTGTTAAACACTAAAGCAACCAGTGTTAAACACCGGGAACAGATTTTTCACATTAGTGTTAATCACTAAGAAAATCAGTGTTAAACACTGCAAATAGAGTTTTCCAAATTAGTGTTAAACACTAAGAAAATCAGTGTTAAACACTGCAGATAGAGTTTTCCAATTAGTGTTAAACACTAAGGAGGGAGGGGTCACGTGCGGACACGTGAGAGCGCCCTGATTTCCCTTATTTTATTCTGCAGGTAAGTGTTTAACACTTTTAATTTCCTGGCCATCACGTGTGAGCACGTGATAGGCATCCATCCATTCGATATTAAAGGGATTCGTTAGGGGTCACGTGGGGACACGTGAGGGCGCCCTAAATGTGGAGCCAGATCTCTTTTTGGTTTATCCTCAAATCTGCGAATAAGTGTTAAACACTTTTATTTTTTTAATAGAGCATCACGTGTTGGCACGTGATGGAGATCTGTGCGCCAATTGTTAAAGCATTTGCTGAGGGGTCACGTGATAACACGTGAGAGCGCCCAAAGCTTTCATTTCCTTTGCTTTTTCTTTCTGCGTTTTGGGAGTCACGTGGGAGCACGCGAGGTGATGCTTCAAAGTTCTTTGCAGGGGATCTTTTCAAGGGTCACGTGGGGGCACGTGACCCTAGTTCTTTTCATGAACAGAGATCTTTTAAGAATTGAATTCTCTGTAGGGTTAAGCCCTAATTATGATTTTGGAGGAATTAAATTCCTATTTGTGAAAGAATTAAATTCTTATTTAGGATAAAACCTTGATTTCTTTTCAAAGGAATTAAATTCCCAGATATGTAAAAGAATTAAATTCTTGATTAGGGTTAAACCCTAGTTTTGTTTTAGGAGAATTAAATTCTTAAAACTCAATTCCCCTTCTAAGTTTAGGATCTGCATGGCAGGATCTCGACCCGATGAGAATTAAATTCTCAACTTATGGGGAGATGTACTCTGTGCAGATCTTCAACCAGAAGAAGAACTAAGTTCTTTTTTGTATAAGAGTTAAACTCTTGGATTTTTGAGAATTAAATTCTCTGTTCGAAGTTTTGATTCCCTTTCTTTTCTCACCTAGGGTTTTCTTTTATTGAGAATTAAATTCTCCTTTCTTTTCTTCCCTCTTGAGAATTAAATTCTCCTCTCTCTGTTTTTCTCTCCAAAAAGAAGGTAGATCCCCCTTTTCTTTTCTTGGCTCCTATTTATAGGAGAAGGAAAAGAATCAATTTGTTCAATGAATCTTTCATTGAAAGATTTTAATTGATTTCATGATTGATATAATCCTTTAGATCATTCAGTGAATTTTATTCACCGTTGGATTTTAAATCCAAAGATATTCTGTTTGTTATTTTCGGTAAGATTTAGGGGAAATCTTTCCTTGTCCAAGATTTTTCCATAAATTGGTGATTTTTAATCACCCTTGGATCTTTAATCCAACGGTCCCCATAATCCTTTTCCATTTGGAAAGATTTAGAAGCTTTTAGAATTTAAATTCTATTTCGAAAGATTTAAATAATCTTTTTCAGAATTTTAATTCTGTTGAACAACAAGGCTTTTACAGCCAGTCACGTGTTGCCACGTGACCCCCAATTGAGTCCTTTTCTCAGTGTTTACTTACGCTTCAGTTGTAACCATCACGTGTAAACACGTGATCATTTGTTACGTGTGAGCACGTGACACCTCATTGAGATATTTCCTTCAGCTGTTTGTTTACGCTTCAGTTTTAACCATCACGTGTCAACACTTGACCATTGGTCACGTGTGAGCACGTGATTCCTGATTTTTAATCAGGGAACAGATTTTAGAATTTAATTCTATTCATTATTTTAGAGGCCTTAAGAGCCCATCACGTGTCTGCACGTGATGCCCCATTGGGGTCTTTTCTGAGTTTTTATTATGTCTTTTAACTCCTCCAGCGGGTTCTTAAAGGTCCATCACGTGTGGACACGTGATACCTCATAACTTTTGCTCCCGGATGAATTATGGGGCCCATAATATATCAAATCGAAGGGTTTTTCGAGATGCTTACAATACCATCATAATTTATCTGTTTCTCATTTGGGAGTTTGTCAAAAAACAGCCCGAAAGATACTGGTTCACATTTCCTTAAGCGTATCGCTGCCATTTGATACCTTGGACTCTTCTGCGCAGAAATTTTTGGCGGGAACAAGCTTCTTTCATTAACTCTTTCCGAACAGGACCTTGTGGTACCCACAATCTACTTTCGTATCTCAATGATCCGTCTTTGTGGATGATGAAGTCTGTTCAAAGTCCACTTTCTGCTTATTCTCTGATCTTTTGCAACTTAGCATCACTTGCTTGAACTTCTTTGATCTGATTGACAATTGTAGACTGAACTTGTAAGTTCATCAAACTTGAAGCGTTACCTGGCATGACCACTTCTATGTCCATCCGGTGCAAATCTTGTTGTATCTTCCACTGTGCGATGAGATTCATTGATAGTGGTTGGCGACTAAGTGTATCAGGAACTACATTCACCTTCCCTGGATGATATTGTAGGTTGATGTTGAAGTCCGCCATAAGTTCTAACCATCTTCTCTGCCGCATATTTAGCTCTTTCTGAGTAAACACATACTTCAGACTTTTGTGGTCTGTGTATATATCTACCCATTCTCCAAGAAGATAATGATGCCAAATCTTCAGTGCAAATATAACAGCTGCCAACTCTAGGTCATGCGTTGGATAATTGCGCTCATGAATCTTCAACCATCTTGATGCATAAGCTACAACTTTACCATGCTGGTGTAAAACACTTCCTAATCCTTAACCGGATGCATCGCAATGCACTACGAAACCTCCAGATTGGTCCGGTATTACGATAATAGGTGTTGTTATCAATCTTGACTTGACTTCTATAAAAGCTTATTCATATGCTTCTGACCACACGAATTCTTCATCTTTATGTGTGAGCTTGGTCAGGGGTGTTGCAATCTTCGAAAAGCTTTCTATGAATCTTCGGTAGTATTCCGCTAATCCCAAGAAACTTCGAATGTCCTTCACTATCTTTGGTGTCGGCCATTCGCTTACTGTTGATACTTTAGCTGGATCTACAGAGATTCCTTCACCTGAAACGATATGTCCAAGAAATCCGACTTGTTCTAGCCAAAACCCGCACTTGCTGTACTTGGCATAGAGTTGATACTCTCGCAAAGTCTCCAGGACAATTAGTAAATGTTCAGCGTGCTCTTTTCGATTCTTAGAATACATCAGGTTGTCGTCGATGAATATGATAATAAACCTGTCTAGGTATTCTCGGAAAACCCGGTTCATCAGATTCATGAATATGGCTGGTGCATTGGTCATTCCAAATGGCATCATGAGAAACTCATAATGTCCATAGCGAGTCCTGAATGCCGTCTTCGGAATATCAGACTCTTTGACCTTCACCTGATGATAAGCCGAACGAAGATCTAACTTTGAGAAAATGCAAAACCCACTTAGCTGATCGAACAGATCGTTGATTCGTGGTAGTGGATACTTGTTCTTTATCATGACTTCGTTTAGAGCTCGGTAGTCATTGCACATTCTGTATGAACCTTCCTTCTTCTTCACAAGCAAAACCGGAGATCCCCAATTTAAAGTGCTGGGATGAATCCATCCTTTCTTCAGAAGTTCATCCAATTGAGTGCGGATCTCCTTCAAATCTTCAGAGCTTAATCAGTATGGTGCTTTGATCACCGGTTGTGCCCCAGGCACTAAATCAATTCCAAATTCAAGAGCTCGATTAGGAGGAAAACCTGATGTCTTCAGGAAATACATTATCGAACTCTCGAACTACTTCTGGCTTATCTTCTCCCGCCTTTAGAGTTGCAATCACGGCCTTCTTCGGTTTTGCTTTATATGTGCCAGGCTCCAGGGTACGGTCTCCACTTTTGAAATAAAAGACCGGATACTCTGGAATCTTGAACACTACCTTCCTTTCATGACAGTCGATGGTAGCGTAAAAAGTTCCTAGCCAATCCATATCTAAAACTACATCGAAGTTCGTTATGTCCAGCACCTTGAAGTCAGCATAAAATTCTCTACTGCAGACGACCACTGGACACAGGTCGTATCCCATTGTTGCTGTTAGAACGTCATTCCCTGAACTGACATTCCAGCTGGATACAAGTGGTTTGACTAGAATCGTATCAGTTCTGACGAACCGTTGCGACATAAAGCAATGAGATGCTCCGGTATCGAAGAGTGCTAGTGCAGGAAGTGAGGCTACTAAGATTGTACCTAAGTTGTGCAAAATATGTTTAGGTATATGATAAAATATTTGATATGTATAAGGATTGAAAGAAAGTTTGAAAGAAAAGGAGTTACCAGTGATGACTTGGCCAATGGCTTCAGCTTCTTTCACAGTCATTATGAAAGCCTGTTGCCTCGGTACATTCCTCCTTGCTGGAGGAGCATTCCTCTGTCCCTTCCTCTGTCCTTGAGGTAGATTCCTTTATGCTTGATGGAACTGACGAGGAGGAGGTGCAGTAGGTCAACGAGGAGCTACAGCTAGGAGAGTAAGACGTGGTGCAAGTGCCTGGATAGCTGGCCGCTGCGGATAGGTGATTGCTGGTCTGGTTGCAGGATTTGGATTTAATCTACGAGGACAAGATCCAATATCATGTGTGGATAAGCCACAAACTAAGCAAAGGTGATTAGCACGCCTGCAATCCTTCGCCAGGTGTCCATTCCTTTTGCAGTAGGTGCAAAAGTCTGATCTGGGCCGGTTGAAAGGTACTCCCGATATCCTGGGTACAAAAGGTGGCCTGAAAGAGGCTCCTCCTGCTATCTGAGTAGCAGGGCGCTTCATACCGGCAGATTGAGGTCCGCCCTTCTTCTTCACCACTGCCTCATATCGACGGGTAGCCTTCAGAGCTTGGTCATGGGTTGGGAAATCCCCTGTAGCAGCTTGGATCTCCTGGTCCAACCCCTGCTGAAATCTTCTGGCCCCGATCTCAGCAGTCGGTATGAGATATGCTGCGAATCTGTTACGGTCTTGTGTTAGCTGTGTAGTATGTGATATCAGAGAATTCGAATATTTGAGACATATTTTACCTTCTCAATATAGTGAACTCAGCATCATACTCATCCACGGATTTGCTCCACATAGAGCTTTGTTATAGGTGGATGAATTGTTGCTCCATGTCAAATCGGGCAGTCTCAGGAAAATATTTCGCGTCGGACATGTCATGAAAAGTATTCCATTCGATCAGCTGAGTAAGACGGCTTTCTTCCGCCTTCCACCATATTCGGGTGTTATCCGTGAGTTGTAGCTTCGCAACCCTTACCCAAGCAATGTCTGGCATTTGTGCTGCTGCCAGATCGTCCTCAATGGATTGAGTCCATTCTTCAGCTTCCAGAGGGCTCTCTTTCTCAGAAAATTGCTTAGGATGCAGTGCCCGAAATTGTTTCACTCCAGGTGCTTTAGCTTCTAGGCAGTTCATTAGGATAGCAGTCTGCTGCTGCTATCCTTCCAAGAAGCTCTTTATTGCCTCGAGCAGTACCGTCTGCTCATTGATTGGAGCTACAACGGTAGGCGTAAGTGGAAGAGGTGGTGGTGTGGTGTTGCCGTTCACGTTGGTGCTAGTATTGTTCGGAGAATCCATAACCTTGAAAGAAAAAAAGAGTTAGGATAGATTCAAGGAATATGAAATATAAAGAATGTTTAGTTGCCGAGTCTTATAATTCTTGTGTTATATTGCTTAGGTTTCCATGCAGAATTTACCTGCATGGGCCGCCAACAAAACCTGTCACACCCCGCTTCCCGATGTACAGTCAGGAGACGTGATTAGGCCCACGGCGTATTTACTTAGAAATAAACACGTTAAGCATAAATAATCAATATAATATAAATGTACACAAGAAAAACATGAGATGTAAATGAACAACAACTTTTTATTTATTAAATATTCTTTACAATACAACTGAAAAGTAAATACAATGTAGAAAGCAATGCCTAAACAATGGCATGAACTGAAAGTAAAAGCATATACAAGTGACTAGAGTTCCGGGTCCTCGATGAACTGCTCCAAATCTTCTGAGCTGGGCTCAATATCTAGAGAGTTGGGTCCTCCTGACAACATTCCCAAGAAAGAATAGAAAAGGAATGTCGTCAGCGAACAATCGCTCGGTAAGTCCCAAAAAGAGATAGAAATAGACTGATCAGGTAAAGAGAATATATCTGGTATAATTTATGATTGTTATGTTAACGTTGTTATTTGTAGCTTGGTACAGACTATGCCAGTGTATACGAGAGGAGTCCAACTATTCCGTGGACTAAGGTATATGGAGCACAAGGAATCGTTAAGCCATAGGACAAAAACAACGGATATTCAGGTTATGTGTTTTAAAGTGACCATCATCATGCCACTTTTAACACATTCTGTACCAATCTACCTCTTAAAAAAACCCATAATGTTTATTGTATTGTTTATAGCTGTAAGACTTGCCGAAACCATGATATCAATTGCTCATGTAAACGGATAAGGATGTAAATGGATAGTCATGTAATCAAGTCAATGTATATCCATGGTTCGGTCAGTTCAAGTCATGTTGATATTTGATAGTATTCAGTATATATAGATTCATGATGTATTGGAGTTATATTTGAAGTGTATATAGATTGGAATTGTATTCAGATTAGACTGGGACTCTGTCCGAGTCAGACACTTAAACAGAATTTAATTCCTGAAATAGATTTTGGGGTTATCGGTAACTGCTGCACATGGACGGCAGGATTTATAACTTTTTCCAAACCAATTACCATTGATAACCCCGTTTTAGTTTCCTACCTTAAATAGGCAAACACCCACTTTCTCTGGCTCCCTGAGGCTCAAGAGAATTGGTCCCGCTTAAACCTATATTTACTAAGGTCCTTATTGTAAATTAATAATCTTGAGGGAGTTTTATGAAAAATAGTTTTGATAAACTTTTAAAGTAAACCTCAAGCATTTATTTATCGTGTTTAGGGTTTTCATGGATGTAGTTTTTAAAAGTGAAGTATTCTAATGATTATAAACCTAGATTGAACAGTATAGCGTATTTTAGTGTAAATTGGAATTGTATGGATTTGTGATGGTATATTCATGAAATTTGTGATTCCTTTGTTTAGAAAACATAGAATTTATTATATATTTACAATAGATATTTTGACTATATATAATTATTAAAAAGGGAATTTATTTATTAAATAGAAAATCACATTATTCTTAAAAATTGTATTAAAAATTCTATCGAGATCAGATGTTCCGTGAGGAGGTCTGCATCTCACTCTACTAGTCCCGAGAATGTGCGATAACCCACACCATCCAAATCAGGTTCCCCAAAATGGGTTGTAGAGGCTTATTCGCATGGAATTTAATTAAAACAATCTTAAAGAATACGGCTTTATTAGTTTAAAGTATTTTATTGTAAAATAGTATTTATCCCACAAAATATTGTTTCAAAAGCCATCGTGATATGCCATGATGAGTGTTGTGATGAGGTAGGTCATTATCTCGTGAGTTTTCTAAAGGTAATATGAGTAAATATGATGAAACGATGCCGTAAGTAAACTTTGTGGTATTTAACCGTAAAATTGAAATAAAAGTTGTATAATATTGTATTTTGAATTGAAACTTATTCTACATGTTAGTTTTAAGATTACTAAACAAGATGTAATAATATGGATGTTTGGTTATTAAGAAAAGTTGTGTTTTAAACAAAATTAGAATCGGAAGTCGGAATAACTCCGCTTCCGATGAGTTTTGAGAAGAGAATTCTTTTAATAGGAAAGAGAGGAGTGGAGAGGGGATTTACTGGTTTAGATGAGAGAAGGGAGGTAGTGAAAGCGTTTGAGAGCTTCGTGGAGTCGCGGTGTCGCTGGATTTGTCCCGAATCATCGCCGGAAGATGATCTTAGGCTAACTCCACTTATACAATTAATTTAACTTGGAAAAATTTGAGAGTTTTGACAATGGATTTCAGAATAGAGAGGGCTAGGTATGGGGTGGTATTTATAGAATAGAATTAGGGTTTATAGAATTAAAAATGAGAATTAAAATGCATTAAAATATTGGTTTAATGGTGATTTTTAATCCTCTGGTTAATTGCAGAAAAAACAAACAGAAGAGGAATAGTGGGGGAGGCCAAGGGGTGTTGGGAAAAAATTTGGGAGCATTCCCTACGGGGGGGCCCGGCGGCGCCGGTCTAGGGCTCCATCTCACCGACCATTAGGTGGGTGTGGGGATCTGGATCGATGCTACGTGTTCTCGGCTGTTCATATGTTATTTTCCACATATTTTATTTTAGTGACTTTTCATTTTTACGTGTATTGCACGTGTAAAATTTTGGGCTTCCAAAAAAGTTTAAAAGAAAAATCATTAAAAATAATATATGGTTGGAGGGATTTGAACACAGGGGCTACGTCACAGCAGTGCATGGCTTTACCAATGAGCTACAAGTTGTTTCTTGCTGTTCTAAAACAAACTAAATACTTTTAGCATACTCAGGGTTGCTAATACTCCATTTAGTACTTTAACTTTAAACAAATTTCTATACATTAAAAATAGAGTCGTTATATCCTATCCTCCTTACAAAAATTTCGTCCTCAAAATTTACAAATATTTAAGGATTAATTTACAAACAAGTAAGGGTAACTTGCATGCATGTCGTCTTCTCTTTCCCACCTTGATTCTCCTGGTGAGTTTTTCCTCCACATTACTCGAACTAAGTTTACTTCCTTATTCCGAAGTAACTTTACCTTTCTGTCCAGGATTTCAACGGGTTGTTGCTCACAAGATAAGTCTGTCTGTACAGTGAGCTCGGAGTGATCAAGGATATGGCTGGGGTCGCTCACATATCTTCAGAGTTGGGATATGTGGAACCCGTTGTGCACTCCTTCCAATGTGAGTGGAAGTGCCAAGCGATATGCTACTTCTCCGACTTATTCGAGTATGTCGAATGGTCCAATGCATCTCGAATTTAGCTTACCTCTCTTTCCAAAACGAATCACTCCACGGTTTGGAGAGATCTTTAGAAAGACATGATCGCCCGGTTGGAACTCCAAGTGTTGGCGCTTTGCATCAGCCCAATGTTTCTGTCGGTCTTGGGCTATGCGCATTCGTTCCCTGATAATGCGAACTACATCTACAGTCGCCACTATCATCTCAGGTCTAAGGAGTTCCTTATCTCCGATGTTGTCCCAACTTAATGGTGAACGACACTTCTATCTATAGAGCACTGCAAACGGTGCCATTCCAATATTCGCTGGGTAGCATTTGTTGTATGAAAACTCCACAAGATGTAGGTGATCTTCCCACGATCCTCCGAAGTCTAGCATACAAACTCTTTGCATATTTTCAAGGATCTGAATCGTTCGCTCAGACTGTTCATCTGTTTGTGGATGGTAAGCTGTGCTAAAGTTCAGACTTGTTCCCAAGCTAGCTTGCAGACTCTGCCAAAACTGCGATCGGAATCTGGTGTCACGATCGGAGACA
This sequence comes from Agapanthus africanus, assembly GCA_030015575.1. Classification (NCBI taxonomy): domain Eukaryota; kingdom Viridiplantae; phylum Streptophyta; class Magnoliopsida; order Asparagales; family Amaryllidaceae; genus Agapanthus; species Agapanthus africanus. The sequence continues at coordinate 895,094,338 of JASDDO010000019.1, forward strand.
ATACAAACCGGTACTCCATGTGATCTCACGATCTCCTGCATGAGTTCATGGGTATCAGAGATAATACACATTGAAGAGTTAAATCTTACTTAGATTCAAACTTACCTCCATGTATTTCTTTATTAGTGTCTCGGTAGATTGGCCAACTCGAAAGGGAATAAAATAAGCCGACTTTGTGAGTCGATCCACAATAACCCATACTATATCGTTACCTTTCGTGCCGCGAGGAAGTGCAGTCACGAAGTCCAAGGTGATGTGTTGCCACTTCCATTCTGGAATAGGTAACGGTTGAAGTAGACCAGCAGTCCTGTGATATTCAGCTTTTACTTGCTGGCACACTAAGTATTTGGCTACGCTTCTGACTACTTTACGCTTCATTCCATGCTACCAGTAATGCTGACGTAAATCTTTGTATATCTTTGTACCACCAGGGTGTACTGAATATGGGAAGCTGTGAGCTTCTTTCATTAACTCTTCCCGAACAGGACCTTGTGGTACACACAATCTGCTTTCGTATCTCAAAGATGTGTCTTTATGGATGATGAAGTCTGTTCGAAGTCCACTTTCTACTTATTCTCTGATCTTTTGTAACTTGGCATCACTTGCTTGAGCTGCTTTGATCTGATCGACAATTGTAGACTGAATTTATAAGTTCATCAAACTTGAAGCGTTACCTGGCATGACCACTTCTATCTCCATCTGATGCAAATCTTGTTGTAGCTTCCACTGTGCGGTGAGATTCATCGATGGTGGTTGGCGACTAAGTGTATCAGGAACTACATTCACCTTCCCTGGATGATATTGTAGGTTGATGTCGAAGTCCGCCATAAGTTCTAACTATATTTTCTGCTGCATATTCAACTCTTTCTGATTAAACACATACTTCAGACTTTTGTGGTCTGTGTATATATTTACCCGTTCTCCAAAAAGATAATGACGCCAAATCTTCAGTGCAAATATAATAGTTGCCAACTCTAAGTTATGCATTTGATAATAGCGCTCATGAATCTTCAACCGTCTTAATGCATAAGCTACAACTTTACCGTGCTAGTGTAGAACACATCCTAATCCCTTACCGGATGCATTGCAATGCACTACGAAACCTTCATATTGGTCCGGTATTACGAGAATAGGTGTTGTTGTCAATCTTGACTTGAGTTCTACAAAAGCTTGTTCGCATGCTTCTGACCACATGAATTCTTCATTTTTACGTGTGAGCTTGGTCAGGGGTGTTGCAATCTTTGAAAAGCCTTCTATGAATCTTTGGTAGTATCCTGCTAATCCCAAGAAACTTCGAATGTCCTTACCGTCTTTGGTGTCGGCCATTCGCTTACTGCAGATACTTTAGCTGGATCCACAGAAATTCCTTCACCTCAAACAATATGTCCGAGAAATCCGATTTGTTCAAGCCAAAACTCCACTTGCTGTACTTGGCATAGAGTTGATGCTGTCGCAAAGTCTCCATGAAATTCGTAAATGTTCAGCATGCTCTTTCCGATTCTTAGAATACACCAGGATGTCGTCGATGTATTCTCGGAAAACCCAGTTCATCAGATTCATGAATATGGCCGGTGCATTGGTCACTCTAAATGGCATCACAAGAAACTCATAATGTCTACAGCGAGTTCTGAATGCAGTCTTCGGAATATCAGACTCTTTGACCTTCACCTGATGATAACCCGAACGAAGATCTAATTTTGAGAAAACGCAAGACCCACTTAGCTGATCGAACAGATCGTCGATTCGTGGTAGTGGATACTTGTTTTCTATCGTGACTTCGTTTAGAGCTCGGTAGTTAATACATATTTTGTATTAACCTTCTTTCTTCTTCACAAGTAAAACTGGAGATCCCCAACTTAAAGTGCTGGGACGAATCTATCCTTTCTTCAGAAGTTCGTCCAATTGAGTGTGGATCTCCTTCAAACCTTCAGGGCTTAATTGGTATGGTGCTTTGATCACCGGTTGTTCCCCAGATACTAAATCAATTCCAAATTCAAGAGCTAGATCAGGAGGCAAACATGATATGTCTTCAGGAAATACATCATCGAACTCTCGAACTACCTCTGGCTTATCTTCTCCCGCATTTAGAGTTGCAATCACTGCCTTCTTCGGTTTTTCTTTGTATGTGCTAGGCTTCAGGGTACGGTTTCCACTTTTGAAATAAAAGACCGGATGCTCTGGTATCTCGAACACTACCCTCCTTTGACGACAGTCGATGGTAGCGTAAAATGTTCCTAGCCAATCCATACCCAAAACTACATCGAAGTTCGGTATATCCAGCACCTTGAAGTAAGCATAAAATTCTCTGTTGCAGACAACCACTGGACACAGATCGTATCCTATTGTTGCCTTTAGAACGTCATTCCCTGAACTGACATTCTAGCTGGATACGAGTGGTTTGACTGGAATCGCATGAGTTCTGACGAACCGTTGTGATATAAAGCAATGAGATACTCCAGTATCGAAGAGTGCTAGTGCAGGAACTACTGAGATTATACCTAAGTTGTGTGGAATATGTTTAGGTATAGGATAAAATATTTGATATGTATAAGGATTGAAAGAAAGTTTGAAAGAAAGGGAGTTACCAGTGATGACTTGGCCAGTGGCTTCAGCTTCTTTCACAGTCATTGTGAAAGCCTGTCGCCTCAGTACATTCCTCCTTGCTGGAGGAGTATTCCTCTATCCTTGAGGTAGGTTCCTTTGTGCTTGATGGAACTGACGATGAGGAGGTGCGGTAGGTCCACGAGGAGGTGGAGCTGGGAGAATAAGACATGGTGCAGGTGCCTAGATAGTTGGCCACTGCGGATAGGTGATTGCTAGTCTGGTTGCAGGATTTGGATTGAGTCTACGAGGACAAGATCCAATATCATGTGTGGATAAGCCACAGACTAAGCAAAGGCAATTAGCACGCCTGCAGTCCTTCGCCAGGTGTCCAATCCTCCTGCAGTAGGTGCAAAAGTTTGATCTGGGACAGTTGAAAGGTACTCCCTATTCCCTCATAAAATATCAGGAAAAACCCCAATGGGGCATCACGTGCCCACACGTGACCAGGGGTCACGTGCTGACATGTGATGGTTTCCTGGGGATTCTGCTGAAATAGAATTAAATTCTAATCAAACAAGCAATCAGTGGAGTCACGTGCCCACACGTGATGGGCCTTTAAAAACCCACTGAAGAGAATTAAAAGTGTGATAAAATAGTAAGGAATACCCCAATAGGGCATCACGTGTCCACACGTGACCAAAGGTCACGTGCAGACACATAATGGGTTCTTAAGCTCTTTAACTAATAGAATTAAATTCTATTTGAATGATCAAACAGTGGGATCATGTGCCAACACGTGATAGGCTATTAAGCCTTCTAAACTAATAGAGTTAAATTCTAATTAAGAGTGAATCGAGAACCCTAACTAGAAAATATTTCTCTAAATATTTCCAAACAAAAAAGATTGTGCTCTGTAAAGTGGAGCACCGTTGGATTAAAAATCCAATGGTGATTAAAAATCACCAATTTATAGAAAGATTCTATACAAGGAAAGATTTCCCTGAAATTCACCAAGAATAACAAACAGAATATCTTTTGAATTAAAAATCCAATGGTGAATAAAATTCACAAAGTGATTTAAAAGATCATGTTGGTTACAAAATCAATTAAAATCTTTCAATGAAAGATTGACTAAATAAACTGATTCTTTTCTTTCTCCTATAAATAGGAGCCAAGAAGAAAAGAGAGAGATCTTTTTTTTAGAGAAATACAACAACAGAGAGAAAAAAGAAGAGAATTTAATTCTCTAGAGAAAAAAAGAAGACTTCCTCAGAGGAGAAAGAAACCCTAGGTGAGAAAGAGAAAGAGACCATAAGCTCCACAAAACAAAAAGAGAATTTAATTCTCAATTTAAGAGTTTAACTCTTCTGAATAAGAACTTAGTTCTTCCTTTGGTTGAAGATCTGCAGAAGCAGGTCTCCTCACAAGTTGAGAATTTAATTCTTATTGGGGAGATTCTGCCATGTAGATCCAAAACTTAAAGGGAGAATTAGGTTTAGGGAATTTAATTCCTCTAGAGCACATGGGAATTTAATTCCTCTAGAGCACATAGGAATTTAATTTCTCCAATAGAGGCAGAGTTTAACCCTTAAAACAAGAACTTAGTTCTTCTTCATGGTTGAAGATCTGCAGAAGCAGATCTCCCCACAAGTTGAGAATTTAATTCTCATCGGGGAGATTCTGCCATGTAGATCCAAAACTTAGAAGGAGAGTTGGTTTTTTTAAGAATTTAATTCTTCCATATATATAGAAATTTAATTCCTCTAAATAAAATTAGGGTTTAACCCTACAAAAGAATTTAATTCTTAAACAAGGGATTTAACTCTCCATGCACGTAAAGAGATTAGTACCCAACCTGGTCACGTGGTAACACGTGACCCTCATCCTCAATGAGTAGAAAAGAACGATCAAGTCTAGGTCACGTGCCCCCACATGACCCTTAAACATACTCCTTAAAATGAGAAAGAAAAAGTTTGGAGGCAATACCTCACATGCTCACACGTGACCCTCAAAACTAAAAGGAATAAAGCCAAAGGAAATATTGATTTAGGGCGCCTCACATGTCCCCACGTGACCCCTGACTAACACCTTTTTAAAAAGGCAATTGAGGGAAAACAGAGAAATTAATACCCAATACATGGGCACTATCACGTGCCCACACGTGATGATTACAAAGATTAAGTGTTTAACACTTATTGGCATATTTTGAGAGTAAAATAAAGGAAGTCTGGCCCAATTCTCTGGCGCCTCACGTGACTCCACGTAGCCGCCTCTTTTTAAGTGTTTAACACTATTTTGAGTGTTCTGTCCCTAGTGTTTAACACTATTTTAAGTGCATCACGTGGGAACACGTGATCGTCAAATATGTGCTAGTATTTAACTCTATTTTCAAACCAGTCTTAATCTAAATTGGCTAAGTTTTCCAGAGACAAGACTCCTCTTTTGACTGAGCCTCAAACACACCCTTGTCTTCTAAGATTGATCATCTCATATGATATATGAGTGCTCAGCACTCGATAAAGGCAAAGTGTTGTCAGAACCCCAAACCCCTGTTTAGCATTGCTAAATAATGGGGGGCTGAACCAAGACAAATGTTCAACAGTCCAACAAAGGGCCAACATTTCAAACCTAATTGGACTTAGCCCAAGTTGGCCATAAGTCCTCAATTCAGTTTCAACTGAGCCCATGTGCTCATAATCCAATTAATTGATCTTAGTCCCAAATTGGACTACAGATTTCCTAATCAGCATTGGTTCAAGGGTACATTTCTTCACTCCATTGATATTTGTCATTGTAATTCTTCAACGTCTTCAAAGAGATGACGGGTCCCGATAACCAATCATTCCATGGACTGTAGGGTCCTTAAACTCATGGACTATGATATCCTTAAAACTTTATAGACTATGGCGTTTTTAAACCGGACTGTGGGGTCCTTAAACCCATGGACTATGATGTCCTTAACTTCGGACTGTGGGGTCCTTAAGCCCATAGACTATGATGTCCTTAACCTCGGACTGTGGGGTCCTTAAGCCTATGGACTATGATGTCCTTAACCTTTACAGACTATGATGTCTTTAAACTGGACCACTATGTCCTTAAACTGGTAATAGACCGCAACGTCCCTAAACTAAACAATATAGCCCAAATGCTCTTTTGTTGGATCTAAATGATCCTGTTAAGTTGATCTTAGTCTAAAAATTAGACTAACGTATCCTTAACAAACGTTTAAGTTGGTCTTAATCTCAAATGAGACTAACGTATTCTTAAACCCAACCCCAAACCCAAATCTAAGAAAATACGGATTTGGACTAATCCACGCCCTACGGGCGACAACATAAATTAGTCTCCGTATACAATCCACGGGAAACCAAAAACAAAACAAACACACACGACACGAAGTGACCATCTGGAGAAAGAGAAAGTGGTTACCGCGATGCGGTAGCGTAATTAACTGTAGGGGCTTGCGCCTGCAGGGAAGAGCGTCCCCACAATCAAAATCCTCTCAATGAGGGGGAATCTGACGAAGTCTGCTACATTGGCCGCATCCATTTAAATCTTCGATACATGGTGTCATAAATCAACTTGGCATCTTCGGAGAGGTGGACGGATAGCACCAATTAGTATCTGCTGTTCACACCATTGCATTATTATATTCCCCATTCTTATTCTTTTTACAAATAAACAGGTGCTTTTGACCCATGTCTGCTACATAGTACAGGTTACAGGTTCTCAAAGCTAAAACAGTGAAAAAGATAAAAGACGATACAAAAGTGAGCTACGACCAGCAAACAGAAGGATTTTGATAAAGCCTACACAAAGATCAATTCACAAAGCACAAGGCTGCGCAAGGTCCAAGATTTCGTCTCGAAGCAACAGTAAAAGTCCATTACAATGTTCACTGGAAAGATCTGGAAGAAACCTAGAAGCCAACCTGAGAAAAGTACTAAAGATACAGGAAGCAAAAATGGCCCAGAACCAGCACACAAAAGCTCATAAGCCAAGACCATAATTGGGCCGCGGAACCGAGGCCCAAACTATGCCGAGGCCGCGGTTCCGCGGCCATATAGAGCCCGGAGCTGAATAAATTTTTACCAAAATGTGTGCGGATTTTTGACTAGGTCTTTTCTTAGAGGGTATTTTTGTAATAGAAGACGTGCGAGTCAATTGTAACCCTAGGATTTCTATGTCCTATAAATAGAGAACCTAATACCTCTTTTGAGTCATGCCTCTTTTCATTTCATAAATTCAGATCTGTACTGTGTTGATGTTTGGAGAGAGCCATCAATAAAAATTAGTAAGTTCTTTTATTTTTTTACCTTAGTTTACTTTTAATTTAGAATGTTTTTTAATTCCCTAATGAGCGAGTAGTCTCCTTACTTGTTAGGGTTAGCTTTAGGGAAAGGTTTGAGAGATGAGATCTCTCACCCCTTTCTTGCCCCTTCACACATTATAATTAGAACTCTATGTATACACGCACACACCGCTCCCTGTGGCACCTTATCCCTCGAGGTAACGGTGATACCGTAGTATAAAAGACCGGTTGCACGTGTTTTCCATGGAGGTTAGGGTAAGGATCGATAAAGGAAGGACAAGAACCTAGAGGAAGAAATATCTTCCCAAATGATTCTAATCCACTTTATTGATAATTACCATAACACCTAATAGATCTATAATAGGGCATTGAAAGCGGTGAGGAAACCTTTAATCTCTCAACTTCCCCTAAACCTAACCCTAGCAAGACTTAGATCTAGATAATCTTAGTATAAATTAATTTAGCTTTTTAGAGATAATCAATCCGACACCCATCGGAATTAACTCGTTAGAGCGATTAGGAAAACACAAAATCCCTGTGGACCGACCCGTACTCACCGGCTAGCTACCAAGCGACGCCGTTCTTGATTGCGGTAACTAAATATATTTTTGATCTATAAAATCTATTTTAATTATCTGCCCCCAAATTCATGCAAGACGAACCTATGCGGTCGTGTCTCTGTGTTTCGGCGGAGAACAGATTCGGGCACACCCGGTGGGACCTTTTCCTCTTTCCACTCTACACTTCGTGTGTCGTGTTCGCGAACGATTCACGGTTTAATATGGTTGCCCTTGGGTTCGAGGTACTAAGATTTGGTTTTGCTCTCGTGTAGAAAAAAGAACATCAATGGCCTCTAACTGCTCCAGCTGCAACTGCAACTCCCGTTCCACCTCATCTGGATGTGTAACCTACGGGCCCCAAGCGGCCTCCCTGTTCAAGATGCCAGTAGAGCAAGTAACTCAGGCCACCACTGGGCTGTTCTTTGGGACCATGATCCCGCCGATGAGCTTTAATTCCCCGCTGCTGTCGCAAGAAGCCCTAAAGAAGTCGGTCTTTGATCGACTTACCACTGCCGCGGCCCCTCTCAACGGGTCGCCCAAATCCAATGCCTCAGTTTTAAGCAGACCGGGCCAGAACGCCAACAAGCCCATGATACCTGAAGCTGCCATTCCAAAGCGGATAGCCATCCCGGCTCAAGCGGACGAAATCATCAGAGAGGTTTCTTCTGCCAAGAAGTCAGTCTTCACAAGGCTGGCCATTCCGGCTCCCGCTCCAGGCGAAGTCCTCAAAGCTGCTTCCCCTGCCCGGAGGTCTATCTTTGACAGATTAGACATTGCTTCTCAACGGACATCGGTCTTTAAGAGGCTGACGCCGGCGACAACCCTTCGCCAAAATAGGGGGCATGATGAAGTCACCCCTACAACTGAGAAAATCCCATCCACACGACATGCTCGCCGTCGTCACTGGCGCCGAGTAAGGAAGGTTGGGGGCAGCTCTCCTTCTGGACTGACTTTGCCAGCTCCCATGGTGGAAATCGATGCTGCTGTTTCGACTGGGAACAGCTTCGAACCGCTTAGGAGGGTCCGCAAGAACTCTCCAGCTGCCATGCTGAAAAGATCTCCCCTACCTGTGAAGAATGCTGCAGAAAAGAAGCCGGAGTAGCCCCCTCAACGGTTGTCCTCCAAAAATTACAAGGTCTGGCGACAGGTCCAGGAATCGGTGATTGACCAGGACTACTTTCGCCTACTAAAGAAGATTAAAGCTCGGCAAGAAAAGAGCCATCCCGTGGTACCACAGAAGATGTCATCCGTCTGGGTGCTCGCTGCAACGGCTCCCTCAACTTCAACTGCTCACAAGAGAAGGAGGCCGGAGAAAGCCCATGTGACCGCGGCGAACCGCAAGGACGCTGAATCTAAACGCCCCAAGTCTGGGGGCATGGTAACACATACCGTTTATATGGCTTCCGGAAAAGAGGAAAGCCGTGCTTCTACTGGTCATCGACCGCTTACCCGATCGATAACAAAGGCTCAGGAGCAATAGCAGCAAAAACTTCAGGAGATGCTGACTGCAATGGCTGCACTCGCTGGGCTGAAAGAAAATCCAGAGACCTCCGAGCAGCGTCAGGAACAAGAAACTGATGCTGAATTCCTCCGAAGAATGCTCGAGAGGAAAGAAAAAGAGGCTGTGGAATAGGTAGCCAACATCAAACGAATGGCTCTTTTGTTCCAAGACATGGCCGGAATGATGTTACAGCCGGAACCTCCAGCTTAAGACCCCCCAATTATCATTGAAGACGACAGATGGGAGACATCGAACCCTCCTCCGGCTCTTTCAGCAGCCAAGGAGGAGACCATCTCCAAGGCCACTCTGGATGATTACATCGCTCAGCAAATATGAGCTCATCAGGTGAGCGAAACGGCTGGGCAGATCGTTAAGACTGGACGACCCTATCCGGGTTAGTATGACCAAATAAGGTACTCGCCGGAATATACGATCCCTAAATTCCATGTATATAAAGGGACGGGCAATTCGCATCAGCACGTCGCTCAGTTCAGGGCCTTGTGCGGCAACACTGGAGGCGACGACAAACTGTTGCTTAGCCAATTCGTTGGTAGCTTGTCAGAGACATCATTTGAGTGGTATTCGGAGCTTCCCAACGACTCCGTCAAAACTTTTGCAGAGATGGAGCTACTATTTACCCAGCGTTTCGCGGGTGCTAGTGAACGCACCCCAATAACGGCATTGATCAATGCCAGGGTGAAACCTGGAGAAACATGGGTTCAATACGCAATACGATGGCAGAATTTATGGTCGAAATGCGAGCAGCGCATAGAAGAAGCGCCTGCAGTAGGCATGTTTGTGGGTACTCTCGACCCTCAAGCGACCATCTCCCAATTTATGATATTTTTCAAGCCAACCACTTTCCAGTCCTTGATTGATAAGCTGGCCCAAATGGACCAGATGGACCACATGCCTTTCTCTTCGAAATGAAAAAAGGAAAGGGAAAGTGACCTTCGTCGCCAATGCTCAACAGCAGCCCAGTGGTCCAAAATTAACTGATCGCCTAGACGAGAGACGAAGATTCTATAATGAGAAAATAAAGCGCCCTTATTCGTTTCCCAGGGACAAAACGAAGAGATTGTTCGAACTAGCGGTGCGCAACAGGCTCATCAATCTGCCAGAGCCAAGACGTCCACTGCAGCCAGGCGATGCCAACAATTCTAATTACTGCCCCTACCACCGAGCAGTAAGCCATCCAATCGAAAATTGCTTAGGCTGGATTGAGGACCAATACCAGCAGGGCAGATTCACGCTGTCTGAGAATTGGAAAGTAAGCCCGCCACAACCTCACGCTCCTAAAAAGGTGGACACACCGGGGGCATCATGCTCACTTATAGAGGAAGCCCCATGGGAGGGCCCTTTCAGTTAAGACGAGAAGAATGCCGAGGGAATGCTGAAGCCGCGCCTAACTCCAAGAATTGGTAGCGATAATCAAAATGCTCAGGCCCAGCCGTCAAAGTCTTCGAAGAAGAAGAAGAAGACCAAAAAGCCCGTGAAACATGGTGACAAACGTACGGATCTGCAAAAATATATCGACGCACTGGAAGAGTATAATCAGAAAGCGCGAACCCCGATCACACTCTAAGAATTTCTCAGCCACGTCTTTGAGGACGGAGATGACGACAATGTAGAAGACTCATCGGATGAGTCCGAGGATTATGTGGCAAGCTGCCATGTGATCTCTCACTCGTTTATAAACAATAGAGAAGCTCTGGATGCAGAGAAACCGGGGGCAGATCCTGAGCCGGAACTTTTAGGACCATCAGACGAAATGATCAATGCATTCCTAAACGAAGCTCTTTTGAAAAGTAAAGCTAACCGGGAGCGCGAGATAGTCGTATTTGAAAAAGCCAAACGCCGGCGACTGGATGAAAGGGTCGAGACATTCCCGCCAGATCAAAGTACATCCGCCGCAAATAAAAGCAGATTCAAGATAGGGAAAAGGTTCGCCAAAGCTATATCGATGGGAATGAAGCTGCCACCCTCCGAAGGAAACACTCCTGATGAAGCGGATATACATCCTAGCTACTGCTTATATCATCGAAAGATTGCGCACCCCACCGAAGCGTGCAGCGCTTTTAAAAACTAGTGGCAGGGATATGTTGCTCACCGACAACATTTCAAGCAGATGAAACGTAAAACTCGTCGGGAGCAAAGAAATACGACCGAGGAGCGCAAAAGAACCACTGGCAACTGTCACATGGTCGACGGTGGGGATCGCAAGTTCTCACCTTCAGGAGCGATTCTGATGAAGAAATAGCCCTTGGCCCTCTCTTCAAAGAACCCACATCAGAAACGGAAGAAATGAAGACCTGTGAGAACATTCAGCTGCGCAATCGCACATTACCTGAAAAGAATCTCGGACCCGTAAACAAGGGGTCGAACAAAAAGGATAAGGGAAAAGAAAAGGTCCCTGAGGGTATCACCCTAGATGATCAAGTCGTCAAAGAGCTGACAGCCGAGGACCCGCCAAAGAAAAACAAGGTGGACTACAACGTTCTGGCACACTTGAGGAAGCTACCTTCTCAGCTAAGCATTCTTGATGCACTCTTGTTATCAAAAGAGGCAAGAGATTCTCTGATCAAGGCGTTACAAGAGCCCGAACAATTCCAAGATTTCCTCGCCGAAGAAAAGATGAAGGACGAGATGGAAGAAGTGCACACAGCCGATATCACCTTCGGCGATGAAGATCTCCTCCTCGGGACGTGCGAGCATAACCGTCCCTTTTATGTCTCTGGATACTGTTATGATATTAAAGTAAGCAAGATCCTGGTTGACAATGGGTCCTCCGTCAATCTCCTCAATGTGAGAATATTGAAGGAAATCTGCAGGACCGTTCAACACCTCGTTGGGGATAAGATCACTATCTTCGGGTTTGACTCCAAATCATCAAGGACGTTCGGGTCTGTGATACTGACGTTACGCTTTGGACTGCTCATCACAGACATCAAATTTCACGTCATTGACACCAAGACATGCTACAATGCTTTACTCGGCAGGCCTTGGTTACACTAGTACAACATCATCCCTTCTACACAACATCAGTGCATGAAGTATTTCAAGGATGGTCTCGAGTATACCGTGACAGGGGAGTTGAACCCATTTTCCGTGAATGAAGTCCGAAAGTACAAAAATGCAAAATACTTCTTACCAGATTTTGAAGATACGGAAAGATGTCACAAACCGAAGAACAAAGCTATCACTACTATTCCGATCTTCGGGAGTGATACCGAGGAGGAAGAAGAAATAGTTTATTCAGGGCCGCCCCAATGCAACAAGCCAGGACCGTCCACCCCTATGTTGATCTTCGGCAGCGACTCGGAAGATGAGGTCAATGCCGTATTTTCTGTTCGGCCATCAATACAAGCCTTTGCTGGCGATGATCAGAGTATGCAAATCGCCATGGTCCCACAGGAGCATTACAAAGAACTCGATGCACTTAATACCTACAGTGTAGAAGAACTGCAGACATTCTATGACCCCCCCAGGCGAAGAGATGAAAAGGCGATCCTATTTTATCAATCCACGGAAACCAAAGTGGAGAAAGAAGTATGGTAAGGTGCTGACTCAACACTTGACAGACTTCAGCCCATCCGACTGCCCAGATACTACACAGAAAGATTAAAGAGGCTGTTGAGGCGCCAAGGCATACTCTTCAGACAGACTGCTCGACAAGCTCAGTTCTACAACAAGATCTGGGACATCCCCGGAACTCAGCGAAAATTGCCCAACGGGAGAATAGAAACGATCGGGCTTGGATATGTTCAATCCAAGAGACGGGAATGATTCCATGACTGCTACGTTATACATGACTTCGATGAAGAAGGAAATGCTCTGTCAGAAGACGCCAACCCTGAACCAAAATGAGGTCCCGCCATGAAAATACCAAGTCCGTCGTTTGAAGAAAAGATGGACAAACTAATAAGGGAAGCGGGTCAAAAGGTCCGGGATGACCATACCCGCGAAATGGCCATTTATGAGAAAGCCAGGACGCAACGCCTCCTTCAACAGGCCGCGGAGAATGACAATGCTTCTCGTCGTCAACCCGTCATACAAAAGACCCGGCACAGAGGCAAAAATAAACCAAAGAATGGAAAAAAACGTTCGACAGCGGCCAAGCGTGTCTAAGAAGCCACGCGATCAAGAATCGAGCAACTGGGATCCGTCTTTTATAAAGAAGATGGGTCGAGCATATTCTTTTCCCCAAGACAAGACAAAGAAGATATTCGATCTTGTCATAAAACATCAGATGATGACACTCCAGGAGTCTAAGCACCCCAAGCAAGCAGACGAGGTCTCTCACCCAGATTATTGCTCCAATCACCGAGCAATAGGACATCCTCTCGAAGTCTGCTTCACCTTCAAGAACTGGGTCGAAGACCAATACCAACAAGGCAGGTTCGCTCTATCTAACAATTGGAGGATAACCCCACCACAGAAGCATGAACCGAAAGCGATGCGTATAGCGAGAATAGAACCAGATCAACATCGGTCTTGGAAACGATCTCGTACCTGTCACGCGATAACGCTATCAGAAGAAGAACCCGAGAATATGGATGATCTTTCTTGGTGCTTCGAAAACAATGAAGATGGGTTGATCTCAGAATTTCCACCGGCGCCAAAAGAGCTGGAAGATGGGATACATAATACTGCAGATGACCTCAGAAAAATTGACTTGGGAACGGCAAACGACCCACGGCCGACGTTCGTCAGTGAACTGTTGTCTGAAGAAAAGGAGGCTACACTTAAAGACGTGCTCATGCAGTATAAAGATTGCTTCGCATGGAACTATTCAGAGATGCCGGGACTCGATCCAGAGATTGTTGTCCATAAATTAGCGATTTCTCCAGACGTCAAACCAATCAAACAAGCACCGAGAAGAATGCGGCTCGAGCTTGAAATGAGCATCAACGCCAAAGTCAAGAAGCTAATTGACTCTGGCTTCATCCAAGAGGTTCAGTATCCTGACTGGATCGCCAACATTGTCCCAGTAATGAAGAAAAATGGGACAGTGCGCATATGTGTGGACTTTCGGGATCTCAATAAAGCTTGCCTAAAGAACGACTTTCCAGTACCGGTCACCGAGTTGATGATAGATTACACGTCCGCTCATGAAGTCTTCTCCTTCATGGACGGATCATCAGGGTACAATCAGATAAAAATGCATCCCGAGGACCAGAAGCATACCGCTTTCCGGACTCCTCTGGGCATATTCTGCTACAAGGTGATGCCTTTCCGTCTAAAGAATGCCGGTGCCACCTATCAGAGGGCCATGACGAAGATTTTCGATGACCTCATACATGAAATCATCGAATGATATATTGACGACCTCGTAGTTAAAAGCAAATCATACGAGGAACATTCAGAGCATCTGAAGATCGTGTTTCAACGCCTTCGGAAATACAACTTGAAGATGAACCCTCTCAAATGCGCGTTCAGAGTTTCCTCGGGCAAATTCCTAGGATTCATCGTACGACATTGAGGCATCGAGATAGACCCGTCGAAGATCAAGGCGATTATTGAAATGCCTCCGCTAAGAACTCTCAAGCAGCTGCGGTCTCTCCAAGGAAAGCTCGCGTATATCCGGCGATTCATAGCCAATCTTTCCGGCAAGTGCCGTCCTTACAGTCACCTAATGAAGAAGGGAACTCCATTCGTCTGGGATTGCAAATGCCAAAGCGCACTGGACGAAATTAAGCAATACCTACAGAATCCGCCGGTGCTGACTGCTCCGGTCAAGGGAAAGCCTCTCATTCTGTATACAACCGCCCTTGAGGGTTCTTTAGGTGCGCTGTAGGCACAAGAGAACGACCAAGGGAAGGAGAGAGCCCTCTACTATTTGAGTCGAGTTCTCCTGGGGGCAGAAAAAATTACTATCCCATTGAAAAACATTGCCTGGCGTTGATCTTCGCGATAACGAAGCTCAGACACTATGCGTTGGCACATGAGGTCTATCTCATATCAAAGGTGGATCCTCTCAAATATTTGATGTCAAAGACCATATTAACGGGACGTCTCGCTAAATGGGCTTTGCACTTGATGGAGTTCTCGATAACTTATCGTCCCCTCAAGGCAGTGAAAGACCAGGCCATCGCCGACTTCCTCGCTGAGCATCCGATACCTGCCGACTCTCTCTTGAACTGCGAATTGCCAGACGAGCACGCATTTGACACGATCGACGGGGAGAGAAGAGAGAATGATACCCAGTGGGAACTTTATTTCGATGGAGCGTCTTCCATGAAGAAGTGCAAACAAAGCACCCCCATAATCAAATCAGGGATAGACCTCATCTTCGTGACTCCACAATGAGGGATAATGAGTTTTGCCTTCTCCTTAACAGAGCCGAGGACGAACAATGAAGCCGAGTATGAAGCCTTGATAGAAGGTCTTGAGATCGCCGTCGATATGGGAATTGAAAGCCTCCTCATATACGGAGACTCCCGACTGGTCATTAGCCAAGTAAACGGCGACTATCAGATGTGCAAACCAGTGTTGGTGAAGTACGGCGAGAGAGTGGAGCAACTGCTGACTCAAGTCCCTGCCTACACCCTGGAAAGCATACCGCGTGCGAAAAATAGCAAAGCGGATGCATTGGCCAAACTCGTTAAAGAGCAGGCCGATGAGAACCTCGATGACGTGAGGATCGTTGTGCAAAGCCGTCGGGTTCTTGCGCCGGCAGAAATATCTCTGGAGTCTTCCAAAGAAAAGGGAGCTATCGAGCAAACGACTCTACAAATAAAAGACCAGGAAAAGGCTAAGGATTGGAGAGAAGTCTTTATAGACTACTTCAAATCCCGTCGAACACCTGACGATACGTCCTCAAAACATCAGCTCATGAAACGAGCTCTATCTTTTGCCTTCGTCAATGATACTCTGTATAAGAGATCATTTGATTCTTTATGGTTAAGATGCTTGGGACCTGAAGAAGTAAAGAGAGTCGTACAATAAACTCACGACGGACATTGCGGTTCTCACCAAGTCGGGCCGAAAATGAAACTAAAGATCAAAAGGATAGGCTACTATTGGCCCACGATGATCCAAGACTGCCTAGAATACGCGAAATGGTGCCACTCGTGCCAGATTCACGTGGATTTTATCCATCGGCATCCAAATCCGCTACATCCAACAGTGGCTAGCTGGCCGTTCGAAATGTGTGGAACTGACATAATCGGCCCCATCGAATCAGCATCGTCCATAGGACATCGGTTCATACTGGCAACAACCGATTACTTCTCTAAGTGGGCAGAAGAAATACCACTAAGAGAAGTGAAGACGGTGAATATCCTCCATTTCTTCAAGACACACGTCATTTATTGGTTCAGCACTCCGTGACGGATTATCTCCGATAACGGGCCAGCCTATAGAAGCCACAAAATCAGCCGCTTCTCACAACAGCATAACATAGACTGGAGATACTCTTCGGTCTATAATCCCCGAGCTAACGGTCTAGCTGAGACTTTCAACAAGACCTTGATGAAGATCTTGAAAAAGACGGTGTCTCGAAATAAGAAGGACTGGCACGAGAGACTGCATGAAGCTCTCTGGGCGTATCGAACTACGTTCAAAACAGTCACGAACACAACGCCGTATGCATTGGTATTCGGCACAGAAGCGGTACTCTCCCTCGAGATAAAGTTACCCTCTCTACGAGTGGCGGTTCACTACGAGTTAACAGACGAAGAAAATGCTCATCTTCGGCTTGAGGAGCTCGATGCCCTTGATGAAACCCGGCTCATGGCGCAACAAAATCTGGAGGCTTATAAATCAAAGATGACGCGCTCATATGAGAGATTGATTAGGCCGAGAACATTTCGCCAAAGCGAACTCGTGCTAGTGGTCAAAAGACCTATGATCCCCAATCGTGCCAAGCGGGGGAAATTCGAGCCGAACTATGAAGGCCCGTATATCATAGACAAAGTTTACCAGGGTGGAGCCTACCTACTCATAGACATGCATGGTGAAAGGCCTTTCAGGCCAATAAACGGTCGCTTCCTGAAAAAATACTACGCCTGACGAGTCACGGCCTAGGTCAACGATAGATGACGACGCCTATGTCCGCTCGCTATCTTCCTAAGCCCAAACTCTATAAGTAGTAGACGGCTACAGATCGAAATGCCCTAAAACTAACGACGGACCAAAATGTCCTAAAACTAACGACGGACCGAAATGTCCTAAAACTAACGATGGACCACTATGTCCTAAAACTTACTGTTGACCGAAACGTCGATAAACTACCACGGACCGCAGCATCCCAAGGCTGACACAAAAAATAATAATAATAAAAAAAAAGAAAATGGTATGTCCATAAGCAAAATGGGCACGAATGAAAACCCGAAAGGGCTCCATGAGTAAAAACAGCAGGGCTACCGGCGAGTTTTGTGAAAACCCGAAATGGTGCAATCTCGTTAAAAGACACTTGTAAGGTCCTCTCAACCTTGTGACGAGAAAATACCTGCGTGAGATCCTTACGACTCACAAAGGAGTAACACACTTAGGGATCCCTACGATTCCTAAGGAGAAACGCACTTACGAGATCCTCACAACTCGTAAGGAGAATTCTCCTTTGAGACCCTCACGGCTCATAGGATTCAAAAGCCTTAAGCTACAGGGATCTGAACCTGTTCTTAAACCATCACAACCTTCAGTGTTGCCCTACAAGTGGTTCAGTATTGACCCTTGTATACAATCCATGGGCATGAATAAACATCTCCCTGACAAAGTCCCACCCGCGACTGGGGATATGCTCATATGGCAAACAACCCTTATAAGTCCTCTCGATTTATAAGGAGAAAATACTATTATAAGATCCTTACGACTTATAAGAGACTATACACTTAAGACTCCTCACGATTCTTAAGGAGAAAACGCACCTACGAGATCCTCACGACTCGTAGGGAGAAATACCTTTATGAGACCCTTACGGCTCGTAAAGTTAAAAGCCTTAATCGACAGGATCCTAACCCTGTTTACTAAGCCACCTTTGTTCAACATCGACAGAGGCAAATGATGATTCGCTCCTGAAAATATCCCAGTTGTAGCGATGCTGATGCCAAAATCGGTATCAAATCCTAAAACTCGCAGCGAAAAGTCAGCAAAGCAAATGCATATGAAATAGCCGAAATGATTGGGCAACTTGCAAATCAGCAAGTAACAATGTATGCATGCAGAATAGCCGAAATGATTGGGCAACTCGCAATAAAAAGCAGCGAGTAAATAAAACAAATAGCCGAAATGATTGGGCACCGCGAAAAAAATAGCCGAAATGATTGGGCAATCGCGACTTTCACGATATAAAAGCTGAAATGATAGAGCATCGCGGAAAGAAAAATATATAAAATGAAACTTTTGCCCTACAGGTGAGATCACATCGATCCCTGTATACAATCCAGGGGCACAAACAAAGAAGGAACTATACCTTCCCACCAGGCTCCATCAGAAAAAGAAGCCAAATCTCGACGGTTCACAGACAGCCTGGAGATAATCTCAATATTCGTCTCATTACAACAGACGTAACATCAGCAAAGCGGAACCGCGGTAATTCCCAGTTCCATGACTCGGCAGTGCACAAACAACCGAGAGTCAACCCCCGACTCCGTGAAATGCGGATAAAAGTCAACCAATCCTGGTCCTCGTGGAACACGGCTTATGTCAATCCTGACCCCGTGGGAAGCGTCCAGAGAAAATCCTGGTTTCGTGGAACACGGCTAATGTCAATCCTGACCCCATAGAAAACGTCCAGAGCGAATCATGGTTTCGTGGAACACGGCTAATTTCAATCCTGACCCCGTGAGAAATGTCCATAGCGAATCCTGGTCTAGTGGAACACGGCTTATGTTGATCCTGACCCTGTGGGAAGTGTCCAAAGTGGATCCTGGTCCTTGTGGAACACGGTTTATATCAATCCTGACCCCGTGGGAAGCATCCAGAGCAAATCCTGGTTTCGTGGAACATGGCTAATGTCAATCCTGACCCCGTGCGAAACGTCCAGAGCGGATCCTGGTCCTTGTGAAACATGGCTTATGTCAATCCTGACCCCGTGGGAAACATCCAGAGCAAATCCTGGTTCCGTGGAACACGGCTAATATCAATCCTGACCCCGTGGGAAGTGTACAGAGCGGATCCTGGTCCTTGTGGAACACGGCTAATGTCGATCCTGACCCCGTGAGAAGCGTCCAGATCGAATCCTGGTTTCGTGGAACACAGCTTATGTCAATCCTGACCCCGTAGGAAACGTCCAGAGCGGATCCTGGTCCTTATAGAACACGGCTTATGTTAATCCTGACCCCATGGGAAACATCCAGAGCAAATCCTGGTCTCGTGGAACATGGCTTATGTCAATCCTGACCCCGTGGGAAGCGCCCAGAGCACATCCTGGTTTCGTGGAACAAGGCTTATATCAATCCTGACCCCGTGGGAAGTGTCCAGAGCGGATCCTGGTCCTGTGGAACACGGCTAATGTCAATCCTGACCCCGTGGGAAGCATCTAGAGCAAATCCTGGTTCCGTAGAACACGGTTAAAGTCAATTTCGACCCCGTGGGAAATAGCCAGAGCAACTCCCGACTCCGTGAAATGCGGATAAAGTCAATCCCTGACTCTGTGAAATGCGGATAATGTCAACCTCATCCATTACTTACGGGTCCTCACGACTCATAAGGGAGAAAACTCTTTTGTGAGATCCTTACGACTCTCAAGAGAAAACGCACTTAGGAATTCTCACGATTCTTAAGGAGAAATTACACCTACGGGATCCTCTCAACCTGTAGGGAGAAAATTCTTTATGAGACCCTCACGGCTCATAAAGTTGAAAAGTCTTAGGAGGCAGATCCTAACCCTGTCTCCCAAGCCATCGTTGCTTCGCAGAGAGGTCAAGGTAGATTTTCTACAGGCCACACTCTCCGACAAGAAAAGAAATAATCACTTATGGGTCCTCTCGACTTGTAAGCAAGAAAAACTCTCTCGTGAGATTCTTACAACTCTCAAGAGAAAACACACTTACGAGATCCTCACGACTCGTAAGGAGAAATACCTTTATGAGACCCTCACGGCTCATAAAGTTGGAAAGCCTTAGGAGGCAGATCTGGACCCGACTCCTAAGCCATCGCTGTCCTACAAGGAAATCAAAATAGATTATCTATAAAATGCATTTTCTAAAAGGGACAAACCATCATGAAGCAAAATATGTCTTTTATTCATGAATCAAAATGAATACAAAGTACAATTTATGAAAGAATAAAAAAAATAATACTCTCCTTCAGGAGTATGTACAAAAGAAGAATAGAAAAAAATATGAAATTCTTTAAACCGGCGGACGATTTAATAGGTTTGCCAGTTCATCCTTTTTCACTGGGCCTCAGCTTCATGATTTATTATCGTTAAGAGACGGGCCTCCGCTTGCGCCTGTTGGGCCTGGTACGAGACAAGCCGACTATCAAGCTCCTTTTCGGTAACCTTATGAGCTTCGACCATTTCGCGAGTGAAAATGACGGGCTTTATCAATGGCTACCACCTCTCTGATAGCTTCTTGAAGCACCCGCTAAAGTTCATATGCCTGAGTGGTCTTGGCCGTAAGATTAGCTTGAAGTTCCCTCAGCGCTTTGGAAGCCAGCTCCCTCTTCGAAAACTTTCGGCTGAGTCTCTTCTCGCATGATAGCATATTCTCAGCGCACCGCTCAATCAGCCCCCGTAAGCTCGCATTTGCAGCCACAACCTCTGAAGAAAGGCATGTACATTCAAGACTATGCAAGCAAGCCTCCACCTGACGACAGAACTCAACCCAGACTTGCACCAATGTTTCACTTTGGTAAGTAGCAAGAAAGAAAAGAGAACCATTGGCTTCAGCGGCAAATGCTTCGGCCGTGATCAGACTGCCAGCACGAAAGTCTTCAATCAGAGCTGACAAGGAGTGAAGGCTTAGCTTTGCCATCCGTTCCGAGGCACGTAGAGCGTAGGAGCCGGGCGGCATGACGATGCGAGATTCCAGCGTGGTAAGAACTGGAAAAGCTGTTAAGATTCATAAAAAGAAATCAGTGAGACTTGCAAGCAAAGAGCGGGTGGAACAGTGTCGAAACTTTACTTACCCACAGTCATGCAAGAAAGGTCTGAAGGCTCCCCAGGCCCGTCAAGAGTCTCAACTTTGTCATCAGCTTTCAGAACTGTAGAAGACATCAGTGTTATTATATGAATTAATAATAATTCCGTGAGGAGAGGGCAAATGACACTAACCTTGCCCGGAAGAGAGGACGATGCGTTGAGGGGATATCGCCTGCGGAGCGGCCATCTCTAACAGACGCTGAAAAGACTTCCTGGGGGACAATTCCACGATGGACGCCGCCAATCCTCGTAGCTCTGAAAAGACAGAAAGGTTCAAATAATGAAGAGATCATTAAAATTAAAGATAGAAGAATACCATCGATGCTCCTCCCACTCTGGAATGGAGGGATAGCAGCTTCGGCGGCTTCCTCCATACCCCCAGGCACATCATCGGGGACGTGGGCCGGTATAATAACTTTTGATTAAGGAGTAGTGGCCATCACTGCAAGCTCCAATGAAAGGACTGTAGCCTCGACCACCTGTCTCATAGTCTCCGGGCCGTCCCCAGAAAGATCCATTGAATCCACGGCCAATGAAGATGCCTCTTCCAGGGGAGCAAGCACCTGGGGAATGGGAGTCACCGAGGGGAGCTCCGTGGCAGGAACAATGGTTGTATCGACCCCCTCCACACTTACCAGTGTCTTATCGGGGATATTTGTAAAGTCCATAATCAAGGCGCGACTCGAACTCAGATCCTCTGCCATTGCCGAAGTCCCTGCAAAGTTTTCGCGAAGATAATGATATATATATATGAGCAGTGCAAAATATTACAAAAAGATATATGAGTATACCAATGCGCAAAGGAGCCTCTAGTATGGCTTTTTCAAGCCGGCGTTCCTTCTCAAGGATGCGTGCTCGGCGGGGTGCGAGGGTAGACTCGTGGCCACCAGTCCACAATGACAGCGCGTCTTCGGCGTCGGCCGAGATAGGCTGCTTAAGGGCTCTCTCGCCTCCCTCTTCCAGAGGACCTATAAATATCTGCCATATCAATGGAGGATTTTCGTAGAAGATGACTGCAGGATAAGGCCTCTTCGGGACCTTTACATTCTCAGCTTCATCCTGTGAGCGTTTTATAGCCTCAGCCAATTGCGCGACTTACTCGGCAGATGAACCGGGAAAAAGAAGACCACCATCCGGCTCTTACGTAGCTATTGGCTCGTCCTAAAGAATAGGCTCGGATTCCACTAAAAAGTCGAGCAGATTCGTGACCGTCTTCCTTTGCCTCTTGGACCCAGAACTAACACCAGAAGTCGATCGCTTCTTTCCCCTTGGTGCTTTGGTGCGACGTTGACCCACTTCGCCTTTAATATCCTCAGTCGACGGTGCTACCGATGACGACACCGCCGTTGATGATGCCGCAGCTGATGATACTGCTACCGGCGCCTTATTGGCCCTTGCTTGAGCTCTAGTACGAAGCGGCATACCAGCTGTGGGAGTTAGATCCACTTCCACCGCCTCTGGAATAAGCACGATACCAGTATCTCTCAGGGGAGGGCGAACCACTGCCCGCAGTCGCGGTGGGACTCCTGTAGCCTGGATCGGAGTGGGAGCCCTATATCCAAGGAGCATCATCCTCTCTTCAACAATAATAGGACTGACTCGGTGGAGGTACCAGCTCGTGAAAGCCCCCACACATCGAGGAATGTAATCAGCCTCAGGAATCATGAAGCGAGAGCCGGTGTTCAGCCGCATGAAGTGATGAGCGGCGTCACGAACAACTTCCGACGACGGGCTGGGCTCCACTGTAAACGCCTCAAAAGGGACACCCTGGTCATATCCCAGTTGCCGAGCAAAGCGGTGTGGGTTGTACCGCATAAAAAGGGCCCCAACGTTTTGACGAAACACCAGATAACCCGGTCTGATCGAATATAAGTGCATGGCTTTCTTGGGCTTCAGGGAGGGTGCTCCCTCTTTCGACGAGTCAAAAAGTTGTTGAATCGGTCCTGAAGGAGATGAAATGACTCGATCGTTAAATACCATCCCGCCCGTATTGGCATAGGGATTAAGCAGCACACGAATAGCTCCGGACTGAGTCGGATCAGGAGCCGAAGCGTCCACCAATCTCATGAGCCGCGGAAAAGTGTAGGCATCATAAAAGCTGGGTCTCTGATGCGCGGTAAATGCCCCTAGCACGTGCATCTCAATCCATGACGTAAAGTAATGAAGAGAGAAACTCACTACGTTCACGTCTGGGGTTGAGGTATTGGCTGCAACGCTTAGTCCATGATACAAATGCGCTATCCCCGCAATGCCCACGGCTAGTCGCATCCCTCCGGCGATGCGATGAGCAGGGTAAATGACCAAAGCTCTTATGAACCGACGGTGCGTTGGAATAACGAACCAACTGAGCCGGACGCTGATAAAACCCACGAAGAAAGTCTTTTCATCTATGCCAGGAGCTGTGATCGACTCAAAAGGTACAGCCGACAGGATTGGAATGTAGAACTGCGGCAAATCCTCTTCTTTAGCCGGTAGCTTATTTAAACCAAACCCGAAGGGGTCGTTGATATTCGCAAACTTTGGAGCCATTTTTGATAGAACGTCTCCGCGAAGGAAGCAGGCGATAAAGCTTTTGAAAGTGACGCCCTGCTCCTCTGACTCTGTGAAGAGCTTCTAAAAAATATCCAGAGCCTTGATTAGACTTGGGTGCTTGTGGCGGACGACATTTTTAGTCGACAAGACGTCAAGTACAGCAGGCTCGGTTTCGAAAACATACTCATCAGGAGGCAGCAGTTCTTCATAGAGCGTCCCCCTGATCGGCAACCCCGAGATCTCGCAAAACTCTTCCAGAGAAATTGAAACTTCGCGGTCCCCTAGCAAGAAGGTGTTGGTGGGAAGATTCCATTGATTTAGGAAAGCCTTAACCACCAGACATGGGGGGACTGATAATGGAAGAGAGACGCGTACACCGCCTGAAAGAGCTCGACCTTCTGTAGTCGCGCATGATGGGCAGACAGGATATAACGAGCCCAGAGAAGGTCGCCCATGGGATGTCGAGGAGTAAGCCCTATTTTTTAAACCTGTCCCCGGGGCTGGGCTTCACCTTGACAGATACGACGCCCTAAGATGTCTATAGCCGGCACAGGGTGGTTTGGAATCCCAGTTGTCGACAGCTCAAGACGTCCCGTAGGGGTCCAATTCAACATCTCCACAGCAAAGGTGGTCCGTGGACGCTCCATCGGCAAAAATGGGTAGGCAGGCTCTGTGGGTATCTCGCAAAGAAAGCTACGACGGCCCCAAATGATATGCCCGTACCAGGGCCCCCATAAAAGCAAGTTGGTGAAATTAGGGTCGTGAGCCCTGATCATTGCTATCACCTCTTCATCCGACGGTGATTGAGGAAAAGCCGCCTCCGAGCGAGTAAAGGGAAAGTAGGGAAGAGAAGCCATTGTTCCTGAAATAAAGGAAGGGAAAACTGTTAGTCAAGCCAACACGTGTATATATATATTCATAAATATATATATATATATAGAGAGAGAGAGAGAGAGACAGTGGAAGAAAGCGACAGAAAACTTATTTTATGGGACCATTGGTTACAAAACACAGGGGCCCCACAAAATCAAGACAGCGGCTCACTAATGATGACGTAGGGTAATCATTATGAGGACAAAAAGAAGATTCTCAATAAATGAACAGTGGATTTCAAACAACTCTACACATTCCCCAAGAAGAAAACCCACTGCAGAACTCTATGCAAATCCAGAAAGATCTCTCTGAAAACTTTTTTTTTTGCAAAGAACAACTCAGAGAAAAAACATCCCAAGAAGTTCTCTGTGAAGAACTAAGTTCTTTAGAGGAATTAAATTCTCAGAAAATTGGCAGAGCTAAGCTCTTGGAAATGGAATTAAATTCCAGAGAGAAACAAAGGCCGTCATCAAACCCCTAAGATCAGAAAAATGCCTAACAATGGGGTTTGCTACCCAGAGATTGTGCACTCCTAAAGATTAGAAAAATGGGTTCTTTGAAGGAAAAAACCCTTGGTGTGGATTTAAAATCCAAAAAGAGTTCTTTTATGTATGAAATTTCTTTGGCTGCTCAAAATTATTACCTGAAGAAAGGATTCTTTCTTGGACAGAGTTAAACTCTGAAAAAAAATTGGGACAGAGAACTAAGCTCTGAGAGAGAGAATTAAATTCTCAAGGCAAGAACAAGCAAGGAAGAAGATGAAAAGTGGAGGCACTTCTGAAGAGACCCCTGCATTTATAGGATGTGATGGGAAACGGTTCATCTACCCCCTTCCCTAGGCAGATCAAACGGCCATAAAAATATGACAGTGTTGCATTCACGTGCAAACACGTGAGAACAACGCTGCGGGGGCATTTGTTCCCTCATAAAATATTAGGAAAAACCCCAATGGGGCATCACGTGCCCACACGTGACCAAAGGTCACGTGCTGACACGTGATGGTTTCTTGGGGATTTTGCTGAAATAGAATTAAATTCTAATCAAACAAGCAATCAGTGGAGTCACGTGCCCATACGTGATGGGCCTTTAAAAACCCACTGAAGAGAATTAAAAGTGTGATAAAAAAGTAAGGAATACCCCAATGGGGCATCAAGTGTCCACACGTGACCAAAGGTCACGTGCAGACACGTGATGGGTTCTTAAGCTCTTTAACTAATAGAATTAAATTCTATTTGAATGATCAAACAGCGGGATCACGTGCCAACACTTGATAGGCTCTTAAGCCTTCTAAACTAATAGAATTAAATTCTAATTAAGAGGGAATCGAGAACCCTAACTGGAAAAATATTTCTCTAAATCTTTCTAAACAAAAAAGATTGTGCTCTGTAAAGTGGAGCATCGTTGGATTAAAAATCCAATGGTGATTAAAAATCACCAATTTATAGAAAGATTCTATACAAGGAAAGATTTTCCTGAAATTCACCAAGAATAACAAACAGAATATCTTTTGGATTAAAAATTCAATGGTGAATAAAATTGACGAAGTGATCTAAAAGATCATGTTGGTTACAAAATCAATTAAAATCTTTCAATGAAAGATTGACTAAACAAACTGATTCTTTTCTTTCTCCTATAAATAGGAGCCAAGAAGAAAAGAGAGAGATCTTTTTTTAGAGAAATACAACAACAGAGAGAAAAAAGAAGAGAATTTAATTCTCCAGAGAAAAAAAGAAGACTTCCTCAGAGGAGAAAGAAACCCTAGGTGAGAAAGGGAAAGAGACCATAAGCTCCACAAAACAAAAAGAGAATTTAATTCTCAATTTAAGAGTTTAACTGTTCTGAATAAGAACTTAGTTCTTCTTTTGGTTGAAGATCTGCAGAAGCAGGTCTCCCCACAAGTTGAGAATTTAATTCTCATCGGGGAGATTCTACCATGCAGATCCAAAACTTAGAGGGAGAATTGGGTTTAGGGAATTTAATTCCTCTAGAGCACATAGGAATTTAATTCCTCCAACAGAGGCAGGGTTTAACCCTTAAAACAAGAACTTAGTTTTTCTTCATGGTTGAAGATCTGCAGAAACAGATCTTCCCACAAGTTGAGAATTTAATTCTCATCGGGGAGATTCTGCCATGTAGATCCAAAACTTAAAGGGAGAGTTGTTTTTTTTTAAGAATTTAATTCTTCCATATACATAGGAATTTAATTCCTCTAAATAAAATTAGGGTTTAACCCTATAAAAGAATTTAATTTTTAAACAAGGGATTTAACTCTCCATGCACGTAAAGAGATCAGTACCCAACCTGGTCACGTGGTAACACGTGACCCTCATCCTCAATGAGTAGAAAAGAACGATCAAGACTAGGTCACGTGCCTCCGCATGACCCTTAAACAGACTCCTTAAAATGAGAAAGAAAAAGCTTGGAGGCAATGCCTCACGTGCTCACACGTGACCCTCAAAACTAAAGGGAATAAATCCAAAGGCAATACTGATTTAGGGTGCCTCACGTGTCCTCACGTGACCCATGACTAACACCTTTTTAAAAGGGAAAATGAGGAAAAACAGATGAATTAATACCCAATACATGGGCACTATCACGTGCCCACACGTGATGATTACAAAGATTAAGTGTTTAACACTTATTAGCAGATTTTGAGAGTAAAATAAAGGAAGTTTGGCCTAATTCTCTGGCGCCTCACGTGAAACCACGTGGCCGCCTCTTTTTTAAGTGTTTAACACTATTTTGAGAGTTCTGTCCCTAGTGTTTAACACTATTTTAAGTGCATCACGTGGGAACACGTGATCGTCAAATATGTGCTAGTGTTTAACACTATTTTCAAACCAGTCTTAATCTAAATTGGCTAAGTTTTCCAGAGATAAGACTCCTCTTTTGACTGATCCTCAAACACACCCTTGTCTTCTAAGATTGATCGTCTCATATGATATATGAGTGCTCAGCACTCGATAAAGGCAAAGTGTTGTCAGAACCCCAAACCCCTGTTTAGCATTGCTAAATAATGGGGGGCTGAACCCAGACAAATGTTCAACAGTCCAACAAAGGGCCAACATTTCAAACCTAATTGGACTTAGCCCAAGTTGGCCATAAATCCTCAATTCAGTTTCAACTGAGCCCATGTGCTCATAATCCAATTAATTGATCTTAGTCCCAAATTGGACTATAGATTTCTAATCAGCATTGGTTCAAGTGTACATCTCTTCACTCCATTGATATTTGTCGTTGTAATCCTTCAACGTCTTCAAAGAGATGACGGGTCCCGATAACCAATCATTCCATGGACTGTGGGGTCCTTAAACTCATGGACTATGATGTCCTTAAAACTTTATAGACTATGATGTCTTTAAACTGGACTGTGGGGTCCTTAAGCCCATGGACTATGATGTCCTTAACCTCAGACTGTGGGGTCCTTAAGCCCATAGACTATGATGTCCTTAACCTCGGACTGTAGGGTCCTTAAGCCCATGGACTATGATGTCCTTAACCTTTACAGACTATGATGTCTTTAAACTGGACCACTATGTCCTTAAACTGGTAATAGACCGCAGCGTCCCTAAACTAAAAAATATAGCCCAAATGCTCTTTTGTTGGATCTAAATGATCCTGTTAAGTTGATCTTAGTCTAAAAATTAGAATAATGTATCCTTAAAAAACGTTTAAGTTGATCTTAGTCTCAAATGAGACTAACGTATCCTTAAACCCAACCCCAAACCCAAACCTAAGAAAACACGAATTTGGACTAATCCACACCCTACGGGCGACAACATAAATTAGTCTCCGTATACAATCCACGGGCAACCAAAAACAAAAAAAACACACACGACACGAAATGACCATCTGGAGAAAAAGAAAGTGGTTACCGCGATGCGGTAGCGTAATTAACTGCAGGGGCTTGCGCCTGTAGGGAAGAGCGTCCCCACAATCAAAATCCCCTCAACGAGAGGGAATCTAACGAAGTTTGCTATATCGGCCGCATCCGTTTAAACCTTCGATACATGGTGTCATAAATCAACTTGGCATCTTCAGAGAGGTGGACGGATAGCACCAATTAGCATCTGCCCCCAAATTCAGGCAAGACGAACCTACGCGGTCGCGTCTCTGTGTTTCGGCGGAGAACACTCCCGATCTCTTGGGTACAAAAAGTGGCCTGAAAGAGGCTCCTCCTGCTATCTGAATAGCAGGACGCTTCATACCTGCAAATTGAGGTCTGCCCTTCTTCTTCACCACTTCTCATATCGACGGGCAGCCTTCAGAGCTTGGTCATGGGCTGGGAAATCCCCTGTAGCCAATGCAGCTTGGATCTCCTGGTCCAACCCCTGCTGAAATCTTCTGGTCTCGATCTCAGCAGTCGGTATGAGATGTGCTCCGAACCTGTTACGGTCTTGTGTTAGCTGTGTAGTATGTGATATCAGAGAATTCGAATATTTGAGATATATTTTACCTGCTCAACATAGTGAACTTAGTATCATACTCATCTACGGATTTGCTCCACATAGAGCCTTATTATAGGTGGATGAATTGTTGCTCCATATCAAATCGGTCAGTCTCGGGAAAATATTTCGCGTCGAACATGTCGCGAAAAGTCTTCCATTCGATCGGCTGAGTAAGAGGGCTTTCTTCCGCCTTCCACCATACTCGAGCGTTATCCGTGAGTTGCAGCTTCGCAACCCTTACCCAAGAAATGTCTGGCACTTATGTTGCTGCCAGATCATCCTCCATCGATTGAGCCCATTCTTCAGCTTCCAGAGAGCTTTTTTTCTCAGAAAATTGCTTAGGATGCTGTGCCCGGAATTGTTTCACTCCAGGTGTCCGGCTTCTGGGCGGTTCATTAGGATAGCAGTCTGCTGCTGCTGTCCCTCCAAGAGGCTCTTTATTTCCTCGAGCAGTACCGTCTGCTCGTTGATCGGAGCTACAATGGTAGGCATAAGTCGAAGAGGTAGTGGTGTGGTGTTGCTGTTCACGTTGGTGCTACTATTGTTCGGAGAATCTATAACCTTGAAAGAAAAATAAAGTTAAGATAGATTCAAGAAATATGAAATATAAAGAATGTTTAGTTGCCGAGTCTTATAATTCTTGTGTTATATTGCTTAGGCTTCCATGCAGAACTTACCTGCATGGGCCGCCAACAAAACCTGTTACGCCCCGCTTCCCGGTGTACGGTCAGGAGACATGACTAGGCCCACGACGTATTTACTCAGAAATAAACACGTTATGCGTAAATAAGCAATATAATATAAATGTACATAAGAAAGACATGAGATGTAAATGAACAACAACTTTTTATTTATTAAACATTCTTTACATTACAATTGAAAAGTAAATACAATGTGGAAAGCAATGCCTAACCAATGGCATGAACTGAAAGTAAAATTATATACAAGTGACTAGAGCTCCGGGTCCTCGATGAACTGCTCCAAATCTTCTGAGCTGGGCTCGATCTCTAGAGAGTCGGGACCTCCTGACAACATTCTAAAGAAAGAATAGAAAAGGAATGTCGTCAGCGAACAATCGCTCAGTAAGTCCCAAAGAGAGATAGAAATAGACTAAACAGGTAAAGAGAATATATCTGGTATAATATATGATTGTTATATTAACGCTGTTGTTTATAGCTTGATACAGAATATGCCAGTGTATACGAGAGGAGTCCAACTATTCTGTGGACTAAGGTATATGGAGCACAAGGAACCGTTAAGCCACGGGACAACAGCAACGGATATTCAGGTTAGGTGTATTAAAGTGACCATCATCGTGCCACTTTTAACACATTCCGTACCAATCTACCCCTTAAAAAACCCTGTAATGTTTATTGTATTGTTTATAGCTGTAAGACTTGCCGAAACTATGATATCAATTGCTCATGTAAACGGATAGGGATGTAAACGGATAGTCATGTAATCAAGTCAATGTATATCCATAGTTCAGTCAGTTCAAGTCATGTTGATATTTGATAGTATTCAGTATATATGGATTCATGATGTATTGGAGTTATATTTGAAGTGTATGTAGATTGGAATTGTATTCAGATTAGACTGAGGCTCTGTCTAAGTCAGACACTTAAACAGAATTTGATTCATGAATTAGGTTTTGGAGTTATCTTAACTGCTGCACATGGACAGCAAGATTTGTGACTTTTTCCAAGCCGATTACTATTGATAATCCCGTTTTAGTTTCCTACCTTGAATAGGCAAGCACCTACTTTCTCCGGCTCTCTGAGGCTCAACAGAATTGGTCCCGCTTAAACCTATATTTACTAGGGTCCTTATTGTAAATTAATAAACTTGAGGGGTTTTTATGAAAAATAGTTTTGATAAACTTTCAAAGTAAATCTCAAGCATTTATTTATCATATTTAGGGTTTTCATGGATGTAGTTTTTAAAAGTGTAGTATTCTAATGATTATAAACCTAGATTGAAGGGTATTTTAGTGTAAATTAGAATTGTTTGGATTTGTGATGGTATATTCATGAAATTTCTGATTCCTTTATTTAGAAAATATGGAATTTATTATATATTTAAAATAGATATTTTATTATATAAATATATATAATTATTTGAAAGAGAATTTATTTATTTAACAGAAAATCACATTATTCTTAAAAATTGTATAAAATTCCATCGAGATCGGATGCTCTGTGAGGAGCTCTGCATCTTGCTCTATTAGTCCCAAGGATGTGCGATAACCCGTACCATCCAAATCGGGTTCCTCAAAATGGGTTGTAGAGGTTTATTTGCAAGGAATTTAATTAAAACAATCTTAAATAATACGGTTTTATTAGTTTAAGGTATTTTATTATAAAATTGTATTTATCCCACTAAATATTGTTTCAAAAGCCATTGTGCTATGCCATGATGAGTGTTGCGATGAGGTAGATCATTATATCGTGAGTTTTCTAAAGGTAATAGAGCAAATATGATGAAATGATGCCGTAAGTAAACTTTGTGGTATTTAACCGTAAAATTGAAATAAAAGTTGTATAACATTGTATTTTGAATTGAAATTTATTCTAAATGTTTGTTTCAAAATTACTAAACAAGATATAACAATATGGATGTTTGGTTATTAATAAAAGTTGTGTTTTTAACAAAATTAGAATCGGAACTCGGAATAACACTTCCGATGAGTTTTGAGAAGAGAATTCTTTTAATATGGATGAGAGGAGAGGAGAGGGGACTTACTGGATTAGATGTGAGAGAGGAGGTAGAGGAAGCGTTTGAGAGCTTCGTGGAGTTGTGGTTTCGCCGGATTTGTCCCGAGTCGTCGCCGGAAGATGACCTTGTGCTAACTCCACTTGTACAACTAATTTGACTTGGAAAAATTTGAGAGTTTTGACAATGGATTTCAGAATAGAGAGGGCTAGGTATGGGGGTGATATTTATAGAATAGAATTAGGATTTAGGGAATTAAAAAATATTAAATCATTGGTTTAATGGTGATTTTTAATCCTCTGGTTAATTGCAGGAAAAACAAATAGAAGAAGAGTAGTGGGGGAGGCCAAGGGGTGTTGGGGAAAATTTTGGGAGCATTCCCTATGGGGGGCTCGGCGGCGCCGGTTAGGGGCTCCATCTCGCCGGCCATTAGGTGGATGTGGAGCTCTGGATCGATACCACGTGTTCTCGGCTGTTCATATGTTATTTTCCATATGTTTGATTTTAGTGACTTTTCATTTTTACATGTATTATATATGTAAACTTTTGAGCTTCCAAAAAAGTTTAAAAGAAAAATTATCAAAAATAATATGTGGCTTGGGGGATTTGAACACAGGGGTTATGTCACAGCAGTGCAAGGCTTTACCAATGAGCTACAAGTTGTTTCTTGCTGTTCTAAAACAAATTAAATACTTATAGCATACTCAGGGTTGCAAATACTCCATTTAGTACTTTAACTTTAAACAAATTTCTGTACATTAAAAACAGAGTCGTTACAGGGTATAAAAGAAAATAAGGGTGAACTAAAGTATGGTAATAAGGCAATTATAACAATAAGTATAGTGTCGCATAATCATGTAGGTAAAGTATAGGTAAAAGGTCGTTTAGCAACAACTTAATGCCGCAAGTGTATATGTGAAGTGTGGACAAGGTGTCATTCAATAACTATTAATAGCGGTTTAGCTTGTTTTAGTTTGGTTTCGTAAGAGTACATGCATTTCGAGAGCATTCCTTAAATTCCAAGAATCACGGTTTCATGTCATTAAGATGTTTTGCAAAATTTTGGTTTAAGAGTTCAGGTAACAGAAGAGAGCTTCGTGTATCGGAGAGTATTCCATATATGTCCGGAATCACGGATACACAGTCATTGAACAATTAGCATTCCGTATATGCCCAGAATAACGAAAACACGGTCATTGAACAATTAGCATTCCGTATATGCCCGGAATAACGGAAACACGGTCATTGAACACGATCATTAAACACAATCATTAAACACAGTCATTGAACATGATAGGTTGACAAGTTAATATGAAGGTACTCCCGATACACGCGATCTCGATTTCCTTCTACGTACTACCTTAACCCCCGTTTCAATATATTTAAGTTTATCAGTTATCAGTTAGCATACGGAACCAACAAGACATGGAAAACACTTCCTCATTCACCCTATGTTTAGCATTCATGTGCTAACGCATAACCATTCATATAAAACAAGTTATGACAAGTTCAAGTCAAGATTGGTTACGTAAATCACATTATGAGTAACGGAGTTTCACAAAGTCTAGCTGAAAAGAAGGTATATGGTATTTTATTGCAAAACATGGAATTTGCGAAAACTCGGGGTATTTTAATGTAGAAGGGTTTCATACAAGTTCCAGGTAATATTATTCTAGAATAGTTCGACATATTTAAGTGAAAACACGGGATTTAGGAAGGTTCAGGGTATTTTAATGCAAATACGGATTTTCGAAACTTTAGGATATTAATGTGAAATACGAGTTTTGGAACTTTAGGGTATTACTGTGAGATAAGAGTTTTGGAACTTTAGGGTATTTATGAAAATACAGGTTTAGAAACTATAGGGTATTATCGTGTGAAAAACGGTCGTAATTTATTACTGATAAGATCATTCTAAAATCGGTAGCATTTCGGCTGCAAACCGGCTTCATATTGATATAGATTTTGGTTGAATAATGTCATGGTTAGAATGCAAGGGTTATATTTGGTAATAAGCAGTGATAGGTCATTACCATGATGCTTAGGAAGTATGAATTTCTAAGTTAAATCCAACTACAAGAAAGTTACCAAATCGGGCAGCATTTTGATATCTAATTTAACATTTAAATAAATAAAAGTATGCGGGTTTTCCGTATTAAAAGTTTGATAAGAATGCAAAAAAACATGTAAAGAATTATTTAGAAGAAGGTGTGATAAGATCAAGAGGAGAGACGGAATCCTACCGCTTGAAGATATCACCGACATAAACCAACAACTCGTAATGAATCGTACTCCTGCCTCGGATTTTTCTAGCATCCGTTACTAGTACCTATGCGTATATCGTCGAAAGATGACCACACAGGATTTTTTTTGGAATTATTTGGGCAACAGAAGTGTGAGAAATGAGAGAAAGAGTGAGGACATATTTATAGGATTTCAAAACCCTACTCGAGCCGACTAGAGCCGCAAAATCGACGCCGAGAATCGCGCCCGGATGCCCCTGGGATGGATCCTAGCCATTCGATCTTGGATCGAACGGCTGGGGTTAAACCCCACATGGGATAGCCGCCCACGCGCATGTGCAAGTGTGTGGGCCCCACTCGCTGAAGCCAGCGAGAGGAGGGCTGGGTCTTGGGCCTGGGTCCTTGGGCTCAGTTTAAAAGGAATGTTTTGTTATTTTTTCCTTTTATTTTTAAAAACTGTTTTTTAAATTGTTTTTCTTAAATAAAAATTAGTTAAAAATACCTTTTAATACCAAAAAATTATGGAAAATTTATAGATAAATTCTAAATGATTACTTTATTAGTTTCAATACTTTTCATATCAAAACTAATTCATTTTTTCGAAACCGCCCTTTAAACGAAACCTTTAGAAAATTCTAATAATTTATATTTAAGTCCTTTTCTTTCACCCAAAAATTATATTAAATATTTTTAAACTCAAAGCCACATTTTCCATGAAAAGAAGTACCATAATAATTTCTTTTTAAAATCTCTTTTAATGGAAACTATTAAAATACCATGAAGAAATATTTTGTTCCAAAAATAAAATAGTTTTTATTTACCATATGAAAGTTACGGTCATTACAATGAGAGTAAAGAAAATAAATTAAATTATAAAAATAAACTTAATAGTCATTTAATAAGTTTGGATATATTTAAAAAATCTTAAAGAATTTTGCAAGATGTGTTGGGGTTCCTAGCGCTCTATCCGCTAACCGCGGTCATTGCGGAACAAAAAAATTTTAGGTTTAAAAACTTGCGCTAGAAACAACTATCTAGAATCGAAACCAAACATGAAACTATCAAGCTATAGGAGTTCTAGCTATTGTGATAGAGTGTTTTACCAAAAGATCCGTTCCCTTCAGTCTTCTACCATCTTCCTTAGCTCCTTAAGGTCTTCTTGATCGAGCTTGACCGCCAGTCTTCCTCCATCGAAGATGATCCATCCGAGGGATGTGGTTCAGGGCTATAGCTCCATACTAAAAATCTAGTGGAGCAAGTAGAGACTCTAGATTGCTAATTTAGTATGTCTAGGATGTTGTGAGTTTTCTTAGTGTATATCTATCTCTCTTCCACCCTTAATTCTCAACATATGAGATTGTATGGAGGAAGATTAAGAAGAAGGAGGAGGAGCTCAAGAAAGGCCAGTGAGGAGAGATAAGCAAAATGGTGAGAATGAGATCTTTCTTTTTCATCCAAGTGAGAGAAAATCATGAACCATGGTTTTGTAAAAACATTTTTCCAATAAAGATATAATAACCATACTTGAATAGTTTGCACAAATGAATATACAATTAATTTGTCAACACTATTCAAGCATGGTTCTCACCATACTCACCTCACTACTTTTACACCTCATTTTCTAGTTAAGTTAATAAATAGATAAACTAAAATGAGGTGTCCACCTTCTAGAATGTTTTCCGTATAAATACGGAATACACTCAACCGTAAATACATACCCATATTCGTATCAAAATACGAATACCCAAAGAGATAGAATAACACAAAGAACATAATACTAGAATATACATATCGAAATATATATACGTAAACTATCAAATCAATACATAATTTAATAATCCGGCTCAATCCCAAGACGGCAAGTATTATCAGCCGTCCGATCGAAAGTCTGGGTAACAAGTATAATCATTCGATCGGAACCCTACACGTATCCTAATCGAAAGTCCGGGTAACTAGTACAATCATTCGATCAGAACCATGCACGTATCAAAATATGGCTACTATATCATTTCGCCTGAACCAGGGAAACCCTCTGTGTGGAACTCTAAAGACTCGACAGTACACCGACAGTGAGTTACTGGATAAATCCATAACCACAAGCACGTTGGCGGCACTAGCTGTACGTAACGGCTACCCAGGCATCTGTCGAAAAAGAAGGCCGACGAGCAAACTCATTCGAATCCCTACTGAGCCTATCAGTGACAATCTCCGCACAGTCCGGTTTCTTCGTCTGAGAGTATCGCATACCGAGTCTAGGGGGTGGTAAACGTCAAACCCTAATAGCTCGATAATTCATGCTGATATGGCTCAGGACCAATCCGGGAAACTAATGATCTAACTATCAGTAAATCCCAACTGCCTTGGCCAAGGTGTTATAGTACTGGCCAATCGAACACTGTGCGATATTGACTGTCTATACCGGGAGAGACGAATCCCCAACAACCACTCACTACCTCCATGTGGCTCGTAACTGTACCTAACTAAAACATGTTTACACGACTCAGTAGAGCCGTGGTAGGGTAGTAATCTAAGTATGGTGGGAATTCACACGAGACAAATGATGATCTCAGGTCTAAAGACTAACCTGTACTCATGTCGTCTGAGAACTGCTATATGACGATAGGTATAATACCATCTAGAAGTTCTCGGTGAGTTCGTCCAGTGTACTCACCCCCAGTGAGTACCTGTATACGATCTCAGGTGCAAAAGAACAATAGCTGTGGGACCAACCATCACCCCTCGTCAAGGGCACAAAATATAAATCCGGTGCATCCAGTGCACGAAATATCAAATACAGTGTATCCAGTGCACAAAATACAGATACAAATCGGGTGCAACAAGTGCATGGAATGCATCATATAACTCAAATGCGTATAAAAAGCAACACCGAGTGTGTCAAGGTGTTTAAAATCATAAATATGTGCCACTGCGTGCACAAAATATATATCAATGCACTGCAAGCACATATAAGCTATACCGAGTGCAGAATCGAATCAACTGTATGAAATCTACGAAATCATAAACATGTGCAGCCAAGGCACAAAACCGATATCAAGTGCAATAAATATGCACAAATCAAAAACAAACATAACGGTGTATAAAAACATATCTCAAGTGCGATAACTATGCACAAAATATACATACCCAGTAGGTGCAACAATGGTGCACGAAAACAATATCATGAAACTCAATCATCAAAACTTAAATCCAAGCGATATAAGCATGAGACTCGGATCACCACGCAAATCGCAGTAAATGACATTGAGGTACACCTCCTACAATGTCGAAAAACAAATCGGTGCGCCTAAAACCGGCAGAACAAGAACATCCGCTTGCCTCCTGCTCACGGTCTGGCATCTTCGGTCTCTGGGTCCTTATCTTCTCTGTAGATTCACCAATCTCGCAATCTATCAGCTCATCGGCCCAGTCAGGTATGCTAACGGGGACGATTCCGTTCTGGCACTTCCCTGGTCAACTCTCGGTCAATCATCACGACCACTGGTAAGGCAGCACGTCACTAGCGTCGGCCTCTGACTCTCTGAATACACGTGACACAACTGATCCTAGGTGCAAATCTCATTGCAGCAGTGTCCTGGAAGGAACCTGTTCAAGGTCTCTTCCGATCTCGCCTATGCCAAACTGTACGGAGGCTGGTACTCTTAAATAATCTTTTCTCACTTTCTGGACATCTCCGTGTTCCGCACACATTTTCTCGGGAACTGGCCGTATCCCAACGCCTCTGTATGCCTATCAGAACTCTAATCTCGACGGGGAGTAACAACAGCTCATCAGCGTCTCGCACGAACCTCTAGTTCCACTCGTCGGTATCATCATCCACTATGACGTCACGCCATGCTATCTGCGCACTGCAACTGTTCTCGGCCACAGTCAATCCGGAGTCTCTCACACGGACTTGAAGTTACGAACTCGGTATCTTCATCACTCTGTAGAAGATATCTGGCCGAACATGTCCTCGGGAACTCGTCCCAACTATCGGAGGAATACTCAATACTCGTCCGTCCTCGATCAACTCACAACGCATCTGGGTGAAGTCCTTTATCCGAAGCTGGTCAGCTTACTGGTCTCATATTACATGATATCCGAACGACGTCAAACTTTTCGATCGAGTCATCAAGGTCCCAAAATTTCCCGAAAGCTCAACACCTGAGCACAGTCTAAAATATCTGGTACATACCATAGTACCTCTGGACCAGCCGTAGAAGTTCAAAAGTGGTTCCATGGTCATCATATCGAGTTAGGGTTTCATTCTTCTAGAGGGTCTACAGAATTACCTGCATGTTCCTCCGAACACTTTAAACTTGGGAAAAATGGGTTTTTGACACTTGTTCGAACTTTTTAGCTTCGCCTATACAACATGTGAATATTCCTCGCCCGCATGCTAAACAATGCCTCAATCCTCCAAGAAAGACGACACATCAACGGTCATCTCTGAATCGGTCTGCTCTAGATCTGAGTAAGACTCTCCACAATTAAAATCTCCAACTCAACTGGGCCTGCGTCGGCGCATCAATCTGACAAATCACCTTCGTCTCTCAAATCGGGATAGACTAGCTATCATCTGTCGCATTTCTGCCTGAAAGCTCCGGCGATCTCAGCTCGTAAGCTCTGAAAGCGACATCCCATCAATCTCAGCATCAGCTGGATCATCTGTCTGTACGGTAGGCGGTATCACAATCTCTGAGGTAGGCTGTACATCGACAGTCCTCTCACAACGGGCAACCTCTAACAGTGGCCCGATCATCCGGTGCAAAACCAAACACTCGCCTCAACAGGAAGTCACAACATAACACTACATCGAGACGACTCATGTCACCAGAAAACACAATGGTCAGCCCCCGTACCAGACGAGCTCGCCCTGACCGCAACACTAGCAGCAGCCCAAACTGCTCTCAACCCATGGTGATAGGAACCTCAATCGAGTATCGAAGAGAGCAGATCAACGGCAAGAAAGGAAACGACAGATCCAGAATGGATACATGATCATAAGAAGGAACAGCATCAATGGGAGTATGATCATGGAAACAAATAAAATCAAGGATCTCAAATGGATGTATAATTATGGGTATGAAAAGAATCATAAGTCTCAAAAATATGTACATCCTAAGGTTTCTTAAGTGGTGTATCGTGTCGTAAATATGCCGCGGAACATACGTATGGTATGTAACTCTACTCAAGCTACGTACTCCATCAATCAAGGTCAGCCTATGAAACAAAAGTTCGGGTCTAATACCCCCTCGTTCAAGTCTAAGTTCCGTAAGGTTAAGCCTAGGTTCCGAAAAACATACCCGCCCTAGACTCCGCATAGTCAAACATAGACTCGAACCAATGTTAAACCTAGTGCTCTGATACCAACTTTGTCAAGACCCGAAATATTAGCTCGTGACCAGCACTTGAATCACGCCACGTCTAAAGGCGTAACGGAATTCAAGTAAGCCGAAACCCAGAAATCTAAACCCTTTTTTTTTTTGAAAAATAAAGGAGCTGAAGTTTTGAAATAAGGGTATAATGAAAAATGCAAGTTTATTTTACTAACTGAGAAAAAACATGTTTCGTCTTTTTAAAAATTAGGGCAGCACCTCCTTTGTATATTTTGATCCAAAACCATATATACAAGATAATCATAAAGGCATCCCCAAGCGGGAGCTAGCTCTTCGCCAAACGGCGGATCACAACCACGCAAGACAATATATATAATTATACGACGCCCAATGGCGAAGATCATCACAAAGATAAAGAAAAGCAAGACATAAAAACCACAATTAGCGGAAAACCCCTCGCTCTAAGTCTCGCAACCACAATCCCACTAAGTCTCATTACTTATACAATTTACTAATTTTGATTGATGGAGTTAACTAGATACAATATGAAATATAAATACAAGAGCGGGTACGATACAAATGTCCCACCTACCACTACAAAACACCCAAATGAAGTTATGTGCCAGCGAAGCCGCTACTGATCCAAGCGGTCAACCTGCAAGAATTGTGGCATAACGGGGGTGAGTTGCCAACTCGTGAGTAGAAAAATATCGACAGATAGAAATCGAATAAATAACGACTCCTAGGTCTACTATATCATAAAGGTAATATTATGATATCTAGGGTCACCGGGTCATCATATATGCCAACAATGTGATCAACCAATATGTATACGGATATAATCCAACAATATAGTCAAGGTATGTATGCATGCGGATCTCGTCCAACCATATAATCGATATCTGTATGCACGTAAATATCATAAAAGAGTGTGCATGAAAGTATGAGGATATAAATCAATGGTGTCCCTCTCGACACATCAAAATCATGGAACCAGGGTGTCCAACATCGACACCCGAAAACATCATGAAACCCATGTCCAGCATCGACACGTAAATCCTCATATCTCGGGCTCCGTCAGTCCGGATCGGCCCACGGGCTCCATCAGTCCGGATCGGCCCATATCATCTCTCGACTCCAGTCGGTATCCTCCGGATATCTTCCAGGTCCAACCAATCACCGGTAGGTAGTAGTCCCTCTGCCAGGGTCACCGTCTGTATACACAGCATCCCTTTCTTCCCCCGGGGTACCATACTGGGTCCACCATATACTCGCAATCGGCCTCATCCAGCTCCTCGATCGGGTTTCACATGTCACACGTCTAAGAACCGAGAAAACGCATGGTGGACGCACTGAAATATCATATCAAGAGAAACCGGGTTTTTAAAACAGTACTTACTTTCTTTTGAAATAGCCACGGTTCTCAAATCCAGAAATCTCATGAAACAGCATGTCTCAATGCGTAAAATCATAAAGCATGATGTATCACCACAACACAACTCGAACCCTATTCCTTCTCTTGGAATTTCCAAGTTAACAAATCCATCACTAAACGAGTTTATGTTAAACCAAAATGCTAGGAATTCAAACTAAACTAACATGGAAAGAGATATACCTCCCATGGCAACCCAAGAAAACCCTAGCTCGACTAAAGTCACCAAAATCGAACTTTACTTGGTCCAATGTGTAGAGGGTGAAGAGGGGATCAACTTTTGTGAAAGGGGTTTAGGGTTTTGGGGATTATTTGGAGATGGATCTAGGGCTTTAAGTGGAGGGAAGTGGAGTTGAGGAAGATGAAGAAGGAGAAGAAAAATGATGGGGGAATAAAGATGGCAGCAGCCCTCCTCTCTCTCATTTATTCTCACACACACTCTCTCTCCAATCATTCACCTTTTTGCCTCTTTTTCATTTCTTTTTTCTTTTCTCTTTCAAATTTCAAAACCAAATCACATAATACCCATAAAACAACACAAATGCAACAACATGTAACCAAATGTAACATGACATGGTGCACTACCCATGAAAACTGTAGAAACACGGATTTGGCCTAATCGCGATTAGCAGTGCACTAATCAGGTTTTTATCGAAACTGCATATAATAAATTTTAAAAATACCAAATCCTTTAAATATATTATTAAATGAATAAATAATTTTAATTTCCATTTATTTCACAATTATCCGTATATATTTATACCCTTTTTCGAAAACCCCAATTTCGCAAATCGAGCAGTTTTCGGGAAATATATTATTTTAATATTAAATTTTAAAAATAATATTTTATATTTTATGAAATGTTACAATCTTCCCTCCTTAAAGAAATTCGGTCCCCGAATTTTAATTTAAACCCCCAAAATCTAAAACATTTCAATGATCAGCTCAAATCAACGGGGCTCCGAAATCACGGAAGATGCAGAAACAACACAGCGCGTCAGTGCGCATGAAAACGAGTACAAACCTCAAAATCGAACCCCGTCAAGCATCACGCAAATCATCGGATTTGCACGCATATCCTCGAAGTTATAATAGAGATACAGATCTCGAAATCCACTACTGAATCCAATATACACTAGTCAAATACTATAATACGTGTATAGTACGCATCCTTAGAAAACTTTCAAGAACTGAATAAAACTCATGCAAAAATATTTTCCAAATCGCCGTGTGATGCGTAACTCATGGCCTAAGTGACGGACGCTCATTTTAAAATAATAATATATGTCCATATATGTTCTCCTAAATACACATCCCGTTGTTTTCAAAATATCCTAAAAGGATTTCCTTTATAAACGTTCATGTCGCTCACAGACACGTAGGAAATAGCGAGACTATAGCTCTTTTTCAAAAACCTCTTGGTAAACTTTTAATGCATGCAAAGTACTCATGTACTGTCCTCTGATCAGTCCTGTTTGGCTACTACACAATATAGTTCCCAACATGAAAACAAAGTGCTCAAAAGCAAAATCAGCCTCAAAAGGCGTATCCAATAATCACGTGCATCTGGTGCGCACGGAAATTAAATCCAAATACGAGTGTTACATTGAGCACAAAACCAAAACTAGGTGCAACGGATGTGCACAAAAGCATCTGTCCAGTGCAACAGGTGCACGACAACAATATCAAGTGCATTTAGAGTGCATCCGGTGCAACTAACATGCACGAATGAAAATCCCAATTGAGTGCATCCGGTGTGCACAAAATCACATCTCATATCATGCGCCCAACATGCGCGAAAATCCAAATCAAGTGCATCTGTCCCGCACGAATGAAATCGCATCTAATATGCACGGATAAAATCTAAATCAAAGGCTTCCAACAGGCACGAGTAGAATCTCACTCAAGTGCCTCTGATGCGCACAAAACATAAACCTGGTAAAATAATGCTCAAAAGCATAAATTAAGTGCAAACAAGGTACTGAGTATAAATCTAGTGTAACCAATGCACGAAATACCCGCCTGGTGCAATAAATGCGTGAAATGCAAGTCTAGTGCAACAATGCACAAAATACTAATCTGGTGCATCAAGGGCATAAAATATAAATCCGGTGCATCCAGTGCACGAAATATCAAATACAGTGCATCCGGTGCACAAAATACAGATACAAATCGGGTGCAACAAGTGCATGGAATGCATCATATAACTCAAATGCGTATAAAAAGCAACACCGAGTGTGCCAAGGGGTATAAAATCATAAACATGTGCCACTGCGTGCACAAAACACATATCAATGCACTGCAAGCACATATAAGCTATACCGAGTGCAGAATCAAATCGAGTGCGTACCACACGCACAAAATCGAATCAACTGTATGAAATCCATGAAATCATAAACATGTGCAGCCAAGGCACAAAACCGATATCAAGTGCAATAAATATGCACAAATCAAAAACCAACATAACGGTGTATAAAAATATATCTCAAGTGCGATAACTATGCACAAAATATACATACCGAGTAGGTGCAACAATGGTGC
The DNA here is from genome assembly GCA_030015575.1 of Agapanthus africanus. Taxonomy (NCBI): domain Eukaryota; kingdom Viridiplantae; phylum Streptophyta; class Magnoliopsida; order Asparagales; family Amaryllidaceae; genus Agapanthus; species Agapanthus africanus. Next base: position 895,137,466 of record JASDDO010000019.1, read on the forward strand.
ACGAAAACAATATCATGAAACTCAATCATCAAAACACAAATCCAAGTGATATAAGCATGATACTCGGATCACCACGTAAATCGCAGTAAATGACATTGAGGTACACCTCCTACAATGTCGAAAAATAAATCGGTGCGCTTAAAACCGGCAGAACAAGAACATCCGCTTGCCTCCTGCTCACGGTCTGGCGTCCTCGGTCTCTGGGTCCTTATCTTCTCTGTAAATTCACCAATCTCGCAATCCATCGGCTTATCGGCCCAGTCAGGTGTGCTAACGGGGACGATTTCGTTCTTGCACTTCTTTGGTCAACTCTCGGTCAATCATCACGACCACTCGTAAGGCAGCACGTCACTGGCGTCGGCCTCTGACTCTCTGAATACACATGACATAACTGATCCTGGGTGCAAATCTCATTGCAGCAGTGTCCTGGAAGGAATCCTGCTCAAGGTCTCTTCCGATCTCGCCTATGCCGAACTGTACAGAGGCTGGTACTCTTAAATAATCTTTTCTCGCTTTTTGGAAATCTGCGTGTTCCGCACACATTTCCACGGGAACTAGTCGCATCCCAACGCCTATGTATGCTTATCAGATCTCTAATCTCGACGGGGAGTAACAACAGCTCGTCAGCGTCTCGCACGAACCTATGGTTCCACTCGTCGGTATCATCATCCACTATGACGTCCCACCATGCTATCTGCGCAGTGCAACTGTTCTCGACCATGGTCAATCCGGAGTCTCTCACACGGACTCGAAGTTACGAACTCGATATCTTCATCACTCTGAAGAAGATATCTGGCCGAACACGTCCTCGGGAACTCGTCCTCGGGAACTCGTCCCAACCATCGAAGGAATACTCAATACTCGTCCATCCTCGATCAACTCACAGCGCATCTGGGTGAGGTCCTCTATCCGAAACTGGTCAGCTTACTGGTCACTTATTACATGATATCCGAACGACGTCAAACTTTTCGATCGAGTCATCAAGGTCCCGAAATTTCCCGAAAGCTCAGCACCTGAGCACAGTCTAAAATATCTGGTACATACCACAGTACCTCTGACCAGCCATAGAAGGGCAAACCTAAGCCTCACTGATGGCACCGCTAAACTTCCGCAAACCCTAAGGTTCAAAAGCTGTTCCATGGTCATCATATTGAGTTAGGGTTTCATTCTTCTAGAGGGTCCACAGAATTACCTGCATATTCCTCCGAACACTTTAAACTTGGGAAAAATGGGTTTCTGACACTCGTTCGAACTTTTTAGCTTCGCCTATACAACATGTGAATTTTCCTCGCCCGCATGCTAAACAATGCCTCAATCCTCCAGGAAAGACGACACATCAACGGCCATCTCCGGATCGGTCTGCTCTAGATCTGAGTAAGACTCTCCACACTGAAAATCTCCAACTCAACTGGGCCTACGTCGGCGCATTAATCTGACGAATAACCTTCGTCTCTCAAATCGGAGTAGACTAGCTATCATCTGTCGCATTTCTGCCTGGAAGCTCTGGCGATCTCAGCTCGTAAGCTCTGGAAACGACATCCCATCAATCTCAGCAACAGCTGGGTCATCTGTCTGCACGGTAGGCGACATCATAATCTCTGAGGTAGGCTGTACATCGATAGTCCTCTCACAACAGGCAGCCTCTAACAGTGGCCCAATCATCCGGTGCAAAACCAAACACTCGCCTCAACAGGAGGTCACAACATAACACTACATCGAGACATCCCTATGTCAGCAGAAAATATAATGGTCAGCCCTCGTACTAGACGAGCTTGCCCTAACCGCAACACTAGTAGCAGCCCAAACTGCGCTCAACCCATGGTGATAGGAACCTCAATCGAGTATCGAAGAGAGCAGATCAACGGCAAGAAAGGAAACGACAGATCCAGAATGGATACATGATCATAAGAAGGAACAGCATCAATGGGAGTATGATCATGGAAACAAATAAAATCAAGGATCTCAAATGGATGTATAATCATGGGTAAAGAATCATAAGTCTCAAAAATATGTACATCCTAAGGTTTCTTAAGTGGAGTATCGTGTCGTAAATATGCCGCAGAACATACGTACGGTACGTCACTCTACTCAAGCTACCTACTCTATCAATCATGGTCAGCCTATGAAACGAAAGTTCGGGTCTAATACCCCCCGTTCAAGTCCAAGTTCCGTAAGGTCAAGCCTAGGTTCCGAAATACATACCCGCCCTAGACTCCGCATAGTCAAACATAGACTCGAACCAAGGTTAAACCTAGCGCTCTGATACCAACTTTGTCACGACCCGAAATATAAGCTCGGGACCAGCACTTGAATCACGCCACGTCTAAAGGCGTAACGAAATTCAAGTAAGCTAAAACCCAGAAATCTAAACCTTTTATTTTTTGAAAAATAAAGGAGGTGAAGTTTTGCAATAAGGGTATAATAAAAAATGCAAGTTTATTTTACTAACTGAAAAAAAACATGTTTCGTCTTTTTAAAAATTTGGGCAGCACCTTCTTTGTATATATTGATCCAAAACCATATATACAAGATAATCATAAAGGCATTCTCAAGCGGGAGCTAGCTCTTCGCCTAACAGCGGATCACAACCACGCAAGACAATATATATAAGTATACGACGCCCAATGGCGAAGATCACCACAAAGATAAAGAAAAGCAAGAAATAAAAACCACAAGTAGCGGAAAACCCTTCGCTCTAAGTCTCGCAACCACAATCCCACTAAGTCTCATTACTTATACAATTTACTAATTTTGATTGATGGAGTTAACTAAATACAATGTGAAATATAAATACAAGAGCAGGTACGATACAAATGTCCCACCTACTACTGTAAAACACCCAAATGAAGCTATGTGCCAGCGAAGCCGCTACTGATCCAAGCGGTCAACCTGCAAGAACTGTGGCATAACGGGGGTGAGTTGCCAAATCGTGAGTAGAAAAATATCGACAGATAGAAATTGAATAAACAACGACTCTTAGGTCTACTATATCATAAAGGTAATACTATGATATCTAGGGTGACCGGGTCATCATATATGCCAACAATGTGATCAACCAATATGTATACGGATATAATCCAACAATATAGTCAAGGTATGTATGCATGTGGATCTCGTCCAACCATATAATCGATGTCTGTATGCACGTAAATATCATAAAAGAGTGTGCATGAAAGTATGAGAATATAAATCAACGGTGTCCCTCTCGACACATCAAAATCATCGAACCAGGGTGTCCAACATCGACACCCGAAAACATCATGAAACCCGTGTCCAGCATCGACGTGTAAATCCTCATATCTCGGGCTCCGTCGGTCCGGATCGGCCCACAGGCTCCATCAGTCCGGATCGGCCCATATCATCTCTCGACTTCGGTCGGTATCCTCCGGATATCCTCCAGGTCCAACCAATCACCGGTAGGTAGTAGTCCCTCTGCCAGGGTCACCGTCTGTATACACAGCATCCCTTTCTTTTCCCGGGATACCATACCGGGTCCATCATGTACCCGCAATCGGCCTCATCCAGCTCCTCGATCGGGTTTCACATGTCACACGTCTCAAAACCGAGAAAACGCATGGTGGACGCACTGAAATATCATATCAAGAGAAACCGGGTTTTTAAAACAGTACTTACTTTCTTTTGAAATAGCCACGGTTCTCAAATCCAGAAATCTCATGAAAACATCATGTCTCAATGCGTAAAATCATAAAGCATGATGTATGGGACATATGATAAAATGTAAGCATATCAGAATATCATGCAACATGGGACAGTGATATGACATATTAAGGGAAAACCGCTCTTTTAAATGATTCCCATTTTTTAAAATACATCCTGCGGTTCCCAATTTCTCCAAGTCAAATACAACATCGTATAAAGGTGCATATGCAACAATAGCAAGTAAATTATGCAAGGAGTTGTATCATAATGTAGCAATCCTACCGTGTAGTGACATGACAATTATCGATGATGAAGTGTGTGAGCCGGCAAATCTGTGTACGTGTAACATACGCATCATCCATAATGGTGCAGGTGTATTAGCACAGGTATAAATAATGAAATGCGAAAAACATGAATGCAGCATAAGGTAAATCATATGCAAATGCTGACAGGTACACGTATCTAATATGACCGAGTCGGTGAGTCTATCAATCGGCATCTAGCCACACAGCATTACGTACGGTATAATCCATCGTACGATATCCTCTAGTCAAGGGTATGGATCAATCATAAAATCAAACTCATAATGTACGGAAAAGATCATCGTACGGCGGCAATTAAAACATTAGGGATCCTATCAACCTTTACGATAATGAGGGGTACGGACCTAACGTCACGTACGGCATATCACACATGTTTCACAATATATATAAATATAACTATATACCTATGTCCCAGGTCACATCCATAACGATCTCATATCAAAGGACCGACAAGGTATCAACCATCTCAATCGACTCTCATCCGTATACCAAAATATCATCATATCATCATATCCGTCTTATATTCTTTCATCGCATTTATATCTCACATCAAGTCGAGTTTACCTAACATTCTATCTCTACTAAAAGTATAAGTATCTAATCTAATATACACACCCGAACCATACAATCAGATTTTTAAAGAGCGAGTCGTAGTTTTGAAAATAGAGGTTACAATGTTTTTAAAGAAAAGATATCATTTGAAATTCCGTAACGTCCCTCAAGATATCTGTTTAAAAGATGCATACGACTCTTCGGTTTAGAAATATGTATGGTTCGGATGACACACCTACGTCGAATATCTAGTCCTATAGTATCCTAAACGGCAATATCGTCAAAAATCATCCTCAAATCCCGTCATTACATATTAGCCGTATTATATCATTTCTAACTATCCTTAGTATCTAATATGGTTTCACTAACTATCATTTAACTCTAACATTAGTTTCCAAATCTAGGTTTCCTTAACCATATTCTATAAATCAGTTTCCATCAAAACTTTGCGGGGGTGCTATACGCCATCCACCCGACTTCCCCAGTATATATAGATCTACTCACCTTGGTCTTCGCTTGCCGAAGTCGATGACGCCATGATCCGTCGCCTCGAAATCCACGCGAGGGTACCTACAATAACAACACATATCGCAACGCTATAAAAATCAAGTTCTGAAATCCAAAACGGCACACGGATCGCCTATAGGTTAGAACCTATAGCCTACATATGCAAAACCAACAAATTACCCCTAGTCGTTGATGTACAAACATCCAACAACCAAATACAAATACAAATATTAAGAATTATCAAAATACGGAAATCATAGCTAAAATCACACTAAACTGCTCCCAGATTTTGACTCAGGTCACACAAAGCTAAGCAAACAAGTCTAGGGTGATGTACATAGTGTATATGATCTACTGGACCAACCCCGACACCCCAGCCAACCAAGTGGCCGAGCACATCCCCAAGAAAACCGGCCTCCTCGGACCCTAGGCTCCAATGGGCTTCATCTTGTCATGGTGGTCTCCTGGTGGTGTATCTAGGTCCCTGGTGTTGTTTGCTACTCTAAAAAATTCCCTGGGTTGCTCCAGATTTCCCTGCACACCCAATTTTCTTACAAAACCGACATGAACTCAAATCCCAAATCCGTATTTTCTATTCTAGTCCAGTAAAAACCCCACTCAAGTCTTATTAACAGCCCCTATATCACCACAACACAACTCGAACCCTATTCATTCTCTTGGAATTTCCAAGTTCACAAATCCATCATTAAACGAGTTTATGTTAAACCAAAATGCTAGGAATTCAAACTAAACTAACATGGAAAGAGATATACCTCCCATGGCAACCCAAGAAAACCCTAGCTCGACCAAAGTCACCAAAATCGAACTTTCCTTGGTCCAATGTGTAGAGGGTGAAGAGGGGATCAACTTTTGTGAAAGGGGTTTAGGGTTTTGGGGATTATTTGGAGATGGATCTAGGGCTTTAAGTGGAGGGAAGTGGGGTTGAGGAAGATGAAGAGAGAGAAGAAAAATGATGGGGGAATAAAGATGGCAGTAGCCCCCCTCTCACTTATTCTCACACACTCTCTCTCTCCAATCATTCACCTTTTTGCCCCTTTTTCATTTCTTTTTATTTTCTCTTTCAAATTTCAAAACCAAATCACATAATACCCATAAAACAACACAAATACAACAATATGTAACCAAATATAATATGACATGGTGCACTAGCCATGAAAACTGTAGAAACACGGATTTGGCCTAATCGCGATTAGGAGTGCACTAATCGGGTTTTTATCGAAACTGCATATAATAAATTTTAAAAATGCCAGATCCTTTAAATATATTATTAAATGAATAAATCATTTTAATTTCCATTTATTTCACAATTATCGGTATATATTTATACACCTTTTCCGAAAACCCCAATTTCGCAAATCGGGCAGTTTTCGGGAAATATATTATTTTAATATTAAATTTTAAAAATAATATTTTATATTTTATGAAATGTTAAACGTTATGAGCCTCATATTGACATGACTTATCAAGCTATTGGGGTCTGACATTTACCACCCCCAGGCGAGATATGCGACATATCAGACGAAGAGACCAGACTGTACGGTAGTTTTACCGATTGGATTCGCAGAAGTATGAGTAGGCTTGCTTGTTGATCTTCTGATAGCTCATTACCCGGGTGGCCGTTATATTTAGCAGACCGCTTGCGGCTTGTGGGTGTTTGATATGATCATCACCTACTGCCGGCTTATTGACGAGTCTTTAGAGTCCTATATAGAGGTTTCTTGATTCATGCGAAACGAAGTAGGAGCACATATGTGATATGTGCGGGACCGAGATTAATGCGCGTATGTGATACCTCATTCTATTCTTGCGATATGTGATATCGGTCGGTTATATGTGATATAGTCGGGTTATCGGATTAAGTGTTGATTCGATAAGTTGTTACATTTGATATTAGTCGGTTTTATGTGATATAGCCGAACTATTAAATCAAGTGTTGATTTAATGTAAAATTATATATGTGATATATTAATTTACATTAACTAATGTTAGCTCACTTAAACATTTCTTTTTCTCACTTGTGTGCATATAGTATATATGTGATATATATTAATGTACAACTATTGTGTCATGCTTGATGCCACATGCAACATGGGTGTATGAGACTTACACCATGGTTATAATAATCCTAAGGTTTTTATTTATCTTGGTAATTCATAAATTAGTGGTAATTGATCATATGGTTGAAGCTTGTAGAAGCTTGTGGAACCTTTGACCAAGTCCACTCATTTTATTTTACTTGAAAATATTTATTAACCCAACCATTATTGTTAACTCATGGTTTATTCTCTACATGAGTTAGTGTATGACACTTACTCACCAATGGTTGCTATTCTCACCTTATGAGTTCATTCTCTCATCTTCACTTCATCTTCTTCTTCATAAGAAAAAGCTTGCTAGCTTTTTCTAAGGTGAGAAAATATTGTGAGAAAAATAAATCTAAAGTGAGCCCACTTCCCACTTCATCATCCTCTACTATATTAGCCATTTAGTTTAGGGTGTTTTCTTCACTGATCTACCATTAGTGAAGAGGTAGCATGAGATTGAGTCTTCTCGACGTAGATCATCTTTGGTCTCGAAAACATCGAGTAAGGTTTTTCATTTCTTCATGTGAACCCTAACTAGAGTTCGGGTGTACACTACTTGGAGCAAAGGGACTATTACACGGAGGTTTAGAAGTGAAAGATCGGTCTACAAAGGTTGTATTCCTCATTCACTTAGGATGTTAAGATGTTAACATTACTTGATTCGTTTAAATATCTAGTTAAAGATTCTAGGTTAGGGTTCTTTAGAACGGCAAAAATTTGAAAACGGCATGGACAATGCCTCCCGAAACCTTGCTGCCGCCCTACGGAACCCTACAGTGGTATCAAAACCACGCTAGAGATTTAAACGATATTTGTTAGTTTACGAAACTGAAACGACTTCGAAACTTGAAACAAAATAATCCAGTTTCTTTCGAATTTTTAATGGCCTCAATTTTTTTTAAACAACTGCAGAATGTTGTATGAGATATAACATGAACACTGTGAAAATCTGAAGCATTTTGGGCTCAAAGTGGCCGGCCACATCACCCATAAAACCGGTGAGCTCGGCCTATTTTGGGAATTTTGGGTTCAAATTTTCATGGTGTTCCAGTCTCTGGGTTTTGGTGTTTCAGGTGTTGTTTGTTTTTGCTAAATTTTCATGTGATGTTAATTTTCTACAAAGGCAACTCAGAGTGTTTCATAATCGTAATTCTAACATATATTCGGGTTATTTAGACGACGTTAAAAATTTCGAACGGATATCAATAACCCAATTTTTCCCCGCTGAAAATTTTCCAAGAGTTGGATTTTTTCCGAGTTTAAAATTTTCAGAAAATCATGCAAGCGATTCTGTGGACCCTCTAGAAGAACGATACCCAAACTCGACTTTTTGGATCGTGGAACCATGGTAATACCCTAGGGTTTGCCGCAGTTCCGCGGCGACATGAGTGAGGCATGGGTCGGCCCTTCTACGGATGGTTCATAGGAGCTGTGGCGTGTTCTGGGTACTTTTTGAACTCCATTCAAGTGTTGAGCTTGTTGGGAAATTTTGGGTGTTTTCTATTCGATCGAAAAGTTTAACTTCGTTTAGCTATCTGTGATTGTGATACAATATTTGGAATCCACATAATTAGTTATGAGATAACTAGTTTGAATTTTATAAATATAGCAAGTTAGTTTCAGTTGATCGGTTGCCACGGGATTTTGATGTTGATCAAAAGTCCGTTGCAATTACGTAGTGTACGCGGATACGCGCCGGGTAACCTTAATAGATATCCACGCCCCATAGCCCCGACCATGTGACTGTAGGAGAACCCCGTCGCCAAAAATATCTGTTCGGGTGCTCACGGCCGTGGTGTTCCGCCTTAGTGCACTTCGTCGACGGCATCGGGGATGCGGCCGTCTACTAAAGTTTCCGATGAGCATTCGATCAACTTATCGGGAATCTTGTTGAATTGCCCGACATGTTATTGGAAAGTGTTTTCAATATCGAGACTAAAATATGGGGTTTATATTTGTTAGGCATGCGATATCTAAGGATTTCATTTGGTTAGGCATGAAATCCAAAGTATGTGATACATTGGGTTTATGATGTCTAAGGTGGTTGCGGATTCCAATTGTTGTAGTTTTTCATTTTCTTTACTGCGACCGTAAGTGTAATATGTGGTGAATCGCCGGTTTCGTTGCTATATGTCAACGACAATTGGGATACGCATATTTACTTATATTGATGACATGTGATGTTATCTGTTGCTGTGATATGTTATATTGGATCGTCCTGTTTTGAATAGCCGGGTTTTTTTTTTATGTGAGATGAGAGTTTTTTCATTTTCATTCATGTAAAAGCTTGTATGTAATATTCTTTTATTGGGGCACTTTCGGGTTGAGGATGATGTCACCATTGATGTATATTATTTACTTTTCCGCATTAGGATAGACCCAAGGAGGGGAGCACAAGTAACCAGGTTCTAGAGTCCAGTGGGAGACCATCTTGAGGAGTCGAGACCGGGTTTCCTAAATCTAGAATTGGTAGGGTTGCTTGCCGCTCTCGTAGGGGTCTAGGGATGTGGGTTTGGCTATTCATCGCGACCGTGGAATCCGTGTTTTATACAAGCTTAATATAAAACCCGGAAATCCTAGTATATCCAATATTTCATATGTTGATTTCTGCTGCGATATTCTGTGATATGATCACTTGATATGATGAGATAGATACTGTATATAATATATATGATATATTATAGACGTTGCTTATGTTTTTCACCCGCGCTAGCCCTGCCCCGCTCTGCCGTTAGTTACTTAACCTAACGATGCATGACGGGATATCGAGGCGAATGCGGATGGCATAAGCGTACGTTGTATTTATCTGTGATACTTAGGTAACTTAATTAATGGGACATTCATTAATGAGATTAATGAAAGAAAATAAACCTAAAGATGTTGTGGAATCGAATTTTTAAAAACGGGTAACTCTAGTTGTTGCTTTGCATAGCGGTATTCCTTGTAGAATATCCAGCACCTTATTCGATAAGGAAAGAGCCAAGATCCCTTCACCGAGAGTGACCTCTTTAGCAATAACTGGCAGATGCTACAACCTTCGGTTTTGTCTTTTGATTGCTTTTCTAGTTCTTGCTCTGCATAGTGGTATTATGAATATCCTGCACCTTATTCGATGAGGAAAGAGCCGAGATCCCTTCACCGGGAGTGACCTCTTTAGCGAAACTAGCAAAAGCCTAAAAACACTCCATTTTAAATCATTTGATTCTACAACGATATCAAGTTCATTACGCAAAAGATTTTCTTAAAAACCTGTCGTAGCCCTCCGTCATTTCGGATAAGTGCTATTTTAGTATTTGTGCTGCGGTAGTTTGGCCTGCGTCAAGACGTAGTGTACGGTAGCTAAATTAGTACTTATCTGCAGCATAAGATGCAATTGGATTAGGGTATTCACACGGCGTAGTTTGGCCTGCGTCAAGGGTCGTGCAGGTGGGTTTAATTCAATCATGAAATGTGCAGGTTGAACTTGATTAGCGGACTATGGGTAGTTTGGCCTGCGTCAAGGTCATAGGACGCTAGGGGCAAAATTATCGGGAATTTTAAGTGTTGAAATTTTCAATGAGATTGCATACCTTCTATGAGATAGTTGGATCCCGATACCCACTACGAGTAAGAGTTACTCCTGAGAGAGTTTTGCACTTTACAATTGTTAGTTATATGTATGCCCTAGAGACCATTACTGTACATGAGATGTATATTGTAGTGGATGCTGGGACATATATAGGGAGGACTTTCTTGCTCGACATGATAGTACGCTATCTGGTTGCTCTTTATCTTAACATGTATACTTACTGTCCCTCTGTTACATGTTGATAAAGCCCTTAGGATGTGTACTCGACTTCGAAGACTATGATGCAGATCATACTAGTGGGGCCTGGGTAGTCCATGAGTACATCCTTCAATGTTCTTAGTCGTGGAAATATCGAGACGGGGCATCGATATTCCAGAGTAGACTAGCGTATATCTTCTCGACCCATGTGATAGGCGATGGATGATCCCATATCCATTGGTGTTTGACATCAGAGATGGTATGCGGGTGCTCAGTGGAGACCGGGTACACTGAATGGACTCGCCGAGAACCCCCAGATGGTATTATACCTCACGTCAGATGGCAGTTCTCTGGTGACACTGGTACAGCTTAGTCTGTTGACCCGAGATTGTCATAGAGTCTTGTGTTTCTCCCACCGTGCTTTGATTTTCACCCTACCAGGGTTCTACTGAGTCGTGCAAACAGGTGGTTTTTGGGTACAGTCCCGAGTCACATGGAGGCAATGAGCGATAGGAGGGGATTCGTCTCTCCCGGTATTGGAGGTTGATGTTGCGCTATGCTCGACTGGCCATAACTAGAAATCCCTGGCCAGGGTTGCTGTGATTTACCGGTAAGTGTTATCAGGAGTTTCACGAAAGTTATGGACTTTACATCAGCATGACTTATCAAGCTACTGGGGTCTGTTGTTTACCACCCCTAGGCGAGATATGCGACATATCAAATGGACAGACCGGACTGTGCGGTAAGTGTTACTGATTGGATTCGCAGGAGTGTGAGCAGGCTTGCTCGTTGATCTTCTGATCGCTCAATACCCGGGTGGCCATTACGTTTAGCATACCGCTTGCGGCTTGTGGATGACTGATATGATCACCACCTACTACCGGCATATTGACGAGTCTTTAGAGTCCTACACAGAGGTTTCCTGGCTCAAGCGAAACGAAATAGGAACGCATATGAGATATGCACGGGACCGAGAATAATACCAGTATGTGATACTGTATTCTATTCTCGCGATTTGTATCATCGATCGGTTATATATGATATAGCCGAGTTACCGAATCAAGTGTTGATTCGATATATTGATACACTAGATATTAGTCGGTTATATGCGATATGACCGGATCATTAAATCAAGTGTTGATTTAATGATTTAATGTATAATTATATATTTGATATATTATTTTACATTAACTAGTATTTGTTCACTTAAGATTGATTTTCTCACTTAATGTGCACATGTTGTATATGTGATATATGTTTGTGCACTAGATTGTATCATGCTTGATGATACATGCAAACTTGGGTGTGTGTATGACTTACACCATATTTAAGATAATGGTTAGGGTTTTTATTTATCTTTGTAATTCAAAATGATGGCTTTCTTTGTCTTAACTTGAAGCTTCATGAAGCTTTAAGCATCTTTGACAAAGTCCACTCACTTTGTTTTGTATAAGATATTTATTAACCAAACCATTAACTTAAACTATAGTTTAATCTCTGCAAAGGTTAACTCATCCATGGTTGCATTATGATAAACTTCACTTATTATTCTTTTATTTTTATTCATTCATTTTCTTGCTTCTTCTTCTTCTTCATCAAGAAGAAAAGCTTACTGGAATTTTTCAAGTGAAGAAATAAAGTGAGAAATCAAAATCTAAAGTGAACCCATTTCCTATTTCATCATCCTCTACTACTTGCCATTTAGTTTAGGGTGTTCTCTTCACAAAGTTCTTGACCTAGTGAAGATGGAGCTTGAGTTTGAGTCTCCTCGACGTAGATCATCTTCGGCCTCGAAGTCAATGAGCTAGCCCATTCATTTCTCCGAGGAAACCATCACTAGAGTCCAGGATCTCGATGATCGCAGCGAAGGGACGTCAACACGGAGCTTTAGAAGTGAAGGACCGGATCTACAAAGATTGTATTTTCATTCACTTCTCTTTTGTAATGTTAGATTACTAGTTTCGTTACCCTAATTTTCTAGTTCGATCTTTAATTTGATTGCTTAGCACATCCTAAAATTTTTGTTGTGGCATGTATGATGGTTGCAAACCCTAGGCTAGGTGCTACGGAATCCCTACATGGTATCAAAGCCTAACTAGAAACTTAGACGATACTAAGTTAATACGAAAACGAAAAAACCCGCAAAATACGATTTTAGAAACCCATGGTTTTGCTCTCTGGATTTTTTTAAAAAAGTGGTCTAAAAATTATTTCAGCAACTGCAGAGTGATATTTAAGATGATATAAGAACACTGGTGCAATACGAGAGGGGGTGACCGGTTTTTGGCCGGTGGCCAAGTTGAAATTTCCGGCGTCGCCAACCCCTTTGGCTCCCCTCCCCCTCGTTTTGCTCCTATGGTCTTTTACTCTTATTCTGGGGTTTCTGGTATTGTTTGTTTAGTCCAAATTTTCATGTGATGATAATTCTGTTATGGACTCTTTGCGGAGTATTTCGTATTCATATTTTTAGCATTGTATTGGTAACCTAGACCATGTTTAACATTTCGAACGAAATTCAAACTTCACCCTATGACCCCCTCTGAAATTTCCAAGTGTTGGAACTTTTCTAAGTTAATTATATTCGATGTTCGTGCAAGTAACTCTATGGACCCTCTAGAAGAACATATAAACCTTAACTCGATTCTGTGCCCTCGGAACCACGGTTTAAACCTTAGGGTTTGCCGTGGTTCCGCGGTGTCATAGGTGAGGCGTTGGTTTACCCCTTCTACGGCTGAATCATAGGTACTGTGGCACGTTTTGGATACTTTAACTTCGCTCAAGTGTTGAGCTCATTGGGAGTTGTGGGGATTTGTTGATTTGCTCGAAACATTTAATATTGTCTAGTATATATTGTGATACAATACCTGGAATCAACAACATTTGAATTTTATAAGTCTAGCAATTTAGTCTCATTTGATCGGTTGCCACGGGATTTTGATGCGATCAAAAGTCTGTCGCAATCACTTTGTGAATTCGGATACTCGCCGGGTAACATTACTAGATAGCCACGTCCCATATTCCCGACTAAGTGATTGTAGGAGAACTCCGTTGCCAAAAAGCATCCGTCCGGATGCTCACGTCCGCGATGTTCCGCCTAAGTGCACTTCGTCGTCGGTATCGGAGGGTGCGGCCGTCTACTAAAGTTTCCGACGAGCATTCGACCGGGATGTCGGGAATCTTGTTGAATTGCCCGACTGAATATTGGAAAGTGTTTTCAATATCGAGACTAAAATGCGGGGTTTATAATTGTTAGGCATGTGATGTCTAAGGAATTCATTTGTTAGGCATGAAATCCGCAATATGAGATATTACGAGTTTATGATGTCTAAGGTTGTTGCGGATTCCAACTGTTGTAGTTTTTCACTTTCTTTTCTGCGACCGTAAGTGTAATATGAGGAGTATCGCCGGTTTCGTTGCTATACGTCAACGACAATTGGGATACGCATATTTACTTACGTTGATGACATGTGATGTTATGTGTTGCTGGATATGTTATATTGGATCGTCGTGTTTGAATAGCCGGGGTTTTTTATGTGAGATGAGTGTTTTTCATTTTCATTCATGTAAAAACTTGTATGCAATATTCTTTTATTGGGGCACTTCCGGGTTGAGGAAGATGTCACCGCTGATGTATATTATTTACTTTTCCGCATTAGGATAGACCCAAGGAGGAGAGCACAAGTAACCGGGTTCTAGGGTCCAGTGGGAGACCTTCTCGAGAAGTCGAGTCCAGGTCTCCTAACTCTAGAATTGGTAGGGTTGCTTGCCGCTCTCATAGGGGTCTTGGGATGTGGGTTTGGCTATTCATCATGACCTGGAATCCGTGTTTTATATAGGCTCAAAATAAAACACGGACATCCTAGTATATCCAATATTTCATATGTTGTTTTCTGCTGCGTTATCTGTGATGTGATCATGTGATATGTTAAGATAGATACTGTATATAGTATATATGATATATTATATAGACGTTGCTTATGTTTTACACCCGTGCTAGCCCTGCCCTGCTATGCCGTTAGTTACCTAACCTAACGGTGCATAACAGGACATCGAGGCGAATGCGGATGACATAAGCGTACGTTGTATTTATCTGTGATGTTTAGGTGACTTAAATGATGGGACATTCATTAATGAGATTAATGAAAGAAAATAAACCTAAAAGATGTTGTGGAATCGAATTTCAAAAATTAGGTAGCTCTAGTTGTTGCTTTGCATAGCGGTATTCCTTGTAGAATATCCAGCACCTCATTCGACGAGAAAAGAGCCGAGATCCCTTCACCGGGAGTGACCTCTTTAGCAATAATTAGCAGATACTACAACCTCCGGTTTGTCTTTTGACTGCTGTTCTAGTTCTTACTTTGCATAGTGGTATTGTGAATATCCTGCACCTCATTCGACGAGGAAAGAGCCGAGATCCCTTCACCGGGAGTGACCTCTTTAGCGAAACTAGCAAAAGCCTAAAAAACACTCCATTTTAAACCATTTGATTCTGCAACGAGATCAAGTTCAAAGCGTTAAAGGTTTTCTTAAAAACCATCTGCAACCCTTCGTCATTTTAGGAAGTAGAGTACTTAGTACTCATGTTGCGTTTGTCGACCATAGCCGAGGCGCAGTGTACGGTAGCTAAGTGATGTCTTCCTACACAGCATATAATGCGATTAGTTAAGACAGTCATGTGACTTTGTTGACCTTAGCCATGGGTCATGTGGGTGGGTCTAATTAATCACGAAATGATGGGTAGAACTTGACTAGTGCTTATGATTTGTTGACCATAACCAAGGTCATAGGTGCTAGGGGTAAAAACCATTATCGGGAGTTTCAAGTGTTGAAATTTGCAATGAGATTGCATACTTTCTATGAGATAGATGGATCCTGATACCCACTGCGAGTAATTGTTACTCCTGGGAGAGTTTTGCACTTTACAATTAGCCGATCAAGTAGGTGTCTAGAAAGGTATCAACGGGGTTACGCCCCTGGGAAAACAAGGTTTATTTTAATTAGGTCCGTGCGAAAGCACGGAGAACCTCCCTCAAAGTACCGGCACTGGCCTGGCTGAAAGATTGGCGAACTTGTAGAGTGTAATTAATCCCGGATAGTCTTTTCTTTTAAGGTTTGAAGAAAGATTTGATAAAAATAGTGGGAGCCATCCTGATTAGATAAAATACATAACCAATCTAATCTTGCAAGAGCGCACGCAGAGTGTTTTCTTCTCTCTCTCTCTAGGTAGCGAACATGTCACGCCTTAATCAAGATAATAATATGGATGTATTGACCGAACCCTCTTGTTATACTGAGCTGGGGAACGTTGGTCCAGCTCCAACTTATAATTGTTATAAGACCGAGCAGGAAATAGGGGAATATCAGGATTCCCATGCCACCCAAACGAAGAAAGTGCATAATGATGCATCTTCTACGGGTATGTTCATTACAAAGAACTGTTTCTCAGTATCCTCTACGTCCTGGGTATGTGATACTGGATCAGGATCTCAGGTATGTAATCTGTTACATGGGCTACAGATAGGTAAAGAACTGAGAATGGGTGATAAGTTTCAAGAGTTGAAAATAGTGCAATTGTTGCAGCCAAGGTGTTGGCAGTTATCACCCTGTATTACCAAATACATTGATTCTGAACTAATGTTATTAGATACCGAACCTGATATACAACATCATATCAGTCTCTTTATTTAGTGAAGAAGAATATAATTTTGTATTGTTGGATAATGTTTTGAACATTTCCTATATCAAGTGTTGATAGTTTCAGGCACGTTATCTAAAAGCATATACGTTCTAAATCAAACCACAGTTCTTAAAGTACAGAACACACACAAGAGGAAGAGTTCAGATATGAACGAATCCTTCTTGAGGCATTGTAGACTAGGTCATATCAATGCGACCCGACTAGCTAAGTTACATTTAGATGCATATTTAAATCGGTTTGAATTTACATCTTGTAAAACTTGCCAGTCATGTCACAAAGATAAGATGACCATAGCTCCGTTTACTTGAAACAGAGAAAGAGATAGTGAACTCTTAGGACTGATACATAGTGATGTATGAAGGGCCCCAGTCTACATATGCCAGGACTGGTTCTTTATACTTCCTTACATTCACTGATGATCTCTCAAGATTCGGACGCATGTTCCTGTTGAAACACATGTCTGAAGATTTTGAGAAATTCAAAGAATATAAGTCAGAAGCAGAGAACCAAAACGGGTATAAGTATTATGTCCTATGATGAGATCAGGGAGGAGAATACTTGAGCATGGAATTCTTGGACTATTCTAAAGGAGAATGGGATTCTCTCTCAACATTACTCCTCTGTATACACCATAGCACAATGGTATATCGGGGCGGAGCAATCGCACCCTATGAGATATGATGCGCTCTATGATGAGTATTATTGAGTTACATGTTTCCTTTTAGGGGTTATGCACTTGAGAAGCTGCATACCTATTGAATTGGGTTCAAATCAAATCAGTGCCTACCACTCCATATGAGATATGGTGTGGGAAGAGCCCATCTCTTAAGCAAGTTAAGATTTGGGGTTGTCCGGACTATGTCCAAAAGCAAAATCCGGACACGCTCGAGGCAAAGTCAGTTCTGTAGAACTGGAAGGAGTTCCAGCTATACAAACTACAGCTGATGATTTGGTAGAACCATGGGATTCAATAGTCCCTGACGAATCTCAGCCTCTCCGCCGATCTAGCAGGGTTCCTCATCCGCCTGAGAGATACTTCGGTTTCTCGATGACAGTGGGAGCGAGGATTGCATCATGAGATGATGACCCAACTAGTCTCGAGCAGGCCATCAAGAGTGGGGACTCTGTAAGAACGGCTGGATGCTAAGCGATCTGAGATGGAATCTACATACACCAACAAAGTATGGACTTTGGTTGCTATATCTGAAGGGTTAAATCCCCATCAGGAGCAAGTATATCTTGAGAAGATTACTTGGTGTAGATGGAAAAGTTGAGACTTTCAAAGCTAAACTTGTTAAAGGTTCTCATCATTGACCAGGCATGGATAATGATGAAACCTTTTCCGGTGGCCGTGCTTAAGTCCATCCGGATCCTACTTGCCATTGCTAAATACCATGACTACGACATCTGATGGTTGGGTGTCATGACTACTTTTCTAAATATTGATTTAGAAGAGAGCGTCTATAAGTACACAGCCATAGGGCTTCATAGACAGTGGGAGCAGCGGAAACGTGTGCAAGTTTCTTTAAAAGTTAAAGCAGGCATCGCGAAATTGGAACATCTGTTTTAATGTGGTAGTCAAAGAGTTTGACTTCATCAAAATGGTAGATGAACCTTGTATATACAAAAGGGTAGTAGAGAGTAAGGTGGTCTTCCTCGTATAGTACGTGGATGACATACTCTTGATAAGAAAAGAGTTTCCTATGCTACGCACGGTCAATCTCCTCTTATCACAAGGATTCTCCATATAGGATCAAGGTGATACCTCCTAAATCCTGGGTTTTGGGTCTATGAGATAGATCTAAATGGATGTTAGGATTCTCACTAGGTGTAGTGAGATGGTATCAATTGATCCTAGGAAGAATCACTGGATAGCTTCCAGAGTGGTAAGGACGACTGAATGTCAGTCACAGGCATTGACTTTACTCTCAGTGGAGGGACGGTATGTTGGAAGAGTTCCAAGCTAGATATCGTGGCAAACTAGACGATAAAGGCTGGTGACAACGCTATCAAAGATACTACCAAAGAGGCAGTTTGGGTGTATATTAGTTTATGAGATGAACTAGGTTCCTACCATTGTATGACAATGGAGGTGTGGCTTTGGCCCAGGAACCCCGGTCCCATCAGTGACCCAGACATATTCCAAGGTAGTATCACCTGATCATGGAGATAGTTGATCTCCAAGGAGATCGAGGTTAGTAGAGTAGACTCAGAGGACAACACGGCGGATCCACTCACAAAGGCCTTTTCCCAAAGAGAGACTTTTATGGGATGGTTGAGTATGAGATACTGTAACCACTGCTATAGATGGCCCTAGTGCAAGTGGAAGATTGTTAGTTATATGTTTTCCCTAGAGGCCATTACTGTACATGAGATGTATATTGTAGTGGATGCTGGGACATATATAGGGAGGACTTTCTTGCTCGACATGATAGTATGCTATCTGGTTGTTCTTTATCTTAACATGTATACTTATTGTCTCTCTGTTACATGTTGATAAAGCCCTTAGAATGTGTACTCGACTTCCAGGACTATGATGCAGATCATACTAGTGGGGCCTGGGCAGTCCATGAGTACATCCTTCAATGTTCCTAGTCGTGGGAATATCGAGACGGGGCATCGATATTCCAGAGTAAACTAGCATATATCTTCTTGACCCATGTGATGGGCGATGGATGATCCCATATCCATTGGTGTTTGACATCAGAGATGGTATGCGGGTGCTCAGTGGAGACTGGGTACACTGAACGGACTCGCCGAGAACTCCCAGATGGTATTATACCTTACGTCAGATGGCAGTTCTCTGGTGACACTGGTACAGCTTAGTCTGTTGACCCGAGATCGTCATCGAGTCTTGTGTCTCTCCTACTGTGCTTTGATTTCCACCCTACCACGGCTTTACTGAGTCGTGCAAACAGGTGGTTTTTAGGTCCAGTCCCGAGTCACATGGAGGCAATGAGCGATAGGAGGGTATTCGTCTCTCCCGGTATTGGGGGTTGATATTGCGCTATGCTCGACTGGCCATAACTGGAAATCCCTGGCCAGGGTTGCTGTGATTTACTGGTAAGTGTTATCAGTAGTTTCACAAACGTTATGGACCTTACATCGGCATGACTTATCAAGCTACTGGGGTCTGACGTTTACAATCCCTAGGCGAGATATGCGACATATCAGATGGACAGACCGGACTGTGCGATAAGTGTTACTGATTGGATTCGCAGGAGTGTGAGCAGGCTTGCTCGTTGATCTTCTGATCGCTCAATACCCGGGTGGCCGTTACGTTTAGCAGACCGCTTGCAGCTTGTGGGTGACTGATATGATCACCACCTACTGCCGGCGTATTGACGAGTCTTTAGAGTCCTACACAGAGATTTCCTGGCTCAAGCAAAACGAAATAGGAGCGCATATGAGATATGCACGGGACCGAGAATAATACCAGTATGTGATACTGTATTTTATTCTCGCGATTTGTATCATCGGTCGGTTATATATGATATAGCCGGGTTACTGAATCAAGTGTTGATTCGATATATTGATACACTAGATATTAGTCGGTTATATGCGATATGACCGGATCATTAAATCAAGTGTTGATTTAATGATTTAATGTATAATTATATATTTGATATATTACTTTACATTAACTAGTATTTGTTCACTTAAGATTGATTTTCTCACTTAATGTGCACATGTTGTATATGTGATATATGTTTGTGCACTAGATTGTATCATGCTTGATGATACATGCAAACTTGGGTGTGTGTATGACTTACACCATATTTAAGATAATGGTTAGGGTTTTTATTTATCTTTGTAATTCAAAATGATGGCTTTCTTTGTCTTAACTTGAAGCTTCATGAAGCTTTAAGCATCTTTGACACAGTCCACTCACTTTGTTTTGCATAAGATATTTATTAACCAAACCATTAACTTAAACTATGGTTTAGTCTCTGCAAAGGTTAACTCACCTATGGTTGCATTATGATAAACTTCACTTATTATTCTTTTATTTTTATTCATTCATTTTCTTGCTTCTTTTTCTTCTTCATCAAGAAGAAAAGCTTGCTGGAATTTTTCAAGTGAAGAAATAAAGTGAGAAATCAAAATCTAAAGTGAACCCATTTCCTATTTCATCATTCTCTACTACTTGCCATTTAGTTTAGGGTGTTCTCTTCAAAAAGTTCTTGACCTAGTGAAGATGGAGCTTGGGTTTGAGTCTTCTCGACGTAGATCATCTTCGGCCTCGAAGTCAACGAGCTAGCCCGTTCATTTCTCCGAGGAAACCATCACTAGAGTCCGGGATCTTGATGATCGCAGTGAAGGGACGTCAACACGGAGCTTTAGAAGTGAAGGACCGGATCTACAAAGGTTGTATTTTCATTCACTTCTCTTTTGTAATGTTAGATTACTAGTTTCGTTACCCTAGTTTTCTAGTTCGATCTTTAATTTGATTGCTTAGCATATCCTAAAATTTTTGTTGTGGCATGTATGATGCTTGTAAACCCTAGGCTAGGTGCTAAGGAATCCCTACAACAATTAGCCGATCAAGTAGGTGTCTAGAAAGGTGTCAACGGTGTTACGCTCTTGGGAAAACGAGGTTTATTTTAATTAGGTCCGTACGAAAGCACGGGGAACCTCCTTCAAAGTACCGGCACTGGCCTGGCTGAAAGATTAGCGAATTTGTAGGGTGTAATTAATCCCGACTAGTCTTTCCTTTTAGGGTTTGGAGGAAAATTTGATAAAAACAGTGGTAGCCATCCTGATTAGATAAAATAATAACCAATTTGATCTTGTAAGAGCATACGCTGAGTGTTTTCTTCTCTCTCTCTCTCCTGGTAGCGACCATGTCATGCCTTAATCAAGATAATAATATGGATGCATTGACCGAACCTTCTTATTATACTGAGCTGGGGAACATTGGCCCCGCTCCAACTTATAATTGTTATAAGACCGAGAAGGAAATAGGGGAATACCAGAATTTCCGTGCCGCCCAAACGAAGAAAGTGCATGATGATGCATCTTCTTCGGGTATGTTCGTTACAGAGAACTGTTTCTCAGTGTCCTCTACGTCCTGGTATGAGATACCAAATCAGGATCCCGTTAATGTAATCTCTTACATGGGCTACAGATAGGTAGAAAACTGAGAATGGGTAATAAGTTTTAAGAGTTGGAAACGGTGCAATTGTTGCAGCCAAGGTGTTGGCAGTTATCACCTTGTATTACAGAATGGTAATATATTGATTCTGAACGAATGTTATTAGATACCGAACCTGAAATGCAACATTATATCAGTCTCTTTATTTACTAAAGAAGGATATAATTTTGCATTGTTGGATAATATTTTGAACATTTCCTATATCAAGAGTTGATCGGTTCAGGCACGTTATCTAAAACCATATACGTTATAAATCAAACTACAGTTCTCAACGTACAGAATACACACAAGAGGAAGAGTTCAGAAATAAACGAATCCTTCTTGAGGCATTGTAGACTAGGTCATATCAATGCGACCCGACTAGCTAAGTTACATTAAGATACATATTTAAATTAGTTTGAATTTACATCTTATGAAACTTGCCAGTCATGTCACAAAGATAAAATGACCATAACTCCGTTTAATGGAAACAGAGAAAGAGTTAGTAAACTCTTGGGATTGATACATAATGATGTATGTAGGTCCCCTGTCTTCACATGCCAGGACTGGTTCTTTATATTTCATTACATTCACTGATGATCTCTCAAGATTTGGACATATGTTTCTGTTGAAACACAAGTCTGAAGCTTTTGAGAAATTCAAAGAATATAAGTCTGAAGTAGAGAACCAAAACGGGTATAAATATTATGTCCTTTGATGTGATCAGGGAGGAGAATACTTGAGCACGGAGTTCCTGGACAATTTAAAAGGAGAATGAGATTCTCTCTCAGCATTACTCCTCCATATACGCCACAACACAACGGTGTATCAGGGCGGAGCAATCGCACCCTATTAGATAAAGTGTGCTCTATGATGAGTACTACTGAGTTGCTTATTTCCTTTTTGGGAATTATGCACTTAAGAAGTTGCATACCTATTGGGTAGGGTTCCAACCAAATCAGGTGCCTACCACTCTATATGAGATATGGTATGGGAAGAGCCCATGTCTTAAGTAAGTTAAGATTTGGGGTTGTCCGGCCTTTGTCTAAAAGCAAAATCCAGACAAGCTTGAGGCAAGGTCAGTTCTGTGGAAGTTTGTTAGATATCCCAAGCATTCGCAAGGGAATATCTTCTACCGCACTGAGGAACAAAACGTGTTTTATTTCTCGGCATGCCACCTTTTTAGAAAAGGAATTTTTTATGGAAGAAATTAGTGGTCATGAGGTAGAATTGGAATAAGTTCCAGCTATACAAACTACAGCTGATGATTTGGTAGAACCGGAGAATTCAATAGCTCCCGATGAACCTCAGCCTCTCCACCGATCTGGTAGGGTTTCTCATTCTCCTGAGAGATACTTCGGTTTTCTCAATGACAGTGGGAGCGAGTATTGCATCATGAGATGATGACCTAACTAAGTTTCGAGCAGGCCATCAAGAGTGGGAACTCTGTAAGAATAGCTGGATGCTAAGCGATCTGAGATGGAATCTATATACACCAACAAAGTATGGACTTTGGTTGCTATATCTGAAGGGTTAAACCCCCATCAGGAACAAGTATATCTTGAGAAGATTACTTGGTGTAGATAGAAAAGTTGAGACTTTCAAAGTTAGACTTGTTGTAAAAAGTTTTCGTCATCGACCAGGTGTGGATTATGATGAACCTTTTTCTTCAGTGGCTATGCTTTAGTCCATCCGGATCCTATTTTCCATTTCTACATACCATGACTATGATATCTTGTAGTTGGGTGTCATGACTGCTTTTCTAAATAGTGATTTAGAAGAGAGCGTCTATAAGTACACAGCCAGAGGGCTTCGTAGACAGTGGAAGCAGCGAAAACGTATGCAAGTTGCTTTACGGGTTAAAGCAGGCATCGCGGAGTTGGAACATCTGTTTTGATGTGGTAGTCAAAGCGTTTGACTTCATCAAAATGGTAGATGAACCTTGTATATACAAAAAGGTAGTAGGGAGTAAGGTGGTCTTCCTCGTATTGTACGTTGATGACATACTCTTGATAGGGAAGGTGTTTCCTATGCTACACTCGGTCAATCTCCTCTTATCACAAGGATTCTCCAAGTAGGATCAAGGTGATACCAGCTAAATCCTGGGTTTTGGATCTATGAGATAGATCTAAATGGATGTTAGGATTCTCACTAGGTGTAGTGAGATGGTATCAATAGATCCTGGGGAAAATCACTGGATAGCTTCCAGAGTGGTAAGGTCGACTGAAAGTCAGTCACATGCATTGTCTTTACCCTCAGTGGAGGGATGGTATGTTGGAAGAGTTCCAAACTAGATACCGTGGCAAACTAGACGATAAAGGCTGAATACATCGCTACCAACGATACTACCAAAGAGTCCGGGTGTATATTTATTCCTGAGATGAACTTGGTTCCTACCATTGTGTGACAATAGAGTTGTGGCTTTGGCCTAGGAACCCCCGTCCCATCAGTGACCCAGACATATTCTAAGACAGTATCACCTGATCATGGAGATAGTTGATCTCAAGAGGATCGAGGTAAGGAGAGTAGACTCAGAGGACAACACGGTGGATCCACTCACAAAGGCATTTTCCTAAGAGAGACTTTTATGGGATAGCTGAGTATGTGATACTACAACCGCTGCTATATGATGGCCCTAGTGTAAGTAGGAGATTGTTAGTTATATATATGCCCTAGAGGCCATTATTGTACATATGATGTATATTATAGTGGATGTTTGGACATACATAAGGAGGACTTTCTTGCTCGACATGATAGTATGCTATCTGGTTACTCTTTATCTTAACATGTATACTGATTGTCTCTCTGTTACATGTTGATAAAGCTCTTAGGATGTTTACTTGACTACCTGGATTGTGATGCGAATCATACTAGTGGGACAAAGGTAGTCCGTGAGTACATCCTTTAATGTCCCTAGTCGTGGGTGTATCGAGACGGAGCATCGATATTCCAGAGTAGAATAGCGTATACCTTCTCGACCTATATAGATAGGCGATGGATGATCCCATATCCATTGGTGTTTGACATCAGAGATGATATATGGGTGCTCAGTGGAGACTGAGTACACTGAACGGACTCGTCGAGAACTCCTAGATAGTATTATACCTTACATCAGATGGCAGTTCTCTGGTGACATTGGTACAGGTTAGTCTGTCGACCGGAGATCGTCATAGAGTATTGTGTGATTCCCACTGTGCTTTGATTTCCACCTTACCACGTTCAAGAGAACGTGCAAAACGGTGGTTTTTGGGTACAGTCCCGAGTCACATGGAGGCAATGAGCGATAGGAGGGGATATCGTCTCTCTCGGTATTGGGGGTTGATGTTGCGCTGTGCTCGATTGGCCATAACAGGAAGTCCCTGGCCAGGGCTGTTATGAGATTTACTGGTAAGTGTTATCAGTAGTTTCTCGACCCGTTATGAGCCTCACATCTCCATGACTTATCAAGCTATTGGGGTCTGACGTTTACCACCCCCAGGCGAGATATGCGACATATCAGATGAAGAGACCGGACTGTACGGTAGTGTTACTGATTTGATTCGCAGGAGTATGAGCAGGCTTGCTTGTTGATCTTCTGATCGCTCAATACCGGGGTGGCCATTACGTTTAGCAGACCGCCTGCGGCTTATGGGTGTTTGATATGATCATCACCTACTGCCGGCGTATTGACGAGTTTTTAGAGTCCTACACAGATGTTTCCTGGTTCATGCGAAACGAAATAGGAGCACATATGTGATATGTGCGGGACCGAGATTAATGCCCGTATGTGATACCACATTCTATTCTTGCGATATGTGATATCGGTCAGTTATATGTGATACAGCCGGGTTATCGGATCAAGTGTTGATTCGATAAATTGTTACATTTGATATTAGTCAGTTGTATGTGATATAGCCAGATTATTAAATCAAAAGATGATTTAATGATTTAATGTAAAATTATATATGTGATATCTTAATTTACATTAACTAATGTTAGCTCACTTAAACATTTCTTTTTCTCACTTCTGTGCATATAATATATATGTGATATATATTAATGTACAACTATTGTGTCATGCTTGATGCCACATGCAACATGGGTGTATGAGACTTACACCATGGTTATAATAATCCTAAGGTTTTTATTTACC
Source organism: Agapanthus africanus (assembly GCA_030015575.1). Lineage (NCBI taxonomy): Eukaryota > Viridiplantae > Streptophyta > Magnoliopsida > Asparagales > Amaryllidaceae > Agapanthus > Agapanthus africanus. The sequence goes on from JASDDO010000019.1 coordinate 895,163,343, forward strand.
TTGGTAATTCACAAATTAGTGGTAATTGGTCACATGATTGAAGCTTGTAGAAGCTTGTGGAACCTTTGACCAAGTCCACTCATTTTGTTTTACTTGAAGATATTTATTAACCCAACCATTATTGTTAACCCATGATTTATTCTCTACATGAGTTAGTATATGACACTAACTCACCGATGGTTGCTATTCTTACCTCATGAGTTCATTCTCTCATCTTCACTTCATCTTCTTCTTCATGAGAAAAAGCTTTCTAGCTTTTTCTAAGGTGAGAAAATATTATGAGAAAAATGAATCTAAAGTGAGCCGACTTCCCACTTCATCATCCACTACTATATTAGCCATTTAGTTTAGGATGTTTTCTTCACTAATCTACCATTAGTGAAGAGATAGCATGAGCTTGAGTCTCCTCAACGTAGATCATCTTCGGCCTTGAAGACATCGAGCAAGGTTGTTCATTTCTTCATGTGAACCCTAACTAGAGTTCGGATATTCACTACTTGGAGTGAAGGGACTACTACACGGAGGTTTAGAAGTGAATGACCGGTCTACAAAGGTTGTATTCCTCATTCACTTAGGATATTAAGATGTTAACATTGCTTGATTCGTTTAAATATCTAGTTAAAGATTCTAGGTTAGGGTTTTTTAGAACGGCAAAAATTTGAAAACAATATGGACGATATCTCCCGAAACCTTGCTGCCGCCTTAGGGAACCTTACAATTACCGCGCTTGGTATCTTCTATACTAAATCTCTTTAGTACGGACTCTATGTACCTGGACTGTGAAAGTTCTAACAATCTTTTGGATCTATCTCTGTAGATCTTAATCCCCAGAATGTATGAGGTATCACCCAGGTCTTTCATAAAGAATCTTTGTGACAAGAACAGCTTGACCAATTGTAGCATAGAAATGTCATTGACTATCAAAAGAATGGCGTCCACGTACAAGACTAGGAATACGACGGTTCGTCCTACAATATTCTTATATATATAAGGCTCAATCTCGTTTTTGATGAAGTCAAATTTCTTGACCGTTTCATCAAAACAGATGTTCCACCTCCGCGATACCTGCTTTAATCCATAAATGGATTTAAACAACTTGCGCACCTTCCTGCTGCTCCCACTGTCTAAGAATCAATCCGGCTGATCCATATAAATGCACTCTTTCGAATTTCCGTTTAGAAAAGCCGTTTTTACGTCCATCTGCCAGATTTCAAAGTCATGGAAGGCAGCAATGACAAGTAGGATCCGAATAGATTTGAGCATAGCTACTGGAGAAAAGTTTTCATCATAGTCCATACCTGGTCTTTGACGAAAACATTTTGCAACAAGTAGGTTTCCACCTATCCATCTACACTGTTCTCCGCTGAATACAGAGACAAAACCGTGTAGGTCATCTTGCCTGAATTTGGGGGTAGATGCTATTTGGTTTTATCCATCCACCTCTCCGAAGGTGCCAAGTTGATTTATGACACCGTATATCGGAGGTTTAATGGATGCGGCCATTGTAGCAGACTTCGTCAGATTCCCCCTTCTTTAGAGGGGTTTTTGATTATGGGGACGCTCTTCCCTGCAGGCGCAAGCCCCTGCAGTTAATTACGCTACCGCATCGCGGTAACCACTTTCTCCTTCTCCAGAGGGTCACTTCGTGTCGTGTATGTTTGTTTTATTTTTGGTTGCCCGTGGATTGTATACGGAGACTAATTTATGTTGTCGCCTGTAGGGCATGGATTAGTCCAAATCCATATTTTCTTAGATTTGGTTTTGGGTTGGGTTTAAGGATCGATAATCTCATTTGAGACTAAAATCAACTTAAACGTTTGTTAAGGTACGTTAGTCTAATTTTAGACTAAGATCTACTTAACAGGATCATTTTAGATCCAACAAAAGAGCATTTGGATTCTATTGTTTTAGTTTAGGGACATTACGGTCCATTGGGTTTAAGGACATCATAGTCCGTGACAGTTTAAAGACGTCATAGTCTGTAAAGTTTAAAGACATCATAGTCTATGAGTTTAAGGACCTCACAATCCATAAAGTTTAAGGATATCATAGTCCATGAGTTTAAGGACCCCACAGTCTGTAAAGTTTAAGGACATCATAGTCCAGTTTAACAACGTCATAGTCTGTGTGGTTTTGGTTCAACCGTTTGGGGATGCACCAAAAGTTATTGGTTATTGGGACCCTCCATCTCTCTGAAGACGTTGAGGAATTACAACGACAATATCAGAGGTATGAAGAGATGTACCCTTGAACCAATATTGGTTGGGAGATCTGTAGTCAAGTTTGGGACTAAGATCGGTTAAAATGATTTATGAGCATATGGGCTCAATTAATCTACATTAGGGATCTGTGGCCAACTTGGGCTCGGCCCACTCAGTTAAAATGTTGGACATTTAATTAGGCTCAGCTCTTTTTCATTTAACAATGCTGAGTATTGGTTTAGGTTCTGACAACCTTTTTGTCTTTTATTGAGTGTTGAGACCTCATTATGTCTCTGGAGCTTTATTTAAAGAACAGTTTATGTTCCCTCAGCGCCCACGTGAGGAGCACGTGGCGCGCTTGGCGCTGAGCGCCAGACTTAAAGCGCTAAGGCGCTTCCTGTGAGATAGCGCACATGTGAGGAGCACGTGGCGCACTTGGCACTGAGCGTCAGTCAATGAGTGCGGAGCGCTCTTTATGAAATATTGCCCACGTGAGGAGCACATGGTGTGCTTGGCTCTAAGCGCCAACCTTGAAGCGTTGAGCACTTCTTTTAAAATAGCGCTTGGAGCGCTGGGTATTGAGCGCCAGACCTAGAGCGCTGATGCGCTTTTTTAAATTGGAGTGCTGCGGCGCTGTGCGCCAGCCTTGGAGCACTAAGGCACATATTTAAATTGGAGCGCTAGGAGTGCTGCGGCGCTGTGCGCCAGTTTTGGAGCGCTAAGGCGCTTCTTTTTTAATTGGAGTACTAATGCTCTTTTTAGGCAGTTTTGATCAGTTCTGCGCTCTGAGAATTAAATTCTCATTTATAAGAGACTTTGTCTCGTAGCTCTAAGAACAAAGTTCTTATTTTATTGGAGATGTTACAATCTCTTATGTTTTTTGTGAAAGACTTTGTCTTTATGGATTTGTGATCTGAAGAGAATTGAATTCTTCTCCCCCTTTTTTATGATGAGATGCTATGATCTCTTTTGTGAAAGACCTCTGTCTTATAGATCTATGATCTAGAAAAAGAACTGGTTCTTCTTCTTTTGATGAGATGCTTTGATCTCTCTGTTTTATTTACTTTGAAGAATTCTTCTTCCGAAAACTTGCTCTTCTCTTTGAAATTTCTCAAAGTTTGTGGGGGGTTCCTCTGTGCAAGACCTGAAGTCTTGGGGCCTTTATATAGTGGAGGTTGATTTTTTGAATCAATTAAGAAAATCTTTCCTCTGATTGATTTGGGGATGTTTCCCATCGTTGGATTTTTGATCCAAGGGCTTCTGTTTTATAGAAGGCAATCTTCTTGTTTTTAACAAGATTGGGAAAATATTTTCCCATACAGAACTTATTCTGTATCTTGGTGATTTTTAATCAAAATTGGATCATTGATCCAACGGTGCTCTAATTTTTAGAGGTAATCTGATGATTTTTAGTCATCTTTGTTGGATCTTTGATCCAAGGGTGGGGAACATTTTGTTCCAGCGCTAGCGCCCTCGTGCTTTGCACGTGAGCGCTGCATCAGAGTCTTTGATTCTTAGCGTGGGCGCTGCTAGCACTAACGCTCTCGTGCTTTGCATGTGAGCGCTGCATCAGAGTCTTTGACTCTTGGTGCTAGCACACTTAGTGCTAGCGCTTTCGTGTTTTGCACGTGAGCCTTGCATCAGAGTCTTTAACTCTTAGCGCTGGCGCTGCTAGCGCAAGCGCTCTCGTGCTTTGCACGTGAGCGCTGCTTCAAAGTCTTTGACTCTTAGCGCTGGCGCATTTAGCACGAGCGCTTTTATGAAACGCTGCTTCATTTCAAATTTCAAAATTTGAACAGAGCTTTGCTCTGATTGGGGGAAACAAATGCCCCCCACCGTTGCTCTAACGTGGCTTACACGTGAGTGCAGCGGTGGCAATATCTCCACCACTGGATCAACTTAGAAATTGAAACGGCTCTCAGTGCCTATAAATAGGGCCTTTGGCCCTTGAGATGACCTCTGTTCATCTTCTTTTCTGTTTTTCTGAGAATTAATTCTCTTTTAGAGCATAGCTCTTTGTCTTAAGAACTCTCTTAAAGACAGAACCCTGTCGAAAATTTTAGGTAAAGATTAAATCTTTGAAGAGATTACTTCATAATCTAGGGTTTCACTCATTAACAGAGCCTTGCTCTTTTCAGATCATAGATCTAAAGAAATTTTTAGGGTTTTCTTAACAGAGCTTTGCTCTCTCGAAATCATAGATCTAAAGAGATCTTTCTTAGGGTCTCTTAACCCATTAAAGAAGAACTCTTAGAGTTCATCTTGCAGATCTTAAAGATCTCAGAGTTTTTAACTCAGTAAAGCTTTGCTTTTAGGGTTTTTTTATGGATTATTCCATTTTCTTCGCAGAACATTGCTCTTTAGAATTTTTTGGGGGAATTTTATTCCCTTCATCATTAATTATGACCGATGTCATATCTGTTATAGAGCGCTGCTCTCAAGAGAGATTTACTCCTTGGCCCAAGGGGTCGTCTTTAAATGAGAATCCTTTTAGAATTTCCTCATTTAATGACCATCTCATCAAATGATGAGACTGTTTTATTAATGATGAGCCATCATCTAGATTGTGTGGGTCCCCCTTGGTCCTTTTCTACTGCATTGCAGTGTGGCACGAATTTAAAGTACCAAGTGCCAGAACTTAAACCGTAGCATTGACGGCTAACTTTTGTTCTTTTTCGCGCAGATACTATGTCTTTCGACATTTCCTTCCCATTTGTTCGTTCGGAAAGCGGGTTCCCTGAAGCGCCTGTGGATAGAGAAGTCTTTGCACTGATCAAAGATCACGACCCGGAGCAAAAGAATCTTCATTTATGGGGTATATGGTACAATCAAATTATCAGGGGTCGGTGGAGATTTTCTTGCGCAGCACCTTCGGAACCCATTGCGGCGATCCCTTATACTAATGCACCTCCGGTGAATTATGCCGTGGAGGAGGTCAACTGGACCTCAGAGGGTTGCCTTCAACCCTCTATGGCCGCGATACCCGTACAGCTGCCGACGGCTTTGGATACTCTAGGGCGGCGTATATGCCAGGGCGAGTCGTGCCCTTGGGGATAGCCGTACATGATAGGCCTAACTCCTCGCCATCCAGCTGGGTATTTGCAGTGGGCCCGCTATATTTTGTCAGCCAAGCGATCATTGCTGCTGAGGATTGGGTTATACCCCGCCTTTTATGCGTCTCTCTTCCAATATTCCACGCCTCCTGCATGGTGGGTCAAGACTTTTCAAGAGCAATGGAATATTCTGACCCACACCTTCCTTCTGTCAGATCGAGAAGTCTCAATATCTTTAGAGGAGTTTGCAGAGATCTCTGGCTTACCCGTTAGGGGAGAACACTACGAGGAGCTGCTTCCTCCGGACGAGTACATCTTTGCCACCAAATCAGTGGTAATGGGTCTTACCCCGGAGAACGCCATTCAACACCAATTCCCGATCTTGATCAAGGTGTTGAATATCTACGAAAGTCTATTTCTGTAGTCCGGAGGGCATGCAGTCAGCTACGCAGACTTCATCGCTCGCTTTCTTCGTCTGGAAGCCTTATCGAAGCAAGCTGTGTTGTTCGCCAAGCTTGACGATCCGTTTGGTTTTGGTTTGGATAACCAACCGACGACGGAGGCGGATTTAAAAAGTTTCTTTATTCCGGCTGCTCCTGTCGTTCCCTTCATGGAGCTTGCTGCTCCGGACATCGATGAAGATACGTTCTTGCTGGGGTTCATTGGTTTATGGCTAAACTGGTTCGTGCTTCCAATGCACCCTTGTTATATGAGACCATCAGCCTTTTACCCAGCCCATCGTATGGTTGTGGGAATGCAAGTGGCTATCGGGATTGCTGAGTTGGCACACCTGTACCATGGTCTCAGCTTAGCGGCGGACACCACTCAGCCGGGGGTACAGCCCATCACTTTCTCGCTGCATTATTTTATGTCATGGATCGAGCTGCACGTACTTGGTGCTTTTGGTGCCCATAAACGACCTCGTTTCTACGGCAGTTACAACTTCCCTTAGATTATGCGCCTAGTTGACGGGTCCGTTTTAAATCCGTCACAGCGGGAGGCTAGGGGTTTGCTCCTTCGTCCGCATACGGTTGGAGATGGCATGACCTTTGCCGATAAGGTTTTAACCATCGGCAAAGAATCCGCAAAAATGGTCCAGCCACTGCGGGATACTTTTAAAGATGGGGCCTCTACCTTGAAAGCTCAGAAGATTCTTCATCTATATTCAATCAGGCTGAGCTTTCTCGTGTTTAGGCAGAATGATTCGGCGTTGTTCATGAGGTACAACCTGCACCGTTTTGCCCAACAATCAAGCTATAATCAGGGCATCCCGCTTGAGGCCTTCCTAGCTGAGCCAGTTGCCACAGAAGAAGGTATTCGCAACGCATTGCACCATTTTATGCGGTTGAACACCGGCTCCAATTTCTTTATCAGTGAGCCGAGTTGCGTTCCGCGAATCTTGAACGCATATGTGGCGTAGTATCAACATTCGATGGGTGTCGTTATTAGGGAAGAAAAGCGATTATTGCTTGATCGGAAGGGCACCGCCCCCACTGGTAATCTAGTCGTTCTCTTGAAGCAACGGACCAACGTCCGTCCTCCCTTGAGAGAAGATGCTGCGGCGGTGGTCCCGCGCGTTATACCTTATATGCCCCTACCCCACGTGCCTGTAGAAGCGGTAGCTGTGTCGTCTCCCAAGTCTAGCGTGTGTGCGTAGATCGGGGCTCGTCGCCCGAAGTTGCCCGCCAAGCGCAAGCTCTTGTTGCCAGCTGCCGGCGGCCGCTCACAGAAGAAGAAGAAGTCGATGTTTTCTACGGACATTGCATTCGGTCAGGAACCTCATGCCCTTTACAGCGAGGGCCTAAGTGAGTACGGGACCAACAAGCGTTTATTTATGGCGCTAGATGATACCGATCTAGAGGCTGCTATCGCGGTTTCAGAGCAACTAGCTCGCGATGAAGCAGCACTAATCACTATCGCACAATCAGGTATACTTTGGCCATATCTTTCCGCGGTTATTTTAATTATTATATTTTGACCGACGCTTTCTTCTTCAACAGATGTCTCCACCGAAGAGGCTCTCGTAGCTTCCCTCAAGACTTTTGAAGAGGAAGAGAAGCTTCACACTTCCTTGGGCCTCAGTATATTTCGGCTCATTGTGCCTTCATTCCCTTTTTCTTCATGGGTAGTCTGACCCTTCTTTTTCATCTTATTGCAGGGACTATCTCGACTCAGGTTATCCCGAGTGCAGTGACGATCCCGCATGGTGGCGCGGCGACGCTTCCAGGGCCGACTGCTGAAATCCCAGCTCCTCTAGTATTGCCAAAAGAAGCTCCGCTTAAGCAGCCGATGACGGACGCCGTAACGGATCCAGAGGTAGATCCTGGCTCGGACGATGACGTCACTTTGATGGAGGGCTTGAGGAGGTCTTTTCTCACCGCCTAGGCTGACAAGATGCGCAGAAAGCGTGCGGCAATGAAACGTGATGTCAGCTTGGCTGTGGGTGCAGGTTCAAGCGCTATTCCATCCATCGCTATTTCTTCCGAAGATGCTCCAACAGCCCTGGCTACCGTCCTTAGACAGGTTGTGCGCGCGGCTCGGGAGGCAATTGAAAAGCCGCCCCAAGATAACGTAATACTGGGTCTTTTTATTATAATATGATCTTCAAATTCTCATATATCATATCCTGCAGGGCCAAGTCCTGGCGCTAAGGCGGTAGGTGAGATGACGGCAACCACCGAGCCCGAAGCGGCTACTCTCTCTCGGGAGTCCGGGACTGTCCAAACCACCGCTCTTTCCCTCTGCGGTTCCTTGCCATCGCCTGGCATTGTAAGTGTCACGACGTCTCTTGTAAAATCAGGGGATGAAGCCACTGGCGCCGAAACCGTTCCCCCGAATGAAATCGAAGAAGTCGCGATGCCCAGTGGTGCTTCCGTCGCAGTTTTGGCTGATGACCTGTCTGGTACGTCTCGGGTCACTGCGTACTTTTCGTTTCGCAATCCCTTTAGGTCCCTTCTGATGACATTTTATTCATTTCGAATGTAGGTGCGGTGGCGCTGAGGTTGTGCCACCCGAAGAAGCGTCACCAATTGCCACTCTGACGGTCGCTGTCCCTTCGCCTCCTCTTATATCCTCTCAAATGCTGGAAGGTATGGGTTTACGATTAATTTAAATCGGGGATAGCATCTTCCATGTGCTGACCATGTATTGTTGAAACCCTGCAAGAGTTCTCTTTGATCATCTGTATCAGGTGCTGAACTCGCATTTCTCCTTCCAGTCGGAAGTCACTTTACCCGCTGGTGTCGGTGAGTATAGTTTTTTTTAACCGACATCCATTCCTTTTTTACGGACGACCGTGTCATTGTTAATTTTGAATTGATTGCAGCACTACAAATTGAAGGAGGAGACGAGAGAATCGTCGCGCCACCAGTACTCCCAACTCTGCCACCTGTCGTAGCCGGTATAGTGGCCTTCATCGCTCTTGCATCTTCTTTATCTCTTGAGCCGATATCTGACTAAGATTTATTTTGCAGCAATCGCACCGACTCCAGCTCCCTTCGAGTCTCAGATTCCCATGCCGGCAGGGACTTTTGCTAAATTCCCATCTTCCAGGGGTGCTGCGAATAGCCTGCGGATGTTAAGCGAGTTTGTCAAGGACCTTGACGCCGAGGCCTTTGCATCTGCTGCAGATTTTTCTGCTGAAGTTAATCTCATGTTAGCGATGCTCGTGAACTTCTACAGTGAGGGCGTCGTCGAGTCTTGGGTTAACTACTGTAGGAAGATTGAGGCTTGTCTGCATAAGATTGAACTTAGGCGTCCCGCTCCGAAAATGTTGGCTTTGAACTCCCAACGGGCAGCATGGGTTGAGCAGAGCGTTCCCTTCCTCCGCCATTTTGAACAAGAAGCGACCTTAAGGCGAAAGGAACGTGAGAAGGCTTCAGGTGAATCCGCCCAGCTGCGCGCCCAGGTTGAAGCAAACACTGTGCAACTAAGAGCCGTCTTTGACAATTTGCAACGTTGCATTTCGGACGGGCTAGCACTAAGGCAGAAGCTCGACTTCCTAGAGTGGGTTACGCAGAATCGCGAAGTTGCTCAACGGGAGATCGATGAGAAACTTTCGTCTTTCTTGCAGCAACGGGCTCGAGTCGAAGCGGAGCTGGCCGCAGCGGCCGACCATGAAAAGGAGTTGAGAGGAATGCGTGAGCAACTGGCTGATTTATTGAAAACGCCTCTTCTCAGTAGCTACCTTTGTATCGATTATGCATTTGTAACTTATGAATAACATGTATTCATTTCATTTTTTATTCCATTCGTTTTCATATGATGTAATTTGTATCCAATTGAATTTATGAATAAGGGACACATTTCTTTTCTATCTTGTGTTATCACCTTCTTTTCTTTGCTTTGTTGTCATGTGATTTTAGCAAGTTTGGCCTGTAGATAGTAGATAACGGTCCATCTTAGCCTCTTTGTATGGTAGCGATGGCTTAGGAAGCAGGTTCGGGTCTGCTGCCTAAGACTTTTCAACTTTATGAGTCATAAGGGTCTCATAAAGATTTTTCTCCCTACGAGTCGAGAGGATCTCGTAGGTGTATTTTCTCCTTAGGAATCGTGAGGATTCCTAAGTGTGCTTTTTTTGAGAGTCTTAAGGATCTCGCAAGAGAATTTTCTCTCTTACAAGTCGAGGGGACTCGTAAGTGGTTGATGAGTTGACTTGTTCCCGAGTCGAAGCGTTGCTTCGATGGGGAAGTTGAGGGTTGACTTTCTCCGTTTTCTATGGTGTCGGGGATCGACTTTCTCTGTTTTCTATGGTTTCGGGATCGACTTTCTCCGTTTTCTACGGTGTCGGGAATCGACTTTCTCCGTTTTCTACGGTGTCGGGGATCGACTTTCGGTTGTTTGTTAACCGCAGAGTCTTGGAACTAGGGACTTTGCCGTGGCTCCGATTGGTGGTGTCGCGTCCGTATCCTGCTGGAATGAGGGGGAACGCCGTTGATGATCTCTAGGCTGTAGATGTCGCCGTCGAGATTTGACTCTCCGTTTAAAAGAGCATAGTGGGAAAATATGGTTCATTTTTTGTTTATGCCCATAGATTGTATACAGGGATCGGTATGGACTCGCCTGTAGGGCAAAAGTTTCATTTCATATATATATATTTTTTGTTTTCTTTCCACGATACTCTATCATTTCATCTTTTTGTATCACGAAAGTCGTGATTGCCCAATCATTTCGGCTATTTTTCACGGTGCCCAATTATTTCGGCTGTTTTTTTCCTTTTTACTCGCTGCTTTTTATTGCGAGTTACCCAATCATTTCGGCTATTTTTGTATGCATATCATTTACTTGCTGATTTTGTTGCAAGTTGCCCTATTATTTCGGCTATTTCATATGCATTTATGGCTCGCTGACTTTTCGCCGCGAGTATAGAACTTGGAATCTGGTGTCAATCTTAGCATCAACATCGTTGCGATTGGAATATTGCCAGGAGCGAATCATCATTTGCCATGAAAGGACTTGGAATTTATTACCGATTTAGGCATCAGCATCGCTACTACTGGAACGTTGCCAGGAGCGAATCATCATTTGCTTTTGTTGGTTCGAACAAAAGTGTCTTAGCAAACAAGGTTAAGATCCTGTTGACTAAGACTTTTGACTTTATTAGCCGTAAGGGTCTCATAAAGGTGTTTCTCCTTACGAGTCGTGAGGATCTCGTAATTGCGTTTTCTCCTTAAGAATCATGAGGATTCTTAAGTGTAGGGTCTCTTATAAGTCGTAAGGATCTCATAAGAACATTTTCTCCTTGCAAGTCGAGAGGATCTACAAATGTTTATTCACCAAATGAGAACATTTCTCGTCGTTAGTGGGACTGGGTGGGGGAAACGTTTATTTGTGCCCGTGGATTGTATACAAGGGTTAATATTGAACCGCTTGTAGGGCAACCTGGGAAATGTGATGGCTTAAGAACAGGTTCAGATCCCTATAACTTAAGGCTTTTGAATCTTATGAGCCGTGAGGGTCTCATAAGAGGCTTCTCCTTACGAGTCGTGAGGATCTCGTAAGTGTAATTTCTCCTTAGGAATCGTGGGAATCCCTAAGTGTGTTGCTCCCTTGTGAGTCTCAAGGATCTCACGCAAGTGTTTTCGCCTTACAAGGTCGAGAGGACCTCGCAAGTGTGCACGAATTTTTTACGAGCCTGCGCCCTCTCGGGTTTTCACAAACTCGCCGGTAGCCCTGCTGTTTTTACTCACGGTGCCCTTTCGGGTTTTCATCCGTGCCCATTTTGCTTGTGGACGTACCGTTTTTTCTTCTTCTTTTTTTAACGAGTCTGCGCACTTTTGGGTTTTCACAAACATCGCCGGTAGCCTTGCTGTTTTTACTCACGGAGCTCTTTCGGGTTTTCATCCATACCCATTTTTCTTGTGGACGTACCATTTTTTTTACGAGTCTGCGCCCTTTCGGGTTTTCACAAAGATAGCCGGTAGCCTTACTGTTTTTACTCACAGAGCCCTTTCGGGTTTTCATCCGTGTCCATTTCGCTTGTGGACATACCATTTTTTTTTCTTTTTTTACCAGTCTGCGCCCTTTCGGGTTTTCACAAACATCACCGGTAGCCTTGCTGTTTTTACTCACGGAGCCCTTTCGGGTTTTCATCCGTGCCCATTTTGCTTATGGACGTACCTTTTTTTTGGGTCAGCCCTAGGATGTTGCGATTTGTAGTAGTTTAAGGACATTTCGGTCCGTCGTAGTATTTTTTCAAGAACCGACCGTTTATTGGCCTAAAGGGTCTTTCACTATGCATATTCATGAGCAAATAAGCCCCACCTTGGTAGACCTTTTCTATGATATACGGGCCCTCATAGTTTGGCTCGAATTTCCCCCGTTTGGCACGATTAGGGATCATAGGTCTTTTTACGACTAGCACGAGTTCGCATTGGCGGAATGTCCTCGGCCTAGTCAACTTTCATACGAGCGCGTCATCCTTGCTTTGTAAGCCTCCAGGTTTTGCTGCGCCATGAGCCGGGTTTCATCAAGGGCGTCGAGCTCCTCCAGCCGAAGATGAGCATTCTGTTCATCTGTTAGCTCATAATGAACCGCCACTCGTAGAGAGGGTAGCTCTATCTCCAAGGGGAGTAACTCTTATGCGCCAAATACCAATGCATACGGCGTTGTATTTGTGGCCGTTTTGAACGTAGTTCGATACACCTAGAGAGTTTCATGCAATCTCTCGTGCCAGTCCTTTTGTTTTTGGACACCGTCTTTTTTATGATCTTCGTCAAGGTCTTGTTGAAAGCCTCAGCTAGACTATTAGCTCGGGGATTATAGACCGAAGAGTATCTCCAGTCTATGTTATGTTGCTGTGCGAAGCGGCTGATCTTGTGGCTTCTATAGGCTGGCCCGTTATCGGAGATAATCCGTCGCCGAGTACCGAACCGATAGATGACGTGTGTCTTGAAGAAATGGAGAATATTCTCCATCTTCATTTCTCTTAGTGGTACTATTCTGCCCACTTAGAGAAGTAATCGATTGTCGCCATTATGAACCGATGTCCTCTGGATGATGCTGGTTCGATGGGCCCAATTATGTCAGTTCCCCACATTTCGAACAGCCAGCTATCCACTGTTGAGTGTAGTGGATTTGGATGCTGGTGGATGAAGTCTCCGTGAATTTAGCACGAGTGGAACTGCTTCGCATATTCGAGGCATTCCTGGATCATCGTGGGCCAATAGTAGCCCATCCTTTTGATCTTTAGCTTCATCTTTGGCCCGGCTTGATGAGAACCGCAGAGTCCGTTGTGTGTTTCTTGAACGACTCTCTTTGCTTCTTTCTGCCCCAGGCATCTTAGCCATAGAGAGTCGAACAATCTCTTATACAGAGTATCATTGACGAAGGCGAAAGACAGAGCTCGTTTCATAAGCTGATGTCTTGAGGACGCATCTTCAGGTGTTCGACGGGATTTGAAGTAGTCTATAAAGACTTTTCTCCAATCCTTGGCTTTATCCTGGTCCTCTATTTATAGGGATGTTTGCTTGGTCGCTCCCTTTTCTTCGGACGACTCCGGAGATATTTCTGCCGGTGCAAGAACCCGATGGCTTTGCACAACGATCCTTACGTCATCGAGGTTTTCGTCAGCCAGTTCTTTAGAGAGTTTGGATAACGCATCTGCTTTGCTATTTTCCGTACGCGGTATGCTTTCCAGAACGTAGGAAGGAATTTGAGTCAGCAATTGTTGTACTCTCTCGCCCTACTTCACCAACTCTGGTTTGCACGTTTGATAGTCGCCGTTTACTTGATTAACGACCAGCTGGGAGTCTCCGTATATGAGGAGGTTTTTGATTCCCATGTCGACGGCGATCTCTAGACCTGCTATCAAAGATTCATATTCGGCTTCATTGTTTGTCCTCGGCTCTATTAAGGAAAAGGTAAAGCGCGTTATCCCTCCTTGTGGAGTCACGAAGATAAGGCCTACCCCAGATTTGATTATAGGAGTGTTGTGTTGTCGCTTCTTCATGGTAGATGCTCCATCGAAATAGAGTTCCCATCAGGTATCACTCTCTCCTCTCTCCCTGTCAATCGTGTCAAACGTGTGCTCGTCCGGTAACTCGCACTTTAGGGGTGAATCGGCAGGTATCGGATGCTCAGCGAGGAAGTCGGCGATCGCCTGGCCTTTCACTGCCTTGAGGGGTTGGTATGCTTTCGAGAACTCCATTAAGAGTATGGCCCATTTAGCAAGCCGTCCTGTTAGTATGGCTCTTGACATCAAATATTTGAGAGGATCCGCTTTTGATATTAGGTGGACCTCATGCGCCAAAGCATAATGCCGGAGCTTCGTTATCGCGAAGATTAACGCCAGGCAATGTTTTTCAATGGGGGGTAGTTGTTTTCTGCCCCCAGAAGAACTCAACTCAAATAGTAAAGGGCTCTCTCCTTCCCTTGGTCGTTCTCCTGTGCCCATAGTGCGCCTAAGGAACCTTCAAGGGCTGTTGTGTACAAGATGAGAGGCTTTCCCTTGACCGGACAGTCAGTACTGGCGGATTCTGCAGGTATTGCTTGATTTCATCCAGTGCGCTTTGACATTTGCGATCCTAGACGAAAGGAGTCCCCTTCTTCATTAGATGACTGTAGAGGCGGCACTTGCCGGAGAGATTGGCTATGAACCGTTAGATATATGCGAGCTTTCCTTAGAGAGACCGCAATTGCTTGAGAGTTCTTGGCGGAGGCATTTCCATGATCGCCTTGATTTTCGATGGTCTATCTCGATGCCCCGGTGTCGTACGATAAATCCTAGGAATTTACCGGAGGAAACTCCGAACGCGCATTTGAGAGGGTTCATCTTCAAGTTGTATTTCCGAAGGCATTGAAACACGATTTTCAAATGCTCCCAATGTTCCTCGTACGATTTGCTTTTAACCACGAGGTCGTCGATATAGTATTCAACGATTTCATGTATGAGGTCATCGAAAATCTTCGTCATGGCCCTATGATAGGTGGCGTCGGCGTTCTTCAGACCGAAAGGCATCACTTTGTAGCAGAATATGCCCAGAGGAGTCCGGAAAGCGGTATGCTTCTGGTCCTCGGGATGCATCTTTATTTGATTGTACCCCGATGAGCCGTCTATGAAGAAGAAGACTTCGTGAGTGGACGTGTTGTCTATAATCGGCTCGGTGACCGGTATGGGAAAGTCATCCTTTGGGCAGGCTTTGTTGAGGTCTCGAAAGTCTACGCTGATGCGTACCGTCCCATTTTTCTTCATTACTGGGATGATGTTGGCGATCCAGTCAGGGTACTGAACCTCTTGGATGAAACCGGAGTCGATTAGCTTCTTGACCTCGGCGTTGATGCTCATTTCAAGTTCGAGCCGCATTCTTCTCGGCGCTTGTTTGACTGGCTTGATATCCGGAGATATTGCCAATTTGTGGACGGCTATTTCTAGATCTAATTCTGGCATCTCAGAATAGTTCCATGTAGGGTTCCTAGGCACTCTTGTGAAGGTTCATAAGGCATCAAACATGCCCGGATAAAAATTTAGACGTGCCGAACAACCCAAAGCCGGGATCTTTGCTAGATTATTAGGGTTTAACATGCAAGAAGATAA
Source organism: Agapanthus africanus (assembly GCA_030015575.1). Lineage (NCBI taxonomy): Eukaryota > Viridiplantae > Streptophyta > Magnoliopsida > Asparagales > Amaryllidaceae > Agapanthus > Agapanthus africanus. The sequence goes on from JASDDO010000019.1 coordinate 895,178,630, forward strand.
CTTTTATCTAAGTGTGAGGGAGTACAACCTTTGTAGTCCGCTCCTTCACTTCACAAGCTCCGAGTAGAAGTCCCTTTGCCGCGATCCACGATCTCCCGGACTCATGAGAGGCTCCACGACTCGAACGATCCATGCTAGCTCGAAGTATTCCAAATCTCCGATGATCTACCTCGAAGTTGCAAAAACTCAAGCTTTCTCACTCAAAAGAGATGAACACACTAATCCCATGGGCTAGATGAGATGAGGATGAGAGAGTAGTATTTTTGCTTTCTTTTTAAATCATTTTCTCATATTATTTCATCACATAAAGAAAATCAAGTGAGTTTTCTTCAAGAGAGAAGAAGATGATAATGGAAACGATTATGAATTATTTTCTTTTGTGATGAATAGAATAAAAGCTATATGATTGAATTGTAAACCATGGTCAAGGATGAGTGGCTAGGATTTAGTAGAGAAATAACTAGAGTTAGGGTTTGGTTGGGTTAAATAAGTGTCATCCAAAAATATCCTAAGAATGACAAAAGAATAAAGCTTCTAGAAGGTGCATGAAGCATCCAACCCTAATCAAACCCTAACCTCAATTAATCATCCTTAAACATGTTTAACAATTAATCATATCATGTCACAATAATATATATCACATATATATTATATATTTGCAACAAAGGAAAATAATACAATTAACATATATCGCATATATATCAATGTATCATCCACTGAGAAAATGAAATAATAAAGCGAGCCAATATTAGATAATATAATACAATATATCATATATATTATTATACATTAAATCATCGAATCAACACTTGATCCGACGATCCGGCTATATCAAATATTACCGACTAATATATCATGTACCGATTCATCGAATCAACACTTGATCCGATGACCCGGTTCATAACTAAATATTGCGAGAATATAATACGGTATCCCATATCGCATTATTCTCGGTCCTGCACATATCACATATGTGCCTCTACTCCGTTTCGCCTGAGCCAAGAAACCTCTGTGTAGGACTCTAAAGAATCGTCAATACGCCGGTAGCAGGTGATGATCACATCAAACACCCACAAGCTGCAAGCGGTCAGCTAAACGTAACAGCCACCCAGGTATTGAGCGATCAGAAGATCAACAAGCTAGCCTGTGCGTTCTCCTGTGAATCCAACCAGTAACACTCCCGTACAGTCCGGTCTGTTCGTCTGATATGTCGCATATCAAGTCTAGGGGTGGTATACGTCAGACCCCAGTAACCGATAAGTCGTGTCGATGTGTGGCTCATAACGGGTCGAGAAACTACTAGCAACACTTACCAGTAAATCTCTATATCAACTCTGGCCAGGGACTTCCAGTTATAGCCAATCGAACACAGCACAACATCAACTCCCTATACCGGGAGAGACGAATCCCCTCCTATCGCTCATTGCCTCCATGTGATTCGGGACTGTACCCAAAAGCCACCGTTTTGCATGCCCTCTTGGACGTGGTAAGGTGGAAATCAAAGCACAGTGGGAATCACACAAGACTCTATGACGATCTCGGGTCTACAGACTACCCTGTACCAGTGTCACCGGAGAACTGCCATCTGACGTGTGGTATATCACCATCTGGGAGTTCTCGGCGAGTCCGTCCAGTGTACCCAGTCTCCACTGAGCACCCGTACACCATCTCTGATGTCTAACACCGATGGATATGGGATCATCCATCGCCCATCATATGGGTCAAGATGCGTATACGCTAGTCTACTCTGGTGTATCGATGCCCTGTCTCGATATACCCTCGACTAGGAACAGTTATAGGATGTACTCATCGACTACCGCGGCCCCACTAGTATGATCTCATCATAGTCCCAGTAGTCGAGTACAGATCCTAAGGGCTTTATCAACATGTGAGAGTAAAACAGTAAACCAATACAAGTCAACATGTTAAGATAAAGTGAAACCAAATAGCATACTATCATGACGAGCAAGAAAGTCATCTCTATATATAACCAAGCATCCATTATAATATACATCATATGTACAACAATGGCCTCTAGGGCATATACATAACTAACAATCTCCCACTTGCACTAAGGCCAGCTGCTGTAGTATCTCATACCTAGCATCCCGAATAATCTTTCAAACTGTATCTGGGGAATAGCCTTCGTGAATGGATCCGCAGTGTTGTCCTTCGTATCTACTCTCCTGACCTCGATCTCCCGGCGATCAACTATCTCCCTGATCAGGTGATACCGCCTCAGAATATGTCTGGACTTTTGATGGGATCTGGGTTCCTTGGCCAAAGCCACGGCTCCATTGTTATCGCAATACAGAGGTATTGGATGCTCAATGGATGGAACCACTTCAAGTTCACTAATGAACTTCTTGATCCAGACAGCCTCTTTGGCAGCATCGTTGGCAGCGATGTATTCAGCCTCCATCGTTGAGTCTGCAACGGTATCCTGTTTAGAACTCTTCCAACATACCGCCCCTCCATTGAGGGTAAAGACAAAACCCGAATGCGACTTAGAGTCGTCCTTATCACTTTGGAAGCTGGAATCGGTAAAGGACTCCACCTGGAGTTCTCCGTTACCATACACCAAGAACATCTCCTTAGTCCTTCGTAAGTACTTGAGAATGTTCTTCACAGCTGTCCAGTGACTCTCTCCAGGATCTGCTTGATACCGACTCACTACACTTAGTGAGTATGCTACATCGGGTCTGGTACATAGCATCGCATACATGATAGAGCCTACTGCCGAAGCATTGGGTATCCCTTGCATGCGAGCTCTCTCCAAATCAGTCTTGGGAGACATCTCTTTGGAGAGAGTGAGTCCAGAGATCGTGGGTTGGTTCCCACGCTTGGATTCTTCCATACTAAACATTTTTAGTATGGTGTCAATGTACCTGGATTGGGACAATCCCAGTATCCTTTTAGATCTATCTCTATAGATCATGATTCCCAATATGCAGGAGGCATCACCTAGATCTTTCATTGAGAATCTCTGTGATAAGAAGAGCTTGACTGATTGCAGCATAGGAATATCATTTCCTATCAAGAGTATGTCATCCACGTACAATACGAGAAAGACAACCTTACCCTCTGCTACCTTCTTATAGATACAAGGTTCATCTATATTTTTGATGAAGTCAAACTCTTTGACTACAACATCAAAACAGATGCTCCAACTCCGCGATGCTTGCTTTAACCCATAAATGGATTTAAGCAGCTTGCACACCTTTCCGCTGCTCCCACTATCTACGAAGCCCTCTGGCTGAGTCATGTACACGCTCTCTTCTAAATCACCGTTTAGAAAGGCGGTCTTAACTTCCATTTGCCAGATTTCGTAGTCATGGTATGCAGCAATGGCAAGTAAGATCCGGATGGACTTAAGCATAGCCACTGGAGAAAAGGTTTCGTCATAATCCACACCTGGTCGTTGACGAAAACCCTTTGCTACAAGTCTAGCTTTGAAAGTCTCAACTTTTCCATCTACACCAAATTTCCTTTTAAAAATCCACTTGCTCCCAATGGGTTTTACCCCTTCAGGAGCATTTTCCAAAATCCACACTTTATTGGTGTACATGGATTCCATCTCAGATCGCATTGCATCCAGCCATTTCACTGAGTCACCACTCGTGATGGCCTGCTCGAAACTAGTCGGGTCATCATCATCCATGATGCAATCCTCGCTTCCACCATCAATGAGAAAACCGTAGTATCTCTCAGGTGGATGAGAAACCCTACTAGATCGGCGGAGAGGCTGGGGTTCGTCGGGTACTACTGAATCCTCTGGTTCCACTAAATCATCTGTTGTAGTTTGTTCTGCTGGAACCTCTTCCAGTTCTACCTCAATGCTACTGTTCTGTTTCATAAGAAAACCTTTTTCTAAGAAAGTGGCATGTCGAGAAACAAACACCTTTTGTTCCTCGGGGTGGTAGAAGATATACCCTTGTGAGTTTTTGGGATATCCTACAAACTTACATAAGACAGATCTTGCCTCGAGTTTGTCCGGATTTTGTCTTTTGACATAGGCCGGACAACCCCATATCTTAATGTAATTAAGATGTGGTCTCTTCCCTTTTCATATCTCATATGGAGTGGTAGGCACAGATTTGGTAGGAACTCTATTCAATAGGTCTATGGCTGTCTCAAGCGCATACCCCCAAAAAGAAATAGGTAACTCAGCTGTACTCATCATCGAGCGCACCATATCTAATAGGGTGCGATTCCTCCGCTCAGATACACCGTTGTGCTGTGGTGTATAAAGAGGAGTAAGCTGAGAGAGAATCCCATTCTCTTTTAGATAATCTAGGAACTCACTGCTTAAGTATTCACCTCCTCGATCAGATCGAAGAATCTTAATACTTTTGCCCGTTTGATTCTCTACTTCATGCTTATATTCTCTGAATTTCTCAAAAGCTTCAGACTTGTGTTTCATCAGGAACACATATCCGAATCTTGAGAGATCGTCAGTGAATGTAATGAAGTAGGAAGAACCGTTCCTGGCATGCGTAGACATGGGACCGCATACATCACTATGTACCAGTCCTAAGAGTTTGGTAACTCTTTCTCCGTGTCCACTAAACGGAGCTTTGGTCATTTTTCCTTTGAGACATGAATGGCAAGTATCATAAGATGATAATTCGAACGGATTCAAATAACCATCTTTATGCAACTTAGCCAGTCGTGTCGCATTGATATGACCAAGTCTACAATGCCACAAGTAGGATTCGTTCATATCTGAACTTTTCCTCTTGTGTGTGTTTTGTATATTCAGGACTGTATTCTGATTTAGAATGAATATGCCATTATGTAACGAGCCTGATGCAATCAACTTTTGATCTAGGAATATGTTCATAACATTATCCTGTACTACAAAATTATATCCCTCTTTACTCAATAAAGAAACTGATATAATGTTGCACATCATGTTCGGTATATAATAGCACTCATTTAGAATCAGTGTATTACGACTTGGTAATACTAGGTGATATTCGCCAACTGCTTTGGCTACAATACTTGCACCGTTCCCTACTTGAACGGAATGATCACCTTTTCCTAGTTCTCTACCTTTTCGTAGCCCATGTAACAATTTACATATGTGGGATCCTGATCCGGTATCTAATACCCAGGACGTAGGGTGAACTGAGAAACAGTTCTCAATAACTAACACACCCGAAGAAGATGCATCAACATGCATGTTCTTTTGGGCGGCGTGAGAATCCAGATATTCTTCTATTTCCTGTTCAGTCTTATAACTCTTATAAGAAAGAACGGGTCCAACATTCCCTAGCTCAGTACAATAATTGGGTTCAGTCAATACATCCATATTATTATCTTGATTATGGCATGACATGGTCGCTACCTGGAGAGAGAGAGAAGAAAACACTTTAGCGTATGCTCTTGCAAGATTAGATTGGTTATTATCTTATCTAATCAGGATGTCTCCCACTGTTTTTATCAAATCTACCTTAAAACCCTAAAAGGTAAGATTAGCCGGGATTAATTACACCTTACAATTTCGTCAATCTTTCAGCCAGATCAGTGTCGGTACTTTGAGGGAGGTTCCCCGTGCTTTCGCACGGACCTAATTAAAGTAAACCTCGTTTTCCCAGAGGCGTAACCTCGTTAACACTTTTCTAGACACCTACTTGAATGACTATTTGTCCTGTGTAAAACTCTCCCAGGAGTAACTCTTACTCGCAGTGGGTATCGGGATCCAACTATCTCATAGAAGGTATGCAATCTCATCACAAATTTCAACGCTTGAAATTCCCGATAAAGCTTTTACCCCTAGTGTGCTATGACCTTGACGCATGCCAAACAACCCATAGTGCACTAGTCAAGTTCAACCCGTACATTTCGTGATTGAATTAAACCCACCCGTACGACCCTTGACGCATGCCAAACAACGCCGTACGAATACCCTAATCCAATCGCATCTCATGCTGCAGATAAGTAATAATCAGCTACCGTACACTACGCCTTAACGCATGCCAAACTACCGTAGCACGAATACTAAATATTACTTATCTGAAATGACGGAGGGCTACGCAGGTTTTTCTGAAAACCTTGAGCGTATTGAACTTGATATCGTTGTAGAATCATGTAGTTTTTGAAAAGGAGTGTTTTTGAGGCTTTTCTTAGTTTCGCTAAAGGGGTCACTCCCGGTGAAGGGATCGTCGGCCCTTTCCTCATCGAATAAGGTGCAGGATATATCATATATACCGCTGTGCAAAGCAAAACACTAAAAGCATTCAAAAGACAAACCGCGTTTTGTAGCATCTGCCAGTTTCGCTAAAGAGGTCACTCCCGGTGAAGGGATCGTCGGCTCTTTCCCCATCGAATAAGGTGCAGGATATATCATATATATCACTATGCAAAGCAAAACTGTAGCTACCCTTTTTATTAAGTTTTGATTCTACAACATCTTTAGGTTTCTTTTCTTTTTATTAATCTCATTAACAAATATCCCATCAGCTTATGCTTCCTAAGCATCACAGAAGAAACGAAAGCAGTAATATTTATATATCAGCATATATATATAGTATAAGCATTCGTCTCAGGCAGTAATATGATCTCATCACAGAACATTGCAGCAGAAGAACATATATGAAATATTGGATATACTAGGACGTCCGTGTTTTCAATATGAGCCTATATAAAACACGGATTCCACGTTCGCGACGAATAGCCAAACCCACATCCCAAGACCCCTACGAGAGCGGCAAGTAACACTGCCAATTCTAGGGTTAGGAGACCCGGTCTCGACTCCTCGAGATGGCCTCCCACTGGACCCTAGAACCCGGTTACTTGTGCTCCCCTCCTTGGGTCTACCTAATGCGGAAAAGTAAATAATATACACTGGTGACAGCAACCGCAACCTAGAAGTGCCCCAAATAAAAGAATATTACATTACAAATGAATTTTACATGAATGAAAATAAAAACCCTCATCTCACAGAAAACCCCCGGCTATTCAGAACGCGACGATCCAATATAACATATCACAGCAACACATAATATCACATATCATCAACGTAAGTAAATATGCGCATCCCAATTGTCGTTGACATATAGCAACGAAACCGGCGATATCACATATTACACTTACGGTCACAGAAAAGAAAGTGTAAAACTACAATATCTGGAATCCACAATCACTTTAGACATCGTAAATCCGAAATATCACATACTCCGCATTTCATGCCTAACTCTATGAATTCCACATATTGTATCACATTCCAGATAAATAGACAGTATTAAACTTTCTGAACAGATAATCAAACACCCAAAATTTCCTAAACTGCTCAACACTTGAGCGGAGTTCAAATAATCCCAGAATATGTCACAGTACCGGTGATCCAGCCGTAGAAGGGTCAAGCCAACGCCTCACATGTCGCACGCCGTACTGCCCCAAACCCGAAGGTTCAAAAGGCAGTTCAAGACGGTCACATAATCGAGTTAAGGTTTGTTGTCTTCTAGAGGGTCCACCGCTTAACTTGTACAATTTTTCCAAAAGATTTAAACCCGATAAAAATTCAACACTTGAAAGTTTTACGTACCGGGAAAAAGTGGGTTAATGATATCCGTTCAACTAGTTTAACAGTTTCTAAATATCCGGAAAGAAATACGAATTTAAAATTTCCGATCGAATCTACTATTACAAAAAAAAACCCAGAATTTTCAACACCTGAAACAGATTAAAAATACCCAGAAGCATCAACAAGCACCTACGGACATTACCACAAAAGCCACGTGTCGCCAATCCATCAATCCGCCGCGGAACCGCCGTGCAAGCAAGCTCGCGCCGCGGTTCCGCCGCCGTTTGGTCGAATTGGGGGCTCGGGTTTTATTGTAATTCTTAGAATTCCCTGCTGATTTTTTTACATATTTTTAATTCAGAAAAAACCCAAAATTTAAAAAATTTCCAGAGAAGGGTCCAATTTTGTCGTTTCGGGTTCGATCGGAGTTTTAACTTCGTAAACACATCGCCTAATACTCTAGCTAGGCTCTGATACCACTGTAGGGTTCCTAGGCACTCTTGTGAAGGTTCATAAGGCATCAAACATGCCCGGATAAAAATTTAGACGTGCCGAACAACCCAAAGCCGGGATCTTTGCTAGATTATTAGGGTTTAACATGCAAGAAGATAACTTTTATCTAAGTGTGAGGGATTACAACCTTTGTAGTCCGCTCCTTCACTTCACAAGCTCCGAGTAGAAGTCCCTTTGCCGCGATCCACGATCTCCCGGACTCATGAGAGGCTCCACGACTCGAACGATCCATGCTAGCTCGAAGTATTCCAAATCTCCGATGATCTACCTCGAAGTTGCAAAGACTCAAGCTTTCTCACTCAAAAGAGATGAACACACTAATCCCATGGGCTAGATGAGATGAGGATGAGAGAGTAGTATTTTTGCTTTCTTTTTAAATCATTTTCTCATATTATTTCATCACATAAAGAAAATCAAGTGAGTTTTCTTCAAGAGAGAAGAAGATGATAATGGAAAAGATTATGAATTATTTTCTTTTGTGATGAATAGAATAAAAGCTATATGATTGAATTGTAAACCATGGTCAAGGATGAGTGGCTAGGATTTAGTAGAGAAATAACTAGAGTTAGGGTTTGGTTGGGTTAAATAAGTGTCATCCAAAAATATCCTAAGAATGACAAAAGAATAAAGCTTCTAGAAGGTGCATGAAGCATCCAACCCTAATCAAACCCTAACCTCAATTAATCATCCTTAAACATGTTTAACAATTAATCATATCATGTCACAATAATATATATCACATATATATTATATATTTGCAACAAAGGAAAATAATACAATTAACATATATCGCATATATATCAATGTATCATCCACTGAGAAAATGAAATAATAAAGCGAGCCAATATTAGATAATGTAATACAATATATCATATATATTATTATACATTAAATCATCGAATCAACACTTGATCCGACGATCCGGCTATATCGAATATTACCGACTAATATATCATGTACCGATTCATCGAATCAACACTTGATCCGATGACCCGGTTCATAACTAAATATTGCGAGAATATAATACGGTATCCCATATCGCATTATTCTCGGTCCTGCACATATCACATATGTGCCTCTACTCCGTTTCGCCTGAGCCAAGAAACCTCTGTGTAGGACTCTAAAGAATCGTCAATACGCCGGTAGCAGGTGATGATCACATCAAACACCCACAAGCTGCAAGCGGTCAGCTAAACGTAACAGCCACCCAGGTATTGAGCGATCAGAAGATCAACAAGCTAGCCTGTGCGTTCTCCTGTGAATCCAACCAGTAACACTCCCGTACAGTCCGGTCTGTTCGTCTGATATGTCGCATATCAAGTCTAGGGGTGGTATACGTCAGACCCCAGTAACCGATAAGTCGTGTCGATGTGTGGCTCATAACGGGTCGAGAAACTACTAGTAACACTTACCAGTAAATCTCTATATCAGCCCTGGCCAAGGACTTCCAGTTATAGCCAATCGAACACAGCACAACATCAACTCCCTATACCGGGAGAGACGAATCCCCTCCTATCGCTCATTGCCTTCATGTGATTTGGGACTGTACCCAAAAGCCACCGTTTTGCACGCCCTCTTGGACGTGGTAAGGTGGAAATCAAAGCACAGTGAGAATCACACAAGACTCTATGACGATCTCGGGTCTACAGACTACCCTGTACCAGTGTCACCGGAGAACTGCCATCTGACGTGTGGTATATCACCATCTGGGAGTTCTCGGCGAGTCCATCCAGTGTACCCAGTCTCCACTGAGCACCCGTACACCATCTCTGATGTCTAACACCGATGGATATGGGATCATCCATCGCCCATCATATGGGTCAAGATGCGTATACGCTAGTCTACTCTGGTGTATCGATGCCCTGTCTCGATATACCCTCGACTAGGAACAGTTATAGGATGTACTCATCGACTACCGCGGCCTCACTAGTATGATCTCATCATAGTCCCAGTAGTCGAGTACAGACCCTAAGGGCTTTATCAACATGTGAGAGTAAAACAGTAAACCAATACAAGTCAACATGTTAAGATAAAGTGAAACCAAATAGCATACTATCATGACGAGCAAGAAAGTCATCTCTATATATAACCAAGCATCCATTATAATATACATCATATGTACAACAATGGCCTCTAGAGCATATACATAACTAACATTCCATGCGAAGAAATCTTTATACTGCATGAGCACATCCTTGAGCGTAGCCATCTTTTCTTCAGACAACAGCTCACTGACGAACGTCGGCCGTGGGTCATTTGCCTTCCCCAAGTCTATTTTTCTGAGGTTAACTGGGGTAGTATGTATCCCATCTTCCAGCTTTTTTGGCGCCGGTGGAAACTCTGAGATCAATTCCTCTTCATCCTCGTTTTCGAAGCACCAAGGGATGTCAGCCATATCCTCGCGTACTCCTTCTTCCGACGTCGTTATCGCGTGACAGGTACAAGATCGCTTCCAAGACCGATGTTGATCATGTTCTACTCTCGCTGCATACGTGGCTTTCGGTTCATGCTTCTGTGGCGGGGTTACCTTCCAACTGCTGGATAGAGCGAACCTGCCTTGTTGATACTGGTCTTCTACCCAGTCTTTGAATGTGAAGCAGTTTTCGAAAGGATGTCCTATCGCTCAGTGATAGGAGCAATAATCCGGGTGAGAGATCTCGTCTGCTTGTTTGGGGTGTTTGTACTCCGGGAGCGTAATCATTTGATGTTTCATGACAAGATCGAATATCTTCCTTGTTTTGTCTTGGGGAAAAGAATATGCTCGACCCATCTTCTTTATAAGAGACGGGTCCCGGCTGCTCAATTCTCGATCGCGTGGCTTTTTGGACCCGCTTTGCCGCCGTCGAACGTTTTTTCCGTTCTTTATTTTGTTTTTGCCTCCGCGTTAGGTCTTGTATATGACGGGCTGGCGACGAAGGGTATCGTCATTCTCCGTAGCCTGCTGAAGGAGGCGTTGTATCCTGGCTTTCTCGTAGATAGCCATTTCGCGGCTATGATCATCCCGGACCTTTTGACCCGCTTCCCTTATTAACTTTTCCATCTATTCTTCGAACGACGGACTTGGCCCTTTCATAGTGGGACCTCATTTTGGTTCAGGGTTAGCGTCTTCTAACAGAGCATCTCCTTCTTCATCAAAGTCATGTATAACATAGCATCCATAGAATCGCTCCCATTTCTTGGGTTGAACATATCCAAGCCCGATCGTTTCCATTCTCCCATTGGGCGACTTTCGCTAAGTTCCAGGAACGTTCCAGATCCTGTTGTAGAACTGAGTTTGTCGAGCAGTCTGTTTGAAGGGTACGCCTTGGCGCCTCAACAGCCTCTTTAATCCTTCCGTATAGTATTTGGGCAGACGGATGGGCTGGAGCCTTTCAAGCGCAGGATCAGCACCATGCCATATTTCTTTCTCCACTTTGGTTTCTGTAGATCGATAAAAGAGGATCGCCTTTTCATCTTTTCCCCTGGAAGGAACGTAGAACGTCTGCAGTTCTTGCACACTATAGGTATCAAGTGCGTTGAGCTCTTTGTAATGCTTTTATAGAACCATGGAGATTTGCAAACTCCATTCATCGCCAGTGAAGGCTTGTATTGATGGCCGAACAGAAAATACTGCATTGACCTCATCTTCAGAGTCGCTGCCGAAGACCAACATAGGGGTAGACGGTCCGGGCATGTTGTATTGGAGCGGCCCCGAATAGACTATCTCTTCCTCCTCCTCGGTATCGCTCCCAAAGATCAGAATGGTAGTGATAGCTTTGTTCTTCGGTTTATGGCATCTTTCCATGTTTTCGAAGTCTGGTAAGAAGTATTTTGCATCTTCGTACTTTCGGACTTCATTCACGGAGAATGGGTTCAGCTCCCCTGTCACGGTATACTCGAGACCATTCTTGAAACACTTCATACACTGATGTTGTGCAGAAGGGATGATGTTGTACTTGTGTAACCAAGGCTTGCCGAGCAAAGCGTTGTAGCAAGTCTTAGCATCAATGACGTGAAACTTGATGCCAGTGACGAGCAGCCCAAAGCATAACGTTAGTATCACAGACCCGAGCGTCCGTGATGACTGGGAGTCAAACCCGGAGATGGTGGTTTTATCCCGAGCGAGATGCTGAACGCTCATGTAAATCTCCTTCAACACTCTTACATTGAGAAGGTTGACGGAGGACCCATTTTCGACTAGGATCTTCCCTATCTTGATGTCATGGTAGTATTCGGTGACATACAAGGGACGGTTGTGCTCGCATGTTCCGAGGAGGAGATCTTTGTCGCCGAAAGTGACGTTAGCAGTGTGCACTTCTTCCAGCTCGTCCTTCATCTTTTCTTAGGCAAGAAAAGTTTGAAACTGCTCGGGCTCTTGTAGTGCCTTGATCAAAGAATCTCTCGCCTCTTTAGATAGCAGAAAGGCATCGAGAATGCTTAGCTGTGAGGGTATCTTCCTCAGGTGTGCCAGAACGTTGTAATCCACCTTGTTTTTCTTGGGCGGGTCCTTGGTTGCCAACTCTTTGACGACTTGATCATCGAGGGCAATATCTTCAAGGACTTTTTCCTTCCCTTTATCTTTTTTACTCGACCCCTCGTTTGTGGGTTCTAGATTCCTCTCGGGTAACGTGGGATTACGCAGCTGAATGTTCTCGCAGGTCTTTATCTCTTCTGTTTCAGAGATGGATTCCTTGAAGAGAGGGCCGAGGGCTATTTCTTCATCAGAATCGCTCCCGAAGGTGAGAACTTGCGATCCCTTGGAATCAACCATGTGACAGTTGCCGGCAGTTCTTTTGCGCTCATATGTCGTGGTCTTCTGATCTCGACGCCTTTTGCGCTTCATCCGCTTGAAATGCTGCCGATGAGCAACGTATCCCTGCCACCAATTCTTGAGGCCATGCATTCCTCGGTAGGGTGTGTGATCCTCCGATGGTATAAGCAGTAGTTTGGATGTGCATCTAGTCCGTCGGGAAACGTATTTTTTGAAGTGTCTTCTTTGAAAGGTAGCAACTTCATTCCCATCGACAGGGCTTTAGCGAACTGCTTCCTTGTCTTAAACCTGCTTTTGCTGGTGGCAGAAGTGCTTCCATCCGGTTGGGGTACTCTATGGCTTCTCAATACCGGAGCTTCTTCAATATGACGCCGACGCTTGGCCCTTTCATATATGGCCGTTTCAAGCTCTCGGTCATATTTGCTCTTCTGACAGGCCTCGTTTAGCAACATGTCAATCATCTCGTCTGACGGTTCTAGGAGTTCCAGTTTGGGATCTGCCACCAGTTTTTCTGCATTAGGAGCTTCTTCACCATCTATTGACGAGTGAGAGATCACGTGGCAGCTCGCCACATAGTTCTCAGGTTCATCCGACGAGTCTTCTCCCCCATCATTGTCATCATCTCCGTCCTCAAGAATGTGGTTGAGAAACTCTTGGAGCATGACCAGGGTTCGCGCCTTCTGTTTATATTCTTCTAGCGCGTCAATATGTTTTTGAAGGTCCGTGCGCTTTTCATTAGGCTTCACGGGATTTTTTGTCTTCTTATTCTTTTTTGAAGACTTTGACGTCCGAGCGTGGGTGTTTTGACTATCACTACCAATTCTTGGCGTCGAGCGCTGCTTCAGCATTCCCTCGATGACCTCGGGTTCTAGCGGACTTTTCCACCTGATCGTCGGGCATGTTTGGAGATCCTTTAGCATTCTTTTTGTTTTGGCTGAAAGAGCGACCTCCCATGGAGCTTCTTCTATAAAAGAGCATGATGCTCCCGGCGTGTCCACCTTTTTAAGAGCGTGCGGCTGGGGCGGGTTTACCCTCCAGTTTTCAGACAACGCGAATTTGCCTTGCTGGTACTGGTCCTCAATCCAGTTTTTTCAAGTCGAAGCAATCTTCGATTGGATGGCCCTTTATTCGATGGTAGGGGCAATAGTTGGGACTGTTGACGTCACCGTGCTGCAGTGGGCGTTTTGAATCCGGCAAGGTGATGAGTCTATTGCGCACCGCCAGCTCAAACAGTCTTCTCGTTTTATCCCGAGGAAACGAATAAGGGCGCTTTAGCTTCTCGTTAAAGAATCGTTGTTTATCGTCTTGGCGATCAGTTGGTTTTGGACCACTGGGTTGCTGCTGAGCATTAGCGACGAAGGTCGCTTTCCCTTTTCCCTTTTCGTTTCGAGGCTCCATCTTCGAAGAAGACGGTCTATGAGCCATCTGATCCATTTGGGCCAGCCTGTCAATCAAGGCCTGGAAGGTAGTCGGATTGAAAAACATCATGAACTGGGATATGGTCACCTGGGGATCAAGAGTTCCCACGAACATGCCGACCGCAGGAGCTTCTTCGATGCGTTGTTCGCATTTCGACCATAGGTTCCACCACCATATCGCGTACTGAACCTATGTTTCGCCTGGATTCACCCTGGCGTTAATTAGTGCGGTGATCAGGGTGCGCTCGCTAGCGCTTGCGAATCTCTGTGTAAACAGTATCTTCATTTCTGCAAATGTCTTGACAGAGTCATTCGGGAGCTCGGAATACCACTCGAATGCTGTCTCCGATAAGCTGCCAACGAATTGGCGAAATAGTAGCTTATTGTCACCTCCGGTGTTGCCGCACAGAGCCCTGAATTAAGCCACATGTTGGTGTGGATTCCATGTCCCCTTATATACATGGAATTTAGGGATCGTATATCCCGACGGGTAGTTTATTTGGTCGTACCAACCCGGATAGGGTCGTCCAGTCTTGACGATTTGGCCAGCCGCTTCGCTCGCCTGATGAGCTCGTATCTGTTGAGCGATATAGTCATCAAGGGCGGCTTTGGAAATGATCTCTTCCTTGGCCGCTGATAGATCCGGAAAAGGGTTCGATGTCTTCTCTCTGTCGTCTTCAAGGATAATCGGATAGTCTTCAGCTGGAGGATCCAACTGTATCATCATCCCGACCATATCTTGGAATAAAAGCACCATTCGTTTTATGTTGGCCGCTTGTTCCGTGGCCTCTCTGTCTTTCTTCTCGAGGATTCTGCAGAGGAACTCAGCATCGGTTTCTTGTTCCTGACGCTGCTCCGACGACGTCTCCGGGCTTGCTTTTAGCCCGGTGAGTGCAGCCATGGTTGTCAGCATCTCCTGGAGCTTTTGCTGTTGTTACTCCTGAGCTTTTGTCACTGATCGTGTGAGCGGTCGATGACCTGTAGAAACACGGCTTTCCTCTTTTCTGGAAGCCATATAAATAGTATGCACTATCATGCCCCCAGACTTGCGGCGTTTGGATTCAATGTCCTTACGATTCATCATAGACGCAGGGATCTTCTCCGGCCTTCTCCTTTTGTGGATGGTTGAAGTTGAGGGAGCTGTTGATGTAGGCACCTGTGCAGACGACACATTTCGTGGCGTAGAGGAGGGATGGTCCCCCTCTTGCTGAATCTTTATTTTCTTGGATCGACGGGAGTAGTCCTTGTCAATTTTTGAGTCTTGGACCCTTCGCCAGACCCTGTGAATTTTTGAAGACAGCCGCTGAGGGGGCTGCTCCAGCTTTTCCTTTGTGGCGCTCTCCACAGGTGGAGAAGATCTTTTCAATACAGCAGTTGGAGAGTTTTTGCGCACCCTCCTAAGTGGTTCAAAACTGTTCCCAGTTGGAACAGCAGCATCGACTTCTACCGTTGGAGCTGGCGGAGTCAGTCCAGAAGGGGAACTGCCCCTAGCTTTCCTCGCTCAGCGCCAGTGACGACGTCGAGCATGCCTTGCAGACGGTATTGATTCAGCTATGGGGGTGGCTCCCTCATGCCCCCTGATCTGGTGAAGGGTTGCTGTTGGTGCCAGCCTATCGAAGACTGACGTCCGCTGAAAGGGAATGAACATTCTTGAAAAGACCGACTTTTTGGTAGGGGAAGCAGCCTTGGTTACTCCACCTGGAGCGGGAGCTGGAGCAGCCAGTCTTATGAAGACCGACCCCTTAGCAGGAGAAGCCGCTTTGGCGACTTCAGGAGCAGGAACGGCTATACGTTTTGGGATAACCCCTTCAGGTATGGTAGGTTTCTTCACAGGCCCATTGGAGTTTTGGCCCAGTCTGTTAAGAACTGAGGCGTTTGATTTGGGCGACCCGTTGAGAGGGGCCGCGGTAGTTGCAAGCCGATCAAAGACCGACTTCTTCGGAGCTTCTTGCGATGGCCCTGGGGAGTTGAGGCTCATGGGTGGGAGTATGGCCCTAAAGAACAGCCCAGTAGTAGCTTGCGTCACCTGTTCCATTGGCATCGTGAAAACGGAGGCCGCTCGAGGCCCATAGATCACTCCTCCATCAAGGACAGAGTGGGAGTTGTCGCCATTGTTGCAGTTGGTGCAGTTGAAAGCCATTGATCTTCTGTTTTCTGCACGGAGCAAAAAACCAAATCTTAGTATCTTGAAGCCAGGGGCAACCATAGCAAACCGCGATTCGTTTGCGAGACACGACACACGAAGTGTGGAGTGGAAAGAGGAAAAGGTCCCACCGAGCGTGCCAGAATCTGTTCTCCACCGAATACAGAGACGGAACCGCATAGGTCGTCTTACCTGAATTTTGGGGCAGATGCTATTTGATTTTATCCGTCCACCTCTCCGAAGGTGCCAAATTGATTTATGACACCGTATATCGGAGGTTTAGACGGATGCGGCCGTTGTAGCAGACTTCGTCAGATTCCCCCTCCTTGTGAGGGGTTTTTGATTGTGGGGACGCTCTTCCCTGCAGGCGCAAGCCCCTATAGTTAATTACGCTACCGCATCGCGGTAACCATTTTCTCCTTCTCCAGATGGTCAATTCGTGTCGTGTATGTTTGTTTATTTTTGGTTGCCCGTGGATTGTATACGGATACTAATATATATTGTCGCCCGTAGGGCATGGATTAGTCCAAATCCGTATTTTCTTAGATTTGGTTTTGGGTTGGGTTTAAGGATCGTTAATCTCATTTAAGACTAAGATCAATTTAAACGTTTGTTAAGGATACGTTAGTCTAATTTTAGACTAAGATCTACTTAACAGGATCATTTAGATCCAACAAAAGAGCATTTGGACTCAATTGTTTTAGTTTAGGGACATTGCGGTCCATTGGGTTTAAGGACATCATAGTCCTGTAGGGTTCCTAGGCACACTAATGAGGTCTCACAAGTGATCAAACATGGCCAATTCTAATTTTTTTCATGTGCCTACAAACCCTAATACGGATCGTTAACTAGAAGTATAGGCGATGCAAGCAAGTAAACAATTTTATTGCTAAAGGAAAGAGGCTACAACCTTTGTAGATCCGGTCCTCCACCTCCTTGGCTCCGTGATGACGCCCCTCCACTGTACCTATCGAAATCCGGACTCTGGCGAAGGTTTCGTCGGAGAAATGGGCGGGCTAGGTCGTCGACTTCGATGCCGAAGATGATCTACATCGAGGCAACATAAGATCAAGCTCCAACTTCACCAAGCCATGAAACTTGTGAAGAAAACACCCTATACTACTTAGCAAGTGGTAGAGGATGAAGAAATAGGAAGTGGGTTCACTTTAGAATTGGATTTCTCACTCTTTTTCTCATGTTGCCATTGATGGAGGCAAGGTTTCTTCTTTGTTGAAGAAGAAGAAGAAGAAGAAAGAATATGATAAGTTATTTTCAAAAATAGAAAATAATATGATACTTATCATATTTTCAACCATGATTAAGTGTAGAGAATAAACTAGGGTTAAGTGAATGGTTAGGTTTAGGAGATGAAGACAAAATGGTCAAAGCTTCTTGAAGCTTCAAAGAAAAGAACAAAAGAAGCAACAATTTCATTTCTTTCCAAATGAAGAATAAATAAATAAATAGTTAATAAAATCAAAACCCTAACCATTACATAACCATGGTTTAATCATACACTTAACCAAGTTTGCATGTATCATCAAACATGATACAATCAAGTGCACAAAAATATATCACATATACAATGTGCACATCAAGTGAGAAAATCTAATTTAAGTGAACAAATACTAGTTAATGTAAAGTAATATATCAAATATATAATTATGCATTAAATCATTAAATCAACACTTGATTTAACGATCCGGTCATATCGCATATAACCGACTAATATCCAATGTATCGGCTTATCGAATCAATCCTTGATTCGATAACTAGGTTATATTGCATACAACCAATCGATACATTCATCGCGAGAATAGAATACGGTATCACATACACGCATTATTCTCGGTCCCGCACATATCTCATATGCGCTCCTATTTCGTTTCGCTTGAGCCAGGAAACCTCTCTATAGGACTCTAAAGACTCGTCAATACGCCGGCAGCAGTTGAGGATCATATCAAACACCCATAAGCCGCAAGCGGTCTGCTAAACGTAACGGCCATCCGGGTATTGAGCGATCAGAAGATCGACGAGCAAGCCCGCTCACACTCCTGTGAATCCAACCAATAACACTTACCGTACAGTCCGGTCTGTTCGTCTGATATGTCGCATATCTCGCCTAGGGGTGGTAAACGTCAGACCCCAGTAGCTCGATAAGTCATGCCGACGTGAGGTCCATAACAATGTGTGAAACTACTGATAACACTTACCAGTAGATCACTACAACCCTGGCTAGAGATTTCCTGTTATGGCCAGTCGTGCATAGCGCAACATCAACCCCCAATACCGGGAGAGACGAATCCCCTCCTATCGCTCATTGCCTCCATGTGAATCGGGACTGTACCCAAAAACCACCTGTTTGCACGACTCAGTAGAGCCGTGGTAGGGTAGAAATCAAAGCACAGTGGGAGACACACAAGACTCTATGACGATCTCGAGTCAACAGACTAAGCTGTACCAGTGTCACCAGAGAACTGCCATCTGACGTGAGGTATAATACCATCTGGGAGTTCTCGGCGAGTCAGTTCAGTGTACCCAGTCTCCACTGAGCACCCACATACCATCTCTGATGTCAAACACCAATGGATATGGGATCATCCATCGCCCATCACATGGGTCGAGAAGATATACGCTAGTCTACTCTGG